>OU744732.1:8425692-9111802 GCA_916613615.1 Steromphala cineraria | reverse complement strand
AGGGACACATCACCGAATTATCACCTAGCTCTTAATTATCCATTTAGAGCCTCACGCTAGGTGTTTGACTTAAATTAAATTTAGAGCAATAATAATCCTGTTGTATGCTGCTGATTTCCAAACATTATCTCCTAATCATGTAATTCTATAACTGTTATTTTGTTATAATGGGTCATTCTCATAAAATGGCCACTTTTAGACCTTGTTAAAAACAGAAATACAAATCATTATAATTAATGATTTCTTTATGCTATGATATGCTCAGAACATTGAAATATGCAGTTATGATAATTTGCACACAGGAGGCTAATTAAATATTTCTTTAATTAAGTTTTTAAAGATATCACCTTGAAAAAATGTCAGTGGTGTAACATACATAAAATTAGTTATTTTTATACTTTGAATTAAAAAGGAAACCACAAGTTTTGTCATTATCCATAATTTCTCCCTCTGTTTTTATTGTGGGTTCACTTAATATTTTTTTTTCATTTTTTATTCATTGATTTGTCAAAAAGATTTTGAAATGGGAAGAATGAAGTGCTGACATATAGAATTATTATGGTATGAAATTAACACATCAAGAATGTATATCTTTTATCAATTAATATCAAAGGTATTTTCCATAAGCATGGAACAGCATAGTCCAAACTGTAAAAATGTATGTTTAAAATTGTTAAATATTGATAAAAAGGCTTGATACGCCACCGATTTTCTTTGTTACACCACTGACATAAGCTGTTACACGAATGAGTTTCATGTACGGGTAAGTTACTGAATGAAGAAGTTCAACAAATGTCCTAAAATTATTTATATGACTTGATAGCTGTTGATAAGAACTGGTTTTCAAACATGTACCATTTAAAATAATAGGCTATCAAAATGAGACCATCTGCCATAAAATTCCAATGAACACTAGCTGTTACACCAATGACAAGTTTCGTTACACCACTGATGTTTCTCTACATTTGCCAAAATTTAGTGCTTCTTGTTGCTTATACTCAAATTTAAAGGGGTGAAGAGCATATTATGAATACAAATAATTTCTTAGATAGAAGGAAAATATTAATGTGTATGAAATGAATTTTTTTGGGTAATGTTGTAACATCAATGACATATTTTGTTACACCACTGATTTTTCGTGATCTTACTTCCAATCAAATTGAAAAATGATATTGATTTTAATTGCTTATCAAGATATTGTTTGGATAAACATAAAATCTTGAATACTTAGATTGTATGAGTTTCCACCTGAACCATATGAAAATCAATGAATTGTTCAAGTTTAGGAAACATTGTTACACCAATGACATATTTGTTACACCAAAGACTTCTTAAATATTTTGCCCCAAGTTAAAACCAATTACCATGTATTTAGATGCTTATTGATACACCTGAAAGGTTCAATAGTACGTTCTTAACACTCATTATTTGAAAGATTTCTGAAAAACAATACAATCAAATTGTTTTCCCATATTCTAAATTTAAACAAGGTTAATTCATTTCATGTTGTTGCTATTTGTCAATTCTTACATGTGCCGATGCAATAAAATGAGCCAATCAAATTGTCTGAAAATACTGAAATTATTAATTATCAAATAACTGTCTCCACGTTAAATTTTCAGTTGCATATATTGTAGAAAATGACAGGTTTCTTTGGATTGAAATGATATAAGAAACATGAGTGTATATTATGTCACAATGCTGATTGCGCTGATTCGAATTTTGTTACAGTTGGATGTCGCTAATTGTGTCAAACCAATACACAACTTGAAAAACCATTGGTTCTGTAGCTCATCAGGCTTCATATTAAATTTTGCTGTAGGGTGTGGCCAATGTGGTTTCCTGTTTGTAGGGGCAACAGAGTCACAAATCCTAGAATTAAGTATAAAGGCGATGTGATTTGAGATACCTGTAATCAATTCAGAAATTGAAATTGCTCAAATATTCAATTGATAATTCATGGAATAGAATCCAAAGATTCACAAAGTCCTTTTTAGGGGACATGGGGTCATCAAAACTGTAAATTATAATCCTCAATAGTAGAGGTCTGTACACAAAGGTTCAGCTTTCTCGACCTTATGCTTCTGGAGGAGAAATGAAAATAGGTTTTAAGGGTGTGGCCCCTAATAAGGGCCACAAAGCTACAATTTATAATCCTCACTGGTCAAGGAGTCTGTACACAAAGTTTCAGCTTTCTAGGCCTTATGCTTCTGGAGAAGAAGTCGATTATGCATAAAGTTAAGGGACCGATGGAGGGACGCTGGACAACATGCTATGAGCCCAAAAGCTATGAGCTTGGGGCTAAAAGTGGAAAAATAAACTTTTTCTGTAAAACAATTTAACATGGGATATTTATAGCCATTTGTATGTAAGTCAGGAATAAAACAACGACAAGCGCATATGAATTTTGAGATTTATCTTTTGTAAAATCATTTATAGAGAAACTTTTATTCAAAGAATGTAAAGTTTTATCTTTTAAAAACATATGGGTAATATCAACAATAACCAACTTATGACTGAGAATGCCAGATTTCCCTTCCCTCACTGATTCCTCGCCAAGGATTGAGAATAAAACTCGGGAAAGATAATCTGTCTTTCTCTGCCACTCATTACCTGCTGCGAGGAGGGGGGTCGGCCAATACATGAGGTACAAGGTTTTGACTGGAATTTAGGGGGTTGAGAAAGGGGGTAGGCTTATAGGCGGGGCTGGCTTATACCCTATCAAAAATGGAAGTTATTATCTAAAATATGTTTTAGTCTATTTATTGAATTTTCAGGTCAATAGGCTTTAATTTCAAACAAAAATTAAAGGGAAAAGTTTTTTGGAAAGTTTGATAACAGAGTATTGTGATTTTATTGATATAATAACAATGCTTAAGTCATAAAATCTTGTAACCTTTCTTGAAAATAATGACAGCTATTCCACCTGAAAAAAATAGAGCCACTGGCTCTGTAGCTCATCAGGCTTCATATTCAATTATGCTGTAGAGTGTGGCTAATGTGGTTCCCCCTAAAATTATGTATAAAGGTGATAAGGTTCAGTTTTCTAGGCCTTATACTTCTGGGGAAGAAGATGAAAATAGGTTTTAAGAGTGTGGCTTCTGTTGCCCTAATTAGGAGTCCTAGGGTCACCAGAGCTATAATTTATAATCCTCACTAGTCATGGAATCTGTACAAAAGCTTTCAGCTTTCTAGGCCTCATGCTTCTGGAGAAGAAGATGAAAATAGGTTTTAAGGGTGTGGTCCCTGTGGCCCTTATAAGGGGTCACAGGGCCACCAAACCTATAAATTGTAATTCTCACTCGTTGAGGAGTATGTACACAAGGGTTCCCCTTACTTAGCCTTATGCTTCGGCAGAAGGGGGCACGGGCCCACTAAAGCTACAATTTATAATCCTCACTAGTCAAGGAGTATGTTTCAGCTTTCTAGGCCTTATGCTTCAGTAGCCCGTTTCACAAAGACCTCTTACCGGTCGACCTCGTAAAGCAGGTCGTAGCCCACCTCTTACAATTTTTACCTATTTCATTAAGACCCCCTAAATTTTCACTGCGTCGTCAAGGGCTCAAAATTTAGGACCCCGATTGACCAGTTGTAAATTATTAAGGACGTCGTAAATTATAAAAAACAGGGCGGCAAGCTCCCGCTTGGACTAAAAAATCATATTTTATCGGTGTTTCCGAACATCTCGTCAAGTAAAAATTCGTCAGAACTTCAATCTTTTCATTCACTGACGGATGGATTCACCCCTCACTCAACCAAACTCTTGTAGTTGCAAATAAGTCATTCATATGATATTGAGTTATGAGTGGGTCACAAACAATAGTTTTTAAAACTGTAGTTAAAGGGTCCGACATGCCTGACAATGTAATTTTCACGAAAGCATACTGATGCAGCAAGCCGTCTAAAACTGCGGCTTCTGCGGGTTCTGTGACCTTCACCTTACCATGTCAACAATCAACATGCCAGGATTTCCTTATCGATATAACCTACATTCAGTACAATGCTTCTTCAATGAACCGCGCACTTATTTAATATTTGGAGATAATTAGTACATTTTTCGTTAGTAAATGATTGGCAAGGTGAAAAAAGAATGAAAAGCAAACAAAGTGATAGCTTAGCCTTTCGTAGGTATAGTATGTTTGTGACGAAACGTCACTTTTTATTGACTTTGTATAGGCTCTTGTTTTCAAAAATATAGTTGTATGACGACTAGTTGTTTTTAATTGCATTGTATTAGAATAAATAATTTTGTCAATGAAATTAAGTAGTTCTTGTACTTTCTTTTTCACATATTCTCAGTGAAATAAGTTCAACTATTTTTAGAAAATGGTCAGTTTACATGTTTGTAGGCAGTGTATAAAATAGATTGGAAACTTAGCCTGTCCTGAAAATAATTGTTCAATTCCTATGGGGAAAATAAAGAAAAAAATTAAAAGTTACCGTTCCTGACCAAAAAGTAATCAGTCCTGGCAAATAGTAGCCTTAAGGGCTGGCGGACAGGCTATATTCTAAACACTGATGTAGGCCTATTCATATGCCTACATTTTAACAGCCACAAATATATACCAATATTTATTGATAAATGTTTCTAGCCTAAAATTTCTATGCATATTCAAGCTCAGCTGCATAAAATCCAAATTTACAATAAAATTTTAATATGATTGAGAGAAAATGTTGAGAGATATTTGGAATTTAATTATATAATATATACTTTGTCTATTTGTGTATTTATTTATGTTTTCTGTATTAGAAAATGCTGTTTAGCATTTGATATGAGTATTTAATTCAATTTCTAATTTTAAAAGATATATCACAACCTTAATTCAGACATTCTACCTCAAGACACTACACCAGCACAGGATTTTGAAAATAATCAAATAACATTTTCTGTAAAATAAAGACTACAAGAGTCCCTCCACTGTACTCATCATTTCATATATATTCAAATACTCAATTTTAATTTAATTACTCAATTTCTGAAATATTGATTATATTTCCTTATTCCCACATACAGTATGATGGCAGATATACATGATATAGATATCAACAAACTGCACTTGATGAAAAATATATCAATATAGCTATGTAAATGACTCTTGAACCTTTTAAATGAAGTGTCTGAACAAACAATACCATAAATAACATCAATCAAGAGATCTTTGAATTGAAATATGTATGGAAAATACTATTAAGTAGCTTGATAGTCTTTAAGATTCATAAGCTGTTTATTAACTTACCTGTTATTGTCACATAGAATATTTCTTATTGCCTATTTTGTTGAAATCACTGATGTAGTTAGTTTGTTTAAAATTCATGCTACACACAAATTATAGAATTTTTAGTGTGTAATAGATTCTAGATTCACTGAGAATATCAATGATATATATTTCAAGACTGAAGAGAGACCCTGTATAGTTTACTTACTTATATGTACATGTAATCGTAATATGCATTATTCCTTTCCTTTGTTTGGTGAATTATTTTTTTCATTCGGATTGATAAATTAACATTGAATTATATTTGACAATCTCAAATTCCAAAAGATTACTTATTTGAAAAAAAAACCCAACTATATTTATCCTTGTTTGAGAAATTCTTATTAAAAAATAATCAAATTACTTTTCTTGCACTTTACATGCAAAATAGAGAATATCATAATTGGAATAGTCTTGTAACCAGTGTCCGAAATAAACACTATAGCCCGGTAGCCCGATGCTTGGGCTAGTAGAGGAAAAGTAATGATAGCCCAGTTGGCTAGTGTAGATTGGTATATCAAAAGTATTTTGACTTCTTTTCATTCAATTTTGTAATTAATTCAGTTACTATTTTGTGTCAGTTTCCCCATCACCCCCAACACATGCCAAGACCTCTTGAGCAGATATGTGTTTGATCTTAAAACAATGAATGTTATAAAACATTTTTTATCTTTACTTAATTTGGCTAGTAATTTTTCTTTTGGGCTAGTAACTTTGAATACATTCTAGCCCGGTTTGCTAGTGATCTTGAAAAATTATTTCATACACTGCTTGTAACACATAGAAATGCTTGAAAACAGCAGAAAAATCTGTATACAAATCAAACAGTCAAGCAAAGGATTATATTGTATTCATGAATAGAGGTGACTCAGACTTGGAAAATATCTTACAGTTGGAAGCATGAGTTATTTATTTATATGCTATTGCAGGACATTAGGAAAGACATCTTACACAATGGGCCATTTTTTATTTTTTTAAGCTATTTTCTGAATTTTAAATTTTAATTGTCGATTTTTCCTTCCAATGCCCAAAATGGCCCATGGCCCCTGCCTTTCTCAATCCCTGCTATTTGATTAAGAAATCCCTTAAAGTGTTGAAATTCCTACAGTAGATATTTTATTAACACTTCATTTTCGACCTGAAATAAGAGTGACAATCTTGACCTACCTATTTCTTCAATGAGACCGAGTTTTACCAAAGTATCCGTTGACAGATGATACATATTTTCTAAACACTTCAAACAATTTCAACAGGCTCATGGTGACTGATCAGTGATCTTATAAGTCTTTTGCCATTTTTCCATCAGCATTCATGTCACGGATAGAAGGAAAGTAAGGGAAATAACTCGACCATGCTTTCTATGTTACTGTTTTCAGATGAAAGTGTTTCAGGTTCAAATCTCACAGATTTTATCTGAAATTTTTTAATTTTGATTTTTTAATTGTTATTTCAATTTTTGTCTTGGAATGTTATAATTTTGGTAAATTAAAATTTTGTTATAGGACAAAATGCATTCAATAAGTGAATAATATGATGAAAATGTATCAAATTGTATATATTGTTGAGACAGAGAGGTGAAATTTATCCAAATTGAGGAAACAGGTGCCCGCTAGACGAAATCATGTGTCGCTTTGCAACCAGGTAACTCTTACTGTATATACGACATGGATTTATGACACTGTTGAGAAATGCATGTCGTAAGAGGGTCGTAAACGCCATTGTGAAACTGCAAACTGGAGAAGAATTAAAGTCGAAAATGCACAAAGTTTACGGACAGACAGATGGATGGACGGACGGACAGACGCCGGACACCATGCCATGCCATAAGCCCTCTTGGGCCTTTCAGGTCAGATGAGCTAAAAATTATATTTTTAAATAAGAAATGTTTTGTTTCATTTACTACAGTCTTGCTGTTTTGAAAAAGGTTTAGAAATTCATTTGCATTTTAATCTCAATTGAGCCATCTAATTATCTTATATTATTTATCATAATGAACAAATTTATTTCATCAGGTCAGATATGAGACAAGTTTTGATACAATTATAAATTTTGTAGCTCTGGGTTCTCATCTGAAAAATGATAAACATTGTCTTTGATAGAGATTATTTATTCTCATGAATTTGATAAATAATTCAATTTGACAAAAGTACAACACATAAGATAAATGATGTCTCATTTGATATAGCATGCATGGTGGCACATGATAAACATAAATGATCACATTATGTGAAAAGTTAATAGTAGTTACAGCTATGGCAAAGTAATACTTACATCTTAAATGTACAAACATAGAAACTGACATCAAAACATATTCTCTCATCTTTTACTAAACAAGACAGCAAACAACACAACACAAATACACAAGAAAATGCATAGGAGAGTTCATTGCAATTATCTTGTTCTTGTATCTAGTAACATGTATGATAAATACAAAATAAAGAAATGTAAATAATTATTATTTATCATAAAGATAGGTAAAGGGTAAATGACATGAGTTCACTATTCAAATTCTTATGCCTTTTGCATTGATTGTTGCCAATTGAAAAGAAAAAGCTAAACAAGGGAGAAAATATTTTACTTTCCCTTCAATACATCTATACTCATCTTCTCTCAAAAATGTTCTCTTTCAATGGTTTCATATCTTTACTGGAAGACAGTGGACATTTATCCAAGTAAGTGGACTTTCTTAATGACGACTGGAAATGACTGGCACTCAACCATCATGGCTACCCACCGGGTGGAAGGTAAGATTGCCCTCGGAATGTTTGATCAGAAGAACAGCCTGTACCAGCATCCATCAAGATGGCTTCCAACCGACTGGAAGGTAAGCTGGCCCAAAGAATGGTCTACAAGAAGAACACCCTGTACCAGCAACCATCAAGATGGCTACCAACCGACTGGAAGGGAAGCTGGCTCTACGAATGGTTTATAAAAAGAACAGCTTGTGGTTTGTAGCAGTTAAAATGAATAGTTGCTGAATCAAACAAATATTACACTTGAAAGACAATAGAGGAGTGAGCAAGTTGTGGAGTTGTTTGACAATATTTCAACCAATAGTGACATAATGTGATTTTCAAAGGTAGTGGCCATTTGACTCACCAAAACATCTTAAAAAGTTCAAGTTTCTGAAAGTTGAACAACAGAAAATTAAAGAAGACCAAAAGAAGTAAAAAGATGGAAAGCAAGGAGGAATATAAGCAAGACTGGGAGGAACAATCACAAGATAAGGCTAGAGAAGGGGTCAGAGGCTTCAAGACTTTTAAACAATTGTTCAAATCACAAGCCAAGATCTATGAACAGATCAGCTTCCTGAGAGTTGAATTAAAGATAATTGAACAAACCAAAAAGAAGTATATGAAGAGGAAAGACAAATGTTTGACAGGAAGCAACGCTGTGTGTAAGGAGGATAGTGGCAAAGAATGAATATAACTCTTGTATAACACAGTAGAACCAATAGAGGTGATTTTCAAGGACAGTGGCCAAGGCACAACTCAACATCTCAAGATCAGGTTCCTGAGAGTGAGTGACTTATTGTTTTACTCTGCATTCTGGTTCCTCCAAGCTGAACAACAGAAAATAGAACTGATAATCATAAGGATGGACTGAGATCTGAACAACAGAAAATAGAAGTGATAATCATAAGGCTGGAGTGAGATCTAAACAACAGAAAATAGAACTGATAATCATAAGGCTGACTCCGCTTGACTGAGATCTGAACAACAGAAAATAGAACTGATAATCATAAGGCTGGAGTGAGATCTGAACAACAGAAAATAGAACTGATAATCATATGGATGGACTGAGATCTGAACAACAGAAAATAGAACTGATAATCATAAGGATGGACTGAGATCTGAACAACAGAAAATAGAACTGATAATCATTTGGATGTACTGAGATCTGAACAACAGAAAATAGAACTGATAATCATTTGGATGGACTGAGATCTGAACAACAGAAAATAGAACTGATAATCATTTGGATGGACTGAGATCTGAACAACAGAAAATAGAACTGATAATCATAAGGCTGGAGTGAGATCTGAACAACAGAAAATAGAACTGATAATCATTTGGATGGACTGAGACTACCAAAAGGAAGAAGAAATATTTTGATCTTCAGAACAGATTCCTCAAAGTGCACAAAGAACTTTATTAAAAAATCTATACTTAAAACCATATGAGACTAAAGTTAGTCAAAGATAATTAGGCATACTTCTCATCTCTAAATATTCCACCTGCCATCTTATAAAGGTACTTGATGAAGACAATATAAGGAAAGTGGGCAAGCTTTTGTGATAAAACCCTTAATGGTGTTCTGACTTTAGTAGATCTACGTTTACATTTTGTGATGAGCCTGGGTGGCCATATAAAATTGAAGGCACATTAAACCCTTTAAATAAATAATATTTTAAAGAAATTATGAATAATATTGAAGTGATTTTATGTTATGCGAATGAGGTTTGCTTTCTCACACTACGAATAATTGGAAAACAATGAGTGTCGTTGAGGCAACCTAATACAATTCGATACACCTTTTGACACCATGTTTGATCATGTACTTTTGAAATTATGGTTTTTTTTTCAATTCCTAACTTCTAACGCAAAACAACTGTCTGAAATGATAAAATGTATACATATAAGTGTTAATGAACAAGTTTAGTTTCCAAATCTTCTATTAGATATCATGTAAATAAAACCTACCTTGTTGAAATTACTGTAGTAAATGCCAAATACACCAAAGAGCGTGTAATACCCCAAGCGTGACTCCCCGTAATTACACAATCAGTTACGATGTGTCATTACTGTTTAATTACTACTCTTATGTTTTATTGCCGGACAGCTGAGCTGCTAAAACCTGTTTATTTACCACCATTGTCTGTTATATTTACATTGATTAGGCCAACTTCCGTTCTGTATATGATGTTATAAAACACTCCGGGCATGCGCAGTTAAGGTAATATCGTTTTTCCGGTATAAACCAATTTCCGACTGTCAAATTGAGCAGCCTGAAATTCGAGCACTTTCAAATGCGATATCTTTGTTATTAGAGGACCGATGAAAACGTTTTTTGGTGTTTTTTAAAGCTGACAGTATTTTTTGTACAAGTAAACCTATTAACATAGAAAAAAACAATGAGGTTTCCTGTCATTTAAGGTCAATTTTAAAAACTCCCTATGATTTATGGTTTAACTAAACTATGATGAGATAAACATTAGCCAGTCATTTCGGGAAAGTTAGATGTGGGTGTCCTGCAAATATATCCTCGTCAACATGTGACCTTTGGACTTTTTACTTTAAAAATTCATTACTCCCCCTTTATAAACCTTTGGGTATTACAGCAACCGTGTGGGTGGCTAAACAAACTTATAAATACCAAGAGTTTGATTATTTTATCATGGGTTAATAAGACATTTGAGAAATTAGGTCTGATGAAGCCGCCCTCTCGGGTGGCGAAACGTTACAATCAAAGCCTTCAAGTTGTCACCCGCCTGGTTTTCTATGTGTTTTGTAACCCCCTCATTTTTGATAAAGAGAAAAAGAAAGATGCTCCTTTTAAGTAAACTTACATCAAAGATACATGAAATTTTTTAAAATATAAGCCAATGTGAAATTTCTTTGCATTTCAATAAACAACAAATTTTCATGAATATTTGAAAATTTAAGCAATTATTATGGAGAAAGTATGATTATTTGAAAAAGAAATGGATTTCAGTCTACAATACCTTGTTAATCAGATTCCATGATTTTCATTATAATAAATATGTATATTATTTACCCTTGATATGAATCTAAATGCCATAATTTAAGATTAAGATTTTTTTAATATCTTGAATATTCATCCTAAAATGTTATATATTTGATAAATAATTGGCTTCAATGAAAATCTAAAAAATGCCTATTTTTCAGAGTTGAAATTAATGAAGTTTATATGAATACCAAACCAATAACCTATCTAACATTTCGGCTTCCATCTCCGATTTTGACTACTTTAGATAAGTTTTCAAATTATGTTTGATTGATCCCAACTTCATACCTTATTATTGTCAATATACAACTTTGATTATCTTTATAGGTGAAACTTTCAGTAACAGTGGATACTTCTTGATCAAATTACACATTTGATATAGTTATAGTCAAGGAGTGCATCCATAGCCTGAACTTTAACCTCCTAATTACTTGTCACTTTGCATCAAGAAACAGTGCAAAAAGGTTTTTTTTTACATTAATTTTTAAAAATGCCAAAGTTAAAACAATCTTAAATAAACCTTTAATTATCTTTGTTTTGTATAGTTAGAGGTTAAATGATAACAATTCAAGGTAAGATTACTAATGTCCGAGAGGGATTTTGATGCCCCCAGAATATATCTAGCTTCAAAAGTTGCAATAATTGAGCGAGGAGAAACGTTTAGAGAAGTTGATTAGGTAAATTTTAAATCTAATTTATTGCAAAACTTCCTGTTTTCATATTTTGACAATCACTCTAGAAAAGAGTCTTTCTAATTTGTGAAACCCTAGATTGGAAAAAAAAACCATCTTTGGGTAGTTTTTTTAGTTCGAATTCTAAGCAGATATTTTTCACCAATTTATTTAGCAATTCTATGATTAATATGGAATGGTTGTTCACCTTTCATGAATAAATTTCACTGAAAATCGAAATGACTTGTACATAACAGAAAATCTACATCAAAAGTCAACAAAAGAAATTAAGTAAATCAATGAGAAATATTGACAAGAAATTATTTGAAATTTAACTGCTACAAGTTTTGAGATTTTGATGTTTTCACTTTTGAGTTAATCATACCCTTTTCTCGAAATTGAGGTTATAACCCCTGGAAACGTTATCGAAATGAATCTATCAAGTAGACAGAATTTCTCGCATTGAGATAACCTGTCATTCATACCTTGCATCATATCTGATCTGAATACTGCCTTATTTGGTCATCTGTGAGATGTCATGTTCCACATATTCTAGTTGGCTCAATCTGTCACAAGGCTAGAGAGACCAAGTACAAAATCACCTGACCGCCATCCAATAGAACACTACTCAGATCAGATGTGCAACAGATATAGTTAACTTTGACAGTTAACTGAACGGTAAGTTGAACAGCCAGGAAGATATTTTTAAGCAGGGGGGAATTTCCTGATGATGCAGGGAATTGAGAGAAGCAAAGGTTGAAGTTTTATATATTCTGGATTTGGTTGTTGTCAGCTCCTGGGATGAACTATGCTGAATCCCTGTTTATGGAGGAAGTAGGCCTGACTATTTGCAGGGCATCGTCCAGTTGGCACCAGGTGGAATCATGTGTTGAATGAGAGTGTTTTGCATCCCAATGGATGTTGTGATGTGAATATTTGGTGTGGTGTCTGAAAGTGCTGATAGTGTCTGCATCGATTGTGGATATCTTGGGTTTGATGTGTTTGCCAAATGGTCTGGATGTTCCCTGATGTAGTTGCTGCTGCAGTCACAACTGATGTTGCACACCGCACCTTTAGGCTGACTGTGGTGTGATTCCTACCAGTTGCCCCAGAGATGTTCCTGGGAGATGTGACAGTAAGGAAGGAGGAGGCTACGACTGCTTGCTGCTGGACAAATGATAAGTGATATGATGTTTTGCCAATGTTGAGTTACCTGTTAATGGTTACAGGTGCTGGGTTGTGACCGGTCAACAGGTTTAGTTGGGAGTTGTTAAGTTGGGTGGAGAGAGGTGGATAGATTGATAGGTAGGCATGCATGCACTACCCAACATTTGCAAAACATCACATCCCCACTGAGCAGCAAGCAGACATCATTACCCTCTTACCTACTGCCACATCTCTCAAGATCACCACTAGGGTAACTGGTAGGTAACACACCACAACACTACAGCCTATTAAAGGTGCGGTCTACATCATCAGCTACGACTGCGGCAGCAACTACAAGAGGGAGACATTCAGGCCACTCAGCAAACACATCCTATACCACAAGACATCCACAGTCAATGCTGACAACTATTAGCCATTTCAGATCACAACACCAAAATCCACCATCACAACACCGATTGGGATTGTCAAAACACTCACAAACAACACCATGATTACACTAAGCACCAAGTGGAGGAAGCCCTTCAAATAACCAGGCGTAGTTCCTCCATAAACAGGGATTGTCAATAATTCATCCAATTTGCTAACAACTACCAAATCCTGAAATGAACTTCAACCTGCTGTTGTTTCCCTTTCTACAGGAATTCCCCTCAGCTACATCTCCAATCTTCCTCGCTATCTTACTTATTATTCACTGATAGTAAAAAAAAAAAAATACTTCAGGGTTGGGGCCAAGATCACTTCAATGTAGCCAAGCAGTCAAACATTTCAATTAGAAATTTGCATAGATTTGTATTAGATAAAGGTAATTATTTCTAAAATATCAGAAATAATTCTGTTCTCTAAATTAAGTACATTTGAATATTTTACTGAAGTATAGGACTTTTTTGTTGACCCCAACCCTGAATGTTGTAAAACTTCAAATCTCAAAACTGTAACAGATAATTCAAAATATTTCAACAGCCAGCTGACTTTTCCTTCTCATATTGATTTAAGATACAAATAAAAACTTTCCACTTTTGAACAATAGATAACATTTTAGTGAAATTGTACATTTGAACAGGTCATAATCTTCACTAACCAAACCTAATCACCAATGGCTATGAACAAAATTTATTTTTGTAATTTGTATGAATACTTAAATAAATTTTGAATTTTACACTAATTTAAGTTTACAACCCTTGAATGTGGTCATTTACCAAAAGGTCTTTTCATACAGCATGAGTGCTCATATATTAAAACAAATGTAAAATAGCAACCTTTTTGCAATGTATTCCCAATTACAAAATGAACAAATCCCAAAGACCATTATTGTATTAAAGTTGATAGTTAAGAAAAAATGGATACAGAGAAGTTATATAGAATCAACATACTTCCAAAAGTAGTTTGTGCAGAGAAGTTTTATTTAGAAATTCAGTTCACAAATTGAATTGATAATTATGTATTCATAGCTGATAGTTTACAGTTCATGACAATCAATTGCATGATATTAATAGATTTTGTTAATGCTTTAAATTAGGCTTTCACTTGTAACCTGTATACAAAGTTCAGTAAACATGTAAATATGATTGAAAAGGTGATTCCTTACTCTTGTGCTGCTCTAGTCATTGTGGTCATAAATGTCATTTTGTTTATTTAAGCTAATATTTTATAATTCATAGATTTAAAGCATATGTTCATATTACGATTTTTTTTGCATTGTTTTATTATTTTTATATTATCCCTTCATTTCTAAAAACAATATCAAATCTCAATTTAAATCAATTACTTTGCTAATTTAAGTAAATTGCTTTTCATACATTAATACATTTTTAAATGTTTATATATATATTTATATGCTTCATGAAATATTGAAAGTCAATCTCTTAATTCTCGTACACTGCAGACTTTACTTTCTCCAATCTTGCTTTGTGACACTGAACTATTGTAAGTGAATCTGTCTAAATTCTTGTTTACTGCAGATCTTTACTTTCTCCAATCTTGCATCTTAGCAAAAAATGAAAAGATATGTATTATGTACAGAGAAAAAATAGTCAAATCTTCAATGCACGGTAAACTCAAAAGATATGTATCTGTTGTGGATCACAACATAGCTTTTTATAGTCACAGAGAACCATTCATACATATAACCAATACCAACTGTCCAAAGGTTCCTAAGACAAACATTTCATTGCAGTTTTATCATCATAAGCTCATCCATTAGTTTGATCTTTATTTTCTGGGGGGATATCTAAGAAGTAGCTGGCAGTAGCAGGATATAAAAGTAGCAAAGACTTTCCTAATGTCTTAACCATAACAGAACCTAACCTACATTCATATTTCTCATATTCTATCATTACTTCATCATCTGTCATATTATTAATTCGTTCTATAGTATTTTTCTTATCAACATATTTCCCTCCACCTAAAACAGCTCCTATAAGCCTTTCTCTCTTACTTTCAACTAGTTCAGAATGGGGTTCGAAATGGGTAGGGGGTGTGTCAATTTCACCTAAAACTTTGTTGATATCCATTTTTAAAAATAGAGCTCTAATGTTTAAAGCAAGAAATAGCAAGAAGACAAATACACTGACAAGTACAAAGTGAATACCTAAAACCATTAAGATTATAATCAGTAATAAAATATCCAACATTTTTTATATATAAAGATTTAATGTTAAATAATAAAGGATGATATTACCTAAAGATCCCCATTGTGCTATAAGTTGTGGACAAACTGGATGTGGTAAGACCAAATTTCTTTTAGATCTTATTGAGACCTATTATCATGAAAATTTTGAACACATAGTAATATTATGCTAAACCATAAATGATACTGAAACATATAAATCTAGATTGTGGATAAATACAGATCCAGAAGTATATAAAATTCTTCTTTGAGATCGTCTGAATGAGGAGTTGAAGTATTTCCATAAACAATTTAAAATGAAAGCACCTTATTCATTATTGATGATTGTAGAACAGAAAAAGACCTCACTAAAGAGAAAGATGAGCTGTCGAGACTAGCTCTCTCGGGGCGGCATACGGGGCATAGTGTGGATTCTTTCACAGAAATACAACTCTATACTTTAGACTTTAGAGAACAGACAAGGTGGATTTGTTTATTTAAGTGTAAGGACAAAAATACGTTTGATGATTGTTTACGTGAGAATTATGTAATTGAAACTAAAGCAGATAGAGAGAAAATAAGAAAACAGTTGAAATGAAATAAGCACTCAAAATTGGTACTTTGTACAGATCACCCAATAGCTTATAAAATTTATTGATTTTTCACTGTAAAATTTAGCAAAATCGCCCCTCCTGGCTTTTCAGCCAGCCCTCCCTGGGGGTAAGGAACTAAGAGCAGCCATTCTCCCCAGGGAGGTGAGGGCAGGAGTTGCACCACCAACAGCCCCGTGTTTCAATGTCTGGAATTTCATATTGCTTTCATGTACCTCTGTAGTAGCTCTAACCCGACTCATTACATATTACCAAGCTTAACCACATGAGATGTATGAAATGTACTCTCGAAATGTCTCGAAGCTTGCTAGAGGCTTCAGAACCGTGGCTGGTTTCCCCCCCTTCACAGGAGTTAGCAGGAGTGTACACTCGAAATGTCTCGAAGCTTGCAAGCTGTTAGGCCGATGCTAGAGGCTTCAGAACCATGCTGGTAGCACGTCACCATCTCCCCCTTCCTTCACAACCCTCACAGAAAACATCGAAAGTGTGAGAGTGCTACTGGAGGAGTGGTAAGGATTCACCAACACAGGAGTTATATTGGAGTATACACCCAAACGTCTCGAAGCTTGCAAGCTGTTAGGCCAATTCTAGAGGCTTCAGAACAGTGCGAGGTTCTTCCCAGTTCACAGGAGTTTTATTGGAAAGAACAGATGAACAATGAATGAATGTGATTCTAACTTGGCTATATGCATCTAGCCGGGGTTCGAACCTATTCCGTCAGCACATGAAAGCACTAATGAATTATACGTATAGACAGAATTTGTGTTTTTTTTAATTCACCAACACAGGAGTTATACGATTGTTTGAATCGTAGATCCTCGGCTCCGCTACGCCTCGGAGACCTACGATTCAAACAGGAGGTATATTGAGCGATACACCTCGGGAAGTGTGGGTATATCTATGACATACACCCAAACGTCTCGAAGCTTGCAAGCTGTTAGGCCGATGCTAGAGGCTTCAGAACAGTGCGAGGTTCTTCCTAGTTCACAGGAGTTATATTGGAAAGAACAGATGAACAATGAATGAATGTGATTCTAACTTGGCTATTTGCATCTAGCCGGGGTTCGAACCTGTTCCGTCAGCACATGAAAGCACTAATGAAATTTCCAGACCATTGACCCACAGGGCTATTGGGCCCAACAAGAATTCATAGGTAAACTCATATAATTATATCTACAATACTATTTTTCTGTTTTTTCAATAAATTTAATTGGAAAATTTAATGAATGTACTTAATAGATTGAAAATACATACTTTATTTTATGTTAATTAGTGTCAAACAAAGAAAATGTTTATTATCTGACTCTAAAATCCTACTTCATTTATAGTCAAATCTTCAATGCACTGTAAGCTCAAAAGATATTTATCTGTTGATTGTGGATCACAACATACCTTTTTATAGTCACGGAGAACCATTCATACATAACCAATACCAACTGTCCAAAGGTTCATAAGATAACATTTCATTGCAGTGTTATCAAGTAAACCATTTTACTTATTTAAATCATTATACGTATAGACAGAATTTTTTTTTAAATTAAGAAGCCGTTACTAAAAAATCCAATACTTCAAATTCTTTTCTTTCTTGAAATTAAAAACATCAACAGTTTTTGTTTCACTAAATGAGATACTGATAACTTTTAATAATTTGTAACCATGTATAACTTTACCTTGATAGTGGAAGTATACCTTAGTATCTATAAAAATTGCTATCCTTAACATTAGGAAGTTGATGATCCATACCATGATGGTTTCCTTGTATGTACAATCTTATCAAATCTCATAAAAGGTAATAGAAAAAAGCCAATGCCACATTTATGAAAAGATACCTCAGAGAGCCCCCAATCATTTTCTTGTTTGGTTCTGATAAGACCAAAATGTATATCTTTTTAGATAAATTCGAACATTTCAATTATTGAATTCCATAACACAAATATATTGTTGTTGATATACACCAAGCAGAGATATAACATCCCAACTACCATGGTAACCTATCAAACAACTCAATACTGTCTTTCTGGCCGCTTTAGTTAAGTTTAATGTGTTATCTTTGTCCACTTGATAAACATCATTGTATGTTCTTTTTTTATCATAACTGGGACTTGATACAATCCAGGTAATGTCACTTTAACCAGAGTAAGCATCATTATAATTTCAGCAACAGTCAGTATTTATAGATGAAATGGAGAGATTGTTAAACTTGCATACTTAGCATCATTATACTTTCAGCAACAGTCAGTATTTATAGATGAAATGGAGAGATTGTTAAACTTGCATACTTAGCATCATTATACTTTCAGCAACAGTCAGTATTTATAGATGAAATGGGGACATTGTCAAACTTGCATACTTAGCATCATTATACTTTCAGCAACAGTCAGTATTTATAGATGAAATGGGGACATTGTCAAACTTGCATACTTAGCATCATTATAATTTCAGCAACAGTCTGTATTTATAGATGAAATGGAGAGATTGTTAAACTTTGGCATACATGTCTTAATAACTCTTAATAACTAACACATTAGCCAATCTAATGTAATACAAGAGACATCTTTATACTACTATAGGATGTGTTGTAAACATGGAAGTCATTCTACCTATATATAGTATTCTTTCTATCGGTCTTCATCCACCATCTTAAATTGTTAGCACTTCCCAAAAAGAAATCTGCTGTATCTCTTGATATAAAATAAAATAACTAAACGGTTGATAGTATAAGCATATTTACAAATATTAAATCATAAAAATTATCCAATATGACATCATTTCATCATAATAAAGGATTCCACACTCATTAAAATAAATCTGCTGTAATATGATATTTTATTTACAAAGTTAGAATAAACTAAGTAGTTTAGAAAATTTGAGCATATTTACAAATAATTAATCATATTTTTTTTGTCAAATTGTTCAATATAAAATGACTCAAATGCTACCCATAATAACATATTGATATAAAATATAATGCTGTATTGTACCAAGCTATTGATATTAAATAAAATGGTTGATAGAATAAGGATATTTACAAATATTGAATCATAAAAGTTATCCATTGTCCATTTATCATGATAAAGGATTCCACACTCATTAAATTAAATCTCCTGTAGTATGATAATCTATTTACAAATTAAGAATAACTAATTAGTTGAGAAAATATGAGCATATTTACAAATAATTCATCATAAAAGTTCACTTGGCATTAAAATGGGGGAAGGATCGAGGGCCATTGGCTGCATTTCATAATGTTTTTATTTTTGGTGTCAAATTATTTAATCTAAAACGACTCAAATGCTACCCATAATAACATATTTAGAATTAGTTGTCAAATAATTTTTAAGTCCTACCAAATTCCGTTTCCACAGAAGATACTCCAAAAGGACTGTCCCTTTAAGCATGTGAACTAAGAAGTAATGTCACTGATAATTATTAGTAGTAACAGTCCAAAACTTTCCCAAATGATCAGCGATTCCTTCAACAGTCCAAAATAATACATAAACTCATGGCCTACATATGGGCTAATATTAACAGCAATCACTTTTCATTGTCCTCAGCATATGTACATTTTGTGAATTCATGATATTGACACAAAACAAACAGATTGTCTGCCAGACCCTAATATAAGATGAAAGCTTAAGCAAGTCTATAAGAAGACCGCTGTATTGTACTAATCTATTGATATTAAATAAAAAAACTTAACTAATTGATAGAATAACCATATTTACAAATATTGAATCATAAAAATATTCCATTATGACATCATTGTCATAATAAAGAATTCCACACTCATTAAATTAAATCTCATGTAATATGATAACTTATTTACAAAGTTATTATAACTAATTAGTTGGGGAAATATGAGCATATTTACAAATAATTCATCATAAAAGTTACATTGGCGTTAAAATGTGATCCTCTAGAATGCCATTTATTTTACAGGTAATGAATGATTATTGCTTTGTATATTCTAACAGTTGTTGTATGTGATAAATTTATACTGAAGACCAAGACTCAAACCAAATCACCCATCAAAGATAAACCATCTACAGGAACACTTACAAGTAGTCCATCCCAGAAGGCTTGTACGTTCCACATAAATGCAGAATAACAAAGATCAAAACCTGTACATTTAATATTTGCATGTGTGTGAGCACTTGATATATAGGCAGAACTTCTCAATAATTATTTGCTTCACAGATGATGAGACAAAGATATCTTAACTCTTAGATAAAGCAAGCAAGCAAAGAGAAGTTAGCACGGAGTTCACTTTTCCTCAATCTAACTTATTATTTGTAGTTTACATCTTAATACCAGTGCCTGTGTTATCAAAAGGTTTGATTCCCTCTAGGACAATAACCATAGTAACTGCAATCCATGCTATGTGATAATACTCTATTGAATTCTTACTGCTTGATTCAAGATATTTTCCTAAATCATCTTAAACTATTTTACATTGCGGATAATGAAAAACTGGAAAAGTTCAAACGTGATAGATATTTTCCTTAATCATCCTGAACTATTTTACATTGCGGATACTGAATAACTGGAAAAGTTCAAAAGTAGATAACTGGAAAAGTTCAAAAGTAGATATCGGTAGATAGATATTTTCTTAAAAGATTATTATACAAAAGACAATTGCAATTTAGCCTGCAATCTTTCAACTTAAAATTCAATAAAGTTTGAGGACTGATTGACTTTTTTAACCCTGAACCTATGGAGCTTGCACTGGGTTCCATATGGACGGTCTAGTTTGCTGGTTAACATATTAACCCTGAACCTATAGAGCTAGCACTGGGTTTCATATGGACGGTCTAGTTTGCTGGTTAACATATTAACCCTGAACCTAGAGCTTGCACTGGGTTCCATATGGACGGTCTAGTTTGCTGGTTAACATATTAACCCTGAACCTGGAGCTTGCACTGGGTTCCATATGGACGGTCTAGTTTGCTGGTTAATATATTAACCCTGAACCTAGAGCTTGCACTGGGTTCCATATGGACGGTCTAGTTTGCTGGTTAACATATTAACCCTGAACCTGGAGCTTGCACTGGGTTCCATATGTGTGGTCTAGTTTGCTGGTTAACATAGGAGGTGAGGTGATGTAAGATTTAACGTAGCTTTCAAGATTATTTCACTTATATTGCGGCTGCTAGTAATATTGCAGGGAGAAAGCCCGCAACACCATTGTGGCTATGCATTGTGGTGAAACCTGTGAGCATCGGCTGGAACTAGCAACCATGGGTGGTACTGCGCTGTGTGGTCTAGTATTCTGGTTAACATTTGAGGGTTTCATATGTATGGTATGCAAGATATTGTATGGCTTGTTTCATAGCATGAATGGAATTGTATTGAATGATATGCAGAACATCTTATGGTATGTATATAGTATTGTCACTATTGTATGTAAGGTAATGCGAGGTATCAATAGTTGTCATGGTATGAATAGTGTGGTATTGTATGATATGTAGAACATCTTATGGTATGTATATAGTATTGTCACTATTGTATGTAAGGTAATGCGAGGTATCAATAGTTGTCATGGTATGAATAGTGTGGTATTGAATGATATGTAGAACATCTTATGGTATGTATATAGTATTGTCACTATTGTATGTAAGGTAATGCGAGGTATCAATAGTTGTCATGGTATGAATAGTGTGGTATTGTATGATATGTAGAACATCTTATGGTATGTATAGTATTGTTACTATTGTATGTAAGGTAATGTGAGGTATCAATAGTTGTCATGGTATGAATAGTGTGGTATCGTATGATATGCAGGACAACTTATGGTATGTATATAGTATTGTTACTATTGTATGTAAGGTAATGTGAGGTATCAATAGTTGTCATGGTATGAATAGTGTGGTATTGAATGATATGTAGAACATCTTATGGTATGTATATAGTATTGTCACTATTGTATGTAAGGTAATGCGAGGTATCAATAGTTGTCATGGTATGAATAGTGTGGTATTGTATGATATGTAGAACATCTTATGGTATGTATAGAATTGTCACTATTGTATGTAAGGTAATGCGAGGTATCAATAGTTGTCATGGTATGAATAGTGTGGTATTGTATGATATGTAGAACATCTTATGGTATGTATAGTATTGTCACTATTGTATGTAAGGTAATGTGAGGTATCAATCGTTGTCATGGTATGAATAGTGTGGTATTGTATGATATGTAGAACATCTTATGGTATGTATAAGTATTGTTACTATTGTATGTAAGGTAATGTGAGGTATCAATCGTTGTCATGGTATGAATAGTGTGGTATTGAATGATATGTAGAACATCTTATGGTATGTATATAGTATTGTCACTATTGTATGTAAGGTAATGCGAGGTATCAATAGTTGTCATGGTATGAATAGTGTGGTATTGTATGATATGTAGAACATCTTATGGTATGTATAGAATTGTCACTATTGTATGTAAGGTAATGCGAGGTATCAATAGTTGTCATGGTATGAATAGTGTGGTATTGTATGATATGTAGAACATCTTATGGTATGTATAGTATTGTCACTATTGTATGTAAGGTAATGTGAGGTATCAATCGTTGTCATGGTATGAATAGTGTGGTATTGTATGATATGTAGAACATCTTATGGTATGTATAAGTATTGTTACTATTGTATGTAAGGTAATGCGAGGTATCAATAGTTGTCATGGTATGAATAGTGTGGTATTGTATGATATGTAGAACATCTTATGGTATGTATAGTATTGTCACTATTGTATGTAAGGTAATGTGAGGTATCAATCGTTGTCATGGTATGAATAGTGTGGTATTGTATGATATGTAGAACATCTTATGGTATGTATAAGTATTGTTACTATTGTATGTAAGGTAATGTGAGGTATCAATAGTTGTCATGGTATGAATAGTGTGGTATTGAATGATATGTAGAACATCTTATGGTATGTATAGTATTGTCACTATTGTATGTAAGGTAATGCGAGGTATCAATAGTTGTCATGGTATGAATAGTGTGGTATTGTATGATATGTAGAACATCTTATGGTATGTATAAGTATTGTTACTATTGTATGTAAGGTAATGCGAGGTATCAATCGTTGTCATGGTATGAATAGTGTGGTATTGTATGATATGTATAATGGTATGGTATGTATAGAATTTATGCAAGGTAATGTGAGGTATTAATATAGTTAGTTGTTATGGTTTGAATAATGTTTTGTATAAATGGTTTGTGTTGTGTTTATATTGTATGAATGGATTGTATGCATTGTATTTGTTGTCTGTATGGATGGTTTGTAAGCAATGTATGAGTTGCAAGGTATAATACAGTTGGTATGGTGTATATTGTATGATATTTATTGTCTGTATGGAATAGTATGGATGGTTTGTAAGCAATGTATGAGTTGCAAGGTATAATACAGTTGGTATGGTGTGTATTGTATGATATTTATTGTCTGTATGGAATAGAATGGATGGTTTGTAAGCAATGTATGAGTTGCAAGGTATAATAAAGTTGGTATGGTGTGTATTGTATGATGTTTATTGTCTGTATGGAATAGAATGGATGGTTTGTAAGCAATGTATGAGTTGCAAGGTATAATACAGTTGATATGGTGTGTATTGTATGATATTTATTGTCTGTATGGAATAGTATGGATGGTTTGTAAGCAATGTATGAGTTGCAAGGTATAATACAGTTGGTATGGTGTGTATTGTATGATATTTATTGTCTGTATGGAATAGTATGGATGGTTTGTAAGCAATGTATGAGTTGCAAGGTATAATACAGTTGATATGGTGTGTATTGTATGATATGTATTGTCTGTATGGAATAGAATGGATGGTTTGTAAGCAATGTATGAGTTGCAAGGTATAATAAAGTTGGTATGGTGTGTATTGTATGATGTTTATTGTCTGTATGGAATAGTATGGATGGTTTGTAAGCAATGTATGAGTTGCAAGGTATAATACAGTTGGTATGGTGTGTATTGTATGATATTTATTGTCTGTATGGAATAGAATGGATGGTTTGTAAGCAATGTATGAGTTGCAAGGTATAATAAAGTTGGTATGGTGTGTATTTTATGATATTTATTGTCTGTATGGAATAGTATGGATGGTTTGTAAGCAATGTATGAGTTTCAAGGTATAATACAGTTGGTATGGTGTGTATTGTATGATATTTATTGTCTGTATGGAATAGTATGGATGGTTTGTAAGCAATGTATGAGTTGCAAGGTATAATACAGTTGGTTTGGTGTGTATTGTATGATATTTATTGTCTGTATGGAATAGTATGGATGGTTTGTAAGCAATGTATGAGTTGCAAGGTATAATACAGTTGGTATGGTGTGTATTGTATGATATTTATTGTCTGTATGGAATAGAATGGATGGTTTGTAAGCAATGTATGAGTTGCAAGGTATAATAAAGTTGGTATGGTGTGTATTGTATGATATGTATTGTCTTTATGGAATAGTATGGATGGTTTGTAAGCAATGTATGAGTTGCAAGGTATAATACAGTTGGTTTGGTGTGTATTGTATGATATTTATTGTCTGTATGGAATAGTATGGATGGTTTGTAAGCAATGTATGAGTTGCAAGGTATAATACAGTTGGTATGGTGTGTATTGTATGATATTTATTGTCTGTATGGAATAGAATGGATGGTTTGTAAGCAATGTATGAGTTGCAAGGTATAATACAGTTGATATGGTGTGTATTGTATGATATGTATTGTCTGTATGGAATAGAATGGATGGTTTGTAAGCAATGTATGAGTTGCAAGGTATAATAAAGTTGGTATGGTGTGTATTGTATGATGTTTATTGTCTGTATGGAATAGTATGGATGGTTTGTAAGCAATGTATGAGTTGCAAGGTATAATACAGTTGGTATGGTGTGTATTGTATGATATTTATTGTCTGTATGGAATAGAATGGATGGTTTGTAAGCAATGTATGAGTTGCAAGGTATAATAAAGTTGGTATGGTGTGTATTTTATGATATTTATTGTCTGTATGGAATAGTATGGATGGTTTGTAAGCAATGTATGAGTTTCAAGGTATAATACAGTTGGTATGGTGTGTATTGTATGATATTTATTGTCTGTATGGAATAGTATGGATGGTTTGTAAGCAATGTATGAGTTGCAAGGTATAATACAGTTGGTATGGTGTGTATTGTATGATATTTATTGTCTGTATGGAATAGTATGGATGGTTTGTAAGCAATGTATGAGTTGCAAGGTATAATACAGTTGATATGGTGTATATTGTATGATATTTATTGTCTTTATGGAATAGTATGGATGGTTTGTAAGCAATGTACGAGTTGCAAGGTATAATACAGTTGTACAGTGTATTGTATGGTATTTATTGTCTGAAGAGCATGTTCTTGCATTCATTGTATGCTTTGTTTCGGTTTGTGTGAAGTTTATGCTTATTTGTTTTAAAAGTGTCAGGTATGTTTAATTTGTATGAATCATAAGTCATGTAAAGTCATGTAAGATTGCAAAGTGTATAAAATTATTATGAATCTTATGCCTAATTGGTTTGTAAGGTGTCAAAGTGTATAAACCTTGTATAAAATCTTACGCCTTGTTCAAACCCTACAATCCAACATAACATACAAATCATAGATACCAGGTACAAGTAGAAACCAAACATACAAATCATAGATACCAGGTACAAGTAGAAACCAAACATACAAATCATAGATACCAGGTACAAGTAGAAATCAAACATACAAATTGTATGTTTGGTTGCTACTTGTACCTGGTATCTATGATTGTATGTTTGGTTTCTACTTGTACCTGGTATCTATGATTTGTATGTTATGTTGGATTGTAGGGTTTGAACTGTCTCCAAGTGTATAGCATTGATCATGCATCATTTATTAGTATGATATGTATTCCTTGTATGAAATAGCGGCGTTCTACGTTTGCGCGGATTGGCATATCAATTGGGCGGATGAAAGACGACGTTTGCGCGGAAGAATTATTATCATTTGCGCGGCGCACTCATGCGAAGTTTATACTGAATAAAGATTGGATTAACCCCTTCCGTTGGCCAGATTTTAATCTGTTACCCCTGTTCACCACGTGGAGGTGGAAGTGGGATTTTGAACAGGATAAGTTTATGAATATCACTCAGTCAGTAAAAGGATCACTCAGTCATTAAAAGAGACAACTCAGTATGTGTTAGATTGAAGCTTCAATACAACATCCAGAAATACAAATATTATTATTATTATTATATTATTATATAAATTTACTCTCCTGACAGAATGTGAAAGCGTCCAAAATTAAACAGAGATTCCCTTTGTTGGTTTCAGAAAGTTTAAAATCCATGCTTAAAACATAAACATGAAAGAGTAAAATCTGCTCCCTCATAAAACTTGTCCAACCATCAGCAATGCGTGAGTGCGTCCGCGCAAATGACAAGCCACTTTGCCGCGCAAATTAAACACCGCGATCAATAATGAAACGCGCAAACGTAGTGCGCCCATGATATAGTACGGCAATGTATGTTTTCTTTATTGTGATAAACTAAGTACAAGGGTTTCCATATACAATGTAATGAATGTGATGAGTGCATGTCTGGAAGATAAGGTTTTTCTGATTTATGCAGTTTACATGATATAGAATTTTACTACCGGGTAATATGAATATGTAAGTATTGATATGTATTGCATGTATGTTTTGAATATCATGTTATTACGATATTGATTGATGAATGGTATGTTTTTGTAGAATTAACATGAAGCTATAAAAGGACATATTTTGGAAATGAAATATTTAGTTTCTATGCAGTAGTTTTGGCTATAACACAAACAAAGCAAAACAAAACATTAATGCATCATATTAGAAGATATCTTCTGTGTCCATTATTTAAATCTTGTAACCACATGTAATGATTTTAGACTTTGGAGTAAGTTTATGCAAGTTGATATGCCATTACCAATTGGTATAACACCATTGTAGATAACATATTCCATGTTCATTTATGATCCACATATAAACAAGCAAATTAACCTTTTTGTAATAATTACCCTTTTGATTTTCTAGAGTACCGGTAGTTTGTTATTGCATTGGTTGGAGTAATACAGTGGCAGAGCTACAGATAAGCTGCGTACTTGCGTAAATTACGCAAACAATTTTGTGAAAACCCAATTCAATTGAAGTTTATTGCGTACAAGTACGCTTACATTTTTTTAAATACTCAATTAACTTCATTCACCATGCGTACACAAAGCAATTAGAACTCCAAACTTGCGTACTTGTTATTTATTGCCCAAAATGTTCAGAGCCGATATCGGCCTCTCAGAACTCTCATATACACTCAGGCAGTGTCAGTTACGCCTTTACAACAAACATGACTTGATTAACGACACAGTAAGGAGTTTATTACCATGTGACTAAGGCCAAGTTATGTAAATATCGTCCGACTATTTCTAACTACAGATAACTGCATCATTATTTATAGTCCTTGGATTTTAGTTTCACCGTCTTCTTCGGTCCTAAGATAGCTGTAGACTATCTTTTTAACCTTTTGATCCTCCCTGACGATCTTTTAGCTTTCAGTATTATCTGCATTAAATTGTAAAAGTTAGATATGGCTTTATTTCTTTTTGTAATGTTGTCTTTATCGTATCTTTTTTTATAAAGTGAAAATCGTGTATACTGGACACAAACAATTTTGGATATTCATATTTTTATGAAATAACGAATATTTGTATAGGCCTATATATATATAAAAGTTGATAATTTTTCACAGTTATAACAGTGTATAAAAGAGATTGGAAACCTAGTCTGTCTGTTCTGGGGAAAGTAAAGAAAATGTTTGAAACGTTACCAGTTCTGACCAAAAAGTTGCCAGTTTAAGGACTCAGTGTAGGACTGGCCATATTTTAAAAGCTGGTTATAAAATAACAATTGTGTGGAAAAAAGTTGTTCTTGTACATATTGAAAGTATGAATAATGATATAAGTGATAAATGACAAACAAATATATATAATATCCCTTAGACCCTAACCTTTTTTATTCAGTATATATATATTATGGATGTCATAAACTCAGCATATTCTGATAAAGATTGACTAAGTCGTCTTCTATAATGTAATTAATTCATTTCAAATATATTATCATAAAGAAATGCAAAATCCAGAAAGTACCCAATTAAGCTGATTTTGAGGAGTACAAATATTTTGGTTACTCAAATGAAAATTAAAATACCCAATCAAATTATTACAAAGGAGTACATTACCCAATAAGGCAAAAAGTTATCTGTAGCTCTGAGTGGTTATCGTCCCAGATGGATTCAAATCTGACCATAGATAGAATATATCCTTTGATCCTGGAAATACTAATTACTAAACAAGTGCCAGCACAGCTAGAGTTAATTTATAAAACATTTTCTCTTTTGACTGACATTCTAGAAGCTCATGTGATGTGATATTTCACATATGTAGCAGACCATCAGAAACGAGCAATTCACATGATCCACATTGACGCTTAAGATTGGAACATTCATCATTTGGTCTCTAAAATTGCCACATACCGGTAATTACTAAACAAGTGCCAGCACAGCTAGAGTTCAGAATTGAATAACAAATAAAGAACTCATTGCTACCTTCTCTTTGCCAACATAAAAAAATTAGATAGATTACTTACAACCACACTACCTTACTACTTGTAAAAACCTAAATATATGAATCAGTTTTTATGTTTGACCTTGATGACGAAAGTGATCAAGAAACTATTTGGACACATTATCATTATTTTATAATCATAATTAGCAATTGAGAACATCACACAGAATTGTTTAACCCAGGATATCTGTATCTTACATGTGATTATTAAGTGCCTTACATGTTATTTGAGGGCTTGTAAGAGATAATCCAAGACTCAATAATTATCTAGGACTAAAATTAATCTGATTCCAATGAAACCCATCATACTGAAGTTATTTAAAGACCGTACCATACTTAACATACATATCAAGAATGACTTTCACGATCATCACTATTATCAAAACTCTGCCAACAACAACAGGAACTCACTATGGCAGGAAACTTCTAACCCAATACACTAAAAGTTAACAAGTCCAAGTTCCCTAAGTAGATATTACACAGAAATATATTCCATTTTCAGCTTGGAAGAATAGAGAGCAATCTTCAATCCATAAACATCCTAATGACTATGCAGACAAAACAACAATGATTTTAACTGGGTTTTGAAATTCAAAAGATGCTTACCCACCACCATCAAGGTCAAGGTCAAGGTAGGTGTCTCGCTCCTCAGGATCAACCTGAATAACAGGTGCTTCTTCCTGGGCTTCCATCTTCTTGATCTGATTCTTCCAATCCTCTATTTTCATAATGAGTCACTTTTTCTCTCAACTTGTAGAATATTACCAAGTATTCAATGTAAACTCTGTTTACAATGTAACCTGTT
This sequence comes from Steromphala cineraria, assembly GCA_916613615.1. Lineage (NCBI taxonomy): Eukaryota > Metazoa > Mollusca > Gastropoda > Trochida > Trochidae > Steromphala > Steromphala cineraria. Next base: position 9,082,294 of record OU744732.1, on the reverse strand, counting down.
TCAAGAGCGAGTGAGTGTTAAGAGTGATCGAGTGTATAGGACCATTTGGACAATATTTCAGCCAGTGTGGTCAAGAGGGAAAGAGGGAAATTATTGAATACATTATGCCATTGATGATTTCAGGAAGGTTTACTAACTCCCCTTTGAAGAAATGCATCAGAAAACAGCAGAACAGAAGCAGGATTTCAAGAATATAGTTGGTGTGAGGAATATTGAACATAGCAATATATCTCACATGATTGGGGAGTGAGTGAGGGAGATGGTTTTTTATCAATCAGTCAACATTTAAGCAATTAGCAGCATCCCATTGTGGATATTGGGAGAAATATAAAAATCAACTGCTGTATATATAATATTTGAATTGAAAGGACATTCCCTATAAAAGGAATGAAAAGCAGAGATGAAACCATGTGTACATGATATACACGACCTGATGTATAACTCAGAAGTGGAAAGATTCGGTGCTATGTACAGTATACATTCCATATAAGACCAAAGATGAGAGTATCAAGAAGTAAGAGACAGAATTAAGAATTGGAAATGGAAATCCAACTTTCTTTCCTGCAATAATGAGCAATGAGATATGGGAAGCAAAGAGATGGATTTGAGTATAAGTAATTGTGCAATGTGCAAAACCTGTCGTCAATTAGTCACACTCAAGTTGAACAAAAGTCTACTTCATACTTCAAAATGTTTTCTTTAAACTTTAAGCAATAGATAGTATTACCAAGTGATTAGTCACAAACTGAAGTTTACTAGAAATTACATTGTAAAACAAGGATATGCAGACCTACTGATAAATAAACTCAAAATATAGATACAATGAATGTGAGGCAAATAACGTAAATCTACACTGCTAGTTAACAAATGAAATTGTTCATAAAACAGTGCTAGTGTTATATAGTTAAGCAAAGTATATAAGAGAAACACAATGTCAGCCTGTAAGATGTAAGTCTTCAAGTGTTGGCTAAAGATGTGCAGACAGGGTTTCAATACAATAACATGAACAAGTTCTAGAATGATAAAGATTACAACTCTTCTCACAAGTAAAGAGGTCACAATGATAGATGGGAGTAGCAACAATCAGACAGTTTTATATCTAACAATGCAAAAGGTCTTGTTTTAGTGCAACATCCTCAAAACTTTGAAACTATGCAAAACAGATTCCTGTATGCATCTTGGTATAGGCTTGTCTTGTTTAGAGCATATACCATAAACATTCAGTTAATTTTACATATATAAGTGTGGTATAAACTACCTTGAAACAAGCTTATCTTGTTTAGAGCATATACCATAAACATTCAGTTAATTTTACATATATAATATAGGTGTGGTATAAACTACCTTGGAACAAGCTTATCTTGTTTAGAGCATATACCATAAACATTCTGTTAATTTTACATATATAGGTGTGGTATAAACTACCTTGGAACAAGCTTATCTTGTTTAGAGCATATACCATAAACGTTCAGTTAATTTTACATATATAAGTGTGGTATAAACTACCTTGGAACAAGCTTATCTTGCTTAGAGCATATACCATAAACATTCTGTTAATTTTACATATATAGGTTTGGTATAAACTACCTTGGAACAAGCTTGTCTTGTTTAGAGCATATACCATAAACATTCTGTTAATTTTACATATATAGGTGTGGTATAAACTACCTTGGAACAAGCTCGTCTTGTTTAGAGAATATACCATAAACATTCAGTTAATGTTACATATATAGGTGTGGTATAAACTACCTTGGAACAAGCTTATCTTGTTTAGAGCATATACCATAAACATTCAGTTAATTTTACATATATAGGTGTGGTATCAACTACCTTGGAACAAGCTTATCTTGTTTAGAGCATAAACCATAAACATTCAATTAATTTTACATATATAGGTGTGATATAAACTACCTTGGAACAAGCTTGTCTTGTTTAGAGCATAAACCATAAACATTCAGTTAATTTTACATATATAGGTGTGGTATAAACTACCTTGGAACAAGCTTATCTTGTTTAGAGCATATACCATAAACATTCAGTTAATTTTACATATATAGGTGTGGTATAAACTACCTTGGAACAAGCTTATCTTGTTTAGAGCATATACCATAAACATTCAGTTAATTTTACATCTAGGTGTGGTATAAACTACCTTGGAACAAGCTTATCTTGTTTAGAGCATATACCATAAACATTCAGTTAATTTTACATATATAGGTGTGGTATAAACTACATTGGAACAAGCTTGTCTTGTTTAGAGCATATACCATAAACAGTCAGGTAATTTGACATATATAATATAAGTGTGGTATAAACTACCTTGGAACAAGCTTATCTTGTTTAGAGCATATACCATAAACATTCAGTTAATTTTACATATATAGGTGTGGTATAAACTACCTTGGAACAAGCTTATCTTGTTTAGAGCATATACCATAAACATTCAGTTAATTTTACATATATAGGTGTGGTATAAACTACATTGGAACAAGCTTAAATGATCTTGCTTATACCATAAACATTCAGTTAATTTTACATCTATAATATAGGTGTGGTATAACCTAACTTGGAATAAGCTTATCTTGTTTAGAGCATATACCATAAACATTCAGTTAATTTTACAAATATAGGTGTGGTATAAACTACCTTGGAACAAGCTTATCTTGTTTAGAGCATATACCATAAACATTCAGTTAATTTTACATATATAGGTGTGGTATAAACTACCTTGGAACAAGGTTGTCTTGTTTAGAGCATATACCATAAACATTCTGTTAATTTTACATATATAGGTGTGGTATAAACTACCTTGGAACAAGCTTGTCTTGTTTAGAGCATATACCATAAACATTCAGTTAATTTTACATATAAAGGTGTGGTATAAACTACCTTGGAACAAGCTTATCTTGTTTAGAGCATATAGCATAAACATTCAGTTAATTTTACATATACCGGGTACGTGTGGTATAAACTACCTTGGAACAAGCTTGTCTTGTTTAGAGCATATACCATACACATTCAGTTAATTTTACATATACCGGGTACGTGTGGTATAAACTACCTTGGAACAAGCTTATCTTGTTTAGAGCATATACCATAAACATTCAGTTAATTTTACATATACCGGGTACGTGTGGTATAAACTACCTTGGAACAAGCTTGTCTTGTTTAGAGCATATACCATACACATTCAGTTAATTTTACATACATAGGTGTGGTATAAACTACCTTGGAACAAGCTTATCTGGTTTAGAGCATATACCATAAACATTCAGTTAATTTTACATATACCGGGTACGTGTGGTATAAACTACCTTGGAACAAGCTTGTCTTGTTTAGAGCATATACCATAAACATTCAGTTAATTTTACATATAAAGGTGTGGTATAAACTACCTTGGAACAAGCTTATCTGGTTTAGAGCATATACCATAAACATTCAGTTAATTTTACATATACCGGGTACGTGTGGTATAAACTACCTTGGAACAAGCTTGTCTTGTTTAGAGCATATACCATAAACATTCAGTTAATTTTACATATATAGGTGTGGTATAAACTACCTTGGAAGAAACTTGTCTTGTTTAGAGCATATATTTTTGTGACGCATCTTATATTATATATATGATCATTTTTGTGTTACAGGGTATAAAATCAAGACCACCACATGAAGACAGGACAATCAGTGATGCTCAGTCAAAGTCATAGATCCCAAGGATCGGCCATCATGGATGAGTTGTAGGTATCAGAGGTGCTGGAACTTCCAAAGACTTCTCCGATTTGTGCTCTTGGAGGTCCTTCTGAAAGTTCAAGGTCACTGATATATTGGCTCGGACCCCATTTTGAAAGTATTTAACTCACCACTTCTTCTAAACGAGTAACTATACAAAATGACAGAGCTTGAAACCCAATTCTGTGGCAAAATGATTGAAAAGTCAATAAATTGCTACAACATTAAAATTTGAATAACCCACATTTGGCTGAGTGAAGTCAGAACTTTGAGATAAGGGTAAATGATAATAACTATATACTTGTCAAGTTTGAATATTAGATGTAATCTTGCTATTGTTTCATTGTTCAACTATATGGTTTATGTATTGATAAGTAAAGGGATATTTTGGAACAATGACTTAACAAGCACTGATGTATAAACATTGTGTTGGCTGAACTAAATGTTTTCAAAGTAAATTGTTTAGTCATTTGTATTTCAATATATTACAATTCTCTGTGAAGAAAAGTGTCAAACTGTCCAAAGCAATGTTATTTTAAATAATTTATAAATTTCAAATAAACTGATATTTACATCCATATTCACTTTAAAATTGCCAATATCAAAAGAAGTTTAAGTTCGGGAAACCTTGGGATATGGTGTCCAAAATTGAGTCAGTTTGTGCTTCTTTTGATTATTTGTCGATAGATCATTATGCTTAAGTCTCAGTGAAAGGATACATAAAAACATAAGGTGATAGTTCATGAAGAGCCAATAATAGATTCAATGTAGATAATATACACATACCCTGTTGGTGATACATGGGTGGTACAAGGATGGTACAAGGGTGGTAACCACCAAGGTTGGTACAAGGGTGGTACAAGAGTGGTATAAGGTATGTACGAAGGCACCAGAATTAAAAATCTTCATAATCATCATCCCAATGGATTGAAACAGCTGCAATGAAAAAGGATTGAATGTAGAGACTGGACATGTTTACAGTAGCTGCAATGTTTAACACAAAAAATATTAATTTATTACATATATTGTTACTTAAGATAACACATCACATATAATATCCTTTCATTTATAGAGCAAAAATAAGACTATTTGATTATTTAGTGTATGTTTATGGTCTGAAATATGATAATCTCATATTGTGACAATGCTTGTTATAGTCAATCTATTATTTCTAAATAACTATTAAAGTAATGCTCAATTCATTGTGAAGGTTAAATGTTATATTACTTAAAGACTGAGTAAATACTTACCATCTGTGCATGTCCAAAGGATGGTACAAGGGTGGTATAAGGTCTGAACAAAGGAACCAGCATTAAAAATGTTCATAATCATCATCATCCCAATGGATTGAAACAGCTGTAATGAAAAAGGATTGAATGTAGAGGATGCACATGTTTACAGAAGCTGCAATGTTTAACACAAAAATACTAATTTATTACAAATACTTAAAGATAACACAGCACATATATCCTTTCATCTCACATTTATAGAGCAAAAATAAGACTATAAAAGTATTTAGTGTATGTTTATGGCCTGAAATCTGATAATCTCATATTGTGACAATGCTTGTTATACCTCATTCTATTATTTCTTAATAACTATTAAAGTAATGCTCAATTCCTTGTGAAGGTTAAATGTTATATTACTTAAAGATTGAATAAATACTTACCATGAGTATCTGTGTATGTGTCATGTCCCCCCAGTCGGACCGGTCAGAGAGGGGGGTCAGCTGAGAATGATTTGAACAGTGCGGTCAGTTGGTCAGAGAGGGGGGTCAGCTGAGAATGATTTGAACAGTGCAGACAGTTGATGAGACTAATCTCAGCCTAGAAGCAGCTCGGCTTGGCCACTTACATAACAAGTTGCACACAGGGATCTTGATTGCCATGATTATCATTGAATCTTCTCTGTACTTGCTTTGTTTGCATTAATTAAAACTCAAAGACTTGTCCACTGAATTTTATGTTACTTAATATGACATGAAATTGAATTCTAAAAGGAGATAGAAAAGGGCTAATTTTACCCTGATATGACTATATAAATAGTGAAATAAGATTAGAATTTAGCTTATATTATTTCCTGATATTTTATGTTTATTTTCATTAATAAGAAATAGTTTTTGTAACATTCTCTGTGATCTGTTCAATATCTAAGCAGTGAAGAAACATTCTCATCAATTTATTTTTAGCATATGCTGACTTCCCAAAGGTTATTTTAACATTAGTAACAACATTAAAACACTTATCTGTGCAATTCATGAAATAGGCTTAAAAACACTGAAGACACGCCAATATTTTGTCAATATAAGAAATGCACAGATGATGAACAATTTTTAATGTAACTAAAGGTAATCTACCATATAAGTTACTTGGAAAATATGTTCCTCGTTCAGTTATGAAGTTAATTCCAAAAGATCAAGATGTAATTATTCATTAAATCCTCATTAACTACAATATCAGTAAGTCAATCTTGCATATGGCCAAAAATGGCAGTTGTTATGTTTCGTGCAACGTTTGTATAAGACGTGAAGTGAAGTCGGTACTATAGCAGACACTCACTATAAAGAATATTTCAACCTTTGTTGGTATATGGGCAACAAGGTCCAAGTATTTTACGGATGCTTCAATAAAGAACATCAGGTATAACGGTTTCCATTTTTTAAAGAGAGATTCTAACCTGTTGTCTATAAATGTTTCAATTGTGCAAGTAATCTTGAGACAATTTACAAATCCCTCAAAAGAAAGAGCATGTTGTTTTATACTTGAAACATAGATGAATCGCTTGGCCAAAAGAATGATATGATTAGTTAATTTATCATTTGAACAGAGTCCCAAAAAATAGTAGATTTTGTGAGTGCCATATCTGAATGATGATAGGCATTTAGAAAAAGCTCCAAATCATACCAAAATTTCTTAACAAGTTCACAATCAAAATATACATGTGAAATATCTTCTGAGGTATTTTTACAAAATGTGCACACATCATGGTAAACAAGATTTATCTTCATTAATTCTTTTTTGGTATAAATTATTCTATAGATAAATTTGTATTGAAAATCTAACAGTTTACAGTCATTTGTGCATTTCTTATAGAATCTAAACACATCATTCCAAAATTTATCCTGTTGAAAGACATTCCAATGCTCAAGTACTTTTGGGACAGTGTTGTTCGCAATCAATTTGTGGTAGAATATCCTTGAGCCAAGATGGACAATATTAGTGGTTTCATTGTTCAAGCATATATTTCTTTCTCCCAAAAGTTGTCTACAACAATTTGGAATACTATATAACAAACGCTGATAGTCTAATAATGTTCCTCTTATTTTGTATCTCCGTTTTAGAATATCAAAGTTGATAAATCCATTTTCTACATAAATATCTCTAATGCAATGTATACCCTGGTCATACCAATGTCTTATGACATATGAAGATCTAAATAAATGATTTAACCAAAGTGGTTGATCAAAATTTGGTCTATGTCATCAATGTAAAAAGTATGTATTTTATAAAAGCACTCTCCAGGCTAATAAAACATCTCTCCAATAGGGTTTACATTGTCAGGTAAAATGTCAATAGCATTAGAACCAAGAGAAAATAGATTACCTAATGGAAAGATGTTGATAGAGCTGGAGTTTTTCTTCAAGTGCCATTTAAGTGATGATAATTTCAAAGCATTGATAAAGGAATATATATCAATCATCCTAAGACCTCCATCTTCATGAGTCCTACTGATATAAGTTCTTTTGATTGTATCATTTTTATTATTCCAAAGGAATTTGTAAAATATTTTGTTTAGTTCATCATTGAATGTTTTAGGGGGGTTCCGGAGAGCAGAGAAGATATGTACTAGGGTAGAGATTGCTAGAGTTTTAATAACAGTGATTTTCCCAAAAAGAGTAAAATTTCTTCTTCGCCAGCTGGCCAGTAATCTATTTATACGTTCTAAGTGTTTTCTTGTGTTAATTATCCATAGATCTTTAAGAGAAGCATTGAGAGTTATTCCTAGTATTTCAAAGTCCCCAATGTGCCATTATCTAAATACAGATCATTAGTTAAGGTGATTTCACTACCTGTCATTGAACCAATCCATATTTGTTTTACTTGTATTCATTTTAAGCCCTGACATTTTGTAGAAATTATTGAATGTATCAATTGCAGCGGTGAGGCTTTTCTCAGTTCCATCTAAATAAAGCTGTGTGTCATCTGCATTTTGGCCAAGTTTTTGTTCTAGGCCAAGTGTTATGCTCTTTATATCTGGGTTAGATCTTATCATTATCCCCAATATTTCAACTGCAATGATAAAAGGATAGGGGGAGACTGGATCACCCTGTCTCCAACCTTTTTTGGTGGAAAAATGATGAAATATGGCCATTTTGTATCACTGCATGCTGCTGTGTTCTTACTAGTAATCCAAAAGCTTGCATGGCCTTGATTTTTTTTTTTTATAAATGCTTTTGAAATAGTGTCAAAGGCTTTTTCAAAATCTATTAGTAACAAAAGACCAGGTTTCTTCACCTTTATTGTTTCAAATATTATATCATAAAGTTATCTTATATTTTCACTTATACACCTCCCTGGAATGAAACCTGTTTGGTTGTCATGAATAATTGTTTCTAATGTTAGTTTTATTCTATTTGCTATGCATGTACTGATAATTTTGTAGAGAGAATTAAGAAGTGAAATGGGGCGCCAGTTTTTTAAAATGTTTTTGGTCTTGGTTTTGCTTGGGTAGACAAGTTATTATTCCTCTATTCATTATTAATGTAAGTTCACTATTAACAAAAGATTCTTTTGCAATCTTAATAAATTAATGGTCCTAAATCTCACCAAATGAACTCAATTGGATATCCATCAATCCCAGGGCTTTTGTCATTCTTCATGGAAAAAATAGCCCTACTTATTTCTTCTAAGCTTATTTCCTTTTCTAGCATTTCAAATTCCTTCTTGATTATTTTGGGAATATTCAAATTGCTAAAGTCAGTATTCTTATTTTCTTTATGATTGTCATCATCATATAGCTTACTGTAAAACTGTTTCAATTCATTTAAGATACCACCACCATCTGTAACCAATTCACCATTATCCTTAACTACACTATTGACAAGCTTACTAGCATAGTTTCTGTTTTCTAGGTGACAAAAGTAATTTGTTGGTTTCTCACCCTCTTCATACCATTTGATTCTTTTTAGAAACTGATTTCTTTTTATATCTTCTTCATAGATTTGTTCAAGTTGTTTTTTCTTAGCTGTTATCTCTAATATTTTCAAGGGATTGTATTTTTTCCTCCAGTTCTATTCTATTCTTTTCTCCATTTCTATTTTTGAAAGTAGAATAAGAAATAGTCTTTCCTCTTAAATTCATTAAAAATGTTTCAAGAAATAAAGATATTGTTATTTTGAAGTTTTCCATATATTTTTGGATTATTCTGTCATCTCATTGTCAATGTTTATAGCATATTCATGGATAGTATTCTGTAATGTTTTGTAACAATGTTAATATATTCTTCATCCTGTAAGAGAAATTTTAAGGTATTAAACTTCCAATACCCCCTTCCTCTTTCAGAGCTTAATTCATTTGAAATTGAAAGTGTAATTGGGGAATGATCAGATTTATATCAGATAATGCTTGTTTCATATGAGACATTAAATAAATCTTGAGAGACTAGGAAATCATCAAGCCTTGCTTGCTGCTTTGGGTTTTTCTTCCACCAAGTAAATTACTTTGATTCACTGTTTTGTTCCCTACATATATCTACTTAATCTAGCTCTTTAATGTTTTCCAAAACAACATTCTTGCATGAGGGTTGTTGATATTCTTATAATTTTCAAGATCTACTGCAGGGTTAAGCACTAAATTCATTTCCAAATTCAACAATATCAAGAAATATATGTTTATAGAATTGGGGTTCATCCTTGTTTGGACCATAGAGGTTTGTTAAAGTATTATTCAAGCCATCTATTGTAATATCAGCTATTATAAAGTTGCCATTTTTATCAATTAGGGATTTATTGACCTTGATTTCCATGTTGTTATTAAAGAGAATTGTCATAACCCGCTTGAATTAAGAAATAAAGTTCGCTCTACCCCAATGTGTTTTGTAATAAAGTATAGTTTTGCCCTGAACTATTATAGTTAAAGCACGAGGACGGTAGTCAACTTAAAGGCACCACTCGACCACGTTTCTTCCACCATTTTGAAACGTTAACATTTTGAAGACTCGCTCAAACCCGTTTCAAGAAAGATAAGTTTATCATTGAAAAAGCATATAGTCTATGTCAAGTCTATCCCTGTAAATAAACAAAGTGAAATATACGCTCCATTTCTCTTTTTGAAAGTAGAATAAGAAATAGTCTTTCCTCTTAAATTCATTAAAAATGTTTCAAGAAATAAAGATATTGTTATTTTGAAGTTTTCCATATATTTTTGGATTATTCTGTCATCTCATTGTCAATGTTTATAGCATATTCATGGATAGTATTCTGTAATGTTTTGTAACAATGTTAATATATTCTTCATCCTGTAAGAGAAATTTTAAGGTATTAAACTTCCAATACCCCCTTCCTCTTTCAGAGCTTAATTCATTTGAAATTGAAAGTGTAATTGGGGAATGATCAGATTTATATCAGATAATGCTTGTTTCATATGAGACATTAAATAAATCTTGAGAGACTAGGAAATCATCAAGCCTTGCTTGCTGCTTTGGGTTTTTCTTCCACCAAGTAAATTACTTTGATTCACTGTTTTGTTCCCTACATATATCTACTTAATCTAGCTCTTTAATGTTTTCCAAAACAACATTTCTTGCATTAGGGGTGTTGATATTCCTATAATTTTCAAGATCTACTGCAGGGTTAAGCACTAAATTCATTTCCAAATTCAACAATATCAAGACATATTTGTTTATAGAATTGGGGTTCATCCTTGTTTGGACCATAGAGGTTTGTTAAAGTATTATTCAAGCCATAGATCTATTGTAATATCAGCTATTATAAAGTTGCGATTTTTATCAATTAGGGATTTATTGACCTTGATTTCCATGTTGTTATTAAAGAGAATTGTCATACCCCTTCAGTTAAGAAATAAAGTTCGCTCTACCCCAATGTGTTTTGTAATAAAGTATAGTTTTGCCAAAAACTATTATAGTTAAAGTACGAGGTCTATGTCCAGTCTATCCCTGCACATAAGCAAAGTTCAATATATGCTCGTACATTTATGCACACAGCTATTTGATAGGTGCAAGGTGCCAGCTCCCAGTTCCCTATTCAAAGTGTGAATCTGGCACCGGGTTCCATATTCAACTTAAGACTTGGTCACACCCATTTCAAGAAAGATATGTTTATCATTGAATAAGCATAAATTTGGTCTATGTCAAGGCTACCCCTGCACATAAGCAAAGTGCAATATATGCTCGTTCATTTATACACATAGCTATTTGATACCTGCATGGTGCCAGCTCCCAGTTCCCTATTCAAAGTGTGAATCTGGCACCGGGTTCCATATTCAACTTAAGACTTGCTGACACCCGTTTCAAGAAATATATGTTTTATCATTGAATAAGCATATATTAGGTCAATGTCCAGTCTACCTATGTACATAAGCAAATTGCAATATATGCTTGTACATTTATGCACACATCTATTTGATAGCTGCAAGGTGCCAGCTCCCAGTTCCCTATTCAAAGTGTCAATCTGGCACCGGGTTCCATATTCAACTTAGACTTGGTCACACCCGTTTCAAGAAAGATATGTTTTATCATTGAATAAGCATATATTAGGTCAATGTCCAGTCTACCTATGTACATAAGCAAATTGCAATATATGCTCGTACATCTATGCACACAGCTATTTGATAGCTGCAAGGTGCCAGCTCCCAGTTCCCTATTCAAAGTGTAAATCTGGTAACGGGTTCAACATTCAACTTTAGACTCGTTCAGTCTACCAATCTACCGCTGTACATAAGTAAAGTGCAATATACGCTCGGACATTCATGCACACAGCTATTTGATAGGTGCTAGGCGCCAGCTCCCAGTTCCCTATTCAAAGTGTAAATCTGACACTGAGTTCCATATTCAACTTTAGACTCGTTCAGTCTATGAGTCTACCCCTGTACATAAGCAAAGTGCAATATACGCTCGGACATTTATGCACACAGCTATTTGATAGGTGCAAGGTGCCAGCTCCCAGTTCCCTATTCAAAGTGTAAATCTGGCAACGGGTTCAACATTCAACTTTAGACTCTTTCAGTGTATCAGTCTACCCCTGTACATAAGGAAAGTGCAATATACGCTCGGACATTTATGCACACAGCTATTTGATTGGTGCAAGGTGCCAGCTCCCAGTTCCCTATTCAAAGTGTAAATCTGGCAACGGGTTCAATATTCAACTTTTGACTCGTTCAGTCTACCAGTCTACCCCTGTACATAAGCAAAGTGCAATATACGCTCGGACATTTATGCACACAGCTATTTGATAGGTGCTAGGTGCCGGCTCCCAGTTTCCTATTCAAAGTCTAAATCTGGCACTGAGTTCCATATTCAACTTTTGACTCGTTCAGTCTACCAGTCTACCCCTGTACATAAGCAAAGTGCAATATACGCTTGGACATTTATGCACACAGCTATTTGATAGGTGCAAGGTGCCAGCTCCCAGTTTCCTATTCAAAAGCAAACAATTACATGTATTGTTAGTAATTATTAGTAAACTTACCTCTGGAATAACCTTTGCCCTCTCTCTTCGTTCTCTGAACGTACCTGCAGAAGTCTAGATAAAATATAGAGAAAAAACTAAGTCATAATTACCATTAGTGGTATGCCTCTCTCCTCCTCTTCCCTGGAGTTAGCTCCCTTTGCCCGCATGTGGTCTGACAGCCTCATATTCTCTTCCAGCTGAACATCACCTGGAACAAGTGCGGGGAGGAATTAGTTTACTCTGGGCGGGTGTTCACCGCTTATTCCAGAGGTAAGTTTACTAATAATTACTAACAATACATGTAATTGTTTGCTAATTATTGGCGTAAATTAACCTCTGGAATAACCTTTGCCCGAATTCCACATAATGGTGGCGGGTATCCAGGGGATGTTTACTTAACATTAAATGCCAATAATTATACTTATGATTCTTCGATTACTTATAATTATAACATTACATGATATGTTCTTTACTTGAATATCACTTCTTTTACTATTTCGTAGATAAGTGAATAAAACAATAACAGAACCATTTCTTCATGCTCTTTCCCTTCAATTTATTCAACCTTTCAACTGAACAATATGTTATATCTCACAGGCATACCACTTGGTTAATATGTTAGTTTTCCCTCGTCTGACTATGATGTAATCTTTCATTTGACTTTATTTATACATATTATGACGTCACTTCCGGTTCTTATGACGTCACTTCCGGTCAAATTATTCCCTTAAATATGCAACGAACATCATAGTCAGATACTCATTAGTTGTGATAGAGTTTAGGTGGATATACCAGTCCACAACAAGTGCTAAACGAATAACAACATTAAACCTTCTTCCGAAACCATCACCATAACACAAGTCATAGTTTGGCCTCACCTTCTTAGGAGAATGGTGAACTTGGTAGAGGAGTCCTCGTCGAACTTTTCCCTCGACGACCCCGACCCCCCCCCTTCTTTTCCTCCAAGAAGGGTTAAGCTGTGGAGATTCGTTGAGCCGCCACCAGCGGACCCAACTGAGCAATTCCATCCAGCGAAGGTGCGATATCCCGTAAGTATGAGGAGATGAAAGTATTCGTGCCCTTCCACTGGCAAGTCGAAACAAGATCCTGGATGGAGACTGATTTCCATGCTGAAACCGATGAAGCTAAGGCTCTGATCTCGTGAGGCGAGAATTTCATGTTTACTGTATCTTGGTCTGTGTTTTGATAAGCTAGAGATATAGTTTTCCTTAACCACGAAGATATAGTATTTTTGGAAATTTCTGAGTCCATCGCAGTTTTGCAGGAAAGAAATAACCTCCTTCTCTTGCGTCTGAATGGTGCTGTTCTCTCGAGATACCATCTCAACGCCCTTACAGGACACAAGAGTCTTTCTCTGTCTGAACGAGAATTCGAAGACGGTAACGCTGGAATTCTGTAAGTCCTTGCTCCTAGAGGCCCTGAGGCCGCAGATTGATTTTTGGCTAAAAATTCGGGTAGAGCTCTGCAAGTAACGTCCTTATAACCGTCCGAAAATCTAACAGATCCATTGTCGATAGCGTGTAACTCTGACACCCTAGCCGCCGAAGCGAAGGCAAGCAAAAAAGCGGTCTTGAAGGATAGGAATTTCAGTGAAGTAGAGTTAAGAGGTTCGTAAGGAGCTTTCAAGAGCGACTGAAGTACTAAACAGAGATCCCACTTCGGGAAGATAGATGGAGATGTCATGTCCTTTATCTGAAACGATCTGAGAAGTCTATGCAGAGATTGGTCTGTGCCTATCGAAAGTCCTTGCAGATCACAAACGGAAGCAATAGCTGACTTGTATCCCTCAATGGTCCCATGTTTCAGTTTCTTGCTTTTCCTCAGAAAAAGTAAAAAATCGGCGATCATAGGGATCGTAATGTCATGAGCTAAAAGATCGTTCCGCTCTCTCCAAGAAGTGAAGATTCTCCACTTGGCATCGTAGAGTCTGGAAGTAGATGGCCTGATAGACTGGACAATAGCTCTTGATGATTCATGGCCAAACCCTTGCTTCTTAAGGGATTGCTCGATAGCCTCCAAACGTGCAGATTCAACGTGTTGATATTGCCGTGAGTTCTCTTCGAGAGTGGTTGAGTGAGGAGATCTGTCCAGTGAGGTAGCTGGAGGGGAACGTCCGTCAACAAATCTATTAGGTTTGGAAACCACGTCCTGGTTGGCCAAGCTGGAGCTACCAGATACACTACACAATCCTGAATTGCGATCTTTGCTAGAACGTCTGGGATAATCTTGATCGGAGGAAACGCGTAGGCTATCATGCCTTCCCACGATATCGATAACGCGTCTACTGCCCAGGCTTGAGGGTCTGGGATGGGACTCACGTAGGTGGGAATGCGAAAGTTCTGAGCTGTGGCAAACAAGTCTATTAATGTATACTCCCATCTGTCGATCAATAGCTGGAAGGCTTCCCTGTGGAGAGTCCATTCCGTTGGAATTACTTGGCCTTTCCTGGACAATGAGTCCGCGAGAACATTCAGTCTTCCCGGAATGTGTCTTGCTCTGAGAACTATCTTGAACTGATCCACCATGGCAAACAGACGGCGAGTTAACTCCATGAGACTTGTTGATCTTGTTCCGCCTTGTTTGTTTATGTAGGACACCACCGTAGCATTGTCCGTAGCGATCATGACGCTCGACTTGTAGAGGGGGCGCCACCAGATACTGACTGCCTTGATTACCGCTAGCAACTCCAGAGCGTTTATGTGTAGTGAGGTCTCCTGAGTTGACCATGTCCCCTGTGCTTGATATCTGTCCAGGTGCGCTCCCCATCCCTTGCAGGAGGCGTCTGTGAAGATCGTGAACTTGGGGGGAGGATCCGTCATACGAGTCCCCGAGAGCACATTGAATTCCCGAGTCCACCATTGTAGCTCTTGACAAACATGGGGAGGACAAACTATCACGGAATCCAAGTCTAGAACTCTGTTGGCATTTATCCAAACTTGAGTGTGGCGAAGATTCAACCTGCCTCTGAAGGTGAACGATTGGATTGAAGTTAGAAACCCCAGCAGAGACATCCATTTCCTTAATGAAGCTGTTCGTGAGTCCAGAAGGGAAATTATGAGATTCTGAGTTAGTCGCCATCGGTCCTCCACTGGAAAGATATGGTAACTCCTTGCATCCAGAATCGCTCCTAGAAACTTGATCCTGGAAGTAGGTGTAAGTTCCGACTTGTCTGGGTGCACTAACCAACCTAGATGGGTGAACACATGGATTACAAAGTCTCTTTGTTTGATAAGAAGAGCTGTGGACGTATGTCTTGCCAGAAAATCGTCTAAGTATCCGTGAATAGCGATGTTCCTTAGATGGAGGAAATGAAGCACTGGTTTCATCACCATCGTAAAAAGCCATGGGGCTATGGAAACGCCGAAAGGAAGAACGCGGAATTGAAACCTTCTTCCGTTGATTCCGAACCTGAGATACTTCCGCGAGTGAGGATGGATTGGGACGTGGAGATAGGCATCCTTGAGGTCTAGGCTGACAAATTGGCTGTTGGGCAGCACTAGTTTCCTGACATTTTTTAGTGATTCCATGGTAAACTTGGGCGGGCTGCACAAGAAGTCCTTGTTGAGAATCTTTAGGTCTATGATCATTCTCATCTCTCCCGAGTCCCGCTTGGGGACTAAAAACACTGGAGAGTAAAACCCCCGAGAAAGATCGTGAGGGGGAAGCTCGGTAATTGCCTCCTTCAGCAATAACTGGTCTACTGCAAGTAGAGCTGCCTCCAGACGGGCCTCCTGTAAGGTGAATCTTTTTCCTATCGGGTGAGAAGCTAGGGGTGGCCGCGTCTGGAATTGTAACTGATACCCGTCGGTGACTACGGAGCGAATCCAGTTGTCTTGGGTGATCTGTGTCCAGTTCTGAGAATACTGTTGCAGACGTCCCCCGACAGGCGAGGGAACGACTGGTGTCACAAAATCGAAGTCCAAATCGAAGTCCATGGGCATAGCGAGATCGTAAGGTTTTGGAGTAGTGTTGGGAACCGAGTCAACGGCGACCGTACGAGCCTCTGGCTCCGCGACCTCCTCTGGCACGAAAATTCCCTCTGGGCTGGGAATCCCGGGAATCTCTGGGGGTACCATTCTGAGAGTCGTTGGGACGAGACTTCCTGAACTGAGGGTTGGCTCGGTCGAAAGCTGAACGGTGGAGGGGGGGTCGGGGTGAAGGAAAGGAGCCTCTCTTGTTAGTGACATTTCCTCCTCTGAAAGAGTTACGTTGCCTAGTCTGGGCTAGGAGAGCCGCCGCGAGTTGCTGGTTGAGCATCCTGTTAGACTGAGCGTCCTGGGTAGCAATGGCTTGTGAGCATTGACCGTTGAAAATCGATTCGGAGTTAACCGGCTGTTGGAAGAGATCCTCCTTCGAATCTTGAGGAAGATTCCTGACTGATCCAAGCAGTTGTGTTCTTTCTATAGCCGTTAACCGTCCAACGGTGGCAATCTGTGCCTGAGTAGCATCTCCAACGGCGTGATAGATTACGTCAAGAAACGAATGGGCGAGAGCAACCTCCTCCGCGTTCATAACTGTAAGAGTTTGCGGCTTGATACCCTTGTAGTCCTGGAAGGTGGGGGGAAGAAGCTGACGGACTCCCGCAGCAAACCAGTTAATGTAAGATAAAATGTCCACCGAGTTCCTTGCCGTTAGATCAATCTCCTTGATGTCCTTACGGGATAAGGAAATCTTGTCACCCTGGGATCGTAACAGGGGCCTGGAGTTCAGCCGTGAAAAATCCCGGTCGATGTCTGGCGCCGAAGCGGGGAAGGCACGGTCATGGATGACATAAGCTTGCTTAAGAGCCATTCTAGGAAGAGAGGAAGCGTCCTTAGCCTTGGTTAAGTTTGAGTAAACGGAGTCCAACGCTGCCTTGACAACTGTTGAATGAGGAAGAGTCCGTTTGGGCGCCCTCTTAGGCGGCAAATTCCCCGTGGAACCGAGTTCCTCTGGTATGGGCTGTACCTCCTCTTGCTCGAGTGAAGTAGGGAGCGTACACGGCTTAAGTTTATATAAAAAGTCAATCTTGTCCACGAAGGACCACTCAGGGACTAAGTCCGGTTCCGAGCCGTCAGCCGACGGAATAATCAAAATGCCTTCATGGGAATCAAGTTTCACATCCGCTGAAAGCTTGTTGTCTGTCTCCGTATCGGTGATAATCGGAATTATCGGCGGGTTAGACGTATCCACAAAGTCAGCCGGTTTGAACTTGTTATCGCCGTAAGCCGTTCCAACGGCTGTCGGATCAATCAAGTGGTCCGTGCCGCCCGGGGTAAGCCGAGTCGGCAGCTGGTCTAGGGCCAAATCACCCGTGCCGGCCGTGTCAACGGTGTCCTGGTTGGACCTGGTCACCGTGGCACTAGAGCCATTAACGGACTTGCCGTTCTGCACGAGTGACCCGGCCTGAACCAACCCATGGGTGGGAGGGAACAGGTTGACGGCGTCAACAACGTGAACCTCATCCCGACCTGTGACAGATGAGCCGCCAGGAAGGGGGAGAGATTTTACGGGGTCACCACGACCCGCTAACACCGGCAAGCCCTTAGAAGGTAAACATTGCCTTTTAGCCGTATCACCCGCCGTGACACCCGACCCATCACTCAAAGAGTCGGCGACCCGCTTAGACTTAACTTTGCCCCGTTTGGCATCAGAGTTAGAAGAGGACTTGCGAGAGGAATCATCTTTAACTGAACTTGAGTGAGATAGGGACTTGAAAGATTTCTTAAGATTGGAAATTTTTTCGTTATTGCGCCGATCCATATCCTTGAGAGAAGATTGGAGGGTGTTAAACATGTCTTGCTTAAAAGATGAGAGAAAAGCCGTGAGATCGAGTGATTGATTGGAAGAATCAGCGACCGTGCCCGAAGGAGGAATTTGAGAAGGTAGGGATTGCTCATTATCCAAGGTAACAACGGGAGAAACGGGAGTATTAGATTCTTTACGTTTCTTGCCACACATCTCACATAATTTTGACCACGTCTCATCGTCTAAATCTCTACACAGAAGACAACGCGAGTCGGGGAAACAAATAGGTTTAACATCACAGTTAGCACAAGATGAGTGAGGATCCTTATCAGACATGAAACGTTGACACGACACACATTTACGTTGGGACATGATGGAAACACAGTTACTTCACAAACGCCGACAGTCACAGAAAAAAATTTTCAAGTCTTACAAAAACACAAAATATTCACACAAAAAACGAATGCGATTGTCTGATAACAGACCCAATGTCGATACCACGTACCACAATTCAAGAACTGCACTGGAAAAACAAGGGAAACTTGAGAAGATTCGTAGACTTCTGAGGTGACCTTGTTCATAGTTCGAGCGCAGAAGAGAATATGAGGCTGTCAGACCACATGCGGGCAAAGGGAGCTAACTCCAGGGAAGAGGAGGAGAGAGGCATACCACTAATGGTAATTATGACTTAGTTTTTTCTCTATATTTTATCTAGACTTCTGCAGGTACGTTCAGAGAACGAAGAGAGAGGGCAAAGGTTATTCCAGAGGTTAATTTACGCCAATAATTGTCTAAATCTGGCACTGAGTTCCATATTCAACTTTTGACTCGTTCAGTCTACCAGTCTACCCCTGTACATAAGCAAAGTGCAATATACGCTCGGACATTTATGCACACAGCTATTTGATAGGTGCAATGTGTCAGCTCCTAGTTCCCTATTCAAAGTGTAAATCTGGCACTGAGTTCCATATTCAACTTTAGACTCATTCAGTCTACCAGTCTACCCCTGTACATGAGCAAAGTGCAATATACGCTTGGACATTTATGCACACAGCTATTTGATAGGTGCAAGGTGCCAGCTCCCAGTTTCCTATTCAAAGTGTAAATCTGGGACTGAGTTCCATATTCAACTTTTGACTCGTTCAGTCTACCAGTCTACCCCTGTACATAAGCAAAGTGCAATATACGCTCGGACATTTATGCACACAGCTATTTGATAGGTGCAATGTGTCAGCTCCTAGTTCCCTATTCAAAGTGTAAATCTGGCACTGAGTTCCATATTCAACTTTAGACTCATTCAGTCTACCAGTCTACCCCTGTACATGAGCAAAGTGCAATATACGCTTGGACATTTATGCACACAGCTATTTGATAGGTGCAAGGTGCCAGCTCCCAGTTTCCTATTCAAAGTGTAAATCTGGGACTGAGTTCCATATTCAACTTTTGACTCGTTCAGTCTACCAGTCTACCCCTGTACATAAGCAAAGTGCAATATACGCTCGGACATTTATGCACACAGCTATTTGATAGGTGCAATGTGCCAGCTCCCAGTTCCCTATTCAAAGTGTTAATCTGGCACTGAGTTCCATATTCAACTTAAGACTCGTTTAGTCTACCAGTCTACCCCTGTACATAAGCAAGGTGCAATAGACGCTTCAACATTTATGCACACAGCTATTTGATAGGTGCAAGGTGCCAGCTCCCAGTTCCCTATTCAAAGTGTAAATCTGGAACTGAGTTCCATTTTCAACTTTAGACTCGTTCAGTCTTCCAGTATACCCCTGTACATAAGCAAAGTGCAATATACGCTCGGACATTTATTCACACAGCTATTTAATAGCTGCAAGGTGCCAGCTCTCAGTTCCCTAGTCAAAGTGTAAATCTGGCACTGGGCTCCTTATTCAACTTTAGACTTGTTCAGTCTACCAGTCTACCCCCGTATATACGAGAAGTGCAATATACGCTCTGACATTTATGCACACAGCTATTTGATAGATGCAAGGTGCCAGCTCCCAGTTCCCTATTCAAAGTGTTAATCTGGCAACGGGTTCAATATTCAACTTTAGACTTGTTCAGTCTACCAGTCTACCCCCGTACATAAGCAAAGTGCAATATACGCTCAGACATTTATTCACACAGCTATTTGATAGCTGGAAGGTGCCAGCTCCCAGTTCCCTGTTCAAAGTGTAAATCTGACACCAGGTTCCTTATTCAACTTGAGACTTGTTTACACCCGTTTCAAGAAAGATATTTTCATCATTGAATAAGCATATATTAGGTCTATGTCCAGTCTATCCCTGTACGTAAGTAAAGTGCAATAAATGCTTGCACATTTATGCACAGTGTTATTTGATAGCTTCAAGGTGCCAACTCCCAGTTTCCTATTCAAAGTTTAAATCTGGCACCAGGTTCCTTATTCAACTTGAGACTTGTTCACACCCGTTTCAAGAAAGATATGTTCATCATTGAATAAGCATATATTAGGTCTATATCCAGTCTATCCCTGTACGTAAGTAAAGTGCAATAAATGCTTGCACATTTATGCACAGTGTTATTTGATAGCTTCAAGGTGCCAACTCCCAGTTTCCTATTCAAAGTTTAAATCTGGCACCGGGTTCCATATTCAACTTTAGACTCGTTCAGTCTATGAGTCTACCCCTGTACATAAGCAAAGTGCAATATACGCTAGGACATTTATGCACACAGCTATTTGATAGGTGCAATGTGTCAGCTCCTAGTTCCCTATTCAAAGTGTTAATCTGGCACTGAGTTCCATATTCAACTTTAGATTCATTCAGTCTACCAGTCTACCCCTGTACATAAGCAAAGTGCAATATACGCTTGGACATTTATGCACACAGCTATTTGATAGGTGCAAGGTGCCAGCTCCCAGTTCCCTGTTCAAAGTGTAAATCTGACACCAGGTTCAATATTCAACTTTAGACTTGTTCATTCTACCAGTCTACCCCTGTACATAAGCAAAGTGCAATATACGCTCGGACATTTATGCACACAGCTATTTGATAGGTGAAAGGTGCCAGCTCCCAGTTCCCTATTCAAAGTGTTAATCTGGCAACAGCTTCCATATTCAACTTTAGACTCGTCCAGTCTACCAGTCTACCCCTGTACATAAGCAAAGTGCAATATACGCTCGGACATTTATTCACACAGCTATTTAATAGCTGCAAGGTGTCAGCTCCCAGTTCCCTGTTCAAAGTGTAAATCTGACACCAGGTTCAACATTCAACTTTAGACTCGTCCAGTCTACCAGTCTACCCCTGTACATAAGCAAAGTGCAATATACGCTCGGACATTTATTCACACAGCTATTTAATAGCTGCAAGGTGCCAGCTCCCAGTTCCCTATTCAAAGTGTAAATATGGCACTGGGTTCCTTATTCAACTTTAGACTCATTCAGTCTACCAGTCTACCCCTGTACATAAGCAAAGGTCAATATACGCTCGGACATTTATTCACACATTTATTTAAAAGCTGCAAGGTGCAAGCTCCCAGTTCCCTGTTCAAAGTGTAAATCTGACACCAGGTTCAACATTCAACTTTAGACGCGTCCAGTCTACCAGTCTACCCCTGTACATAAGCAAAGTGCAATATACGCTCGGACATTTATTCACACAGCTATTTAATAGCTGCAAGGTGCCAGCTCCCAGTTCCCTATTCAAAGTCTAAATCTGGCACTGAGTTCCTTATTCAACTTGAGACTTGTTTACACCGGTTTCAAGAAAGATATGTTCATCATTGAATAAGCATATATTAGGTCTATGTCCAGTCTATCCCTGTACATAAGTAAAGTGCAATAAATGCTTGCACATTTATGCACAGTGTTATTTGATAGCTTCAAGGTGCCAATTCTCAGTTTCCTATTCAAAGTTTAAATCTGGCACCGGCTTCCTTATTCAAGTTTAGACTTGTTTAGTCTACCAGTCTACCCCTGTACATAAGCAAAGTGCAATATACGCTCGGACATTTATGCACACAGCTATTTGATAGGTGCAAGGTGCCAGCTCCCAGTTTCCTATTCAAAGTGTTAATCTGACAACAGGTTCCACATTCAACTTTAGACTTGTTTAGTCTACCAGTCTACCCCTGTACATAAGCAAAGTGCAATATACGCTCTGACATTTATGCACACAGCTATTTGATAGATGCAAGGTGCCAGCTCCCAGTTCCCTATTCAAAGTGTAAATCTGGCACTGAGTTCCATATTCAACTTTAGACTCGTTCAGTATACCAGTCTACCCCTGTACATAAGCAAACTGCAATATACGCTCGGACATTTATTCACACAGCTATTTGATAGCTGCAAGGTGCCAGCTCCCAGTTCCCTATTCAAAGTGTTAATCTGGCACTGAGTTCCATATTCAACTTTAGACTCGTTCAGTCTACCAGTCTACCCTTGTACATGAGCAAAGTGCAATATACGCTCGGACATTTATTCACACAGCTATTTGATAGGTGCAAGGTGCCAGCTCCCAGTTCCCTATTCAAAGTGTTAATCTGGCAACGGGTACAACATTCAACTTTAGACTCGTTCAGTCTACCAGTCTACCCCTGTACATAAGTAAAGTGCAATATATGCTCGGACATTTATTCACACAGCTATTTGATAGGTGCAAGGTGCCAGCTCCCAGTTCCCTATTCAAAGTGTTAATCTGGCAACGGGTACAACATTCAACTTTAGACTTGTTCAGTCTACCAGTCTACCCCTGTACATAAGCAAAGTGCAATATACGCTCGGACATTTATGCACACAGCTATTTGATAGGTGCAATGTGCCAGCTCCCAGTTCCCTATTCAACGTGTAAATCTGGCAACAGGTTCAATATTCAACTTTAGACTCGTTCAGTCTACCAGTCTACCCCATTACACAAGTAAAGTGCAATATACGCTCTGACATTTATGCACACAGCTATTTGATAGATGCAAGGTGCCAGCTCCCAGTTCCCTATTCAAAGTGTTAATCTGGCAACGGGTTCAATATTCAACTTTAGACTTGTTCAGTCTACCAGTCTACCCCCGTACATAAGCAAAGTGCAATATACGCTCAGACATTTATTCACACAGCTATTTGATAGCTGGAAGGTGCCAGCTCCCAGTTCCCTGTTCAAAGTGTAAATCTGACACCAGGTTCCTTATTCAACTTGCGTCTTGTTCACACCCGTTTCAAGAAAGATATGTTCATCATTGAATAAGCATATATTAGGTCTATATCCAGTCTATCCCTGTACGTAAGTAAAGTGCAATAAATGCTTGCACATTTATGCACAGTGTTATTTGATAGCTTCAAGGTGCCAACTCCCAGTTTCCTATTCAAAGTTTAAATCTGGCACCGGGTTCCATATTCAACTTTAGACTCGTTCAGTCTATGAGTCTACCCCTGTACATAAGCAAAAGGAACAATTACATATATTGTTAGTAATTATTAGTAAACTTACCTCTGGGACGAACTTAGCCCCTCTCTTCGTTCCCCTGAACGTGCCTGCAGAAGTCTAGATAAAAAATAAAGAGAAAAAACCTAAGTCATATTTATCATTAGTGGTATGCAGCTCCCTTCTTCCCTGGAGTTATCTCCCTTTGACTGACCAAGCTTCATATTCTCGTACTGCATGTACTTCGAAAAAAAACAAAAAACAACATCACCTGGAACACATGTGGGGAGGAATTAGTAAACCTTGGGTGGGATATATTGTTCGTCCCAGAGGTAAGTTTACTAATAATTACTAACAATATATGTAATTGTTCCTAATTATTGGCATAAACTAACCTCTGGGACGAACTTAGTCCCGAATTACACATAATAGGAGGAGGGATCCAGGGGATGTCGCTTTACAATATTATGCCAATAACTAGGAATAACTTAGTCAATCAAACAAGTCAGAGATGATCTTAGGATGTACTCAATTCTTATATGAATAATAACAACCACCGAAACATCCTTATGCTAAACACCTTTCTTTATTAATCCTTTCACCTGAATTCCATGCTAATGTGAGTGCATACCACAAGATAAATATGTTAGGTCTTTCGGGTCCGGATATGACGTAAACTTAAGATATCTTATAATAATTACGACTTAGTTAAGACATCATAAAGATTCTGAAGTCACTTCCGGTTGTTAATGTCTATATGACGTCACTTCCGGTTCCTTATGACGTCACTTCCGGTCTCTTATGACGTCACTTCCGGGTAGATCTACCCTTACGTCATATTTGGATTTAGTTCAAAACATGTGACAGAGTTTGGTGGGTATACAGGTCCACAACAGGTGACAAACATACTCTCCAATTCCCTGAACACTGCAGCCATCACCATAACTCTAGTCATAGGTAGGTCTCATCTTCTAAAGTAAGAGATCCATCTTGAAGAGGTCAGTCGTCGACTCCTTCCCGACGACCCCGACCCCCCCCCCCTTTCTTTTTCCTTGAGAATACGACTCAGGCACAGGTCAATTAAGTGCTGAGCCGCTACTAGAGGTCCCAACTTGCTGACTCCTGCTAGTGAGGGGGATATATCCTGGAGATAGGGTGAGATAAAAGAGTTAGAACCTTTCCATTGACATGTGGCTACGAGCCGTTGGATTGATACTGATTTCCATGCTGATAATGAAGATGACAAGGCGTGAGGAGAGAACTTGACATTCACCGTTTCCTGATCCATGATTTGATATGCATATACAATGGTTTTCCTTAGCCATGAAGAAATGGTATTTTTAGAGATTTCTGAATCCACCGCAGTCTTACAGGACAAAAATAATCTCCTCCTATTACCGCAAAAGGAAGCCGTCCTCTGAAGATACCATCTCAAACACCTGACTGGACGTAACAGTCTCTCTTGTCCGAACGAGAAGTCGAAGTAGGCAAGGCTGGAATCCTGTACGATCTAGTTCCCAACGGTCTCGCAGAAGTAGACTGATCTTTGGCTAAGAATTCCTGTAACGCTCGGCAAGATTCTTCCTTCTTATCCTTAGAGAATCTAATGGAAGAATTGTCAATAGCATGAAGTTCTGATACATGAGCGGCCGAAGCAAAGGCCAGTAAAAAAGGCCGTCTTGTACGACAAAAATCTCAACAGAGTAGAGCTCATATCCGTACAGGGCTTTCATTAATGACTGTAAGACAATACAAAGATCCCCCTTAGGGAAAACTGATGGAGATGTAATATCCTTTATCTGGAAGGATCTAATCATCATGTGTAAAGATTTATCCGGTCCTACAGAAAAAAACCTGAATGTCACAGACTGAAGCTTTCGCCAATCTGTATCCCTCTATTTTGCCGTGTTTCACTACCTTGTATTCCTCAAGTACAATAGAAACTCTGCGGTCATTGGGATAGATATTTCTGAATCCAACAATTCCCTTTCTCGTCTCCACTCTGTGAAGATTCGCCACTTAGCATCATAGAGTCTTGCTGTAGAGGGTCTGACAGACTCAACAATAGCTTGTGCCTTGAGGAATTTGACGATAATCTCCACACGTGAAGGTTGAGTGTCCCGAGATTCCCGCGATTCCTGAGCGAGTGTGGTTGAAATAACAGATTCTCCCAGAGAGGCAGTTTGAGGTGATAATCCGTGAGCAGATCCAACAGGATTGGAAACCATGGCCTTGTGGGCCAGGCTGGAGCCACTAGATAAACTAAGCAGGCCTGAAACATGATATTTGCCAGTACGTCCGGAATAATCTTGATCGGTGGAAAGGCATATACGCTACCATGCCCTCCCAAGAGGTGGAAAGGGTGTCTACCGCCCAAGCTATCGGGTATGGAATCGGGCTGATTCCTGTGACATATCCGTGAATATGGTAAACTGAGGTTGAGGGACCGTGAAGCTTGTTCCTGATAACACATTGGACTCCAGTGTCCACCAGCTTAGTTCTTGGCAAACGTAAAGAGGACAAGTTATGATCTGATCCAGATGGAACCTTCTGTTCAAGTTTATCCAAGCGATCTTGAATTGGAAAAAAGTATCCCTTCACTGCGTCTAGAAGAGCTCCTAGAAACTTGATCCTGGGATTATGCGTCAGTTCGGACTTGTCCGGGTGCACTATCCATCCGAGATGAGTGAAAACATGGATCTCGAAATTGGTGTGTCTGATAAGCATGGCTGTCGACCGATGTCTCACTAGAAAGTCGTCGCGATATCCCTGAATAGCTATTCCCCTGAGATGAAGTAACGGAGTAACGGTTTCATAACCATCGTAAATAGCCACGGGGCGAAGGAAACCCCGAAGGGGAGAGCTCGGAATTGAAATCTGCGGCCGTTGACATCGAACCTTAGATATCTCTGAGACAGAACGTGAATAGAAATATGGAGATAGGCATCCTTGAGGTCCATACTGACGAACTTACTTCCTAACTGAACCAACTTGCGTACATTTTCAAAAACTCCATGGTGAACTTGGAGGAGAAGTCTGACTTAGTACAGAACTATTGCTTCTGTACCAAATGTTTGTAATGGCTTGGTTAGACCTTCTATGTAATCCTAGTTTCAATACCAGTGGTCCATAAGAGAGCTTGAACTGGATGTCCTTACTGGCTGGACTAGACCTGTCTTGTACCCATGGTCACTGTACACATGGTATATAATGGCTGGGTTTGATCCGCTACAAATAAAACTCACAGCTGAGTAATGGGAGGTCTATAGCGGCTGGGTTGATCAGCTACAAAATCACGGCTCCCATTCAAAAAATGGTTGTAACAGCCAGACTACTGTAGTAGCTAGGTCTGACCAGTTACAACCCATGGCTTCCTTACAGGGAAACCGTTAAGACTGGATTAGTCCCATCAAGGTTCGCATACACAAAAATCAGGCCAGGTTTGACCCACTACAAACTCACGAGTTCCATACACAAATCTGTGACGATTAGATTGACCCCCTATAACCCACGGCTCTCATACAAAGGGTCTGTAGCGGCTAGGTTCCCGCGTCTAACGGCCGCCGTCCACGGCTAACGGCTGCCATTCCCCGGCTAACAGCCACCGTCCACGGCTAACGGCTGGCGTCCCATTAACAATGGCTGCCGCGGCCGCCATTCTACGCCTAAAGGCTGCTGTCCCACGACTAACGGCCGCCATTCCACAGCTAACGGCTGCCATTTCACTCCAAACAGGGGCCATTCCACAGCTAGAGGGCGACGTAGGCCACCGTTCCCTGGCTAACGGACACAATTCCATGGCTAACAGTCGCCATACCACGGCTAACGGGCGCTGTCCCACGGCTAAAGCCGCCGTTCCATGGCTAACGGCCGCCATTCCACGGCTTACGGTCGCCATTCCACGGCTAAAGGGCGACATAGGCCACCGTTCCATGGCTAACGGACGCAATTCCATGGCTAACAGTCGCCATACCACGGCTAACAGGCGCTGTCCCACGGCTTAAGCCGCCGTAGACCGCCGTTCCACGGCTAACGTCCGCCATTCCACGGCTAACGTCCGCCATTCCACGGCTAACGGCTGCCATTCCACGGCTAAAGGGCGCCATTCCACGTCTAAAGGGTGCCGTAGGGCGCCGTTGCACGGCTAACAGACGCCATACCAAGGCTAGCGGATGGCATTCCATGGCTAACGGCCACCCTTCCACGGCTAACGGCCGCTGTTGCAAGGCTAACGGCCCCCGTCTACCGCCGTTCCACGGCTAACGGCTTCCGTTGACCGCCGTTCAACGGCTATCGGCCACCGTTCCACGGCTATCGGCCGACGTGCACGGCTAACGGCCGCCATTCACGGCTAACGGCCGCCGTTCCACGGCTAACGGCCGCCGTTCCACGGGTAACGGCCGCCGTTTCACGGCTAAAGGTCGCCGTTTCACGGCTAACGGCCGCTGTTGCACGGCTAACGGCCCCTGTCGCCCGCCGTTCCACAGCTATCAGCCGCCGTTCCACGGCTAACAGGTATGCCATTGGCCTTCCCAGCCACGGCGGACGGACCGGCCACGGCGGAAGGACCGGCCACGGCCACAGCCACGGCCACGGCGGACCGAAGTCACGTCGGACGGACCGGCCACGGCCACGGCCACGGCGGACGGACCGGCCACGGCCACGGCGGACGGACCGGCCACGGCCACGGCGGACGGACCGGCCACGGCCACGGCTATTGGCCATGCCGTCGGCCTTCCCAGCTGTTCCGCCGTGGGAGCCAGACTGAGGCAAGACCTAGCAAGATGGGCGCAACTGACCCTGCACGTGTGACCAGGCCTGTAACCCCTCACGGATGAGAAGGAAAAGGTTGACTGTGTCAACAGCGTACAACCCGTTCAGCTCTGTGCCAGACTAGGCGCCAGACTGAGGTAGGGTATAATTAACGGGTCACCAAGACCCACCAAGGCAGACAGGCCCGTGAATGGTAAACACTGTCACTTGGTACCTGGCAGGCCCTGTACAGGTAAACACTGCCGATAAGTTGCCATAAAAGGAGAATTCTACCCTGACAGGCCCTGTAAAGGTAAACACTGTCAAGATTAGCCGTTAATCATTACCTCTTATCCACTGGAGAGCCATGTAAGGAAAAAAACTGCCGTAATTAGCCTTTGAAATTTAACTTTGTCACACTGGAATCTCCCAAGGGTAAAACCTGCCATAACTAGCCGTTAAAAAGTAAATATTATCCAGTGGAAAGCCTCAGAAAGGTAAAAACTGCCATAATGAGCCGTTAAAAGTAAATTTTATCCAGTGGAAAGCCTCAGAAAAATAAAAATTGCCATAATGAGCCATTAAAAAATAAATTTTATCCAGTGGAAAGCCTCAGAAAAGTAAAAACTGCCATAAAGAGCCGTTAAAAAGTAAATTTTATCCACTGGAAAGCCTCAGAAAAGTAGAAAATGCCATTATGAGCCGTTAAACAGTAAATTTTATCCAGTGGAAAGCCTCAGAAAGGTAAAAACTGCCATAAAGAGCCTTTTAAAAGTAAAGTTTATCCACTGGAAAGCCTCAGAAAAGTAAAACCTGCCATAATGAGCCGTTAAATATGACATAAAACCACTGTCAAACCAAGAAAAAATTACATACTGTCAAAATAAGCTGTTAAAATTAACTGTAACCAGTTACAGGTCATGTACAGGAAAATACTGCCAATATTATCCATAGATAAAGTACCTTAACACTGTGTGAGGTTAACCTACTGCTAAGAGACAAGTTGATTGAGAATATACACTGGCAGATCCTGATAGGTGATACTGTGATTACAGAGTAAACACTAACTATTGAGCCATATAAAGAAGTCATAAAAGCTAGGGCTGAAGTACATTTTTGTGACAAACACTACAAGTACATGACCCCTACTAGGCTAACAGCAAAACTAATAGATATGCAGCCAATAATGCAGCAGATAGTACTCTAAACAGGTGGTAGAGAAACAAGGCTTGATAATTACCAACTGACCAAAAAACATCAAATGTAGTGACCTAAAACTGGACTGGAAGACAAATGTACAGTTCCAAAGTATGAGCAATAGAAGACAAGAAAAGAAAATCTAGTCTAATATTACCACAAAGAATAAAAAGACTAGAGCTAAAAAGCCCCAAACAAGAAACCTGGACAACAGCAATCACAAGTGAAAGAAACTATGTCCAAGGTAAACAGCAAAAAAACAAGGAAAATTTGAAATAAAATTCACACAAATAACACAGAATGCGATTGTCAAAGACCCAATTTCGGCAACACATACCATGAAAACAATCTTCAGTAGTTAGAAGGCTTGATTTGAAAAACACAAAGTCCAGACTTCTGACAGACACTTCCACTCAGAAGGAGTGCAGAAGAGAATATGAAGCTTGGTCAGTCAAAGGGAGATAACTCCAGGGAAGAAGGGAGCTGCATACCACTAATGATAAATATGACTTAGGTTTTTTCTCTTTATTTTTTATCTAGACTTCTGCAGGCACGTTCAGGGGAACGAAGAGAGGGGCTAAGTTCGTCCCAGAGGTTAGTTTATGCCAATAATTGTGCAATATACGCTAGGACATTTATGCACACAGCTATTTGATAGGTGCAATGTGTCAGCTCCTAGTTCCCTATTCAAAGTGTTAATCTGGCACTGAGTTCCATATTCAACTTTAGATTCATTCAGTCTACCAGTCTACCCCTGTACATAAGCAAAGTGCAATATACGCTTGGACATTTATGCACACAGCTATTTGATAGGTGCAAGGTGCCAGCTCCCAGTTCCCTGTTCAAAGTGTAAATCTGACACCAGGTTCAATATTCAACTTTAGACTTGTTCATTCTACCAGTCTACCCCTGTACATAAGCAAAGTGCAATATACGCTCGGACATTTATGCACACAGCTATTTGATAGGTGAAAGGTGCCAGCTCCCAGTTCCCTATTCAAAGTGTAAATCTGGCAACGGGTTCAATATTCAACTTTTGACTCGTTCAGTCTACCAGTCTACCCCTGTACATAAGCAAAGTGCAATATACGCTCGGACATTTATGCACACAGCTATTTGATAGGTGCTAGGTGCCAGCTCCCAGTTCCCTATTCAAAGTGTTAATCTGGCAACGGGTTCAACATTCAACTTTAAACTCGTTCAGTCTACCAGTCTACCCCTGTACATAAGCAAAGTGCAATATACGCTCGGACATTAATGCACACAGCTATTTGATAGGTGCAATGTGCCAGTTTCCAGTTCCCTATTCAACGTGTAAATCTGGCAACGGGTTCAATATTCAACTTTATACTCGTTCAGTCTACCAGTCTACCCCATAACACAAGTAAAGTGCAATATACGCTCTGACATTTATGCACACAGCTATTTGATAGATGCAAGGTGCCATCTCCCAGTTCCCTATTCAAAGTGTTAATCTGGCAACGGGTTCAACATTCAACTTTAGACTCGTTCAGTCTACCAGTCTACCCCTGTACATAAGCAAAGTGCAATATACGCTCGGACATTTATTCACACATCTATTTGATAGGTGCAAGGTCCCAGCTCCCAGTTCCCTATTCAAAGTGTTAATCTGGCACTGAGTTCCATATTCAACTTTAGACTCGTTCAGTTTACCAGTCTACCCCTGTACATAAGCAAAGTGCAATATACGCTCGGACATTTATTCACACAGCTATTTGATAGGTGCAAGGAGCCAGCTCCCAGTTCCCTATTCAAAGTGTAAATCTGGCAACGGGTTCAACATTCAACTTTAGACTCGTTCAGTCTACCAGTCTACCCCTGTACATAAGCAAAGTGCAATATACGCTCGGACATTTATTCACACAGCTATTTGATGGGTGCAAGGTGCCAGCTCCCAGTTCCCTATTCAAAGTGTAAATCTGGCAACGGGTACAACATTCAACTTTAGACTTGTTCAGTCTACCAGTCTACCCCTGTACATAAGCAAAGTGCAATATACACTCGGACATTTATGCACACAGCTATTTGATAGGTGCAATGTGCCAGCTCCCAGTTCCCTATTCAACGTGTAAATCTGGCAACGGGTTCAATATTCAACTTTAGACTCGTTCAGTCTACCAGTCTACCCCATTACACAAGTAAAGTGCAATATACGCTCTGACATTTATGCACACAGCTATTTGATAGGTGCAAGGTGCCAGCTCCCAGTTCCCTATTCAAAGTGTTAATCTGGCAACGGGTTCAACATTCAACTTTACACTCGTTCAGTCTACCAGTCTACCCCTGTACATAAGCAAAGTGCAATATACGCTCGGACATTTATTCACACAGCTATTTGATAGGTGCAAGGTGCCAGCTCCCAGTTCCCTATTCAAAGTGTAAATCTGGCAACGGGTTCAACATTCAACTTTAGACTCGTTCAGTCTACCAGTCTACCCCTGTACATAAGCAAAGTGCAATATACGCTCGTACATTTATGCACACAGCTATTTGATAGGTGCAAGGTGCCAGCTCCCAGTTCCCTATTCAAAGTGTAAATCTGGCACTGGGTTCCTTACTCAACTTTAGACTAGTTCAGTCTACCAGTCTACCCCATTACACAAGTAAAGTGCAATATACGCTCTGACATTTATGCACACAGCTATTTGATAGGTGCAAGGTGCCAGCTCCCAGTTCCCTATTCAACGTGTAAATCTGGCAACGGGTTCAATATTCAACTTTAGACTCGTTCAGTCTGCCAGTCTACCCCTGTACATAAGCAAAGTGCAATATACGCTCGGACATTAATGCACACAGCTATTTGATAGGTGCAAGATGCCATCTCCCAGTTCCCTATTCAAAGTGTCAATCTGGCAACGGGTTCAACATTCAACTTTATACTCGTTCAGTCTACCAGTCTTCCCCATAACACAAGTA
Organism: Steromphala cineraria; assembly: GCA_916613615.1. NCBI lineage: Eukaryota > Metazoa > Mollusca > Gastropoda > Trochida > Trochidae > Steromphala > Steromphala cineraria. Next base: position 9,049,858 of record OU744732.1, on the reverse strand, counting down.
AAGTGCAATATACGCTCTGACATTTATGCACACAGCTATTTGATAGGTGCAAGGTGCCAGCTCCCAGTTCCCTATTCAAAGTGTTAATCTGGCAACGGGTTCAACATTCAACTTTAGACTCGTTCAGTCTACCAGTCTACCCCTGTACATAAGCAAAGTGCAATATACGCTCGGACATTTATGCACACAGCTATTTGATAGGTGCAAGGTGCCAGCTCCCAGTTCCCTATTCAAAGTGTTAATCTGGCACTGAGTTCCATATTCAACTTTAGACTCGTTCAGTCTACCAGTCTACCCCTGTACATAAGCAAAGTGCAATATACGCTCGGCCATTTATTCACACAGCTATTTGATAAGTGCAAGGTGCCAGCTCCCAGTTCCCTATTCAAAGTTTTAATCTGGCAACGGGTTCAACATTCAACTTTAGACTCGTTCAGTCTACCAGTCTACCCCTGTACATAAGCAAAGTGCAATGTACGCTCGGACATTTATGCACACAGCTATTTGATAGGTGCAAGGTGCCATCTCCCAGTTCCCTATTCAAAATGTTAATCTGGCACTGAGTTCCATATTCAACTTTAGACTCGTTCAGTCTACCAGTCTACCCCTGAACATAAGCAAAGTGCAATATACGCTCGTACATTTATGCACACAGCTATTTGATAGGTGCAAGGTGCCAGCTCCCAGTTCCCTATTCAAAGTGTAAATCTGGCACTGGGTTCCTTACTCAACTTTAGACTCGTTCAGTCTACCAGTCTACCCCATTACACAAGTAAAGTGCAATATACGCTCTGACATTTATGCACACAGCTATTTGATAGGTGCAAGGTGCCATCTCCCAGTTCCCTATTCAAAGTGTTAATCTGGCACTGAGTTCCTTATTCAACTTTAGACTCGTTCAGTCTACCAGTCTACCCATGTACATAAGCAAAGTGCAATATACGCTCGGACATTTATGCACACAGCTATTTGATAGGTGCAAGGTGCCATCTCCCAGTTCCCTATTCAAAGTGTTAATCTGGCAACGGGTTCAACATTCAACTTTAGACTCGTTCAGTCTACCAGTCTACCCCTGTACAAAAGCAAAGTGCAATATACGCTCGGACATTTATGCACACAGCTATTTGATAGGTGCAAGGTGCCATCTCCCAGTTCCCTATTCAAAGTGTAAATCTGGCAACGGGTTCAACATTCAACTTTAGACTCGTTCAGTCTACCAGTCTACCCCTGTACATAAGCAAAGTGCAATATACGCTCGTACATTTATGCACACAGCTATTTGATAGGTGCAAGGTGCCAGCTCCCAGTTCCCTATTCAAAGTGTAAATCTGGCACTGGGTTCCTTACTCAACTTTAGACTAGTTCAGTCTACCAGTCTACCCCATTACACAAGTAAAGTGCAATATACGCTCTGACATTTATGCACACAGCTATTTGATAGGTGCAAGGTGCCAGCTCCCAGTTCCCTATTCAACGTGTAAATCTGGCAACGGGTTCAATATTCAACTTTATACTCGTTCAGTCTACCAGTCTACCCCATAACACAAGTAAAGTGCAATCTACGCTCTGACATTTATGCACACAGCTATTTGATAGGTGCAAGGTGCCAGCTCCCAGTTCCCTATTCAAAGTGTTAATCTGGCAACGGGTTCAACATTCAACTTTAGACTCGTTCAGTCTACCAGTCTACCCCTGTACATAAGCAAAGTGCAATATACGCTCGGACATTTATTCACACAGCTATTTGATAGGTGCAAGGTGCCAGCTCCCAGTTCCCTATTCAAAGTGTTAATCTGGCAACGGGTTCAACATTCAACTTTAGACTCGTTCAGTCTACCAATCTACCCCTGTACATAAGCAAAGTGCAATATACGCTTGGACATTTATTCACACAGCTATTTGATAGGTGCAAGGTGCCAGCTCCCAGTTCCCTATTCAACGTGTTAATCTGGCACTGAGTTCCATATTCAACTTTAGACTCGTTCAGTCTACCAGTCTACCCCATAACACAAGTAAAGTGCAATATACGCTCTGACATTTATGCACACAGCTATTTGATAGGTGCAAGGTGCCATCTCCCAGTTCCCTATTCAAAGTGTTAATCTGGCAACGGGTTCAACATTCAACTTTAGACTCGTTCAGTCTACCAGTCTACCCCTGTACATAAGCAAAGTGCAATATACGCTCGGACATTTATTCACACAGCTATTTGATAGGTGCAAGGTGCCAGCTCCCAGTTCCCTATTCAAAGTGTTAATCTGGCACTGAGTTCCATATTCAACTTTAGACTCGTTCAGTCTACCAGTCTACCCCTGTACATAAGCAAATTGCAATATACGCTCGGACATTTATTCACACAGCTATTTGATAGGTGCAAGGAGCCAGCTCCCAGTTCCCTATTCAAAGTGTTAATCTGGCAACGGGTTCAACATTCAACTTTAGACTCGTTCAGTCTACCAGTCTACCCCTGTACATAAGCAAAGTGCAATATACGCTCGGACATTTATTCACACAGCTATTTGATGGGTGCAAGGTGCCAGCTCCCAGTTCCCTATTCAAAGTGTTAATCTGGCAACGGGTACAACATTCAACTTTAGACTTGTTCAGTCTACCAGTCTACCCCTGTACATAAGCAAAGTGCAATATACGCTCGGACATTTATGCACACAGCTATTTGATAGGTGCAATGTGCCAGCTCCCAGTTCCCTATTCAACGTGTAAATCTGGCAACGGGTTCAATATTCAACTTTAGACTCGTTCAGTCTACCAGTCTACCCCATTACACAAGTAAAGTGCAATATACGCTCTGACATTTATGCACACAGCTATTTGATAGGTGCAAGGTGCCAGCTCCCAGTTCCCTATTCAAAGTGTTAATCTGGCAACGGGTTCAACATTCAACTTTACACTCGTTCAGTCTACCAGTCTACCCCTGTACATAAGCAAAGTGCAATATACGCTCGGACATTTATTCACACAGCTATTTGATAGGTGCAAGGTGCCAGCTTCCAGTTCCCTATTCAAAGTGTAAATCTGGCAACGGGTTCAACATTCAACTTTAGACTCGTTCAGTCTACCAGTCTACCCCTGTACATAAGCAAAGTGCAATATACGCTCGTACATTTATGCACACAGCTATTTGATAGGTGCAAGGTGCCAGCTCCCAGTTCCCTATTCAAAGTGTAAATCTGGCACTGGGTTCCTTACTCAACTTTAGACTAGTTCAGTCTACCAGTCTACCCCATTACACAAGTAAAGTGCAATATACGCTCTGACATTTATGCACACAGCTATTTGATAGGTGCAAGGTGCCAGCTCCCAGTTCCCTATTCAACGTGTAAATCTGGCAACGGGTTCAATATTCAACTTTAGACTCGTTCAGTCTGCCAGTCTACCCCTGTACATAAGCAAAGTGCAATATACGCTCGGACATTAATGCACACAGCTATTTGATAGGTGCAAGATGCCATCTCCCAGTTCCCTATTCAAAGTGTCAATCTGGCAACGGGTTCAACATTCAACTTTATACTCGTTCAGTCTACCAGTCTACCCCATAACACAAGTAAAGTGCAATATACGCTCTGACATTTATGCACACAGCTATTTGATAGGTGCAAGGTGCCAGCTCCCAGTTCCCTATTCAAAGTGTTAATCTGGCAACGGGTTCAACATTCAACTTTAGACTCGTTCAGTCTACCAGTCTACCCCTGTACATAAGCAAAGTGCAATATACGCTCGGACATTTATGCACACAGCTATTTGATAGGTGCAAGGTGCCAGCTCCCAGTTCCCTATTCAAAGTGTTAATCTGGCACTGAGTTCCATATTCAACTTTAGACTCGTTCAGTCTACCAGTCTACCCCTGTACATAAGCAAAGTGCAATATACGCTCGGCCATTTATTCACACAGCTATTTGATAAGTGCAAGGTGCCAGCTCCCAGTTCCCTATTAAAAGTTTTAATCTGGCAACGGGTTCAACATTCAACTTTAGACTCGTTCAGTCTACCAGTCTACCCCTGTACATAAGAAAAGTGCAATGTACGCTCGGACATTTATGCACACAGCTATTTGATAGGTGCAAGGTGCCATCTCCCAGTTCCCTATTCAAAGTGTTAATCTGGCACTGAGTTCCATATTCAACTTTAGACTCGTTCAGTCTACCAGTCTACCCCTGAACATAAGCAAAGTGCAATATACGCTCGTACATTTATGCACACAGCTATTTGATAGGTGCAAGGTGCCAGCTCCCAGTTCCCTATTCAAAGTGTAAATCTGGCACTGGGTTCCTTACTCAACTTTAGACTCGTTCAGTCTACCAGTCTACCCCATTACACAAGTAAAGTGCAATATACGCTCTGACATTTATGCACACAGCTATTTGATAGGTGCAAGGTGCCATCTCCCAGTTCCCTATTCAAAGTGTTAATCTGGCACTGAGTTCCATATTCAACTTTAGACTCGTTCAGTCTACCAGTCTACCCATGTACATAAGCAAAGTGCAATATACGCTCGGACATTTATGAACACAGCTATTTGATAGGTGCAAGGTGCCATCTCCCAGTTCCCTATTCAAAGTGTTAATCTGGCAACGGGTTCAACATTCAACTTTAGACTCGTTCAGTCTACCAGTCTACCCCTGTACAAAAGCAAAGTGCAATATACGCTCGGACATTTATGCACACAGCTATTTGATAGGTGCAAGGTGCCATCTCCCAGTTCCCTATTCAAAGTGTAAATCTGGCAACGGGTTCAACATTCAACTTTAGACTCGTTCAGTCTACCAGTCTACCCCTGTACATAAGCAAAGTGCAATATACGCTCGTACATTTATGCACACAGCTATTTGATAGGTGCAAGGTGCCAGCTCCCAGTTCCCTATTCAAAGTGTAAATCTGGCACTGGGTTCCTTACTCAACTTTAGACTAGTTCAGTCTACCAGTCTACCCCATTACACAAGTAAAGTGCAATATACGCTCTGACATTTATGCACACAGCTATTTGATAGGTGCAAGGTGCCAGCTCCCAGTTCCCTATTCAACGTGTAAATCTGGCAACGGGTTCAACATTCAACTTTATACTCGTTCAGTCTACCAGTCTACCCCATAACACAAGTAAAGTGCAATCTACGCTCTGACATTTATGCACACAGCTATTTGATAGGTGCAAGGTGCCAGCTCCCAGTTCCCTATTCAAAGTGTTAATCTGGCAACGGGTTCAACATTCAACTTTAGACTCGTTCAGTCTACCAGTCTACCCCTGTACATAAGCAAAGTGCAATATACGCTCGGACATTTATTCACACAGCTATTTGATAGGTGCAAGGTGCCAGCTCCCAGTTCCCTATTCAAAGTGTTAATCTGGCAACGGGTTCAACATTCAACTTTAGACTCGTTCAGTCTACCAATCTACCCCTGTACATAAGCAAAGTGCAATATACGCTTGGACATTTATTCACACAGCTATTTGATAGGTGCAAGGTGCCAGCTCCCAGTTCCCTATTCAAAGTGTTAATCTGGCACTGAGTTCCATATTCAACTTTAGACTCGTTCAGTCTACCAGTCTACCCCTGTACATAAGCAAATTGCAATATACGCTCGGACATTTATTCACACAGCTATTTGATAGGTGCAAGGTGCCAGCTCCCAGTTCCCTATTCAAAGTGTTAATCTGGCAACGGGTTCAACATTCAACTTTAGACTCGTTCAGTGTACCAGTCTACCCCTGTACATAAGCAAAGTGCAATATATGCTCGGACATTTATTCACACAGCTATTTGATAGGTGCAAGGTGCCAGCTCCCAGTTCCCTATTCAAAGTGTTAATCTGGCAACGGGTACAACATTCAACTTTAGACTTGTTCAGTCTACCAGTCTACCCCTGTACATAAGCAAAGTGCAATATACGCTCGGACATTTATGCACACAGCTATTTGATAGGTGCAATGTGCCAGCTCCCAGTTCCCTATTCAACGTGTAAATCTGGCAACAGGTTCAATATTCAACTTTAGACTCGTTCAGTCTACCAGTCTACCCCATTACACAAGTAAAGTGCAATATACGCTCGGACATTTATGCACACAGCTATTTGATAGGTGCAAGGTGCCAGCTCCCAGTTCCCTATTCAAAGTGTTAATCTGGCAACGGGTTCAACATTCAACTTTAAACTCGTTCAGTCTACCAGTCTACCCCATAACACAAGTAAAGTGCAATATACGCTCTGACATTTATGCACACAGCTATTTGATAGGTGCAAGGTGCCAGCTCCCAGTTCCCTATTCAAAGTGTTAATCTGGCAACGGGTTCAACATTCAACTTTAGACTCGTTCAGTCTACCAGTCTACCCCTGTACATAAGCAAAGTGCAATATACGCTCGGACATTTATGCACACAGCTATTTGATAGGTGCAAGGTGCCAGCTCCCAGTTCCCTATTCAAAGTGTTAATCTGGCACTGAGTTCCATATTCAACTTTAGACTCGTTCAGTCTACCAGTCTACCCCTGTACATAAGCAAAGTGCAATATACGCTCGGCCATTTATTCACACAGCTATTTGATAAGTGCAAGGTGCCAGCTCCCAGTTCCCTATTCAAAGTTTTAATCTGGCAACGGGTTCAACATTCAACTTTAGACTCGTTCAGTCTACCAGTCTACCCCTGTACATAAGAAAAGTGCAATGTACGCTCGGACATTTATGCACACAGCTATTTGATAGGTGCAAGGTGCCATCTCCCAGTTCCCTATTCAAAGTGTTAATCTGGCACTGAGTTCCATATTCAACTTTAGACTCGTTCAGTCTACCAGTCTACCCCTGAACATAAGCAAAGTGCAATATACGCTCGTACATTTATGCACACAGCTATTTGATAGGTGCAAGGTGCCAGCTCCCAGTTCCCTATTCAAAGTGTAAATCTGGCACTGGGTTCCTTACTCAACTTTAGACTCGTTCAGTCTACCAGTCTACCCCATTACACAAGTAAAGTGCAATATACGCTCTGACATTTATGCACACAGCTATTTGATAGGTGCAAGGTGCCATCTCCCAGTTCCCTATTCAAAGTGTTAATCTGGCACTGAGTTCCATATTCAACTTTAGACTCGTTCAGTCTACCAGTCTACCCATGTACATAAGCAAAGTGCAATATACGCTCGGACATTTATGAACACAGCTATTTGATAGGTGCAAGGTGCCATCTCCCAGTTCCCTATTCAAAGTGTTAATCTGGCAACGGGTTCAACATTCAACTTTAGACTCGTTCAGTCTACCAGTCTACCCCTGTACAAAAGCAAAGTGCAATATACGCTCGGACATTTATGCACACAGCTATTTGATAGGTGCAAGGTGCCATCTCCCAGTTCCCTATTCAAAGTGTAAATCTGGCAACGGGTTCAACATTCAACTTTAGACTCGTTCAGTCTACCAGTCTACCCCTGTACATAAGCAAAGTGCAATATACGCTCGTACATTTATGCACACAGCTATTTGATAGGTGCAAGGTGCCAGCTCCCAGTTCCCTATTCAAAGTGTAAATCTGGCACTGGGTTCCTTACTCAACTTTAGACTAGTTCAGTCTACCAGTCTACCCCATTACACAAGTAAAGTGCAATATACGCTCTGACATTTATGCACACAGCTATTTGATAGGTGCAAGGTGCCAGCTCCCAGTTCCCTATTCAACGTGTAAATCTGGCAACGGGTTCAATATTCAACTTTATACTCGTTCAGTCTACCAGTCTACCCCATAACACAAGTAAAGTGCAATCTACGCTCTGACATTTATGCACACAGCTATTTGATAGGTGCAAGGTGCCAGCTCCCAGTTCCCTATTCAAAGTGTTAATCTGGCAACGGGTTCAACATTCAACTTTAGACTCGTTCAGTCTACCAGTCTACCCCTGTACATAAGCAAAGTGCAATATACGCTCGGACATTTATTCACACAGCTATTTGATAGGTGCAAGGTGCCAGCTCCCAGTTCCCTATTCAAAGTGTTAATCTGGCAACGGGTTCAACATTCAACTTTAGACTCGTTCAGTCTACCAATCTACCCCTGTACATAAGCAAAGTGCAATATACGCTTGGACATTTATTCACACAGCTATTTGATAGGTGCAAGGTGCCAGCTCCCAGTTCCCTATTCAAAGTGTTAATCTGGCACTGAGTTCCATATTCAACTTTAGACTCGTTCAGTCTACCAGTCTACCCCTGTACATAAGCAAATTGCAATATACGCTCGGACATTTATTCACACAGCTATTTGATAGGTGCAAGGTGCCAGCTCCCAGTTCCCTATTCAAAGTGTTAATCTGGCAACGGGTTCAACATTCAACTTTAGACTCGTTCAGTGTACCAGTCTACCCCTGTACATAAGCAAAGTGCAATATATGCTCGGACATTTATTCACACAGCTATTTGATAGGTGCAAGGTGCCAGCTCCCAGTTCCCTATTCAAAGTGTTAATCTGGCAACGGGTACAACATTCAACTTTAGACTTGTTCAGTCTACCAGTCTACCCCTGTACATAAGCAAAGTGCAATATACGCTCGGACATTTATGCACACAGCTATTTGATAGGTGCAATGTGCCAGCTCCCAGTTCCCTATTCAACGTGTAAATCTGGCAACAGGTTCAATATTCAACTTTAGACTCGTTCAGTCTACCAGTCTACCCCATTACACAAGTAAAGTGCAATATACGCTCGGACATTTATGCACACAGCTATTTGATAGGTGCAAGATGCCATCTCCCAGTTCCCTATTCAAAGTGTCAATCTGGCAACGGGTTCAACATTCAACTTTATACTCGTTCAGTCTACCAGTCTACCCCTGTACATAAGCAAAGTGCAATATACGCTCGGACATTTATGCACACAGCTATTTGATAGGTGCAAGGTGCCATCTCCCAGTTCCCTATTCAAAGTGTAAATCTGGCAACGGGTTCAACATTCAACTTTAGACTCGTTCAGTCTACCAGTCTACCCCTGTACATAAGCAAAGTGCAATATACGCTCGGACATTTATGCACACAGCTATTTGATAGGTGTAAGGTGCCAGCTCCCAGTTCCCTATTCAAAGTGTAAATCTGGCACTGGGTTCCTTACTCAGCTTTAGACTAGTTCAGTCTACCAGTCTACCCCATTACACAAGTAAAGTGCAATATACGCTCGGACATTTATGCACACAGCTATTTGATAGGTGCAAGGTGCCAGCTCCCAGTTCCCTATTCAAAGTGTTAATCTGGCAACGGGTTCAACATTCAACTTTAGACTCGTTCAGTCTACCAGTCTACCCCTGTACATAAGCAAAGTGCAATATACGCTCGGACATTAATGCACACAGCTATTTGATAGGTGCAATGTGCCAGTTTCCAGTTCCCTATTCAACGTGTAAATCTGGCAACGGGTTCAATATTCAACTTTATACTCGTTCAGTCTACCAGTCTACCCCATAACACAAGTAAAGTGCAATATACGCTCTGACATTTATGCACACAGCTATTTGATAGGTGCAAGGTGCCAGCTCCCAGTTCCCTATTCAAAGTGTTAATCTGGCAACGGGTTCAACATTCAACTTTAGACTCGTTCAGTCTACCAGTCTACCCCTGTACATAAGCAAAGTGCAATATACGCTCGGACATTAATGCACACAGCTATTTGATAGGTGCAATGTGCCAGTTTCCAGTTCCCTATTCAACGTGTAAATCTGGCAACGGGTTCAATATTCAACTTTATACTCGTTCAGTCTACCAGTCTACCCCATAACACAAGTAAAGTGCAATATACGCTCTGACATTTATGCACACAGCTATTTGATAGGTGCAAGGTGCCATCTCCCAGTTCCCTATTCAAAGTGTTAATCTGGCAACGGGTTCAACATTCAACTTTAGACTCGTTCAGTCTACCAGTCTACCCCTGTACATAAGCAAAGTGCAATATACGCTCGGACATTTATTCACACAGCTATTTGATAGGTGCAAGGTGCCAGCTCCCAGTTCCCTATTCAAAGTGTTAATCTGGCACTGAGTTCCATATTCAACTTTAGACTCGTTCAGTCTACCAGTCTACCCCTGTACATAAGCAAAGTGCAATATACGCTCGGACATTTATTCACACAGCTATTTGATAGGTGCAAGGAGCCAGCTCCCAGTTCCCTATTCAAAGTGTTAATCTGGCAATGGGTTCAACATTCAACTTTAGACTCGTTCAGTCTACCAGTCTACCCCTGTACATAAGCAAAGTGCAATATACGCTCGGACATTTATTCACACAGCTATTTGATAGGTGCAAGGTGCCAGCTCCCAGTTCCCTATTCAAAGTGTTAATCTGGCAACGGGTACAACATTCAACTTTAGACTTGTTCAGTCTACCAGTCTACCCCTGTACATAAGCAAAGTGCAATATACGCTCAGACATTTATGCACACAGCTATTTGATAGGTGCAATGTGCCAGCTCCCAGTTCCCTATTCAACGTGTAAATCTGGCAACGGGTTCAATATTCAACTTTAGACTCGTTCAGTCTACCAGTCTACCCCATTACACAAGTAAAGTGCAATATACGCTCTGACATTTATGCACACAGCTATTTGATAGGTGCAAGGTGCCAGCTCCCAGTTCCCTATTCAAAATGTTAATCTGGCAACAGGTTCAACATTCAACTTTAGACTCGTTCAGTCTACCAGTCTACCCCTGTACATAAGCAAAGTGCAATATACGCTCGGACATTTATGCACACAGCTATTTGATAGGTGCAAGGTGCCATCTCCCAGTTCCCTATTCAAAGTGTAAATCTGGCAACAGGTTCAACATTCAACTTTAGACTCGTTCAGTCTACCAGTCTACCCATGTACATAAGCAAAGTGCAATATACGCTCGTACATTTATGCACACAGCTATTTGATAGGTGCAAGGTGCCAGCTCCCAGTTCCCTATTCAAAGTGTAAATCTGGCACTGGGTTCCTTACTCAACTTTAGACTAGTTCAGTCTACCAGTCTACCCCATTACACAAGTAAAGTGCAATATACGCTCTGACATTTATGCACACAGCTATTTGATAGGTGCAAGGTGCCAGCTCCCAGTTCCCTATTCAACGTGTAAATCTGGCAACGGGTTCAATATTCAACTTTAGACTCGTTCAGTCTACCAGTCTACCCCTGTACATAAGCAAAGTGCAATATACGCTCGGACATTAATGCACACAGCTATTTGATAGGTGCAAGATGCCATCTCCCAGTTCCCTATTCAAAGTGTCAATCTGGCAACGGGTTCAACATTCAACTTTATACTCGTTCAGTCTACCAGTCTACCCCATTACACAAGTAAAGTGCAATATACGCTCTGACATTTATGCACACAGCTATTTGATAGGTGCAAGGTGCCAGCTCCCAGTTCCCTATTCAAAGTGTTAATCTGGCAACGGGTTCAACATTCAACTTTAGACTCGTTCAGTCTACCAGTCTACCCCTGTACATAAGCAAAGTGCAATATACGCTCGGACATTTATGCACACAGCTATTTGATAGGTGCAAGGTGCCAGCTCCCAGTTCCCTATTCAAAGTGTTAATCTGGCACTGAGTTCCATATTCAACTTTAGACTCGTTCAGTCTACCAGTCTACCCCTGTACATAAGCAAAGTGCAATATACGCTCGGCCATTTATTCACACAGCTATTTGATAAGTGCAAGGTGCCAGCTCCCAGTTCCCTATTCAAAGTTTTAATCTGGCAACGGGTTCAACATTCAACTTTAGACTCGTTCAGTCTACCAGTCTACCCCTGTACATAAGCAAAGTGCAATGTACGCTCAGACATTTATGCACACAGCTATTTGATAGGTGCAAGGTGCCATCTCCCAGTTCCCTATTCAAAGTGTAAATCTGGCACTGGGTTCCTTACTCAACTTTAGACTCGTTCAGTCTACCAGTCTACCCCATTACACAAGTAAAGTGCAATATACGCTCTGACATTTATGCACACAGCTATTTGATAGGTGCAAGGTGCCATCTCCCAGTTCCCTATTCAAAGTGTTAATCTGGCACTGAGTTCCATATTCAACTTTAGACTCGTTCAGTCTACCAGTCTACCCATGTACATAAGCAAAGTGCAATATACGCTCGGACATTTATGCACACAGCTATTTGATAGGTGCAAGGTGCCATCTCCCAGTTCCCTATTCAAAGTGTTAATCTGGCAACGGGTTCAACATTCAACTTTAGACTCGTTCAGTCTACCAGTCTACCCCTGAACAAAAGCAAAGTGCAATATACGCTCGGACATTTATGCACACAGCTATTTGATAGGTGCAAGGTGCCATCTCCCAGTTCCCTATTCAAAGTGTAAATCTGGCAACGGGTTCAACATTCAACTTTAGACTCGTTCAGTCTACCAGTCTACCCCTGTACATAAGCAAAGTGCAATATACGCTCGTACATTTATGCACACAGCTATTTGATAGGTGCAAGGTGCCAGCTCCCAGTTCCCTATTCAAAGTGTAAATCTGGCACTGGGTTCCTTACTCAACTTTAGACTAGTTCAGTCTACCAGTCTACCCCATTACACAAGTAAAGTGCAATATACGCTCTGACATTTATGCACACAGCTATTTGATAGGTGCAAGGTGCCAGCTCCCAGTTCCCTATTCAACGTGTAAATCTGGCAACGGGTTCAATATTCAACTTTATACTCGTTCAGTCTACCAGTCTACCCCATAACACAAGTAAAGTGCAATCTACGCTCTGACATTCATGCACACAGCTATTTGATAGGTGCAAGGTGCCAGCTCCCAGTTCCCTATTCAAAGTGTTAATCTGGCAACGGGTTCAACATTCAACTTTAGACTCGTTCAGTCTACCAGTCTACCCCTGTACATAAGCAAAGTGCAATATACGCTCGGACATTTATTCACACAGCTATTTGATAGGTGCAAGGTGCCAGCTCCCAGTTCCCTATTCAAAGTGTTAATCTGGCAACGGGTTCAACATTCAACTTTAGACTCGTTCAGTCTACCAATCTACCCCTGTACATAAGCAAAGTGCAATATACGCTTGGACATTTATTCACACAGCTATTTGATAGGTGCAAGGTGCCAGCTCCCAGTTCCCTATTCAAAGTGTTAATCTGGCACTGAGTTCCATATTCAACTTTAGACTCGTTCAGTCTACCAGTCTACCCCTGTACATAAGCAAAGTGCAATATACGCTCGGACATTTATTCACACAGCTATTTGATAGGTGCAAGGTGCCAGCTCCCAGTTCCCTATTCAAAGTGTTAATCTGGCAACGGGTTCAACATTCAACTTTAGACTCGTTCAGTCTACCAGTCTACCCCATTACACAAGTAAAGTGCAATATACGCTCTGACATTTATGCACACAGCTATTTGATAGGTGCAAGGTGCCATCTCCCAGTTCCCTATTCAAAGTGTTAATCTGGCACTGAGTTCCATATTCAACTTTAGACTCGTTCAGTCTACCAGTCTACCCATGTACATAAGCAAAGTGCAATATACGCTCGGACATTTATGCACACAGCTATTTGATAGGTGCAAGGTGCCATCTCCCAGTTCCCTATTCAAAGTGTTAATCTGGCAACGGGTTCAACATTCAACTTTAGACTCGTTCAGTCTACCAGTCTACCCCTGTACAAAAGCAAAGTGCAATATACGCTCGGACATTTATGCACACAGCTATTTGATAGGTGCAAGGTGCCATCTCCCAGTTCCCTATTCAAAGTGTAAATCTGGCAACGGGTTCAACATTCAACTTTAGACTCGTTCAGTCTACCAGTCTACCCCTGTACATAAGCAAAGTGCAATATACGCTCGTACATTTATGCACACAGCTATTTGATAGGTGCAAGGTGCCAGCTCCCAGTTCCCTATTCAAAGTGTAAATCTGGCACTGGGTTCCTTACTCAACTTTAGACTAGTTCAGTCTACCAGTCTACCCCATTACACAAGTAAAGTGCAATATACGCTCTGACATTTATGCACACAGCTATTTGATAGGTGCAAGGTGCCAGCTCCCAGTTCCCTATTCAACGTGTAAATCTGGCAACGGGTTCAATATTCAACTTTATACTCGTTCAGTCTACCAGTCTACCCCATAACACAAGTAAAGTGCAATCTACGCTCTGACATTTATGCACACAGCTATTTGATAGGTGCAAGGTGCCAGCTCCCAGTTCCCTATTCAAAGTGTTAATCTGGCAACGGGTTCAACATTCAACTTTAGACTCGTTCAGTCTACCAGTCTACCCCTGTACATAAGCAAAGTGCAATATACGCTCGGACATTTATTCACACAGCTATTTGATAGGTGCAAGGTGCCAGCTCCCAGTTCCCTATTCAAAGTGTTAATCTGGCAACGGGTTCAACATTCAACTTTAGACTCGTTCAGTCTACCAATCTACCCCTGTACATAAGCAAAGTGCAATATACGCTTGGACATTTATTCACACAGCTATTTGATAGGTGCAAGGTGCCAGCTCCCAGTTCCCTATTCAAAGTGTTAATCTGGCACTGAGTTCCATATTCAACTTTAGACTCGTTCAGTCTACCAGTCTACCCCTGTACATAAGCAAAGTGCAATATACGCTCGGACATTTATTCACACAGCTATTTGATAGGTGCAAGGTGCCAGCTCCCAGTTCCCTATTCAAAGTGTTAATCTGGCAACGGGTTCAACATTCAACTTTAGACTCGTTCAGTCTACCAGTCTACCCCTGTACATAAGCAAAGTGCAATATATGCTCGGACATTTATTCACACAGCTATTTGATAGGTGCAAGGTGCCAGCTCCCAGTTCCCTATTCAAAGTGTTAATCTGGCAACGGGTACAACATTCAACTTTAGACTTGTTCAGTCTACCAGTCTACCCCTGTACATAAGCAAAGTGCAATATACGCTCGGACATTTATGCACACAGCTATTTGATAGGTGCAAGGTGCTATCTCCCAGTTCCCTATTCAAAGTGTAAATCTGGCAACAGGTTCAACATTCAACTTTAGACTCGTTCAGTCTACCAGTCTACCCCTGTACATAAGCAAAGTGCAATATACGCTCGTACATTTATGCACACAGCTATTTGATAGGTGCAAGGTGCCAGCTCCCAGTTCCCTATTCAAAGTGTAAATCTGGCACTGGGTTCCTTACTCAACTTTAGACTAGTTCAGTCTACCAGTCTACCCCATTACACAAGTAAAGTGCAATATACGCTCTGACATTTATGCACACAGCTATTTGATAGGTGCAAGGTGCCAGCTCCCAGTTCCCTATTCAACGTGTAAATCTGGCAACGGGTTCAATATTCAACTTTAGACTCGTTCAGTCTACCAGTCTACCCCTGTACATAAGCAAAGTGCAATATACGCTCGGACATTAATGCACACAGCTATTTGATAGGTGCAAGATGCCATCTCCCAGTTCCCTATTCAAAGTGTCAATCTGGCAACGGGTTCAACATTCAACTTTATACTCGTTCAGTCTACCAGTCTACCCCATAACACAAGTAAAGTGCAATATACGCTCTGACATTTATGCACACAGCTATTTGATAGGTGCAAGGTGCCAGCTCCCAGTTCCCTATTCAAAGTGTTAATCTGGCACTGAGTTCCATATTCAACTTTAGACTCGTTCAGTCTACCAGTCTACCCCTGTACATAAGCAAAGTGCAATATACGCTCGGACATTTATGCACACAGCTATTTGATAGGTGCAAGGTGCCAGCTCTCAGTTCCCTATTCAAAGTGTTAATCTGGCACTGAGTTCCATATTCAACTTTAGACTCGTTCAGTCTACCAGTCTACCCCTGTACATAAGCAAAGTGCAATATACGCTCGGCCATTTATTCACACAGCTATTTGATAAGTGCAAGGTGCCAGCTCCCAGTTCCCTATTCAAAGTGTTAATCTGGCAACGGGTTCAACATTCAACTTTAGACTCGTTCAGTCTACCAGTCTACCCCTGTACATAAGCAAAGTGCAATATACGCTCGGACATTTATGCACACAGCTATTTGATAGGTGCAAGGTGCCAGCTCTCAGTTCCCTATTCAAAGTGTTAATCTGGCACTGAGTTCCATATTCAACTTTAGACTCGTTCAGTCTACCAGTCTACCCCTGTACATAAGCAAAGTGCAATATACGCTCGGCCATTTATTCACACAGCTATTTGATAAGTGCAAGGTGCCAGCTCCCAGTTCCCTATTCAAAGTTTTAATCTGGCAACGGGTTCAACATTCAACTTTAGACTCGTTCAGTCTACCAGTCTACCCCTGTACATAAGCAAAGTGCAATGTACGCTCAGACATTTATGCACACAGCTATTTGATAGGTGCAAGGTGCCATCTCCCAGTTCCCTATTCAAAGTGTTAATCTGGCACTGAGTTCCATATTCAACTTTAGACTCGTTCAGTCTACCAGTCTACCCATGTACATAAGCAAAGTGCAATATACGCTCGGACATTTATGCACACAGCTATTTGATAGGTGTAAGGTGCCAGCTCCCAGTTCCCTATTCAAAGTGTTAATCTGGCAACGGGTTCAACATTCAACTTTAGACTCGTTCAGTCTACCAGTCTACCCCTGTACAAAAGCAAAGTGCAATATACGCTCGGCCATTTATTCACACAGCTATTTGATAAGTGCAAGGTGCCAGCTCCCAGTTCCCTATTCAAAGTTTTAATCTGGCAACGGGTTCAACATTCAACTTTAGACTCGTTCAGTCTACCAGTCTACCCCTGTACATAAGCAAAGTGCAATGTACGCTCGGACATTTATGCACACAGCTATTTGATAGGTGCAAGGTGCCATCTCCCAGTTCCCTATTCAAAGTGTTAATCTGGCACTGAGTTCCATATTCAACTTTAGACTCATTCAGTCTACCAGTCTACCCCTGAACATAAGCAAAGTGCAATATACGCTCGTACATTTATGCACACAGCTATTTGATAGGTGCAAGGTGCCAGCTCCCAGTTCCCTATTCAAAGTGTAAATCTGGCACTGGGTTCCTTACTCAACTTTAGACTCGTTCAGTCTACCAGTCTACCCCATTACACAAGTAAAGTGCAATATACGCTCTGACATTTATGCACACAGCTATTTGATAGGTGCAAGGTGCCATCTCCCAGTTCCCTATTCAAAGTGTTAATCTGGCACTGAGTTCCATATTCAACTTTAGACTCGTTCAGTCTACCAGTCTACCCATGTACATAAGCAAAGTGCAATATACGCTCGGACATTTATGCACACAGCTATTTGATAGGTGCAAGGTGCCATCTCCCAGTTCCCTATTCAAAGTGTTAATCTGGCAACGGGTTCAACATTCAACTTTAAACTCGTTCTGTCTACCAGTCTACCCCTGTACAAAAGCAAAGTGCAATATACGCTCGGACATTTATGCACACAGCTATTTGATAGGTGCAAGGTGCCATCTCCCAGTTCCCTATTCAAAGTGTAAATCTGGCAACGGGTTCAACATTCAACTTTAGACTCGTTCAGTCTACCAGTCTACCCCTGTACATAAGCAAAGTGCAATATACGCTCGTACATTTATGCACACAGCTATTTGATAGGTGCAAGGTGCCAGCTCCCAGTTCCCTATTCAAAGTGTAAATCTGGCACTGGGTTCCTTACTCAACTTTAGACTAGTTCAGTCTACCAGTCTACCCCATTACACAAGTAAAGTGCAATATACGCTCTGACATTTATGCACACAGCTATTTGATAGGTGCAAGGTGCCAGCTCCCAGTTCCCTATTCAACGTGTAAATCTGGCAACGGGTTCAATATTCAACTTTATACTCGTTCAGTCTACCAGTCTACCCCATAACACAAGTAAAGTGCAATCTACGCTCTGACATTTATGCACACAGCTATTTGATAGGTGCAAGGTGCCAGCTCCCAGTTCCCTATTCAAAGTGTTAATCTGGCAACGGGTTCAACATTCAACTTTAGACTCGTTCAGTCTACCAGTCTACCCCTGTACATAAGCAAAGTGCAATATACGCTCGGACATTTATTCACACAGCTGTTTGATAGGTGCAAGGTGCCAGCTCCCAGTTCCCTATTCAAAGTGTTAATCTGGCAACGGGTTCAACATTCAACTTTAGACTCGTTCAGTCTACCAATCTACCCCTGTACATAAGCAAAGTGCAATATACGCTTGGACATTTATTCACACAGCTATTTGATAGGTGCAAGGTGCCAGCTCCCAGTTCCCTATTCAAAGTGTTAATCTGGCACTGAGTTCCATATTCAACTTTAGACTCGTTCAGTCTACCAGTCTACCCCTGTACATAAGCAAAGTGCAATATACGCTCGGACATTTATTCACACAGCTATTTGATAGGTGCAAGGTGCCAGCTCCCAGTTCCCTATTCAAAGTGTTAATCTGGCAACGGGTTCAACATTCAACTTTAGACTCGTTCAGTCTACCAGTCTACCCCTGTACATAAGCAAAGTGCAATATATGCTCGGACATTTATTCACACAGCTATTTGATAGGTGCAAGGTGCCAGCTCCCAGTTCCCTATTCAAAGTGTTAATCTGGCAACGGGTACAACATTCAACTTTAGACTTGTTCAGTCTACCAGTCTACCCCTGTACATAAGCAAAGTGCAATATACGCTCGGACATTTATGCACACAGCTATTTGATAGGTGCAATGTGCCAGCTCCCAGTTCCCTATTCAACGTGTAAATCTGGCAACAGGTTCAATATTCAACTTTAGACTCGTTCAGTCTACCAGTCTACCCCATTACACAAGTAAAGTGCAATATACGCTCTAACATTTATGCACACAGCTATTTGATAGGTGCAAGGTGCCAGCTCCCAGTTCCCTATTCAAAGTGTTAATCTGGCAACGGGTTCAACATTCAACTTTAAACTCGTTCAGTCTATCAGTCTACCCCTGTACATAAGCAAAGTGCAATATACGCTCGGACATTTATGCACACAGCTATTTGATAGGTGCAAGGTGCCATCTCCCAGTTCCCTATTCAAAGTGTAAATCTGGCAACGGGTTCAACATTCAACTTTAGACTCGTTCAGTCTACCAGTCTACCCCTGTACATAAGCAAAGTGCAATATACGCTCGGACATTTATGCACACAGCTATTTGATAGGTGTAAGGTGCCAGCTCCCAGTTCCCTATTCAAAGTGTTAATCTGGCAACGGTTTCAACATTCAACTTTAGACTCGTTCAGTCTACCAGTCTACCCCTGTACATAAGCAAAGTGCAATATACGCTCGTACATTTATGCACACAGCTATTTGATAGGTGCAAGGTGCCAGCTCCCAGTTCCCTATTCAAAGTGTAAATCTGGCACTGGGTTCCTTACTCAGCTTTAGACTAGTTCAGTCTACCAGTCTACCCCATTACACAAGTAAAGTGCAATATACGCTCGGACATTTATGCACACAGCTATTTGATAGGTGCAAGGTGCCAGCTCCCAGTTCCCTATTCAAAGTGTTAATCTGGCAACGGGTTCAACATTCAACTTTAGACTCGTTCAGTCTACCAGTCTACCCCTGTACATAAGCAAAGTGCAATATACGCTCGGACATTAATGCACACAGCTATTTGATAGGTGCAATGTGCCAGTTTCCAGTTCCCTATTCAACGTGTAAATCTGGCAACGGGTTCAATATTCAACTTTATACTCGTTCAGTCTACCAGTCTACCCCATAACACAAGTAAAGTGCAATATACGCTCGGACATTTATGCACACAGCTATTTGATAGGTGCAAGGTGCCAGCTCCCAGTTGCCTATTCAAAGTGTTAATCTGGCAACGGGTTCAACATTCAACTTTAGACTCGTTCAGTCTACCAGTCTACCCCTGTACATAAGCAAAGTGCAATATACGCTCGGACATTAATGCACACAGCTATTTGATAGGTGCAATGTGCCAGTTTCCAGTTCCCTATTCAACGTGTAAATCTGGCAACGGGTTCAATATTCAACTTTATACTCGTTCAGTCTACCAGTCTACCCCATAACACAAGTAAAGTGCAATATACGCTCTGACATTTATGCACACAGCTATTTGATAGGTGCAAGGTGCCATCTCCCAGTTCCCTATTCAAAGTGTTAATCTGGCAACGGGTTCAACATTCAACTTTAGACTCGTTCAGTTTACCAGTCTACCCCTGTACATAAGCAAAATGCAATATACGCTCGGACATTTATTCACACAGCTATTTGATAGGTGCAAGGTGCCAGCTCCCAGTTCCCTATTCAAAGTGTTAATCTGGCACTGAGTTCCATATTCAACTTTAGACTCGTTCAGTCTACCAGTCTACCCCTGTACATAAGCAAAGTGCAATATACGCTCGGACATTTATTCACACAGCTATTTGATAGGTGCAAGGTGCCAGCTCCCAGTTCCCTATTCAAAGTGTTAATCTGGCAACGGGTTCAACATTCAACTTTACACTCGTTCAGTCTACCAGTCTACCCCTGTACATAAGCAAAGTGCAATATACGCTCGGACATTTATTCACACAGCTATTTGATAGGTGCAAGGTGCCAGCTCCCAGTTCCCTATTCAAAGTGTTAATCTGGCAACGGGTTCAACATTCAACTTTAGACTCGTTCAGTCTACCAGTCTACCCCTGTACATAAGCAAAGTGCAATATACGCTCGGACATTTATGCACACAGCTATTTGATAGGTGCAAGGTGCCATCTCCCAGTTCCCTATTCAAAGTGTAAATCTGGCAACAGGTTCAACATTCAACTTTAGACTCGTTCAGTCTACCAGTCTACCCCTGTACTTAAGCAAAGTGCAATATACGCTCGTACATTTATGCACACAGCTATTTGATAGGTGCAAGGTGCCAGCTCCCAGTTCCCTATTCAAAGTGTAAATCTGGCACTGGGTTCCTTACTCAACTTTAGACTCGTTCAGTCTACCAGTCTACCCCATTACACAAGTAAAGTGCAATATACGCTCTGACATTTATGCACACAGCTATTTGATAGGTGCAAGGTGCCAGCTCCCAGTTCCCTATTCAACGTGTAAATCTGGCAACGGGTTCAATATTCAACTTTAGACTCGTTCAGTCTACCAGTCTACCCCTGTACATAAGCAAAGTGCAATATACGCTCGGATATTTATGCACACAGCTATTTGATAGGTGCAAGGTGCCAGCTCCCAGTTCCCTATTCAAAGTGTTAATCTGGCACTGAGTTCCATATTCAACTTTAGACTCGTTCAGTCTACCAGTCTACCCCTGTACATAAGCAAAGTGCAATATACGCTCGGCCATTTATTCACACAGCTATTTGATAAGTGCAAGGTGCCAGCTCCCAGTTCCCTATTCAAAGTTTTAATCTGGCAACGGGTTCAACATTCAACTTTAGACTCGTTCAGTCTACCAGTCTACCCCTGTACATAAGCAAAGTGCAATGTACGCTCAGACATTTATGCACACAGCTATTTAATAGGTGCAAGGTGCCATCTCCCAGTTCCCTATTCAAAGTGTTAATCTGGCACCAGGTTCAACATTCAACTTTAGACTCGTTCAGTCTACCAGTCTACCCCTGTACTTAAGCAAAGTGCAATATACGCTCGTACATTTATGCACACAGCTATTTGATAGGTGCAAGGTGCCAGCTCCCAGTTCCCTATTCAAAGTTTTAATCTGGCAACGGGTTCAACATTCAACTTTAGACTCGTTCAGTCTACCAGTCTACCCCTGTACATAAGCAAAGTGCAATATACGCTCGGACATTTATGCACACAGCTATTTGATAGGTGCAAGGTGCCATCTCCCAGTTCCCTATTCAAAGTGTAAATCTGGCAACAGGTTCAACATTCAACTTTAGACTCGTTCAGTCTACCAGTCTACCCCTGTACTTAAGCAAAGTGCAATATACGCTCGTACATTTATGCACACAGCTATTTGATAGGTGCAAGGTGCCAGCTCCCAGTTCCCTATTCAAAGTGTTAATCTGGCAACGGGTTCAACATTCAACTTTAGACTCGTTCAGTCTACCAGTCTACCCCTGTACATAAGCAAAGTGCAATATACGCTCGGACATTTATTCACACAGCTATTTGATAGGTGCAAGGTGCCAGCTCCCAGTTCCCTATTCAACGTGTAAATCTGGCAACGGGTTCAATATTCAACTTTAGACTCGTTCAGTCTACCAGTCTACCCCTGTACATAAGCAAAGTGCAATATACGCTCGGACATTAATGCACACAGCTATTTGATAGGTGCAAGATGCCATCTCCCAGTTCCCTATTCAAAGTGTCAATCTGGCAACGGGTTCAACATTCAACTTTATACTCGTTCAGTCTACCAGTCTACCCCATTACACAAGTAAAGTGCAATATACGCTCTGACATTTATGCACACAGCTATTTGATAGGTGCAAGGTTCCAGCTCCCAGTTCCCTATTCAAAGTGTTAATCTGGCAACGGGTTCAACATTCAACTTTAGACTCGTTCAGTCTACCAGTCTACCCCTGTACATAAGCAAAGTGCAATATACGCTCGGACATTTATGCACACAGCTATTTGATAGGTGCAAGGTGCCAGCTCCCAGTTCCCTATTCAAAGTGTTAATCTGGCACTGAGTTCCATATTCAACTTTAGACTCGTTCAGTCTACCAGTCTACCCCTGTACATAAGCAAAGTGCAATATACGCTCGGCCATTTATTCACACAGCTATTTGATAAGTGCAAGGTGCCAGCTCCCAGTTCCCTATTCAAAGTTTTAATCTGGCAACGGGTTCAACATTCAACTTTAGACTCGTTCAGTCTACCAGTCTACCCCTGTACATAAGCAAAGTGCAATATACGCTCGGCCATTTATTCACACAGCTATTTGATAAGTGCAAGGTGCCAGCTCCCAGTTCCCTATTCAAAGTTTTAATCTGGCAACGGGTTCAACATTCAACTTTAGACTCGTTCAGTCTACCAGTCTACCCCTGTACATAAGCAAAGTGCAATGTACGCTCAGACATTTATGCACACAGCTATTTAATAGGTGCAAGGTGCCATCTCCCAGTTCCCTATTCAAAGTGTTAATCTGGCACCAGGTTCAACATTCAACTTTAGACTCGTTCAGTCTACCAGTCTACCCCTGTACTTAAGCAAAGTGCAATATACGCTCGTACATTTATGCACACAGCTATTTGATAGGTGCAAGGTGCCAGCTCCCAGTTCCCTATTCAAAGTTTTAATCTGGCAACGGGTTCAACATTCAACTTTAGACTCGTTCAGTCTACCAGTCTACCCCTGTACATAAGCAAAGTGCAATATACGCTCGGACATTTATGCACACAGCTATTTGATAGGTGCAAGGTGCCATCTCCCAGTTCCCTATTCAAAGTGTAAATCTGGCAACAGGTTCAACATTCAACTTTAGACTCGTTCAGTCTACCAGTCTACCCCTGTACTTAAGCAAAGTGCAATATACGCTCGTACATTTATGCACACAGCTATTTGATAGGTGCAAGGTGCCAGCTCCCAGTTCCCTATTCAAAGTGTTAATCTGGCAACGGGTTCAACATTCAACTTTAGACTCGTTCAGTCTACCAGTCTACCCCTGTACATAAGCAAAGTGCAATATACGCTCGGACATTTATTCACACAGCTATTTGATAGGTGCAAGGTGCCAGCTCCCAGTTCCCTATTCAACGTGTAAATCTGGCAACGGGTTCAATATTCAACTTTAGACTCGTTCAGTCTACCAGTCTACCCCTGTACATAAGCAAAGTGCAATATACGCTCGGACATTAATGCACACAGCTATTTGATAGGTGCAAGATGCCATCTCCCAGTTCCCTATTCAAAGTGTCAATCTGGCAACGGGTTCAACATTCAACTTTATACTCGTTCAGTCTACCAGTCTACCCCATTACACAAGTAAAGTGCAATATACGCTCTGACATTTATGCACACAGCTATTTGATAGGTGCAAGGTTCCAGCTCCCAGTTCCCTATTCAAAGTGTTAATCTGGCAACGGGTTCAACATTCAACTTTAGACTCGTTCAGTCTACCAGTCTACCCCTGTACATAAGCAAAGTGCAATATACGCTCGGACATTTATGCACACAGCTATTTGATAGGTGCAAGGTGCCAGCTCCCAGTTCCCTATTCAAAGTGTTAATCTGGCACTGAGTTCCATATTCAACTTTAGACTCGTTCAGTCTACCAGTCTACCCCTGTACATAAGCAAAGTGCAATATACGCTCGGCCATTTATTCACACAGCTATTTGATAAGTGCAAGGTGCCAGCTCCCAGTTCCCTATTCAAAGTTTTAATCTGGCAACGGGTTCAACATTCAACTTTAGACTCGTTCAGTCTACCAGTCTACCCCTGTACATAAGCAAAGTGCAATGTACGCTCAGACATTTATGCACACAGCTATTTAATAGGTGCAAGGTGCCATCTCCCAGTTCCCTATTCAAAGTGTTAATCTGGCACTGAGTTCCATATTCAACTTTAGACTTGTTCAGTCTACCAGTCTACCCATGTACATAAGCAAAGTGCAATATACGCTCGGACATTTATTCACACAGCTATTTGATAGGTGCAAGGTGCCAGCTCCCAGTTCCCTATTCAAAGTGTTAATCTGGCAACGGGTACAACATTCAACTTTAGACTTGTTCAGTCTACCAGTCTACCCCTGTACATAAGCAAAGTGCAATATACGCTCGGACATTTATGCACACAGCTATTTGATAGGTGCAATGTGCCAGCTCCCAGTTCCCTATACAACGTGTAAATCTGGCAACGGGTTCAATATTCAACTTAAGACTCGTTCAGTCTACCAGTCTACCCCATTACACAAGTAAAGTGCAATATACGCTCTGACATTTATGCACACAGCTATTTGATAGGTGCAAGGTGCCAGCTCCCAGTTCCCTATTCAAAGTGTTAATCTGGCAACGGGTTCAACATTCAACTTTACACTCGATCAGTCTACCAGTCTACCCCTGTACATAAGCAAAGTGCAATATACGCTCGGACATTTATTCACACAGCTATTTGATAG
Organism: Steromphala cineraria; assembly: GCA_916613615.1. Taxonomy (NCBI): domain Eukaryota; kingdom Metazoa; phylum Mollusca; class Gastropoda; order Trochida; family Trochidae; genus Steromphala; species Steromphala cineraria. The sequence continues at coordinate 9,024,857 of OU744732.1, read as the reverse complement.
GTGCAAGGTGCCAGCTCCCAGTTCCCTATTCAAAGTGTTAATCTGGCAACGGGTTCAACATTCAACTTAAGACTCGTTCAGTCTACCAGTCTACCCCTGTACATAAGCAAAGTGCAATATACGCTCGGACATTTATGCACACAGCTATTTGATAGGTGCAAGGTGCCATCTCCCAGTTCCCTATTCAAAGTGTAAATCTGGCAACAGGTTCAACATTCAACTTTAGACTCGTTCAGTCTACCAGTCTACCCCTGTACATAAGCAAAGTGCAATATACGCTCGTACATTTATGCACACAGCTATTTGATAGGTGCAAGGTGCCAGCTCCCAGTTCCCTATTCAAAGTGTAAATCTGGCACTGGGTTCCTTACTCAACTTTAGACTAGTTCAGTCTACCAGTCTACCCCATTACACAAGTAAAGTGCAATATACGCTCTGACATTTATGCACACAGCTATTTGATAGGTGCAAGGTGCCAGCTCCCAGTTCCCTATTCAACGTGTAAATCTGGCAACGGGTTCAATATTCAACTTTAGACTCGTTCAGTCTACCAGTCTACCCCTGTACATAAGCAAAGTGCAATATACGCTCGGACATTAATGCACACAGTTATTTGATAGGTGCAAGATGCCATCTCCCAGTTCCCTATCCAAAGTGTCAATCTGGCAACGGGTTCAACATTCAACTTTATACTCGTTCAGTCTACCAGTCTACCCCATAACACAAGTAAAGTGCAATATACGCTCTGACATTTATGCACACAGCTATTTGATAGGTGCAAGGTGCCAGCTCCCAGTTCCCTATTCAAAGTGTTAATCTGGCACAGGTTCAACATTCAACTTTAGACTCGTTCAGTCTACCAGTCTACCCCTGTACATAAGCAAAGTGCAATATACGCTCGGACATTTATGCACACAGCTATTTGATAGGTGCAAGGTGCCAGCTCCCAGTTCCCTATTCAAAGTGTTAATCTGGCACTGAGTTCCATATTCAACTTTAGACTCGTTCAGTCTACCAGTCTACCCCTGTACATAAGCAAAGTGCAATATACGCTCTGACATTTATGCACACAGCTATTTGATAGGTGCAAGGTGCCAGCTCCCAGTTCCCTATTCAAAGTGTTAATCTGGCAACGGGTTCAACATTCAACTTTATACTCGTTCAGTCTACCAGTCTACCCCATAACACAAGTAAAGTGCAATATACGCTCTGACATTTATGCACACAGCTATTTGATAGGTGCAAGGTGCCAGCTCCCAGTTCCCTATTCAACGTGTAAATCTGGCAACGGGTTCAATATTCAACTTTAGACTCGTTCAGTCTACCAGTCTACCCCTGTACATAAGCAAAGTGCAATATACGCTCGGACATTAATGCACACAGCTATTTGATAGGTGCAAGATGCCATCTCCCAGTTCCCTATCCAAAGTGTCAATCTGGCAAAGGGTTCAACATTCAACTTTATACTCGTTCAGTCTACCAGTCTACCCCATAACACAAGTAAAGTGCAATATACGCTCTGACATTTATGCACACAGCTATTTGATAGGTGCAAGGTGCCAGCTCCCAGTTCCCTATTCAACGTGTAAATCTGGCAACGGGTTCAATATTCAACTTTAGACTCGTTCAGTCTACCAGTCTACCCCTGTACATAAGCAAAGTGCAATATACGCTCGGACATTAATGCACACAGCTATTTGATAGGTGCAAGATGCCATCTCCCAGTTCCCTATCCAAAGAGTCAATCTGGCAACGGGTTCAACATTCAACTTTATACTCGTTCAGTCTACCAGTCTACCCCATAACACAAGTAAAGTGCAATATACGCTCTGACATTTATGCACACAGCTATTTGATAGGTGCAAGGTGCCAGCTCCCAGTTCCCTATTCAAAGTGTTAATCTGGCAACGGGTTCAACATTCAACTTTAGACTCGTTCAGTCTACCAGTCTACCCCTGTACATAAGCAAAGTGCAATATACGCTCGGACATTTATGCACACAGCTATTTGATAGGTGCAAGGTGCCAGCTCCCAGTTCCCTATTCAAAGTGTTAATCTGGCACTGAGTTCCATATTCAACTTTAGACTCGTTCAGTCTACCAGTCTACCCCTGTACATAAGCAAAGTGCAATATACGCTCGGCCATTTATTCACACAGCTATTTGATAAGTGCAAGGTGCCAGCTCCCAGTTCCCTATTCAAAGTTTTAATCTGGCAACAGGTTCAACATTCAACTTTAGACTCGTTCAGTCTACCAGTCTACCCCTGTACATAAGCAAAGTGCAATGTACGCTCAGACATTTATGCACACAGCTATTTGATAGGTGCAAGGTGCCATCTCCCAGTTCCCTATTCAAAGTGTTAATCTGGCACTGAGTTCCATATTCAACTTTAGACTCGTTCAGTCTACCAGTCTACCCATGTACATAAGCAAAGTGCAATATACGCTCGGACATTTATGCACACAGCTATTTGATAGGTGTAAGGTGCCAGCTCCCAGTTCCCTATTCAAAGTGTTAATCTGGCAACGGGTTCAACATTCAACTTTAGACTCGTTCAGTCTACCAGTCTACCCCTGAACATAAGCAAAGTGCAATATACGCTCGGACATTTATTCACACAGCTATTTGATAGGTGCAAGGTGCCAGCTCCCAGTTCCCTATTCAAAGTGTAAATCTGGCACTGGGTTCCTTACTCAACTTTAGACTCGTTCAGTCTACCAGTCTACCCCATTACACAAGTAAAGTGCAATATACGCTCTGACATTTATGCACACAGCTATTTGATAGGTGCAAGGTGCCATCTCCCAGTTCCCTATTCAAAGTGTTAATCTGGCACTGAGTTCCATATTCAACTTTAGACTCGTTCAGTCTACCAGTCTACCCATGTACATAAGCAAAGTGCAATATACGCTCGGACATTTATGCACACAGCTATTTGATAGGTGCAAGGTGCCATCTCCCAGTTCCCTATTCAAAGTGTTAATCTGGCAACGGGTTCAACATTCAACTTTAGACTCGTTCAGTCTACCAGTCTACCCCTGTACATAAGCAAAGTGCAATATACGCTCATACATTTATGCACACAGCTATTTGATAGGTGCAAGGTGCCAGCTCCCAGTTCCCTATTCAAAGTGTAAATCTGGCACTGGGTTCCTTACTCAACTTTAGACTCGTTCAGTCTACCAGTCTACCCCATTACACAAGCAAAGTGCAATATACGCTCTGACATTTATGCACACAGCTATTTGATAGGTGCAAGGTGCCAGCTCCCAGTTCCCTATTCAAAGTGTTAATCTGGCAACGGGTTCAACATTCAACTTTAGACTCGTTCAGTCTACCAGTCTACCCCATTACACAAGTAAAGTGCAATATACGCTCTGACATTAATGCACACAGCTATTTGATTGGTGCAAGGTGCCAGCTCCCAGTTCCCTATTCAAAGTGTAAATCTGGCACTGGGTTCCTTACTCAACTTTAGACTCGTTCAGTCTACCAGTCTACCCCATTACACAAGTAAAGTGCAATATACGCTCTGACATTTATGCACACAGCTATTTGATAGGTGCAAGGTGCCATCTCCCAGTTCCCTATTCAAAGTGTTAATCTGGCACTGAGTTCCATATTCAACTTTAGACTCGTTCAGTCTACCAGTCTACCCATGTACATAAGCAAAGTGCAATATACGCTCGTACATTTATGCACACAGCTATTTGATAGGTGCAAGGTGCCATCTCCCAGTTCCCTATTCAAAGTGTTAATCTGGCAACGGGTTCAACATTCAACTTTAGACTCGTTCAGTCTACCAGTCTACCCCTGTACATAAGCAAAGTGCAATATACGCTCGTACATTTATGCACACAGCTATTTGATAGGTGCAAGGTGCCAGCTCCCAGTTCCCTATTCAAAGTGTAAATCTGGCACTGGGTTCCTTACTCAACTTTAGACTCGTTCAGTCTACCAGTCTACCCCATTACACAAGCAAAGTGCAATATACGCTCTGACATTTATTCACACAGCTATTTGATAGGTGCAAGGTGCCAGCTCCCAGTTCTCTATTCAAAGTGATAATCTGGCAACGGGTTCAACATTCAACTTTAGACTCGTTCAGTCTACCAGTCTACTACTGTTCATAAGCAAAGTGCAATATACGCTCTGACATTAATGCACACAGCTATTTGATTGGTGCAAGGTGCCAGCTCCCAGTTCCCTATTCAAAGTGTAAATCCGGCACTGAGTTCCATATTCAACTTTAGACTCGTTCAGTCTACCCATCTACCCCTGTACATAAGCAAAGTGCAATGTACGCTCTGACATTTACGTACACAGCTATTTGATAGATGCAAGGTGCCAGCTCCCAGTTCCCTATTCAACGTGTAAATCTGGCAACGGGTTCAATATTCAACTTTAGACTCGTTCAGTCTACAAGTCTACCCCTGTACATAAGCAATGTGCAATATACGCTCGGACATTTATTCACACAGCTATTTGATAGCTGCAAGGTGCCAGCTCCCAGTTCCCTATTTAAAGTGTAAATCTGGCACTGGGTTCCTTACTCAACTTTAGACTCGTTCAGTCTACCAGTCTACCCCATTACACAAGAAAAGTGCAATATACGCTCTGACATTTATGCACACAGCTATTTGATAGGTGCAAGGTGCCAGCTCCCAGTTCCCTATTCAAAGTGTTAATCTGGCAACGGGTTCAACATTCAACTTTAGACTCGTTCAGTCTACCAGTCTACCCCTGTACATAAGCAAAGTGCAATATACGCTTGGACATTTATGCACACAGGTATTTGATAGATGCAAGGTGCCAGCTCCCAGTTCCCTATTCAAAGTGTAAATCTGGCACTGGGTTCCTTACTCAACTTTAGACTCTTTCAGTCTACTAGTCTACCCCTGTACATAAGCAAAGTGCAATATACGCTCGTACATTTATGCACACAGCTATTTGATAGGTGCAAGGTGCCAGCTCCCAGTTCCCTATTCAAAGTGTAAATCTGGCACTGGGTTCCTTACTCAACTTTAGACTCGTTCAGTCTACCAGTCTACCCCAATACACAAGCAAAGTGCAATATACGCTCTGACATTTATTCACACAGCTATTTGATAGGTGCAAGGTGCCAGCTCCCAGTTCCCTATTCAAAGTGTTAATCTGGCAACGGGTTCAACATTCAACTTTAGACTCGTTCAGTCTACCAGTCTACTACTGTTCATAAGCAAAGTGCAATATACGCTCTGACATTAATGCACACAGCTATTTGATTGGTGCAAGGTGCCAGCTCCCAGTTCCCTATTCAAAGTGTAAATCCGGCACTGAGTTCCATATTCAACTTTAGACTCGTTCAGTCTACCCATCTACCCCTGTACATAAGCAAAGTGCAATGTACGCTCTGACATTTATGTACACAGCTATTTGATAGATGCAAGGTGCCAGCTCCCAGTTCCCTATTCAACGTGTAAATCTGGCAACGGGTTCAATATTCAACTTTAGACTCGTTCAGTCTACAAGTCTACCCCTGTACATAAGCAATGTGCAATATACGCTCGGACATTTATTCACACAGCTATTTGATAGCTGCAAGGTGCCAGCTCCCAGTTCCCTATTCAAAGTGGAAATCTGGCACTGGGTTCCTTACTCAACTTTAGACTCGTTCAGCCTACCAGTCTACCCCATTACACAAGAAAAGTGCAATATACGCTCTGACATTTATGCACACAGCTATTTGATAGGTGCAAGGTGCCAGCTCCCAGTTCCCTATTCAACGTGTAAATCTGGCAACGGGTTCAACATTCAACTTTAGACTCGTTCAGTCTACAAGTCTACCCCTGTACATAAGCAAAGTGCAATATACGCTCGGACATTTATGCACACATCTATTTGATAGGTGCAAGGTGCCATCTCCCAGTTCCCTATTCAAAGTGTTAATCTGGCACTGAGTTCCATATTCAACTTTAGACTCGTTCAGTCTACCAGTCTACCCATGTACATAAGCAAAGTGCAATATACGCTCGGACATTTATGCACACAGCTATTTGATAGGTGTAAGGTGCCAGCTCCCAGTTCCCTATTCAAAGTGTTAATCTGGCAACGGGTTCAATATTCAACTTTATACTCGTTCAGTCTACCAGTCTACCCCATAACACAAGTAAAGTGCAATATACGCTCTGACATTTATGCACACAGCTATTTGATAGGTGCAAGGTGCCAGCTCCCAGTTCCCTATTCAAAGTGTTAATCTGGCAACGGGTTCAACATTCAACTTTAGACTCGTTCAGTCTACCAGTCTACCTCTGTACATAAGCAAAGTGCAATATACGCTCGGACATTAATGCACACAGCTATTTGATAGGTGCAATGTGCCAGTTTCCAGTTCCCTATTCAACGTGTAAATCTGGCAACGGGTTCAATATTCAACTTTAGACTCGTTCAGTCTACCAGTCTATCCCTGTACATAAGCAAAGTGCAATATACGCTCGGACATTTATTCACACAGCTATTTGATAGGTGCAAGGAGCCAGCTCCCAGTTCCCTATTCAAAGTGTTAATCTGGCAACGGGTTCAACATTCAACTTTAGACTCGTTCAGTCTACCAGTCTACCCCTGTACATAAGCAAAGTGCAATATACGCTCGGACATTTATTCACACAGCTATTTGATAGGTGCAAGGAGCCAGCTCCCAGTTCCCTATTCAAAGTGTTAATCTGGCAACGGGTTCAACATTCAACTTTAGACTCGTTCAGTCTACCAGTCTACCCCTGTACATAAGCAAAGTGCAATATACGCTCGGACATTTATTCACACAGCTATTTGATAGGTGCAAGGTGCCAGCTCCCAGTTCCCTATTCAAAGTGTTAATCTGGCAACGGGTACAACATTCAACTTTAGACTTGTTCAGTCTACCAGTCTACCCCTGTACATAAGCAAAGTGCAATATACGCTCGGACATTTATGCACACAGCTATTTGATAGGTGCAATGTGCCAGCTCCCAGTTCCCTATTCAACGTGTAAATCTGGCAACGGGTTCAATATTCAACTTTAGACTCGTTCAGTCTACCAGTCTACCCCATTACACAAGTAAAGTGCAATATACGCTCTGACATTTATGCACACAGCTATTTGATAGGTGCAAGGTGCCAGCTCCCAGTTCCCTATTCAAAGTGTTAATCTGGCAACGGGTTCAACATTCAACTTTACACTCGTTCAGTCTACCAGTCTACCCCTGTACATAAGCAAAGTGCAATATACGCTCGGACATTTATTCACACAGCTATTTGATAGGTGCAAGGTGCCAGCTCCCAGTTCCCTATTCAAAGTGTTAATCTGGCAACGGGTTCAACATTCAACTTTAGACTCGTTCAGTCTACCAGTCTACCCCTGTACATAAGCAAAGTGCAATATACGCTCGGACATTTATGCACACAGCTATTTGATAGGTGCAAGGTGCCATCTCCCAGTTCCCTATTCAAAGTGTAAATCTGGCAACGGGTTCAACATTCAACTTTAGACTCGTTCAGTCTACCAGTCTACCCCTGTACATAAGCAAAGTGCAATATAAGCTCGTACATTTATGCACACAGCTATTTGATAGGTGCAAGGTGCCAGCTCCCAGTTCCCTATTCAAAGTGTAAATCTGGCACTGGGTTCCTTACTCAACTTTAGACTAGTTCAGTCTACCAGTCTACCCCATTACACAAGTAAAGTGCAATATACGCTCTGACATTTATGCACACAGCTATTTGATAGGTGCAAGGTGCCAGTTCCCAGTTCCCTATTCAACGTGTAAATCTGGCAACGGGTTCAATATTCAACTTTAGACTCGTTCAGTCTACCAGTCTACCCCTGTACATAAGCAAAGTGCAATATACGCTCGAACATTAATGCACACAGCTATTTGATAGGTGCAAGATGCCATCTCCCAGTTCCCTATTCAAAGTGTCAATCTGGCAACGGGTTCAACATTCAACTTTATACTCGTTCAGTCTACCAGTCTACCCCATAACACAAGTAAAGTGCAATATACGCTCTGACATTTATGCACACAGCTATTTGATAGGTGCAAGGTGCCAGCTCCCAGTTCCCTATTCAAAGTGTTAATCTGGCAACGGGTTCAACATTCAACTTTAGACTCGTTCAGTCTACCAGTCTACCCCTGTACATAAGCAAAGTGCAATATACGCTCGGACATTTATGCACACAGCTATTTGATAGGTGCAAGGTGCCAGCTCCCAGTTCCCTATTCAAAGTGTTAATCTGGCACTGAGTTCCACATTCAACTTTAGACTCGTTCAGTCTACCAGTCTACCCCTGTACATAAGCAAAGTGCAATATACGCTCGGCCATTTATTCACACAGCTATTTGATAAGTGCAAGGTGCCAGCTCCCAGTTCCCTATTCAAAGTTTTAATCTGGCAACGGGTTCAACATTCAACTTTAGACTCGTTCAGTCTACCAGTCTACCCCTGTACATAAGCAAAGTGCAATGTACGCTCGGACATTTATGCACACAGCTATTTGATAGGTGCAAGGTGCCATCTCCCAGTTCCCTATTCAAAGTGTTAATCTGGCACTGAGTTCCATATTCAACTTTAGACTCGTTCAGTCTACCAGTCTACCCATGTACATAAGCAAAGTGCAATATACGCTCGGACATTTATGCACACAGCTATTTGATAGGTGTAAGGTGCCAGCTCCCAGTTCCCTATTCAAAGTGTTAATCTGGCAACGGGTTCAACATTCAACTTTAGACTCGTTCAGTCTACCAGTCTACCCCTGAACATAAGCAAAGTGCAATATACGCTCGTACATTTATGCACACAGCTATTTGATAGGTGCAAGGTGCCAGCTCCCAGTTCCCTATTCAAAGTGTAAATCTGGCACTGGGTTCCTTACTCAACTTTAGACTCGTTCAGTCTACCAGTCTACCCCATTACACAAGTAAAGTGCAATATACGCTCTGACATTTATGCACACAGCTATTTGATAGGTGCAAGGTGCCATCTCCCAGTTCCCTATTCAAAGTGTTAATCTGGCACTGAGTTCCATATTCAACTTTAGACTCGTTCAGTCTACCAGTCTACCCATGTACATAAGCAAAGTGCAATATACGCTCGGACATTTATGCACACAGCTATTTGATAGGTGCAAGGTGCCATCTCCCAGTTCCCTATTCAAAGTGTTAATCTGGCAACGGGTTCAACATTCAACTTTAGACTCGTTCAGTCTACCAGTCTACCCCTGTACATAAGCAAAGTGCAATATACGCTCGGACATTTATGCACACAGCTATTTGATAGGTGCAAGGTGCCAGCTCCCAGTTCCCTATTCAAAGTGTAAATCTGGCACTGGGTTCCTTACTCAACTTTAGACTCGTTCAGTCTACCAGTCTACCCCATTACACAAGCAAAGTGCAATATACGCTCTGACATTTATGCACACAGCTATTTGATAGGTGCAAGGTGCCAGCTCCCAGTTCCCTATTCAAAGTGTTAATCTGGCAACGGGTTCAACATTCAACTTTAGACTAGTTCAGTCTACCAGTCTACTCCTGTTCATAAGCAAAGTGCAATATACGCTGACATTAATGCACACAGCTATTTGATTGGTGCAAGGTGCCAGCTCCCAGTTCCCTATTCAAAGTGTAAATCTGGCACTGGGTTCCTTACTCAACTTTAGACTCGTTCAGTCTACCCCATTACACAAGTAAAGTGCAATATACGCTCTGACATTTATGCACACAGCTATTTGATAGGTGCAAGGTGCCATCTCCCAGTTCCCTATTCAAAGTGTTAATCTGGCACTGAGTTCCATATTCAACTTTAGACTAGTTCAGTCTACCAGTCTACCCATGTACATAAGCAAAGTGCAATATACGCTCAGACATTTATGCACACAGCTATTTGATAGGTGCAAGGTGCCATCTCCCAGTTCCCTATTCAAAGTGTTAATCTGGCAACGGGTTCAACATTCAACTTTAGACTCGTTCAGTCTACCAGTCTACCCCTGTACATAAGCAAAGTGCAATATACGCTCGGACATTTATGCACACAGCTATTTGATAGGTGCAAGGTGCCAGCTCCCAGTTCCCTATTCAAAGTGTAAATCTGGCACTGGGTTCCTTACTCAACTTTAGACGCGTTCAGTCTACCAGTCTACCCCATTACACAAGCAAAGTGCAATATACGCTCTGACATTTATGCACACAGCTATTTGATAGGTGCAAGGTGCCAGCTCCCAGTTCCCTATTCAAAGTGTTAATCTGGCAACGGGTTCAACATTCAACTTTAGACTCGTTCAGTCTACCAGTCTACTCCTGTTCATAAGCAAAGTGCAATATACGCTCTGACATTAATGCACACAGCTATTTGATTGGTGCAAGGTGCCAGCTCCCAGTTCCCTATTCAAAGTGTAAATCTGGCACTGGGTTCCTTACTCAACTTTAGACTCGTTCAGTCTACCAGTCTACCCCATTACACAAGTAAAGTGCAATATACGCTCTGACATTTATGCACACAGCTATTTGATAGGTGCAAGGTGCCATCTCCCAGTTCCCTATTCAAAGTGTAAATCTGGCACTGGGTTCCTTACTCAACTTTAGACTCGTTCAGTCTACCAGTCTACCCCATTACACAAGCAAAGTGCAATATACGCTCTGACATTTATGCACACAGCTATTTGATAGGTGCAAGGTGCCATCTCCCAGTTCCCTATTCAAAGTGTTAATCTGGCACTGAGTTCCATATTCAACTTTAGACTCGTTCAGTCTACCAGTTTACCCATGTACATAAGCAAAGTGCAATATACGCTCGGACATTTATGCACACAGCTATTTGATAGGTGCAAGGTGCCATCTCCCAGTTCCCTATTCAAAGTGTTAATCTGGCAACGGGTTCAACATTCAACTTTAGACTCGTTCAGTCTACAAGTCTACCCCTGTACATAAGCAATGTGCAATATACGCTCGGACATTTATTCACACAGCTATTTGATAGCTGCAAGGTGCCAGCTCCCAGTTCCCTATTCAAAGTGTAAATCTGGCACTGGGTTCCTTACTCAACTTTAGACTCGTTCAGTCTACCAGTCTACCCATGTACATAAGCAAAGTGCAATATACGCTCTGACATTTATGCACACAGCTATTTGATAGGTGCAAGGTGCCAGCTCCCAGTTCCCTATTCAAAGTGTTAATCTGGCAACGGGTTCAACATTCAACTTTAGACTCGTTCAGTCTACCAGTCTACCCCTGTACATAAGCAAAGTGCAATATTCGCTCTGACATTTATGCACACAGCTATTTGATAGGTGCAAGGTGCCAGCTCCCAGTACCCTATTCAAAGTGTTAATCTGGCACTGAGTTCCATATTCAACTTTAGACTCGTTCAGTCTACCAGTCTACCCCTGTACATAAGCAAAGTGCAATATACGCTTGGACATTTATGCACACAGGTATTTGATAGATGCAAGGTGCCAGCTCCCAGTTCCCTATTCAAAGTGTAAATCTGGCACTGGGTTCCTTACTCAACTTTAGACTCTTTCAGTCTACTAGTCTACCCCATTACACAAGTAAAGTGCAATATACGCTCTGACATTTATGCACACAGCTATTTGATAGGTGCAAGGTGCCAGCTCCCAGTTCCCTATTCAAAGTGTTAATCTGGCACTGAGTTCCATATTCAACTTTAGACTCGTTCAGTCTACCAGTCTACCCCTGTACATAAGCAAAGTGCAATATACGCTCGGACATTTATGCACACAGCTATTTGATAGGTGCAAGGTGCCAGCTCCCAGTTCCCTATTCAAAGTGTAAATCTGGCACTGGGTTCCTTACTCAACTTTAGACTCGTTCAGTCTACCAGTCTACCCCATTACACAAGCAAAGTGCAATATACGCTCTGACATTTATGCACACAGCTATTTGATAGGTGCAAGGTGCCAGCTCCCAGTTCCCTATTCAAAGTGTTAATCTGGCAACGGGTTCAACATTCAACTTTAGACTCGTTCAGTCTACCAGTCTACTCCTGTTCATAAGCAAAGTGCAATATACGCTCTGACATTAATGCACACAGCTATTTGATTGGTGCAAGGTGCCAGCTCCCAGTTCCCTATTCAAAGTGTAAATCTGGCACTGGGTTCCTTACTCAACTTTAGACTCGTTCAGTCTACCAGTCTACCCCATTACACAAGTAAAGTGCAATATACGCTCTGACATTTATGCACACAGCTATTTGATAGGTGCAAGGTGCCATCTCCCAGTTCCCTATTCAAAGTGTTAATCTGGCAACGGGTTCAACATTCAACTTTAGACTCGTTCAGTCTACCAGTCTACCCCTGTACATAAGCAAAGTGCAATATACGCTCGTACATTTATGCACACAGCTATTTGATAGGTGCAAGGTGCCAGCTCCCAGTTCCCTATTCAAAGTGTTAATCTGGCAACGGGTTCAACATTCAACTTTAGACTCGTTCAGTCTACCAGTCTACTCCTGTTCATAAGCAAAGTGCAATATACGCTCTGACATTAATGCACACAGCTATTTGATTGGTGCAAGGTGCCAGCTCCCAGTTCCCTATTCAAAGTGTAAATCTGGCACTGGGTTCCTTACTCAACTTTAGACTCGTTCAGTCTACCAGTCTACCCCATTACACAAGTAAAGTGCAATATACGCTCTGACATTTATGCACACAGCTATTTGATAGGTGCAAGGTGCCATCTCCCAGTTCCCTATTCAAAGTGTTAATCTGGCAACGGGTTCAACATTCAACTTTAGACTCGTTCAGTCTACCAGTCTACTCCTGTTCATAAGCAAAGTGCAATATACGCTCTGACATTAATGCACACAGCTATTTGATTGGTGCAAGGTGCCAGCTCCCAGTTCCCTATTCAAAGTGTAAATCTGGCACTGGGTTCCTTACTCAACTTTAGACTCGTTCAGTCTACCAGTCTACCCCATTACACAAGTAAAGTGCAATATACGCTCTGACATTTATGCACACAGCTATTTGATAGGTGCAAGGTGCCATCTCCCAGTTCCCTATTCAAAGTGTTAATCTGGCACTGAGTTCCATATTCAACTTTAGACTCGTTCAGTCTACCAGTCTACCCATGTACATAAGCAAAGTGCAATATACGCTCGGACATTTATGCACACAGCTATTTGATAGGTGCAAGGTGCCATCTCCCAGTTCCCTATTCAAAGTGTTAATCTGGCAACGGGTTCAACATTCAACTTTAGACTCGTTCAGTCTACCAGTCTACCCCTGTACATAAGCAAAGTGCAATATACGCTCGTACATTTATGCACACAGCTATTTGATAGGTGCAAGGTGCCAGCTCCCAGTTCCCTATTCAAAGTGTAAATCTGGCACTGGGTTCCTTACTCAACTTTAGACTCGTTCAGTCTACCAGTCTACCCCATTACACAAGCAAAGTGCAATATACGCTCGGACATTTATGCACACAGCTATTTGATAGGTGCAAGGTGCCAGCTCCCAGTTCCCTATTCAAAGTGTTAATCTGGCAACGGGTTCAACATTCAACTTTAGACTCGTTCAGTCTACCAGTCTACCCCTGTACATAAGCAAAGTGCAATATACGCTCGGACATTTATGCACACAGCTATTTGATAGGTGCAAGGTGCCAGCTCCCAGTTCCCTATTCAAAGTGTTAATCTGGCAACGGGTTCAACATTCAACTTTAGACTCGTTCAGTCTACCAGTCTACTCCTGTTCATAAGCAAAGTGCAATATACGCTCTGACATTAATGCACACAGCTATTTGATTGGTGCAAGGTGCCAGCTCCCAGTTCCCTATTCAAAGTGTAAATCCGGCACTGAGTTCCATATTCAACTTTAGACTCGTTCAGTCTACCCATCTACCCCTGTACATAAGCAAAGTGCAATGTACGCTCTGACATTTATGTACACAGCTATTTGATAGATGCAAGGTGCCAGCTCCCAGTTCCCTATTAAACGTGTAAATCTGGCAACGGGTTCAATATTCAACTTTAGACTCGTTCAGTCTACAAGTCTACCCCTGTACATAAGCAATGTGCAATATACGCTCGGACATTTATTCACACAGCTATTTGATAGCTGCAAGGTGCCAGCTCCCAGTTCCCTATTCAAAGTGTAAATCTGGCACTGGGTTCCTTACTCAACTTTAGACTCGTTCAGCCTACCAGTCTACCCCAATACACAAGTAAAGTGCAATATACGCTCTGACATTTATGCACACAGCTATTTGATAGGTGCAAGGTGCCAGCTCCCAGTACCCTATTCAAAGTGTTAATCTGGCACTGAGTTCCATATTCAACTTTAGACTCGTTCAGTCTACCAGTCTACCCCTGTACATAAGCAAAGTGCAATATACGCTCGGACATTTATTCACACAGCTATTTGATAGGTGCAAGGTGCCAGCTCCCAGTTCCCTATTCAAAGTGTTAATCTGGCAACGGGTTCAACATTCAACTTTAGACTCGTTGAGTCTACCACTCTACCCCTGTACATAAGCAAAGTGCAATATACGCTCGGACATTTATGCACACAGCTATTTGATAGGTGCAAGGTGCCATCTCCCAGTTCCCTATTCAAAGTGTTAATCTGGCACTGAGTTCCATATTCAACTTTAGACTCGTTCAGTCTACCAGTCTACCCATGTACATAAGCAAAGTGCAATATACGCTCGGACATTTATGCACACAGCTATTTGATAGGTGTAAGGTGCCAGCTCCCAGTTCCCTATTCAAAGTGTTAATCTGGCAACGGGTTCAACATTCAACTTTAGACTCGTTCAGTCTACCAGTCTACCCCTGTACATAAGCAAAGTGCAATATACGCTCGGACATTTATTCACACAGCTATTTGATAGGTGCAAGGTGCCAGCTCCCAGTTCCCTATTCAAAGTGTTAATCTGGCAACGGGTTCAACATTCAACTTTAGACTCGTTCAGTCTACCAGTCTACCCCTGTACATAAGCAAAGTGCAATATACGCTTGGACATTTATGCACACAGGTATTTGATAGATGCAAGGTGCCAGCTCCCAGTTCCCTATTCAAAGTGTTAATCTGGCACTGAGTTCCATATTCAACTTTAGACTCGTTCAGTCTACCAGTCTACCCCATTACACAAGTAAAGTGCAATATACGCTCTGACATTTATGCACACAGCTATTTGATAGGTGCAAGGTGCCAGCTCCCAGTTCCCTATTCAAAGTGTTAATCTGGCAACGGGTTCAACATTCAACTTTAGACTCGTTCAGTCTACCAGTCTATCCCTGTTCATAAGCAAAGTTCAATATACGCTCTGACATTAATGCACACAGCTATTTGATAGGTGCAAGGTGCCAGCTCCCAGTTCCCTATTCAAAGTGTAAATCCGGCACTGAGTTCCATATTCAACTTTAGACTCGTTCAGTCTACCTGTCTACCCCTGTACATAAGCAAAGTGCAATATACGCTCTGACATTTATGTACACAGCTATTTGATAGATGCAAGGTGCCAGCTCCCAGTTCCCTATTCAAAGTGTAAATCTGGCACTGGGTTCCTTACTCAACTTTAGACTCGTTCAGTCTACCAGTCTACCCCATTACACAAGCAAAGTGCAATATACGCTCTGACATTTATGCACACAGCTATTTGATAGGTGCAAGGTGCCAGCTCCCAGTTCCCTATTCAAAGTGTTAATCTGGCAACGGGTTCAACATTCAACTTTAGACTCGTTCAGTCTACCAGTCTACCCCTGTACATAAGCAAAGTGCAATATACGCTCTGACATTTATGCACACAGCTATTTGATAGATGCAAGGTGCCAGCTCCGAGTTTCCTATTCAAAGTGTAAATCTGGCACTGAGTTCCATATTCAACTTTAGACTCGTTCAGTCTACCAGTCTACCCCTGTACATAAGCAAAGTGCAATATACGCTCGGACATTTATGCACACAGCTATTTGATAGGTGCAAGGTGCCAGCTCCCAGTTCCCTATTCAAAGTGTTAATCTGGCAACGTGTTCAATTTTTAACTTTAGACTCGTTCAGTCTACCAGTCTAACCCTGTACATAAGCAAAGTGCAATATACTTTTGGACATTTATGCACACAGCTATTTGATAGGTGCAAGGTGCCAGCTCCCAGTTCCCTATTTAAGTGTTAATCTAGCAACGGGTTCAACATTCAACTTTCTACTCGTTCAGTCTACCAGACTAACCCTGTACATAAGCAAAGTGCAATATAGGCTTGGACATTTATGCACACAGCTATTTGATAGATGCAAGGTGCCAGCTCCCAGTTCCCTATTCAAAGTGTAAATCTGGCACTGAGTTCCATATTCAACTTTAGACTCGTTTAGTCTACCAGTCTACCCCTGTACATAAGCAAAGTGCAATATACGCTCGAACATTTATGCACACAGCTATTTGATAGGTGCAAGTTGCCAGCTCCTAGTTCCCTATTCAAAGTGTTAATCTGGCAACGGGTTCCAGGTTCAACTTTAGACTCGTTCAGTCTACCAGTCTACCCCTGTACATAAGCAAAGTGCAATATAGGCTCGGACATTTATGCACACAGCTATTTGATAGCTGCAGGATGCCAGCTCCCAGTTCCCTATTCAAAGTGTGAATCTGGCACCAGGTTCAATGTTCAAATTAAGACTCACTCACACCCGTTTCAAGAAAGATATGTTTATCATTGAATAAGCATATATTAGGTCTATGTCCAGTCTATCCCTGTATATAAGTAAAGTGCAAAATACTCTCCCACATTTATGCACACAGCTATAATTTGATAGGTGCAAGGTGCCAGCTCCCAGTTCCCTATTCAAAGTGTAAATCTGGCACCGGGTTCAATATTCAACTTTAGACTCGTTCAGTCTACCAGTCTACCCATGTACATAAGCATAGTGCAATATACGCTCGGACATTTATTCACACAGCTTTTTGATAGCTGGAAGGTGCCAGCTCCTAGTTCCCTATTCAAAGTGTAAATCTGGCACCGGGTTCAATATTCAACTTGAGTCTCATTCAGTCTACCAGTCTACCCCTGTACATAAGCATAGTGCAATATACGCTCGGACATTTATTCACACAGCTTTTTGATAGGTGCAAGGTGCCAGCTCCCAGTTCCCTATTCAAAGTGTAAATCTGGCACCGGGTTCAATATTCAACTTTAGTCTCGTTCACACCCGTTTCAAGAGATATATGTTATCGTTGAAAAAGCATATATTAGGTATATGTCCAGTCTATCCCTGTACATAAGTAAAGTGCAATAAATGCTTGCACATTTATGCACACAGCTTTTTGATACATGCAAGGTGCCAGCTCCCAGTTCCCTATTCAAAGTGTTAATCTGGCAACGGGTTCAATATTCAACTTTAGACTCGTTCAGTCTACCAGTCTAACCCTGTACATAAGCAAAGTGCAATATACGCTCTGACATTTATGCACACAGCTATTTGATAGCTTCAAGGTGCCAACTCCCAGTTTCCTATTCAAAGTTTAAATCTGGCACAGGGTTCCTTATTCAACTCCAGACTCGTTCAGTCAACCAGTCTACCCCTGTACATAAGCAAAGTGCAATATACGCTCGGACATTTATGCACACAGCTATTTGATAGATGCAAGGTGCCAGCTCCCAGTTCCCTATTCAAAGTGTTAATCTGGCAACGGGTTCAAAATTAAACTTTAGACTCGTTCAGTCTACCAGTCTACCCCTGTACATAAGCAAAGTGCAATATACGCTCGGACATTTATGCACACAGCTATTTGATAGGTGCAAGGTGCCAGCTCCCAGTTCCCTATTCAAAGTGTTAATCTGGCAACGGGTTCAATATTCAACTTTAGACTCGTTCAGTCTGCCAGTCAACCCCTGTACATAAGCAAAGTGCAATATACGCTCATTCATTTATGCACACAGCTATGTGATAGCTGCAGGGTGCCAGCTGCCAGTTCCCTAATCAAAGTGTGAATCTGGCACCAGGTTCCATATTTAACGTGAGTCTTGGTAACATCCATTTCAAGAAAGATATGTTTATTATTGAACAAGCATATATTAGGTCTATGTCCAGTCTATCCCTGCACATAAGCAATGTGCAATATATGCTTGTACATCTATGCACACAGCTATTTGATAGCTACAAGGTGACAGCATATATATCATTCTGAGCAGGCTTTAAAAGTTCTCAGAATTATTCGCTCCTATCTGCTTAATTGTATAAATCTTCCATTTAAAGTTTTATTGCATATTTTCGATGTCAAAATTTTAACCGATTACTCTGTATGGTACAGAAGTTTGGTGATTTTATCATAGGATAGAAATTACCAATATTGATAAGCAAATTCATATCATACATATTAGTACATTTCATAAGATATATTTATTTATTGTGAAGTAAAACGCTTCAAGTTATCTGGAATAAGAAAAAAAGACTTGATATTCAGTCACATAGATAGGTGAGACTTAAATAAACAATCTGTCTAGATTATCTTTATGCATTAGCAGACATCTTATACACATATTCTTTTATTATCATTCTTATGGCAAGCTTTAAGCCCTAAGGCAAAATTAGGACAACTCATTTAGACACTTTGATTAGTTTAACTTCGTTAATCCTCAAGCTTCTAGACATGTCAACACATAATAACAATGCATTGTCAACTACTGTTTATCTACTGCCAATTTAATCAATTCATGTATCAGCTATATAAACTGACCAAATGTTAAAACAAGTAGATTTCATTTGGGACCTCATCGAGGTTGGATCTCTCATCCTAGCTCTGGCTTGGAGCTGGGGTGATCCAAAGCAGTTGCAGTTTCGGAATCAAAATCCTTACACATCTCAGGACTACTCCGGGGGCTGACTTTCATGCCCCTGGAGTGGAAACCAACTGTTATCTACATATTGTATCTATGTTGTTATGTAAGTCATTCCTGTAAATAAAAGTGTGCATATCTATTCCATGGACTTTGGATTTCTTCTGCCTAGAGTTAATTCCCCGTTAAAACTGGACAGTTAGAACATCAACCCGGAATATCAAAAGTTGGGGCAGATGAGGATTTCCTGGAACCCTGCCTCAGCCGTATGATAATTTCATCAATCTTCTGTTGCTGCTCAAGTTTATGATAAATTTTGTAAAGATATTTTGCATCTGGGTAGAACTATGCCTAATTTAGTAGCTCGAGGCGAGCTAGGTAGATACTCTCTCCGGGTTCATCATTATGTTAGAAATATTGGGTAAGGATCTTGTTTTAACAGGATAATGTTATTATAAAAAAGGCTTATGATTATCAATATGATTTGGCAGAGGCTGGAAGGAAATGCTGGGCGGTGTATGTTAAAAGTTGTTGTTTAGATATAGTTTCGGTTTTGTGTGGTTAAATCAATTTTTTTATTTCGATGTTTACTGAAAAGTGTATTGCCATTGACAACCAATTTTTTCCTGAAAATATTTCAAACTACTCCAAACTATATAACACTATTAAAATTGAAGTTAAATGTGAAGATTATATATCGTTAGTTACTATACCAATGCATTGTGTAAATTTTGATGCTCCAACCATAAATTGTTAATTGAGTCAAAGACTTTGTCCATTTTGTATCATCAAAGTTATTGAATCCGAGTATCATTTTTGTATGGAATGTGACTTTTATGATAATCTTCTTCTGCTCCCTAAATACTACACTTCTTACCCTACAGTAAATACATTTCTGCAGTTGATGTCATCACGAAATAACAATATTGTTAATAATCTGGCAAAATATGTATCTATATCATGTTATGGCGCTTCAACTATAATCAATATTATTATGATGCATTTTCATGTATAATGGGCCAGTGGCCCCTTTACGGATATAATCAGCTTTCTAGGTTTTATGCTTCTGGAGAAGAAGATGAAAATAGGTTTTAAGGGTGTGGCCCCAGTGGACCTTATTAGGGGCCACAGGACCACTAAAGCTACAATTTATTTTCCTCACTAGTCCAGGAGTCTGTACACAAAGTTTCAGCTTTCTAGGCTTTATGCTTCTGGAGAAGATGAAAATAGGTTTAAACGGTGTGGCCCCTGTGGCCCTTATTAGGGGCAACAGGGCCACCAAAGCTACAATTTATAATCCTCACTAGTCATTGTAGTCAAGGAGTATATTTCAGCTTTCTAGGCCTTATGCTTCTGGAGAAGAAGTGGAAAATGCACAAAGTTTACGGGCAGATGGATGGACAGACGGTGGACACCATGCCATATGCCTTTAGAATGATATCTTTAAAGAAGAAATATGTTTCATTTACCAAAGTCTTGCTGTTATAAAAAAGGGTGAGAATTTCATTTGCATTTTTAATCTCAATTGAGCCATCTAATTATCTTATATCATTTATCATAATGAACAAATTTCTTTCTTCAGGTCAGATATGAGACAAGTTTTGATAAAATTATCAATTTTGTAGCTCTTGGTTCTCATCTGAAAAATGATAAAGATTGTCTTTGATAGAGATTATTTATTCTCATGAATTTGATAAATAATTCAATTTGACAAAAGTACAACACATAAGATAAAAGATGCCTCATTTGATATAGCATGCATGGTGGCACATGATAAACATAAATGATCACATTATGTGAAACGTTAATAGTAGTCACAGCTATGGCAAAGTAATAATCCGTTCAATTTGAATTTCAATGATGAGTTACATCTTAAATGTACAAACATAGAAACTGACACCTAAACATATTCTCTCATCTTTTACCAAACAAGACAGCAAAGTTAACAACACAACACAAATACTTAACAAAAATAATGCATAAGAGAGTTCAATGCAATTATCTTGTTTCTTTCTAGTAACATGTATGATAAATACAAAATAGATAAATATAAATAATTATCATTTATCATCAAGATACGATAAAGGATAAATGATATTTTATATAGAACAAGATAAATATTTCAGTTCATTTCAGTTCGCTCTGTCTTGTCACTGTGGAAAGGAAGCTTGTGCAAACAATTTGAATTGTGCAATGAGACATTGATCTAAGTAATGACAGGGCACAGACATGAGTTCACTATTTAAACTCTTATGCCTTTTGCATTGATTGTTGCCAATTGAAAAGGAAAAGCTAAACAAGGGAGAAAATACTTTACTTTCCCTTCAATACATCTATACTCATCTCTCAAAAATGTTCTCTTTTAATGGTTTCTTATCTTTACTGGAAGATAGTGGACATTTATCCAAGTAAGTGGACTTTCTTAATGACGACTGGAAATGACTGGCACTCAACCATCTTAGCTACTCACAGGCTGGTAGGGAAGATTGATCTCAGAATGTTTGATCAGAAGAACAGACTGTACCAGCATCCATCAAGATGGCTACCAACCGACTGGAAGGTAAACTGGCCCTAAGAATGGTCTACAAGAAGAACAGACTGTATCAGCAACCATCAAGATGGCTACCTACCAACTGGAAGGTAAGCTGGCCCTATGAATGGTCTACAAGAAGAACAGCCTGTACCAGCATCCATCAAGATGGCTACCAACCGACTGGAAGGTAAGCTGGCCCTATGAATGGTCTACAAGAAGAACAGCCTGTACCAGCATCCATCAAGATGGCTACCAACCGACTGGAAGGTAAACTGGCCCTAAGAATGGTCTACAAGAAGAACAGACTGTATCAGCAACCATCAAGATGGCTACCTACCAACTGGAAGGTAAGCTGGCCCTAAGAATGGTCTACAAGAAGCACAGCCTGTATCAGCAACCATCAAGCTGGGTGGTTTGTAGCAGTTAAAAAGAATAGTGGCTGAATCAAACAAATATTACACTTGAAAGACAATAGAGGAGTGAGCAAGTTGTAGAGTTGTTTGGCAATATTTCAACCATTCAAGTGACATTAGAAATTTGACATTATTGATATAATGTGATTTTCAAAGGTAGTGGCCATTTGACACACCAAACAGCTTTAAAAGATCAGCTTTCTGATAGTTGAACAACAGAAAACAGACCTAAAGAAGTAAAAAGATGGAAAGCAAGGAGGAATATAAGCAAGGCTGGGAGGAACAATCACAAGATAAGGCTAGAGAAGGGGTCAGAGGCTTCAAGAAGATTGTGTCAAAGGCATACAATGTGTTTTCCTTCTTTGTTCCAAGATGACTTTTAAACAATTGTTGAAATCACAACCCAACATCTATGAACAGATCAGCTTCCTGAGAGTTGAATTAAAGTTAATTGAAGAAACCAAAAAGAAGTATATGAAGAGGAAAGACAAATGTTTGACAGGAAGCAACGCTGTGTAAGGAGGATACCTGCATGGCAAAGAATGAATATAACTCTTGTATAACCCAGTAGAACCAATCAAGGTGATTTTCAAGGACAGTGGTCAAGGCACAACTCAACATCTCAAGATCAGGTTCCGGAGAGTGAGTGACTGATTGTTTTACTCTGCATTCTGGTTCCTCCAAGTTGAACAACAGAAAATAAAACTGATATTCATAAGGCTGGACTGAGATCTAAACAACAGAAAATAGAACTGATAATCATAAGACTGGAGTGAGATCTGAACAACAGAAAATAGAACTGATAATCATAAGACTGGAGTGAGATCTGAACAACAGAAAATAGAACTGATAATCATAAGACTGGAGTGAGATCTGAACAACAGAAAATAGAACTTATAATCATAAGACTGGAGTGAGATCTGAACAACAGAAAATAGAACTGATAATCATAAGGTTGGAGTGAGATCTGAACAACAGAAAATAGAACTGATAATCATAAGGCTGGAGTGAGATCTGAACAACAGAAAATAGAACTGATAATCATAAGGCTGGAGTGAGATCTGAACAACAGAAAATAGAACTGATAATCATAAGGATGGACTGAGATCTGAACAACAGAAAATAGAACTGATAATCATAATACTGGACTGAGATCTGAACAACAGAAAATAGAACTGATAATCATAAGGATGGAGTGAGATCTGAACAACAGAAAATAGAACTGATAATCATAAGGATGGACTGAGATATAAACAACAGAAAATAGAACTGATAATCATAAGGCTGGACTGAGATCTGAACAACAGAAAATAGAACTGATAATCATTTGGATGGACTGAGATCTGAACAACAGAAAATAGAACTGATAATCATAAGGATGGAGTGAGATCTGAACAACAGAAAATAGAACTGATAATCATAAGGCTGGACTGAGATCTGAACAACAGAAAATAGAACTGATAATCATTTGGATGGACTGAGATCTGAACAACAGAAAATAGAACTGATAATCATTTGGATGGACTGATATCTGAACAACAGAAAATAGAACTGATAATCATTTGGATGGACTGAGACTACCAAAAGGAAGAAGAAATATTTGATCTTCAGAACAGATTCCTCAAAGTGCACAAAGAACTTTATTAATAAGTCTATACTTAAAACCATATGAGACTAAAGTTAGGTCATTACCCCATATATACCCCAATAATAAGGCATACTTCTCGATCATCTCTAAATATTCCAACGTCATTCTTATAAAGGCACTTGATAAAGACAATACAGTAGAACAAGGATATAGCGAACTCGGATATAGCGAACAATCGGATATAGCGAACAAATTATTATGTCCCGTCCCTATATAATACCATTTAAATCATATGCGTATAGCGAACACCGGATATAGCGAAATAAATTCTTTGGTCCCTTGGAGTATCCGAGTTCTACTGTATAAGGAAAGTGGGCAAGCTTTTGTGATAAAACCCATACTGGTAAACATGTGGCCTTTGGACATTTTACTTTAAGGGGTTCTTTATAAACTTTGAGTATTACTTACAGCAACCCAAAATTATAAATACCAAGAGTTTGATTATTTTATCATGGGTTGATAAGACGTTTGATATTTAGATATTTAGAGAGAAAGATAAATGCTCCTTTTAAGTAAACTTTGAACAAATAAACATGAAAAACTTTAAAATATAAGCCAATGTGAAATGTCTTTGCGTTTCAATAAACAACAAGTTTTCATGAATATTTGGAAATTTAAGCAATTATTATGGAGAAAGTATGATTATTTGAAAAAGAAATGGATTTCAGTCTACAATACCTTGTTAAACAGATTCCATGATTTTCATTATAATAAATATGTATATTATTTACCTTTGATTTGAATCTAAATGCCATAATTAATGATTAAAATTTTAAATATCTTGCATCAAGAAACAGTGCAAAAAGGGCTTTTAGTACATAATTTAAAAAATGCCAAATTTAAAACAATCTTAAATAAACCTTTTTCTTTGTTTGTATAGTTTAATAATAACAATTCAAGGTAAGATTACTAATGTTTGAGAGGGAATTTGATGCCTCCAAAATCCTTCAAATATATCTAGCTTCAAAAGTTGCAATAATTGAGCGAGAAGAAACCTTTAGAGAAGTTGATTAGGAAAAATTAAAATCTAATTTATTGCAAAAACTCCCGTTTTCATATTTTGATTATCACTCTAGAAAGAGTCTTTCGAATTTGTGAAACCCTTGACTAGATTTGAAAAAAACCCATCTTTGGGTAGTTTTCTTAGTTCAAATTCTAAGCGGACAAGTTCATGGTTAAATAAGAATTTGGTAGATTTTTTTTGAACCAATTTATTTAGCAATTCTATGATAAATATGGAATGGTTGTTCACCTTGCATTCTCAAGTAGGAAAAAGATTTTACCGGTGAAGAATCAATGCCAGACAAATGTACATGAATAAATTTCACTGAAATTCCAAATGACTTGTACATAACTGAAAATCTACATCAAAATCTACGTCAACATAAGAAATTAAGTAAATCAATGAGAAATATTGACAAGAAATTATTTGGAATTCAACTGCTATAAGTTTTTAGATTTTGAAGTTTTCACTTTTGAAAATAGTTAATAATACCCCTTTTCTCGAAAATCCAAATTGAAAAGGGGTTTGATACAAATTGAGGTTATTACATCAGCTATAACCCCTGAAAACATTATCGAAATGAATCTATCAAGCAGACAGAATTTTTCGCTTTGAGATAACCTGTCATTCATACCTTGCATCATATCTGATCTGAGTAGCTCCTAATTTGGTCATCAGTGAGATGTCATGTTCCACATATTCTAGTGGGTCTCTCTAGCCTTGTGACAGATTGAGCCAAGTACAAAATCACCTGAACACCATCCAATAGAACACTACTCAGATCAGATGTGCAACGGAAATAGTTAACCTTGACAGTTAACTGAACGGTAGGTTGAACAGCCAGGAAATTTTTTTAAGCAGTGGGGAATTTCCTGATGATGAAGGGAATTGAGAGAAGCAAAGGTTGAAGTTTTATATATTCTGAATTTGGTTGTTGTCAGCGTTTGGGATGAACTATGCTGAATCCCTGTTTATGAAGGAAGTAGGCCTGACTATTTGCAGGGCATCGTCCAGTTGGCACTGAGTGGAATCATGTGTTGAATGAGAGTGTTTTGCATCCCAATGGATGTTGTGATGTGAATATTTGGTGTGGTGTCTGAAAGTGCTGATAGTGTCTGCATTGATTGTGGATATCTTGGGTTTGATGTGTTTGCCAAATGGTCTGGATGTTCCCTGATGTTGTTGCTGCTGCAGTCACAACTGATGTTGCACACCGCACCTTTAGACTGACTGTGGTGTGATTCCTACCAGTTGCCCCAGAGATGTTCCTGGGAGATGTGACAGTAAGGAAGGAGGAGGCTACGACTGCTTGCTGCTGGACAAATGATAAGTGATATGATGTTTTGCCAATGTTGAGTTACCTGTTAATGGTTACAGGTGCTGGGTTGTGACCGGTCAACAGGTTTAGTTGGGAGTTGTTAAGTTGGGTGGAGAGAGGTGGATAGATCGATAGGTAGGCATGCATGCACTACCCAACATTTGCAAAACATCACATCCCCACTGAGCAGCAAGCAGACATCAGCCCCGACTTACCTACTGCCACATCTCTCAAGATCACCACTAGGGTAACTGGTAGGTACCACACCACAACACTACAGCCTATTAAAGGTGCGGTCTACATCATCAGCTACGACTGCGGCAGCAACTACAAGAGGGAGACATTCAGGCCACTCAGCAAACACATCCTATACCACAAGACATCCACAGTCAATGCTGACAACTATCAGCCATTTCAGATCACAACACCAAAATCCACCATCACAACACCGATTGGGATTGTCAAAACACTCACAAACAACACCATGATTACACTAAGCACCAAGTGGAGGAAGCCCTGCAAATAACCAGGCGTAGTCCCTCCATAAACAGGGATTGTCAATAATTCATCCAATTTGCTAACAACCACCAAATCCTGAAATGAACTTCAACCTGCTGTTGTTTCCCTTTCTACAGGAACTCCCCTCCGCTATATACGTCTCAAATCTTCCTTGGTATCTTACTTATTATTCACTGATAGTAAAGATAAAATAATCCTTCAGGGTTGGGGTTTAGATGAAAATATCAGAAATAATTCTGTTCACTAAATGAAGTACATTTGAATATTTTACTTAAGTATAGGACTTAAGTACTTTTTGTTGACCCCAACCCTGAATGTAAACTTCAAATATCAAAACTGTAACAGATAATTCAAAATGTTTCAACAGCTAGCTGACTTTTCCTTCTCATATGGATTTAAGTTACTTATAAAGAATTTCCACGTTTTAACAATACATAACATTTAAGTGAAATTGTACATTTGAACAGGTCATAATCTTCACTAACCAAACCTAATCACCAATGGCTATGAACAAAATTTCTTATTTGTAATTTGTATGAATACTTAAATAAATTTTGAATTTTATCCTAATTCAAGTTTACATCCCTTGAATGTGGTCATTTACAGAAAGGTTTTTCAAACAGAATGAGTGCTAACATATTAAAACAAATGTAAAATAGCAATCTTTTTGCATTGTATTCCCAATTACAAAATGAACAAATCCCAAAGGCACTAAAACCATTATTGTATTAAAGTTTATAGTTAAGAAAAAATGGATACAGAGAAGTAATTTAGAATCAACATACTTCCAAAAGTTTGTGCAGAGAATTCTTATTTAGAAATTCAGTTCACAAATTGAATTGATAATTATTGATGGATAGCGGATAGTTTACAGTTCATGACAATCAATTTACTGATGTTAATAGATTTTGTTAACGCTTTAGGCTCTCGCTTGTATCCTGTATACAAAGTTCAGTAAACAATAAATATAATTGAAAAGGTGACCCCTTACTCTTGTGCTGCTTAAGTCATTTTTGGTCATAAAGTAATTTTGTTTATTTAAGCTAATATTTTATAATTGATAGATTTAAATATAGATTGTTCATATTACGATTTTTTTGCACTGTTTAATTATTTTAAAATATCCTTAAATTTCAAAAAACTATATCACAATCTCAATTTAAATCAATTTCTTTGCTAATTTAAGTAAATTGCTTTTCATACATTAATAAATATTTAAATGTTTAAATAAATTCATATGCTTTGTGAAATATTGTAAGTGAATCTGTCTAAATTCTCGTTTACTGCAGACCATTACTTTCTCCAATCTTGTATCTTAGCAAAAAATGAAAAGATATGTATTATGTACAGAGAAAAAATAGTCAAATCTTCAATGCACTGTAAGCTCAAAAGATATTTATCTGTTGATTGTGGATCACAACATAGCTTTTTATAGTCACAGAGAACCATCCATACATAACCAATACCAATCATAATAATCATAATAAGCTCATCCATTACTTGGTCTTTATTTTCTGTGGGGGATATCTAAGAAGTAGCTGGCAGTAGCAGAATATAAAAGTAGCAAAGACTTTCCTAATGTCTTAACCATAACATAACCTAACCTGCATTCATATTTCTCGTATTCTATCATTACTTCATCATCTGTCTTATTATTAATTCGTTCTATAGTAATTTTCTTATCAACATATTTCCCTCCACCTAAAACAGCTCCTATAAGCCTTTCTCTCTTTCAACTAGTTCAGAATGGGGTTCGAAATGGGTAGGGGTGTGTCAATTTCACCTAAAACTTTGTTGATATCCATTTAAAAATAGAGCTCTATTAATGTTTAAAGCAAGAAATAGCAAGAAGATAAATACACTGACAAGTACAAAGTGGATACCTAAAACCATTAAGATTAAATCAGTAATATAATATCCAACATTTTATATATATAAAGATTTAATCTTAAATAATAAAGGATGATATTACCTAAAGATCCCCATTGTGCTATAATTTGTGGACAAACTGGATGTGGTAAGACCAAATTTCTTTTAGATCTTATTGAGATAAAATTCATTGATTTTTCACTATAAGATTTAGCAAAATCACCCCTCCTGGCTTTTCAGCCAGCCCTCCCTGGGGGTAAGGAACTAAGAGCAGCCATTCATGATTCTCCCCAGGGAGGTGAGGGCAGGAGTTGCACCACCAACAGCCCCGTGTTTCAATGTCTGGAATTTCATATTGCTTTCATGTGCCTCTGTAGTAGCTCTAACCCGGCTCATTACATATTACCAAGCTTAACCACATGAGATGTATGAAATGTACTCTCGAAATGTCTCGAAGCTTGCAAGCCGTTAAGCCGATGCTAGAGGCTTCAGAACCGTGCTGGTAGCACATCACCATCTCCCCCTTCCTTCACAACCCTCACAGAAAACATCGAAAGTGTGAGAGTGCTATTGGAGGAGTGGCAAGGATTCACCAACGCAGGAGTTATATTGGAGTGTACACCCAAACATCTGTTTGAATCGTGGGTCTCCGAGGCGTAGCGGAGCCGAGGAACCACGATTCAAACAGGAGGTTATTGACCGATACACCTCGGGAAGTGTGGTTATATCTATTACATACACCCAAATGTCTAAAAGCTTGCAAGCTGTTAGGCCGATGCTTGAGGCTTCAGAACCATCCTGGTAGCACGTCACCAACTCCCCCTTCCTTCACAACCCTCACAGAAAACATCGAAAGTGTGAGAGTGCTACTGGAGGAGTGGCAAGGATTCACCAACACAGGTTTCATATTGGAGTATACACCCAAACGTCTCGAAGCATGCAAGCCGTTAGGCTACACCCAAATGTGTCACCATCTCCCCCTTTCTTCACAACCCTCACAGAAAACATCGAAAGTGTGAGAGTGTTCCTGGAGGAGCGGCAAGGATTCACCAACGCAGGAGTTATGTTAAAGATATACCCACACTTCCCGAGGTGTATGGGTCAATAACTTTCTGTTTGAATCGTGGGTCTCCGAGGCGTAGCGGAGCCGAGGAACCATGATTCAAACAGGAGGTTATTGACCGATACACCGAGGGAAGTGTACTTATATTTGACTTATACCCCACTCTGGTTGAGTCATATTTGATAAAAAAGAGCATTCCATCATTCTTTAAGCATACAGCTCTTGGCCTAACTAGATCAATAGGATATTAACAATACTCTTCTAATTGCAGTTTAAAACCATAAACTAAATTCATTACATTAAAAATTGACACAGACTTATAAACATAGGCTTCTATATATAGAAAAATATATACATAAAACAACAGAAAATACCTCTGCTTTTATCAATCCTCATTAGCTCAGTCGGTAGAGTCGCTGCTCAACAACATAAAGGTCCCTAGTTCGATTCCCACCATCTTTGATTATATCTTTTAAAAAATTTTAAGTTCTATATGTTACAAGTCTGTTTATTTGCCAACGTTGAAGATCTCTTCTCCTGACTAAGTGTAGATTAACAATAAAGAGTAGGTGTATTAGAAAAGTAGAGGTGTATCAGTGGATAACCTACAGTTACAACATAGAAAGGAGAGGTGTATCCATCAATACACCTACGTTTAGAACAAAGGAAACCATAGCAACGAGACCAGAAGTGGGGTATAAATTGTATACACCCTAACGTCTCGAAGCATGCAAGCTGTTAGGCTACACCCAAACGTGTCACCATCTCCCCCTTCCTTCACAACCCTCACAGAAAACATCGAAAGTGTGAGAGTGCTACTGGAGGAGTGGCAAGGATTCACCAACACAGGAGCTATATTGGAGTGTACACCCAAACGTCTCGAAGCTTGCAATCTGTTAGGCCGATGCTAGAGGTTCTTCCCAGTTCACAGGAGTTATATTGGAAAGAACAGATAAACAATGATAAATGTGATTCTAACTTGGCTATATCATCTAGCCGGGGTTCGAACCTGTTCCGTCAGCACATGAAAGCACTAATGAAATTTCCAGACCATTGACCCACAGGGCTATTGGGGCCAACAAGAATTCATAGTTAAACTCATATAATTATATCTACAACACTATTTTTCTGTTTTTTCAATAAATTTAATTGAAAAATTTAATAAATGTACCTAATAGATTGAAAATGCATACTTTATATACAAAGAAAAATTAATTATCTTACTCTCAAATCCTACTTCACTAATAGAGATTTGAACCCACGACACTCATCTGCCAGGACTGTGAGTCTAACACCCTATGATCACAGCCATGACAACAATCGATGAGAACAGTGTGAAATTATAATACACTTAAATCTAAGTATATTAATGTTCTTAATTTTGATAAACTAAATTGATAATTATGACATATAAACTTAAGATTAAAATCTATACACCTAATTAGTTTAATATTAAGTAAAAATGAACAATATTCCCCCTCCAGCTGTTGCTACCTATCTGTAAAACTACGTTATGGGAATTTCTTTATACATCACAGTAGCCTTAAGTTTCACAACAATCGATCGATCCACAATGTCGAGTCTTATTATTACCAACCTTGTTTGCGTTTTGATATAATTATTTGTTCTATCATATTAATAATGGGAGGTTTGAATCTTGTTATCTATTAATAATACTTTTTTTGTACTAGATATGAATAATATAAGGATTAGCAGGGAGTAAGGCATGTCTACTCATTAACCTTTACAGGTCAAAACAGTGGAGTATTTTTTATGTAAGATTAATGAGAAGATACTTTTTACTCATCAATGATCCAGAACCCTTATTTATACCTACTTAATATTTTATAATTGATAGAATCAAAACATATGTTCATAATATTCTTATATTTCTAAAAACTATATCATAATCTCACTTTTAAATTGCTTTTCATACATTTATAAATATTTAAATGTTTGTAGATATTTATATGCTTTGTGAAATATTGTAAGTGAATCTGTCTTAATTCTAGTTTACTGCAGGCTTTACTTTCTCCGATCTTGTATCTTAGCAAAAGATGAAAAGATATGTATTATATGTACAGAGAAAAAATAGTCAAATCTTAAAAACAATGAGGGAAAGGATCGAGGGCCATTGGGGGCATTTCACAATGTTTCAAATGCTACCCATAAAAACATATTAAGAATTAGTTGTGAAATAATCATGTTTTAACAAGAAAGCCCTACTGAATTCCGTTTCCGCAAAAGATATTCCAAAAGGACTGTCCTTTAAGCATGTACCGGTAAACTAAGAAGAAATGTCACTGATAAATTATTAGTAGAAACAGTCCAAAACTTTCACAAATGATCAGCGATTCCTTCAATAGTCCAAAACAATACATAAACTTCTACGTTTGGGCTGATATCAACGGCAATCACCTTTCATTGTCCTCAGCATATGTACATTTTGTGATTTCATTTCATAATATTGACACATAACATTCAATTTGTCTGCCAGACCCTAAAATAAGATATAAAGCTTAAACAAGTCTATAAGAAGACTAGAGAGCTTAATTTTAGAAATTCTGAAGATGAAAACTAGTGTCCTTTTCATTTTAATAAATGTCAGGGTTTTTAATATTTTAGATTTATTGACCATTTCATTTCAGAGTCTAAATGTTCGACTTACAGTACAACATCATTTAAAGCATTGCTCTCTCCACATATAGTGAGTTCTCATTAAGTAGTGAGTGAGTTGTTGTTTTACGCTGCTATTGATATTAGATAAAATGGTTGATAGAATGAGGATATTTACAAATATTGAATCATAAAAGTTATCCATTGTCCATTTATCATGATAAAGGATTCCACACTCATTAAATTAAATCTCCTGTAGTATGATAATCTATTTACAAATTAAGAATAACTAATTAGTTGAGAAAATATGAGCATATTTACAAATAATTCATCATAAAAGTTCACTTGGCGTTAAAATGGGGGAAGGATCGAGGGCCATTGGCTGCATTTCATTATGTTTCTATTTTTGTTGTCAAATTATTTAATCTAAAACGACTCAAATGCTACCCATAATAACATATTTAGAATTAGTTGTCAAATAATTTTTAAGTCCTACTAAATTCCGTTTCCACAAAAGATACTCCAAAAGGACTGTCCCTTTAAGCATGTGAACTAAGAAGTAATGTCACTGATAATTATTAGTAGAAACAGTCCAAAACTTTCCCAAATGATCAGCGATTCCTTCAACAGTCCAAAATAATACATATACTCAAGGCCTACATATGGGCTAATATTAACAGCAATCACTTTTCATTGTCCTCAGCATATGTACATTTTGTGATTTCAGAATATTGACACATAACAATCAGTTTGTCTCCCAGACCCTAATATAAGATGAAAGTTTGAGCAAGTCTATAGGAACTGTATTGTACTAATCTATTGATATTAAATAAAAAAACTTAACTAATTGATAGAATAACCATATTTACAAATATTGAATCATAAAAATATTCCATTATTACATCATTGTCATAATAAAGAATTCCACACTCATTAAATTAAATCTCATATAATATGATAACTTATTTACAAAGTTATTATAACTAATTAGTTGGGGAAATATGAGCATATTTACAAATAATTCATCATAAAAGTTACATTGGCGTTAAAATGTGATCCTCTAGAATTCCATTTATTTTACAGGTAATGAATGATTATTGCTTTGTATATTCTAACAGTTGTTGTATGTGATAAATTTATACTGAAGACCAAGACTCAAACCAAATCACCCATCAAAGATAAACCATCTACAGGAACGCTAACAAAAAGTCCATCCCAGAAGGCTTGTACGTTCCACATAAATTCAAAATAACAAAGATCAAAACCTGTACTTTTAATATTTGCATGTGTGTGAGCACTTGATATATAGGCAGAACTTCTCAATAATTATTTGGTTCACAGATGATGAGACAAAAATATCTTAACTCTTAGATATAGAGTAAGCAAGCAAAGAGAAGTTAGCATGGAGTTCACTTTTCCTCAATCTAACTTATTATTTGTAGTTTACATCTTAATACCAGTGCCTGTGTTATCAAAAGGTTTGATTCCCTCTAGGACAATAACCATAGTAACTGCAATCCATGCTATCTGATAATACTCTATTGAATTCTTACTGCTTGATTCAAGTTATTTTCCTGAATTATATAACTATTTTACATTGCGGATACTGAATAAGTGGAAAAGTAGATGGATAGATAGATATTTTCTGAACAGATTATCATCGCCCAAACTTTGTGACTTAGGTCTCATCCTGTGTTGTGTCCTGGGCAAGATCGACACTTAATCCACATTGCACTCAGTTCACCCAGCTGTACAAATGGGTACCTGAACAAGAGGGACCTATACAGTCGGCAGCACCGAATGTACCATCCCTCCAAGGTAATAATACTTATCGCGCTTTGAGCATACTTTGTCATGGATATATGCGCGGTATAAGAAAGCTATTATTATTATACAAAGGACATTTCAAAATAAATTGCAATTCAGCCTAAATTATTTCAACTTAAAATTCAAGAGCCCAGAACGGAGTATACATCGTCTAGGTTCAGGGTTAGCCAATCAGTTCTCATACTTTATTGAATTTTAAGTTGAAATATTGCAGGCTGAAAGCTCGAGGTTCAGGGTAGACGATCATGCTCGCCTCGGTAGCTCCCCTACGCCGTGCTACGCTTGCACTGGGTTTCATATGTGTGGTCTAGTTTGCTGGTTAACATATGAGGTGAGGTGATGTAGGATTTAACGTCGCTTTCAAGAGTATTTCACTTATATCGGGGCTGCTAGTATTATTGCAGGGAAAAAGCCTGCGACACCATTGTGGCTATGCATTGTGGTGAAACTTATTTCATAGCATGAATGGAATTGTATTGTATGATATGTAGGACATCTTATAGTATGTATAGAATTTATGCAAGGTAATGTGAGGTATCAACAGTTGTTATGGTATGAATGGTAGGTTATTGCATGTAGGGCATTGAAAGGTTTGTATAAATGGTTTGCATTGTTCAGTTTAAATAGCAGCATACTTTTACATCAGAATGGTTAATGTGTGGTTTGTATGAATTGTTAGATTTGTATCCTTTGTATTCATTGTCAATATGGCATGTTATTAATTAACTATCAATGATATGGCACTAATACAATCTGAACGGCTTACACTATACGATTCGGCAACTGGGCCAATACAGGTAAGCTGGGCCAATACGGGCCAAACTGGGCCCATATGAGCAGACTTGGCCAATACGACTCTGAGCATGCGCATATACACAAATGGCTCAAGTCCGAAGCTATCGCTTCAAAACTTTCAACATATACTACAGTTCACCAATCTCTTTTATAATTTTGATTTCGATGAAAATGTACTCTCTAATGTTGTACAAGTAAATCACAAAGAAATTAATTAATAAAAATGTCATTAATCAAGTTTTTCCGTATTGGCCCAGTTACAGGTCCTCGGTCCGCTGTATTGGCCCTTGGCTTGTACAAATGGTTTGTATGCATGGAATAACATGGATGCTGTGAAAAATGTATACATTGTATTTGTTGTCTGTATGGAATAGTATGGATGGTTTGTAAGCAATGTGTGAGTTTCAAGGTATAGTACAGTTGTACAGTGTATTGTATGGTATTTATTGTCTGTATGGAATAGTATGGATGGTTTGTAAGCAATGTATGAGTTGCAAGGTATAATACAGTTGGTATGGTGTGTATTGTATGGTATTTATTGTCTGTATGGAATAGTATGGATGGTTTGTAAGCAATGTATGAGTTGCAAGGTATAATAAAGTTGGTATGGTGTGTATTGTATGATGTTTATTGTCTGTATGGAATAGAATGGATGGTTTGTAAGCAATGTATGAGTTGCAAGGTATAATACAGTTGGTATGGTGTGTATTGTATGATATGTATTGTCTGTATGGAATAGTATGGATGGTTTGTAAGCAATGTATGAGTTGCAAGGTATAATGCAGTTGGTATGGTGTGTATTGTATGATATTTATTGTCTGTATGGAATAGTATGGATGGTTTGTAAGCAATGTATGAGTTGCAAGGTATAATACAGTTGTACAGTGTATTGTATGATATTTATTGTCTGAAGAGCATGTTCTTGCATTCATTGTATGCTTTGTTTCGGTTTGTGTGAAGTTTATGCTTATTTGTTTAAAAAGTGTCAGGTATGTTTAATTTGTATGAATCATAAGTCATGTAAAGTCATGTAAGATTGCAAAGTGCATAAAATTATATGAATCTTACGCCTTGTTGGTTTGTAAGGTGTCAAAGTGTATAAAACTTGTATAAAATTTTACGCCTTGTTGGTTGTAAGGTGTGGAAGTGTATAAAACTTGTATGAATATATATATTATTTGTATGGTATATACTGTATGATAAATGTTGTTATGGTGTAGTATGAATTTTATGCTTTATTTGGTTTGAAAAGTTGCAAAGTATGTATGGTTACCATGTTATTGTATGGTACCTAGTGTCTGTATAGCAAGGTATTGTTTGTGTAGTTGATGTTTCAATTATGTATGCTTTGGATAAATTGTATGCTGAAATTCATTAAAAAACTGTATGATTTCTCTGGTTGCAATTTAAAGATGAATATTGTGGATGACTTGTATGTTTGGTTTCTACTTGTACTATATATACCAATCCCTTTCTTTTTTAAATAAATATTGTTTAAACCGTACCTGGTATCAATGATTGTATGTTTGGTTTCTACTTGTACCTGGTATCTATGATTGTATGTTTGGTTTCTACTTGTACCTGGTATCTATGATTGTATGTTTGGTTTCTACTTGTACCTGGTATCTATGATTGTATGTTTGGTTTCTACTTGTACCTGGTATCTATGATTGTATGTTTGGTTTCTACTTGTACCTGGTATCTATGATTTGTATGTTTGGTTTCAACTTGTACCTGGTATCAATGATTGTATGTTTGGTTTCTACTTGTACCTGGTATCTATGATTTGTATGTTATGTTGGATTGTATTGTTTGAATGGTAGTATATAGTGCATCATTTATTAGTATGATATGGATTGCTTGTATGATATAGCGGCGTTCTACGTTTGCGCGGATTGGCATATCAATTGGGCAGATGTAAGACGACGTTTGCGAGGAAGAATTATTATCATTTGCGCGACGCACTCATGCGAAGTTAATACTGAATAAAGATTGGATTTACCCCTTCCGTTGGCCAGATTTTAATCTGTTAACCCCTGTTCACCACGTGGAGGTGGAAGTGGGATTTTGAACAGGATAAGTTTATGAATATCACTCAGTCATTAAAAGGATCATGATCACTCAGTCATTAAAAGAGACAACTCGGTCATTAAAATGTTCACTCCGTAATTAAAAGGATCATTCAGTATAATACAATGACAAATGATATGAAATCATACATCTTTAATAGACGTGAATCTCTGACCCATTGTGATTAGGTACTCATTTCTGGTCATTTCAACATACTTTTTGTAAATTGCCACTTCTCATTTTGATGTATTGAAGTTTCAATCTAACAGAGTTTCCCTGTTGGTTTCAGAAAGTTTAAAATCCATACTTAAAAAATCCATAAGCCATAAGCCAGCCAGCCAGCCTTGACTAATTAGCTTTTCCAATCATCAGCAACGCGTGAGTGCGTCCGCGCAAATGACAAGTCACTTTGTCGCGCAAATTAAACACCGCGATCAATAAAAAAACGTGCAAACGTAGTGCGCCCATGATATAGTATGGCAATGTATGTTTTCTTTATTGTGATAAACTAAGTACAAGGGTTTCCATATACAATGTAATGAATGTGATGAGTGCATGTCTGGAAGATAAGGTTTTTCTGATTATGCAGTTTACATGATATAGAAGTTTACTACCGGGTAATATGAATATGTAAGTATTGATATGTATTGCATGAATGTTTTGAATATCATGTTATTACGATATTGATTGTTGAATGGTATGTTTTTGAAGAATTAACATGAAGCTATAAAAGGACATATTTGGGAAATGAAATATTAAGTTTCTAAACTATGAAGTAGTTTTGGCTATATAACACACACAAAGCAAAACAAAACATAAATGCATCATATTAGAAGATATTTGCTGTGTCCATTATTTAAATCTTGTAACCACATGTAATGATTTTAGACTTTGGAGTAAGTTTATGCAAGTTGATATGCCATTACCAATTGGTATCACATCATTGTTACGAAAGCCTACAAGGGCCAAATTCAGTGATAACATTTTTAATAAAAAGTTGAAATAACAACTTTTAAAGTTGAAATAACAAGTAATAAAGTTGAAAAAACAAGTTATAAAGTTGAAATAACAAGTAATAAAGTTGAAATAACAAGTTATAAAGTTGAAATAACAACTTTTAAAGTTGAAATAACAAGAAATAAAGTTGAAATAACAAGTTATAAAGTTGAAATAACAACTTTTAAAGTTGAAATAACAAGTAATAAAGTTGAAATAACAAGTTATAAAGTTGAAATAACAACTTTTAAAGTTGAAATAACAAGTTATAAAGTTGAAATAACAACTTTTAAAGTTGAAATAACAAGTAATAAAGTTGAAATAACAACTTTTAAAGTTGAAATAACAAGTTATAAAGTTGAAATAACAACTTTTAAAGTTGAAATAACAAGTTATAAAGTTGAAATAACAACTTTTAAAGTTGAAATAACAAGAAATAAAGTTGAAATAACAAGTTATAAAGTTGAAATAACAACTTTTAAAGTTGAAATAACAAGTAATAAAGTTGAAATAACAAGTTATAAAGTTGAAATAACAACTTTTAAAGTTGAAATAACAAGTTATAAAGTTGAAATAACAACTTTTAAAGTTGAAATAACAAGTAATAAAGTTGAAATAACAACTTTTAAAGTTGAAATAACAAGTTATAAAGTTGAAATAACAACTTTTAAAGTTGAAATAACAAGTAATAAAGTTGAAATAACAACTTTTAAAGTTGAAATAACAAGTAATAAAGTTGAAATAACAAGTTATAAAGATGAAATAACAAGTTATAAAGTTGAAATAACAAGTAATAAAGTTGAAATAACAAGTTATAAAGTTGAAATAACAACTTTTAAAGTTGTAATTATAACTACTTAAAGGGGCAGTAGCACGTTTTTTGACAATTTTATATTTTCAATTTTTCACTGATAATTGTATGTTAATGCTAAATGTATTACTTTGATAATGTCCAAAATTTCATAACACAAACCAATTATCCATAGTCAGAGAACAAATTATTAAGATTCCCATAAAATCCATTGGCAGCCATTTTTGTGTGAACACCTTTAATTCATTTTATGTAAGAAAATGAATCGCATCACTTAACTTGATGTTATTTTTTTGATTCATTATTGCTTCATTTAGTTTAGATACATTGTCTTGAGATTGGAAACATTTATTTTAATTTTCCTGACATCACCTTATATTCCCCCTAAAAACGTGCTACTGCCCCTTTAACCTGTACTTTAATAAGATTATTCCTTTGTCAAATGTTTCAATTATTTCAACTTTATAACTTGTTATTTCAACTTTATTACTTGTTATTTCAACTTTATTACTGGTTGTTTCAACTTTATTACTTGTTATTTCAACTTTATAACTTGTTATTTCAACTTTATAACTTGTTATTTCAACTTTATTACTTGTTATTTTAATTTTTTTAAAGTTGTTATTTCAACTTTATAACTTGTTATTTCAACTTTATAACTTTTTATTTCAACTTTATTACTTGTTATTTCAACTTTATAACTTGTTATTTCAACTTTGTTACTTGTTATTTCAACTTTAAAAGTTGTTATTTCAACTTTAAAAGTTGTTATTTCAACTTTTTAAAAGTTGTTATTTCAACTTTATAACATGTTATTTCAACTTTATAACTTGTTATTTCAACTTTATTACTTGTTATTTCAACTATATAACTTGTTATTTCAACTTCATAACTTGTTATTTCAACTTTATTACGTGTTATTTCAACTTTAAAAGTTGTTATTTCAACTTTTTTTTAAAAATGTTATCACTGAATTTGGCCCTTGTAGGCTTTCGTACATTGTAGACAACATATTCCATGTTCATTTATAATAAACATATATATAAACAAGCAAATTAACCATTTTGTAATAATTGCCCTTTTGATTTTCTAGAGTAGTTTGTTATTGCATTGGTTGCAGTAATACAGTGGTTATCGTCCCAGATGGATTCAAATCTGACCAAAGATAGAATATATCCTTTGATCCTGGAAATACTAATTACTAAACAAGTGCCAGCACAGCTAGAGTTAATTTATAAAACATTTTCTCTTTTGACTGACATTCTAGAAGCTGATGTGATGTGATATTTCACATATGCAGCAGACCATCAGAAACGAGCAATTCACATGATCCACATTGATGCTTAAGATTGGAACATTCATCATTTGGTCTCTAAAATTGCCACATACCGGTAATTACTAAACAAGTGCCAGAACGGCTAGAGTTAATTTATAAAACATTTTCTCTTTTGACTGACATGCTAGAACCTGATGTGATGTGATATTTCACATATGCAGCAGACCATCAGAAACGAGCAATTCACATGATCCACATTGACGTTTAAGATTGGAACATTCATCATTTGGTCTAAAATTGCCACATACCGGTATTTACTAAACAAGTGCCAGCACAGCTAGAGTTAATTTATAAAACATTTTCTCTTTTGACTGACATTCTAGAAACTGATGTGATGTGATATTTCACATATGCAGCAGACCATCAGAAACGAGCAATTCACATGATCCACATTGATGCTTAAGATTGGAACATTCATCATTTGGTCTCTAAAATTGCCACATACCGGTAATTACTAAACAAGTGCCAGCACAGCTAGAGTTGAGAATTGAATAACAAGTGAAGAATCCATTGCTATCTTCTCTTTGCCAACATAAATATGAGATAGATTACTTACTGCCTTAATACTTGTAAAAACATAAATATATGAATCAGTTTCTAACTTTTACCTTGATAAAGAAAGTGATTAAAAAAAAAAAGAAACTCCTGTTACTTGAAATATACTTGTAATATACATACAGCTATTAAAAAAGTCTGGTGCTATTCTTATAAAGAGAGACCAATGGAATACTTTTATTTAAAGAAATTTAAATGAAAAATTCCTGTTTATACCAATATGATATCACTCATAAATGAATATTTCATAAGTCACTAGAAGAATGTAAAGAGTGGAATAGTTTGGTTGAAATTTGACCAGGAATAGCGTGATTCATATTGAAAGACAACATCCGCCTGTACGTCTTATCTTTTGAAAAATATCTTGTAATAGAGTCATTCATTACTGCTACTAATATGGAAATCTTGCTATGGCATAACAAAGCAATCCTGTTAAATCTTATCACAAATTGAATTTAATAAAACTATTAGGAGATAAACCTAGTTTGTTTGAAAATGAGAGACATGTTATACTGGATTGATAGCGATGAATTTTAAATTGGGTGAGTGAGTGAGTGAGTTATTGTTTAGCGCCGCTTGGGCAATATTGCAGCCATTAGGGGCGAGTATATATATATATAATGTTTTTAAATTGAAACCAAACGCGCAGCAAATCTAACATTCTTCGCATTCATGGTAGAATATTCTATCAATACAGTCATGTACAGATTTTATCTTTATTATTTGGTGAAATAAGTAAAAAAGTGTTTTTTATTAACAGGTAAACGTTGACTAAAGTCTATTTGGACAAAATTACTTTTTTATCATTATTTTATCATAATTAGCATTTACCAAACAGAAATGTTTAACCCAAGATATCTGTATCTTCATTATTTTATCATCAACAATAGCATTTGAGAACACCAAACAGAATTGTTTAACCCAGGATATCTGTATCTTCATTATTTTATCATCAACAATAGCATTTGAGGACACCAAACAGAATTGTTGAAGCCAGGATATCTGTATCTTACATATGATTATGGTAGCAGCTACTAAGTGTCTTACATGTTATTTGAGGGCTTGTAAGAGATAATTCAAGACCCAATAATTATCTAGGACTGAAAAATAATCTGATTCCAATGAAACCCATCATACTGAAGTTATTTAAAGACCGTACCATACTTAACATACATATCAAGAATGACTTTCACAATCATCACTATTATCAAAAACCTGCCAACAACAACAGGAACTCACTATGGCAGGAAACTGCTAACCCAATACACTACAAGTTAACAAGACCAAGTTCCCCAACTAGATATTACACAGAAATATATTCCATTTTCAGCTTGGAAGAACAGACAGCAATCTTCAATCCATAAACATCCTAATTAATGACTTGGCAGACAAAACAACAATGATTTTAACTGGGTTTTGAAATTCAAAAGATGCTTACCCAACACCATCAAGGTCAAGGTCAAGGTCAAGGTAGCGTGTCTCGCTCCTCAGGATCAACCTGAATAACAGGTGCTTCTTCCTGGGCTTCCATCTTCTTGATCTGATTCTTCCAATCCTCTATTTTCATAATGAGTCACTTTTTCTCTCAACTTGTAGAATATTACCAAGTGTTCAATGTAAACTCTGTTTTCAATGTAACCTGTTTCAAGAGCGAGTGAGTGTTAAGAGTGATCGAGTGTATAGGACCATTTGGACAATATTTCAGCCATAGTGTGGTCAAGAGGGAAAGACGAAAATTATTGAATACATTTTGCCATTGATGATTTCAGGAAGGTTTATTAACTCCCCTTTGAAGAAATGCATCAGAAAACAGCAGAACAGAAGCAGGATTTCAAGAATATGTTGGTGTGAGGAATATTGAACATAGCAATATATCTCACATGATTGGGGAGTGAATGAGGGAGTTGGGTTTTTACCAATCAGTCAACATTTAAGCAATTAGCAGCATCCCATTGTGGATTCTGGGAGAAATTTGAAAATCAACTGCTGTATATATAATATTTGAATTGAAAGGACATTTCCTATAAAAGGAATGAAAAGCAGAGATGAAACCATGTATACATGATATACACGACATGATGTATAACTCTGAAGTGGAAAGATTCAGTGCATGTACAGTATACATTCCATATAAGACCAAACTTGAAAGTATCAAGAAAAAAGAGACAGAATTAAGAATTGGAAATAGAAATTCAACTTTCTTTCCTGCAACAATGAGCAATGATATATGGGAAGCAAAGAAATGGATTTGAGTATAAGTAATTGTGCAATGTGTAAAACCTGTCGTCAATTAGTCACACTCAAGTTGAATAAAAGTCTACTTCATACCTATCAGAGAAAAAAGGTTTCTTTAAACTTTAAGCAATAGATAGTATTACCATAATTATTATAAAGTATATAAGAGAAACACAATGTCAGCCTGTAAGATTTAAGTCTTCAAGAGTTGGCTAAAGATGTTGGCTAACAATGCAAAAGGTCTTGTTTTAGTGCAACAATCTTCAAAACTTTGAAACTATGCAAAACAGATTCCTGTATGCATCTTGGTATAGGCTTATCTTGTTTAGAGCATATACCATAAACATTCAGTTAATTTTACATATAAGGGTGTGATATAAACTACCTTGGAACAAGCTTGTCTTGTTTAGAGCATATACCATAAACATTCAGTTAATTTTACATATATAGGTGTGATATAAACTACCTTGGAACAAGCTTATCTTGTTTAGAGCATATACCATAAACATTCAGTTAATTTTACATATATAGGTGTGGTATAAACTACCTTGGAACAAGCTTGTCTTGTTTAGAGCATATACCATAAACATTCAGTTAATTTTACATATATAGGTGTGGTATAAACTACCTTGGAACAAGCTTATCTTGTTTAGAGCATATACCATAAACATTCAGTTAATTTTACATATATAGGTGTGGTATAAACTACCTTGGAATAAGCTGATCTTGTTTAGAGCATATACCATAAACATTCAGTTAATTTGACATATATAGGTGTGGTATAAACTACCTTGGAACAAGCTTATCTTGTTTAGAGCAATGTACCATTAACATTCAGTTAATTTTACATATACAGGTGTGGTATAAACTACCTTGGAACAAGCTTATCTTGTTTAGAGCATATACCATAAACATTCAGTTAATTTTATATATAAAGGTGTGGTATAAACTACCTTGGAACAAGCTTATCTTGTTTAGAGCATATACCATAAACATTCAGTTAATTTGACATA
Source organism: Steromphala cineraria (assembly GCA_916613615.1). Classification (NCBI taxonomy): domain Eukaryota; kingdom Metazoa; phylum Mollusca; class Gastropoda; order Trochida; family Trochidae; genus Steromphala; species Steromphala cineraria. Next base: position 8,981,434 of record OU744732.1, on the reverse strand, counting down.
TATAGGTGTGGTATAAACTACCTTGGAACAAGCTTATCTTGTTTAGAGCAATGTACCATTAACATTCAGTTAATTTTACATATACAGGTGTGGTATAAACTACCTTGGAACAAGCTTATCTTGTTTAGAGCATATACCATAAACATTCAGTTAATTTTACATATAAAGGTGTGGTATAAACTACCTTGGAACAAGCTTATCTTGTTTAGAGCATATACCATAAACATTCAGTTAATTTTACATATATAGGTGTGGTATAAACTACCTTGGAACAAGCTTATCTTGTTTAGAGCATATACCATAAACATTCAATTAATTTTACATATACAGGTGTGATATAAACTACCTTGGAACAAGCTTATCTTGTTTAGAGCATATACCATAAACATTCAGTTAATTTTACATATACAGGTGTGATATAAACTGCCTTGGAATAGGCTTGTCTTGTTTAGAGCATATATTTTTTGTGATGCATCAAATATTATATATATTATCATTTTTGTGTTACAGGGTATAAAATCAAGACCACCACATGAAGAGAGGACAATCAGTGTTGCTCAGTCAAAGTCATAGATCCCAAGGATCGGCCATCATGGATGAGTTGTAGGCATCGGAGGTGCTGGAACTTCCAAAGACTTCTCCGATTTGTGCTCTTGGAGGTCCTTCAGACTTGACCATCTGAAAGTTCAAGGTCACTGATGTATTGGCTCTGACCCCATTTTAAAAAGTAATTAACTCACCACTTCTTCTAAACAAGTAACTATAGAAGTGACAGAGCTTGAAACCTAGTTCTGTGGCAAAATGATTGAAAAGTCATAAATTGCTACAACATTAAAATTTGAATAACCAACATTTTGCTGAGTGAAGTCAGAACTTTGAGATAAGGGTAAATGATAATAACAATATACTTGTCAAGTTTGAATATTAGATATTGTTTCATTGTTTACCTATATGGTTCATGTATTGATAAGTAAAGAGATATTTTGGAACAATGACTTAACAAGCACTGATGTATAAACATTGTGTTGGCTGAACTAAATGTTTTCAAAGTAAATTGTTTAGTCATTTGTATTTGTTGAATGTTTTTTAAGTTTCCTTACATTGTCAATTTTCATATATTACAATTCTCTGTGAAGAAAAGTGTCAAACTGTCCAAAGCAAGGTTATTTTAAATAATTTATAAATTTCAAATAAACTGATATTTACATCCATATTCACTTTAAAATTGCCAATATCAAAAGAAGTTTAATTATGTAATGATTAATGAAATTAATACATTATCTTTGATGTTTTGACATTTCCTACATTCCCTGAAATTTGAGTTAACATATTTAAATGAAAACAAATATTTTGCCAATGTTTTCCCTGAATCGGTTTATGTTCCCTGTTCAAAAACCTTCATTAAAACATATGCCTGATAATATAACAGATTGAAAGAAACACTTGGAAACAGAGGCTTGCAGATATTACACAGCTTCTCATCAAAAGTGACAAAGTTCGGGAAAACTTTGGATATGGTGTCCAAAATTGAGTCAGTTTGTGCTTCTTTTGATTATTTGTCGATAGATCAATATGCTTAAGTCTCAGTGAAAGGATACATAATAACATAAGGTGGAGAGTTCATGTAGAGCCAATAATAGAATCAATGCAGATGATATACACATACCTAGTTGGTGATACACTGGTGGTACAAGGGTGGTACAAGGGTGGTAACCACCAAGGTTGGTATAAGGTATGTACAAGGGTGGCACATGAGTGGTATAAGGTATGTACAAAGGCACCAGCATTAAAAATCTTCATAATCATCATCCCAATGGATGGAAACAGCTGTAATGAAAAAGGATTGAATGTAGAGACTGGACATGTTTACAGAAGCTGCAATGTTTAACACAAAAAATATTAATTTATTACATATATTGGTACTTAAGATAACACAGCACATATATCCTTTCATTTATAGAGCAAAAATAAGACTATTTGATTATTTAGTGTATGTTTATGGTCTGAAATCTGATAATCTCATATTGTGACAATGCTTGTTAAACCTCAATCTATTATTTCTTAACAACTATCAAAGTAATGCTCAATTCAGTGTGAAGGTTAAATGTTATATTACTTAAAGACTGAGTAAATACTTACCATCTGTGCATGTCCAAAGAATGGTACAAGGGTGGTATAAGGTCTGTACAAAGGCACCAGCATTAAAAATCTTCATAATCATCATCATCCCAATGGATTGAAACAGCTGTAATGAAAAAAGGATTGAATCTAGAGGATGCACATGTTTACAGAAGCTGCAATGTTTAACACAAAAAATATTAATTTATTACAAATACTTAAAGATAACACAGCACATATATCCTTTCATCTCACATATAAGATTATTTGAGTAGTTAGTTTATGTTTATGGCCTGAAATCTGATAACCTCATGTTGTGACAATGCTTGTTATACCTCAATCTATTATTTCTTAATAACTATCAAAGTAATGCTCAATTCATTGTGAAGGTTAAATGTTATATTACTTAAAGACTGAATAAATACTTACCATGAGTATCTGTGTATGTGTCATATGTCCCCCCAGTCCGGCCGGTCAGAGAGGGGGGTCAGCTGAGAATGATTTGAACAGTGAGGACAGTTGGTGAGACTAATCTCAGCCTAGAAGCAGCTCGGCTTGGCCACTTACATAACAAGTTGCACACAGGGATCTTGATTGCCATGATTATCATTGAATCTTCTCTGTACTTGCTTTGTTTGCTTTAATTAAAAACTCAAAGACTTGTCCACTGACTTTTATGTAACTTAATATGATATGAAATGGAATTTCTAAAAGAAGATAGAAAAGGGCTAATTTTACCCTGATTTGAACAATATACAATTAGTGAAATGAAATTAGAATTTAGCTGATATTATCTCCTGATATTTTATGTTTATTTTATTAATTAGAAATAGTTTTTGTAACATTTTCTGTGATCTGTTCAATGTCTAAGGCAGTGAAGAAATTGAAAAAGCAATTTTATTGAGTTTGATAGCAACAATTTTACATACTTTACATTATTTTTTTAGAAACATTCTCAACAATTTATTTTTAGCATATGCTGACTTCCCAAAGGTTATTTGAACATTAGTAACAACATTAAAACACTTATCTGTGCAATTCATGAAATAGGCTTAAAAACACTGAAGACACGCCAATATTTTGTCAATATAAGAAATGCTCAGATGATGAACAATTTTTAATGTAACTAAGACATATTCAGGTAATCTACCATATAAGTTACTTGGAAAATATGTTCGTCATTCAGTTATGAAGTTAATTCCAAAGGATCAAGGTGTAATTATTCATTAAATCCTCATTAACTACAATATCAGTAAGTCAATCTTGCATATGGTCAAAAATGGCAGTTGTTATGTTACATGCAACATGTGTATAAGACGTCAGTGTAGTTACTATAGCAGGCACTCACTAAGAAGAATATTTCAACCTTTGTTCTTAGTTTAGTGATTAGGGATACGAGAAACTGTACAAGTCATTATATTAGTATACTACTGAGTATATTTTTCCATTTTGAGCAAACTCTCTCTTGCATTTTTGTCATCCCCTGGTGACTTGACAACCTCAGCTTTCTATTGATGGCAAGTTGATAAGAAGAATAATAAGTATCTGATGCAGTAATAGAAATATAATTTAAGTGAAAAAGTTCTCCTTAAAAACAGTCAAGAATGCATGCCATAGTGCTCTTCTTATTTTGCCTGAATTATTAGTGTTAATATTATTCCAATGGTAAAGTTAAAGAGGAACCTCTCAATAACTTTTAGGCCAGACTTCACTTTACCAGGTTACTTATGTTTCAAACAAATAAACATACTTTTTCATTTGATTTATCTTTCTCATTTGTCTGAATTTAGAGTTCATTTCATCTATATTCCAGTTATGGTTTTATATAACTTATATTAGAACAATCCATCTCCACAATAAGCCTCTTCATAAAGACATTACTATTAGTAAAAACAACACATTGATCTTTATACATGAATAAGAAGAAGAAGAAGATGATTATCTTAATGTCCAACACTCTAAAAGGGGACTGAAATGGTCTGTGTCCACATTCGGGATTCATAAAAAGGGGCTTGCAATTTTAATTAGAATCAACTTTGAATTTTCGAAATCTGACGGTAAAATTAACCTGCCTAAATATACGGCTTTTAAAATACACTGCCTAATTAGCCCCGGCGAACAGAATCTGTGGTCACTGAAGGGTGTCAACCTTCTATGACATAGCAGTAGGGAAGTAGTTTCACCTAATGATCATATTTCAAACCTTTTTAATCGCTCATTTAACATATAAATATTCACAAAAAACACTCAATTTTGTATATTCCGATAGCTTTGATATCCGACGGCTCAATAACAATTTATTCAATCCAATTATTATTGGTTTAAACATGTAGTATTGTATATTTCAAAACCCTATCAAATGACGCAAAAAGACGGCTGCCTTGTTAAATTAGCGCCGTTGTGGCTAGACATGTCTGTTTAAATCGATAATCTGATGGTCTGTTGTTTGCTGAATCTTAAATAACATACAGTGACTATTATTTCCGACGGTGACAAATAACAAAAAACGTTAATATTTTCAGTTAACAAACCGAATATTTTCTACAATCGAATACCTACATAATGTTAATTTTTTGAGAGTTTATTGCAATATAAAGATATATTTTAAAGAGGCCATTAGATGGTGGATAATTTTACCATGGTGGTTTGAAAGGAAAGGTAAAGTGTGAACGGTTATATGTTATTTATTCTGTTATTTATTCTCTTATGAAAAGTTAGACGCCACAGTGGATAATCCATAGTAAGTTATGATCAATCTCCGTATTTTTACAACACATATCAATAATAAAATAATTAAACATTATTTACCAGTGGTTGATCTATTAAGGATATATAAGTTTTCGATTCGTATGAAAATGAAACAATGTTATATTTGGGATCACATTGTTTTGCATATAACATTCCGCATATTGGTACAGTCACATCAATCAAAGCGAATCCGACAACAAAAGTAATACAGAGTATTTCTTTGATATTATTGTACTTGCTTTTGGCATTTTCTCATAAATCAGGATTTAACACATAAATCGTTTTGGTTTGAAGGAGGTTTGTCTCCAGACATTATAGTAGATACGCAAATGGCCACAGGCCCAGCGTGGGCGGGGCGTCACGAATCCGACAACAAAAGTAATACAGAGTATTTCTTTGATATTATTGTACTTGCTTTTGGCATTTTCTCATAAATCAGGATTTAACACATAAATCGTTTTGGTTTGAAGGAGGTTTGTCTCCAGACATTATAGTAGATACGCAAATGGCCACAGGCCCAGCGTGGGCGGGGCGTCACACTCTAATGAGTTTTCAAAGCGTTCACCTGTTAATTTCGGCTGCGTTCTAAAAACCGGGTACAAAATGCTGATTAAAAGTCTAATTTGTGTGTGTATTGTCTCGATTACATGTTCATTGCATTCTCATAGATAATGGTACTGGAGATAATGATCTATCATTCTTAGAAAAAAAACATTGCATAACCTCTTTAAAAATGTCTGACCAAAAGTGACCTATGAGACACTTAAATCATCAAAATACATTTTTGTAAATAAGGATGATATATGTTAAAATCCGACATCATAAAACATAATTTATAATACATGGAGGTAAGCCAGTGCTAAATTACATATATATATGGCCATATATCTTAATACTTTTTTAACAAAAGACACAATACAGAAACACTTAACGTCTGGTTACCAATACCATCTACCGGTACTTAAAAAATTCAGATTTTTATTTATACTGCTGTGGAACACAGTTTTGGATGATAAAAGTAAAATCTATATATATTGTGCCATTTGTGTGGGGATATAGCTCTACCATGTCAGCTGCTGGTTAAAAGTTTTATTGTTATTCAATATTGAATGTTCTAACTTACTACACTTTAACCATGCAAGTTTAGTACTGTACTATCTAGTAGTACTTTCTAAGAATATAAGAAAATTCAGAGAACATATGAGACTCAAGAGTAAATATATAAGAGATAGTGGCACTGGGTCACATGATATTTGTCAGAATCAGTCAAGACAAACCTGTATCTTGACTTTTGTTGATGAATAAACAACACTACATTGCCATGTTATCAAATTTTACATATTGTATTTTTGATGAAGATGTATTGTTTTGTTTGCCACAATATTAACTCTCAAAAGATGTTCCTGCTAATCTCTATAGCAACAAGGGCAGGCAAATATTTCCAAAACTGCTTCTATGTCAGTGAAGGCTGATATTAATAATTTGTTTCAACTAAAGTAAAGACCTAAATTTTGAATTTGATGGATTTCAACTTTGATTTTCTATCTAATTATAATTTGTCCCTTGCAATTAAATTTATTTGCTATCTTAAAGTATTTAGGAAACTTTTAAGATTGGATAAGGTTTTTCTAAATAGCAAATGTATAAGAGATATAGTGGCATTAGGTCATTGCTAAATTTCTTCGTAAATAGATTGTAACTAGCATGTCATATATTGTATTTTGTATGAAGATGTATTGTATTCTACAATATTTAGCTCTTCTTTGTCCTAGCAAAGTCTGATAATATAGACTATAGATCTAATGAGTTGTTTCAACGTTCGATGTACATATCCATTTTTAAAATTAAAGTTGATTGTTATTAAACATTTAATCTCATAACTTAATAGTTAATACACTTTATCCCATGCAAGTTTGAGTGCTATCTAGTAGTACTATCAAATAATTTAAGAATTTTCCCACAATATAATATGAGACTCCAGAGGAAATGAATGAGAGATGATCGACACTGGGTCACTTATGATTTTTGTCTGAAACAAACCCAGAAAAACTGATTTTTTGTTGTTGAACAAACACCAGTTAAATGTTATCTTTGTTAACAAATCTTGTCAGGCTTGTTAAGAATTGTTTTCATTGATGAAGACTTTTTCTATCATATGTATTTCAGTAAAGTCTGACAAAATCTATGGATGTAATGAATTGTTTCAAACTTCATGTGAAGATCAGAGGAAAACAATTTGGGATTTGATTGCACTTAATTCATTAATTGTTCAGAAAGAAAATGGTAATAAACAGATTAACATTGTGCAGATTTTGTCTCTTATTATTTTCTGTAAAAGCCTAGAATGATGTTCTTACTCTTTTTGACAGGTCTATGGATTCTACATAATTTATGATCCATATATATTGGACATAATACTTAAGGGATAATGTGATTCTCATGAGTGATATTGTTTAAGTTGTGCAATCAAGATTTCTGGAATGACTTATCATTTTCAATATTTCAAACTTATCCTAAGTCATTTTGTCCAGTATGTATAGATTGTTAAAATCATTATTGTTCACAAACTCAAGAAAATTAACTTTGGAACATCTTTCAGATGAACATGCATAACAATATGTAGAAAGTCAACCACTGACAGACCATAACTGCATTTGCATTTGCAGAAGAAAGCAGAACCTTTTTTAAATATATACAAAATTAAAATATGCATTGAAGAACCATGTTGGGCCAACACGGTAACTTGATGTTGTGCCGACGTTGCACCGACGAGCAAGGCCAAAGTTGGACCAATGCACTATTAGCCAACGTTGGACCAACAACTCTTCAATTGTTGGCCCAACGTTGGCCCAATGTAGTGGTGCGGCCTGGGTGTAGTCGTCTTAATTTAAACACAAACTAATTTATTTGCTTTTTTAACATCTACTATAGGCCAAATACATGACCTACCTTCTGCTAGAAACGGGTCTGCTCTTCTGTGATCTTGTTTGATTTCCTCACAACTTGACATCACAGGCCGACTACTTTGGAAGGTTTTAACTATTTCTGCAAGACGCATACAGTACAGATGCGGAGAGTCCTTATTTTCTTGAAATGTGTTGCAAGTACTTGCGATTTGGCTTCAATCAAAAACGAAACTATTCTATATGTGCCAGAGTCAATACACCTCCTATTCTTTACGTCAATTGATTTGTTTTGCAAATAAAACACACAGCCTTCCGCATCAGCACGCTGTGGTGTTTGTAAACCCAGGTCAAGCTCCTTACACCAATATTGTCATGCAAAGAGTTTATTCCCTGTGAATATGTTCTTTGTTGCACGCGCTGTGTTGGAGCATATCTATAACATCATAAAGATAACGTTGATATGTTTCATAATATTTGAAAACTAAGTATCTGAACTATGTCATTGAGAGATAAATATGATAGTAACGCATATATACAGACAATACGAATGAGCTGCATAAAAAGAAAATGTTCCTTATACCCGTAATTCAAGTATCAACATTGGAATTCATTATATGTTATATTTTCTGTTTTTGAAATAGTTGTGAAGATATATACACAAATCAAGAATGAAATTTTATGCATATGGATCGAGTTATAGGTTTCATAAATTTGTATAATATCCTTAAAAGTGTCACTCTCAGATACAAGCTAACATAATCCTTGATGATTCATTATATAACTGGTTCTTTTACTACAATATTATATATCAAGGTTGACAAGGCATCTGCATCTTATCAAGATACAACATTCAGTAACAAAAGCCTTGAAAATATACAATTTTGTGTCCTTATAAAGTTATTGGTGCAGTTCAGTTCAGTTCAGTTCAGTTCAGTTCAGTTCAGTTCAATTCAGTTCAGTTCTGCTGTTCTGACTAAACATGGGATAGAACTAATGTAGCTTATACCAACCGTTTTAAGGAAAGTCTTATTTCGGATTATTTATGTACCACGGCAGATTAATGCTGGCTGCACGTGCATCACATACCAGAGTGATGTGGCTGCAAAATGTTTCAAAACCAAAAACAAATTGCATAGGCTCTCAAATAATACGTCTTTTTAATACTGTGTCCACCACCTTAAATCTCAGTTCAAAATTGTTTTCCCAGTGTTTCTGTCGGTTTATAAGTGATAAAACATGACCCACGGGCAATTCCCGCAGCATCGGACATGCTTTTCAATAAAGCCCGCTGGTCATGTTTTATCCTACACATAATATCCTTCCAACAAAACAATTTCTTTACAAAATTGGATATGAACCATCACCACTTTGTTCATTTTGTGAAATGGAAGTGGAAACAATTAATCACATTTTATGGGATTGTGAACCTATTCTAAGATTATGGAACGAAATAGAATCATGGTTGAACTAAGTACAATTGAAACTTAAATTTACAAACAAAATAATCATTTTGAGAATGAAAGAAAAAAACATAATCCTATAAATGCAATCATTTTACTTGTCTAAATAAAGTGTTCAAAATCTGAAATTATGCCGTTCTTAAAGAAATGTTTCAATAGGCTGTTTGAAAATGGAATTTTCCCACGTTGTTGGTCTAGTTCTACAATAGTCCCACTTCATAAAAAAGGTAATAGAAACGATCCAGATAACTACCGCGATATATCATTAATGAGTGTATTGGGGAAAGTGTTTAACTCGATTTTAAATAAGATTATGGGCGAATATGCATGAACAAATTCTGGAATCTCAGGCCAGATTTAGAAAGGGATATTCTACAGTAGATCACATATTTACTCTGTATGCAATGACCAAGAAAGCACTGTCAAAACGGAAGCATAAATTGTACATAGCTTTTGAATGTTTGAAAGAAGCTTTTGACTCTGTTAATCATTTTAAATTATGGCAATGTTTACTTAAGGCAGGCTTACAAGGGAAAATGTTCAACATTCTGAAATCAATGTATTTTAATATTCGAGCTCGTGTTCGTTGTACAGATGGTGTAACAAATCTCTTGGATTGTCCTTTAGGGTTAAGACAGGGTTGCTGCTTAAGTCTAATCCTATTTTCATTTTTTATTAATGAATTATATCATGATATCAGTACAGGTGGAAAACATGGTATCCAAATGTACCCAAGTTTTGTAGAAATCCTCATGTTTCTTTTTGCTGACGTTGACAACTGTAGTTGGTTTACAAAATCAACTAAATACTTCAGAGAAGTACACTAAAGAATGGAAATTGTCAGCTAACTTAAGTAAAACTGAAATTTTAATATTTAGAAGGGGTGGCCCTGTGGCCGCAAGAGGGTGTTGGTATTATGATGGCAATTTTATAAAGTTGGAACCATGTCTCCAAATGTACTCTTTAAGATATTAAACTCTCAGATCAATTTTATTATATGGCTCTGAAATATGGGGTTTTCAGCGTTTCGTTTGTAAAGAGAGAGTGCATCTTTTAGCCTGCAAAAAGTTTCTTGCTGTAAACTCACAGACACCTACATGTAATTGCATGGTGTAAGGCGAATGTGTCAGGTTTCCATTGTACATTAATTCTCAAATACGATGTTTAAGGTTTTGGTTCAAGATTTTAACTATGCACGAAAAACGTCTACCTAGATAAGTTTATAACATGCTTTTATGTCTTGATAATTTGGTAAACATACTTGGCCAAGCGATATTATTAATTTATTCTTTTCTCATGGTTTTGGTTTCATATGGTTGTGCGAGACAATCGGGGACGTTAACAGATTCATTGATGAGTTTCAACTTCGAGCAATAAATATTTTCAGTCAAGATTGGCATTCCACTTTAGATTCAAGTTCACAATATGAATATTACAGGGCCTTCATTACCTTATTTCAGCCAGAAAAATATTTATCAATAATTACTTCATATCATTTAAGAAAAATATTTGTAAAATATCGCTTGGGTTTGCTATGTTTAATGATCAATGAGGGGAGGAAAACTGCTATCGAGAAAGAAAAAAGATATTGTCCTTTATGCAACCAAGGAATAGAAAATGAAATGCATTTTACATGTTCATACCCTTGTTATTTTGAATTAAGACAGAAATATATACCACTCCACTTCTAGATAAACAACCAAGGGCTGATTATACTTCTTTATTGCAAACTAAAAACGAAGCTATTATTGTTCAATTATCATTATATTTAAAACATTCATTAGAAAAGAGAGATCTTCTCATAAAACAATTGGTAAAACCTTAGTTATTGTAGTAGAATGTTGTTTTACGTAACTATATATTAGTTAGCTTTCATGTACTATACTGTAACTCTTTTGTATATAGGCCGGAGGCCTTTCCTACCATAAACATATTTGACTTTGACTAAAACAATAGATTTAAAAGTTGCAGCATGAATTGTTTTATACCCAAGTAAGAATACATGAAACGTAAAATTAGACATTACAATATGTCAGGTATGTATTTTCGTCGACAGAATCTGAAGAAATGGTTTTTAAATATTGGTCAACATTACATCTGCTACTTGGAAAATAAATCTGCCACCTTCTGAATTTGTACATGTTAACTATGAATGTATATATGTGAAGCTTTATGTTGTATGTTCCTTTTGAACAATGTAAATGCCTGTATCACAAAATATGGATTATAAAAACAAAACAAAAATACATAAAAATACATTTCGGCTGATCTGCATAATAATATGATTTATTATTAGTAGAATAGAAGAAAAAGATACAACTTCATAATCAATGATTAAATTGATGTTAAATATTATGGTTTAATAACATTTTGGTTAATCTGCATAATTACATAATTGAATATTAGTAGAATAGAGGAAGCATTCACTTTAACAAACTTCTTAGATAGGAATGTTTTGTCCCTTCTTACTTCTCCCCAAAGATATTATAAGCATAATTATCAACTTTTGTCTTCAAGACGTGAACAATGAGCTTATCAATACAGACCGTTCCGTATTTATGACTTTCTTTAGTTTTGATCATGAATTAATCATATCATCCGACTTGCATTTTAATGACAACTCATAGTTCAAAGTCAGCCCTTAAAATGCACAGAAGCTAAACTTCATGTCACAATTTCATGAAGTTTTCGTTTTGCTTTAGAATGGTTTAAAATAGAGCCATTGACTCTGTAGCTTATCAAGCTTCATATCAATTTTGCTTTAGGGTGGGGTAAATGTGGTTCCCCCCTTAGCAGGGGCCAATTCAGATACCAAACCACAACTTGTCGTGAACTTGATAATGTTTGGGTTTTGTACCAGTAATCTCCCACGGAACACCTGAATATATAACATTGGCGGAAAACACAAGCTTATGCTATGTTCTTGGGTTATCTCAATGTATAGGAATAAAGTACCTTCAAATATCTGTATGTTTCCTTATTCTTCAGGCCTCGTTGTTCAAAGGTCAGCTTAACCTTCAAACCTTCCTAAATGGTTTTACTCTCCTCCTAATCTACACACAACTTTTCAGCTCTCTAGACCTTTTTGAACTGGAGAAGTTAAAAAGAGGTTTTTAAGGTTTTGACCCCTGTGACCCTATTTGGGGTCATGGGGTCACAAAATCTACAATTTAGAATCCCAACTGGCCAAGGAGTCTACACACGACTTTTCAGTTCTCTAGAACTTTTGGAACTGGAGAAGAAGATGAAAATAGGTTTTTAAGGTTTTGACCCCTGTGACCCCATTTGGGGTCATGGTGTCACGAAATCTAATATTTAAAATCCCCATTGGCTAAGGAGTCTACACACAACTTTCCAGCTCTCTAGACCTTTTGGAACTGGAGAAGAAGATGAAAATAGGTTTTTAAGGTTTTGACCCCTGTGACCCCATTTGGGGTCATGGGCTTGCGAAATCTACAATCTAGAATCCCCATTTGCCAAGGAGTCTGCACACAACTTTTCAGCTCTCTAGACCTTTTGGAACTGGAGAAGAAGATGAAAATAGGTTTTTAAGGTTTTGCCCCTGTGACCCCATTTGGGGTCAAGGGGTCACAAAATCTATAATTTAGAATCCCCATTGTCTAAGGAGTTTACACAAAACTTTTCAGCTCACTAGAAAACTTTGGAACTGGAGAAGAAGATGAAAATAGGTTTTTAAGGTTTTGACCCCTGTGACCCCATTTGGGGTCATGGGGTCAAGAAATCTACAATTAAGAATCCCCATTTGCGAAGGAGTCTGCACATAAAATTTCAGCTCTCTAGAGTCATATGTACTGGAGAAGAAGTCGAAAGTGTGAAAAGTTTACGGCCGGACGCCATGCCATGCCATAAGCCCATCGGGTCTTTCAGACCTGATGAGCTAAAAAGTAAAGTAAAAATAAAAATTATTCTAGCATGTTCCTGGGTTATTCTAGAATGTCCGGTGAATAAGCATATATAAGGTCTATGTCCAGTCTACCCCTACAATTCAGGAAAGTGTAATATGCGCTCGTACATTTATGCACACAGCTATTTGATAGATGCAAGGTGCCAGCTCCCAGTTCCCTATTCAAAGTGTAAATCTGGTACTTGGTTCCTTCTTCAACTTTAGACTCGTTCAGTCTACCAGTCTACCCCTGTACATAAGCAAAGTGCAATATATTCACGTACATCTATACACACAACTATTTGATAGCAGCAAGGTGCCAGCTCCCAGTTCCCTATTCAAAGTGTAAATCTGGCACCGGGTTCCATATTCAACTTAAGACTTGGTATCACCCGTTTCAAGAAAGATATGTTTTGTCATTGAATAAGCATATATTTGGTCTATGTCCAGTCTATCCCTGTCCATAAGCAAAGTGCAATATATGCTCGTAGATTTATGTACACAGCTATTTGATAGCTACAAGGTGCCAGCTCCCAGTTCCCTATTCAAAGTGTGAATCTGGCATCAGGTTCCATATTTAAATTAAGACTTGGTCTCACCCGTTTCAAGAAAGATATGTTTTGTCATTGAATAAGCATATATTTGGTCTATGTCCAGTCTATTGCTGTACATAAGCAAAGTGCAATATATGCTCCTACATCTTTGATAGCTGCAAGGTGCCAGCTCCCAGTTCCCTATTCAAAGTGTGAATCTGGCACCGGGTTCCATATTCAAATTAAAACTTGGTCTTACCCGTTTCAAGAAAGATATATGTTTTGTCATTGAATAAGCATATATTAGGTCTATGTCCAGTCTACCTATGTACATAAGCAAAGTGCATTATATGCTCGTACATCTATGCACACAGCTATTTGATAGCTACAAGGTGCCAGCTCCCAGTTCCCTATTCAAAGTGTGAATCTGGATGGTTTCCATATTCAAATTAAGACTTGGTCTCACCCGTTTCCAGAAAGATATGTTTTGTCATTGAATAAGCATATATTTGGTCTATGTCCAGTCTATCCCTGTACATAAGCAAAGTGCAATATATGCTCGTACATCTATGCACACAGCAATTTGATAGCTACAAGGTGCCAGCTCCCAGTTCCCTATTCAAAGTGTGAATCTGGCACCGGGTTCCATGTTCAAATTAAAACTTGGTCTCACCCGTTTCAAGAAAGATATGTTTGATCATTGAATAAGCATATATTAGGTCTATGTCCATTCTCCTATGTTTATAAGCAAAGTGCAATATATGCTCGTACATCTATGCACACATCTATTTGATAGCTACAAGGTGCCAGCTCTCAGTTCCCTATTCAAAGTGTGAATCTGGCACCGGGTTCCATATTCAAATTAAAACTTGGTCTTACCCGTTTCAAGAAAGATATGTTTTATCATTGAACAAGCATATATTAGGTCTATGTCCAGTCTACCTATGTACATAAGCAAAGTGCAATATATGCTCGTACATCTATGCACACATCTATTTGATAGCTACAAGGTGCCAGCTCCCATTTCCCTATTCAAAGTGTGAATCTGGCACCGGGTTCCATATTCAACTTAAGACTTGGTCTCAAGCCGTTTCAAGAAAGATATGTTTTATCATTGAATAAGCATATATTTGGTCTATGTCCATTCTCCTATGTTTATAAGTAAAGTGCAATATATGCTCGTTCATTTATGCACACAGCCATTTGATAGCTCACAGGTGCCAGCTCCCAGGTCCCTATTCAAAGTGTGAATCTGGCACCGGGTTCCATATTCAACTTAAGACTTGGTCACACCCATTTCAAGAAAGATAAATGTTTTATCATTGAATAAGCATATATTAGGTCTATGTCCAGTCTACCTATGTACATAAGCAAAGTGCATTATATGCTCGTACATCTATGCACACAGCTATTTGATAGCTACAAGGTGCCAGCTCCTAGTTCCCTATTCAAAGTGTGAATCTGGCACCGGGTTCCATATTTAAATTAAAACTTGGTCTTACCCGTTTCAAGAAAGATATGTTTTGTCATTGAATAAGCATATATTTGGTCTATGTCCAGTCTATCCCTGTACATAAGCAAAGTGCAATATATTCACGTACATCTATACACACAACTATTTGATAGCAGCAAGGTGCCAGCTCCCAGTTCCCTATTCAAAGTGTGAATCTGGCACCGGGTTACATATTCAACTTAAGACTTGGTATCACCCGTTTCAAGAAAGATATGTTTTGTCATTGAATAAGCATATATTTGGTCTATGTCCAGTCTACACCTGTCCATAAGCAAAGTGCAATATATGCTCGTACATTTGTGCACACAGCTATTTGATAGCTGCAAGGTGCCAGCTCCCAGTTCCCTATTCAAAGTGTGAATCTGGATGGTTTCCATATTCAAATTCAGACTTGGTCTCACCCGTTTCAAGATAGATATGTTTTGTATTTGAATAAGCATATATTTGGTCTATGTCCAATCTACCTCTGTACATAAGCAAAGTGCAATATATGCTCGTACATCTATGCACACAGCAATTTGATAGCTACAAGGTGCCAGCTCCCAGTTCCCTATTCAAAGTGTGAATCTGGCACCGGGTTACATATTTAAATTAAAACTTGGTATCAAGCCGTTTCAAGAAAGATATGTTTTATCATTGAATAAGCATATATTTGGTCTATGTCCATTCTCCTATGTTTATAAGTAAAGTGCAATATATGCTCGTTCATTTATGCACACAGCCATTTGATAGCTCACAGGTGCCAGCTCCCAGGTCCCTATTCAAAGTGTGAATCTGGCACCGGGTTCCATATTCAACTTAAGACTTGGTCACACCCATTTCAAGAAAGATAAATGTTTTATCATTGAATAAGCATATATTAGGTCTATGTCCAGTCTACCTATGTACATAAGCAAAGTGCATTATATGCTCGTACATCTATGCACACAGCTATTTGATAGCTACAAGGTGCAAGCTCCTAGTTCCCTATTCAAAGTGTGAATCTGGATGGTTTCCATATTCAAATTAAGACTTGGTCTCACCCGTTTCCAGACAGATATGTTTTGTCATTGAATAAGCATATGTTTGGTCTATGTCCAGTCTATCCCTGTACATAAGCAAAGTGCAATATATGCTCGTACATCTATGCACACAGCTATTTGATAGCTACAAGGTGCCAGCTCCCAGTTCCCTATTCAAAGTGTGAATCTGGCAACGGGTTACATATTTAAATTAAAACTTGGTCTCACCCGTTTCAAGAAAGATATGTTTGATCATTGAATAAGCATATATTAGGTCTATGTCCATTCTCCTATGTTTATAAGCAAAGTGCAATATATGCTCGTTCATTTATGCACACATCTATTTGACACCTGCAAGGTGCCAGCTCCCAGTTCCCTATTCAAAGTGTGAATCTGGCACTGGGTTCCATATTCAAATTAAAACTTGGTCTTACCCGTTTCAAGAAAGATATGTTTTATCATTGACTAAGCATATATTAGGTCTCTGTCCATTCTCCTATATTTATAAGCAAAGTGCAATATATGCTCGTTCATTTATGCACACATCTATTTGATAGCTGCAAGGTGCCAGCTCCAAGTTCCCTATTCAAAGTGTGAATCTGGCACCGAGTTCCATAATCAAAGTGTGAATCTGGATAGTTTCCATATTCAAATTAAGACTTGGTCTCATCCGTTTCCAGACAGATATGTTTTGTCATTGAATAAGCATATATTTGGTCTATGTCCAATCTATCCCTGTACATAAGCAAAGTGCAATATATGCTCGTACATCTATGCACACAGCTATTTGATAGCTACAAGGTGCCAGCTCCCAGTTCCCTATTCAAAGTGTGAATCTGGCACCTGGTTCCATATTCAAATTAAAACTTGGTCTCACCCGTTTCAAGAAAGATATGTTTGATCATTGAATAAGCATATATTAGGTCTATGTCCAGTCTACCTATGTACATAAGCAAAGTGCAATATATGCTCGTTCATTTATGCACACAGCTATTTGATAGCTGCAAGGTGCAAGCTCCCAGTTCCCTATTCAAAGTGTGAATCTGGCACCGGGTTCCATATTCAACTTAAGACTTGCTCACACCCGTTTCAAGAAAGATATGTTTTATCATTGAATAAGCATATATTAGGTCTATGTCCAGTCTACCTATGTACATAAGCAAAGTGCAATATATGCTCGTTCATTTATGCACACAGCTATTTGATAGCTGCAAGGTGCAAGCTCCCAGTTCCCTATTCAAAGTGTGAATCTGGCACCGGGTTCCATATTTAACTTAAGGCTTGCTCACACCCGTTTCAAGAAAGATATGTTTTATCATTGAATAAGCATATATTAGGTCTATGACCAGTCTACCTATGTCCATGAGCAAAGTGCAGTATATGCTCGTTCATTTATGCACACAGCTATTTGATAACTACAAGGTGCCAGCTCCCAGTTCCCTATTCAAAGTGTGAATCTGGCACCGGGTTCCATATTCAACTAAAGACTTTTCTCACCCGTTTCAAGGAATATATGTTTTGTCATTGAACAAGCATATCTTTGGTTTATGTCCAGTCTACCTATGTACATGAATCAAATAAACAATAAGGACATTTTCTGGTCAACAGTCTAATTATGAATACCTAGAAGTGAAAATATCACAAACATAACAGCAACTGAGCTAAAGCGATTTTAAAAAAACATTTGTTTTGTCCCAATGTACCCAAACTGTGGGTACATTTGGACAGACTTTTGGATGCAAACAAAATTTAGCACTAAATATAAATATATGTTTCCATTTCTAATGGTATTAGACCTACCAACTACCCCAAACAACGAACTTGATAACAAAAACGATGTTTGACAATTACTGCCAGTAAACTATTTGCAAAAAGATCTGTTTTTAATTCAACAAATAAAACTCTATCTTAAAGTTTATAACTCAAATTAAAGTCAGCATTTTTTGCCATTAAAACAATACATACAATTGTTCCAAAATATTAATGTATTGTGTAAATTTGAAATTGGGTTTAATATTGCCAATTTTTTTTTAAAAAGCACTTGTTTATAATGATATAAATCATAACCTGACCAGACACAATGGGTTAATTCTGATCATGATTAAATCAAAAATAGTCACTAAGATCATGTCAAATCTCAATTGCTTCAAAGATTGAACTGTTTAAAACAACTTCAAGGTCATTAAACTTTTAATGTATAACAATGATATAATGATGATCAACTACAATTACCTGTATGGGGTGCACTGGGACATGTCCTTATGCACCCCAGTCAACATGTCCTAATGCACCCCAGTCAACATGTCCCAATGCACCAACACCTACCCTTGCAATGTTTTAGTGACATAATCATGTGACTTACTGGTTTACATCTTTTATCAATAAAGTTTCACTCATGCATCAAAAGAAGAATACTGTATTTGATCACACAAAGGTTTGTTAATAAGAGTCTGAATTTTACAATGAGATGCAAAAAACAGTTTAGTCACCAAACTTCTGAATGTTTCAACTGCATCCAGTGATGAAACAAAAAGTGCCAGTATATGTATGATGTCTCTTCCTTGAGACATAATGATAATGTGATTGCACATCTTAAAATAACTGCTTTGAGGGGTGTCCCAATAAACCCACTAACACGTCACGAGGCAGTCACGCTTCAGCGTGTTTTATTCTGTTCGCCAGCCTAATTAGGCGGTGTATTTATTAAGTTGTAATTAAGTCGTTACTAGGTCGATTTCAGAAAATTTAAGTCGAGTCAATGTCAAATGAATATCCCTTTTTCATGAATCCCGAAAATAGCATTTCAGTCCATCTTTAAAGAGACACAGAGAATGTTGATAGGATCACATATGTCTAATTTTGAAATCGATGTTATTACATCGGGAACCACTAACTGTTACTGAAAATAACAAGTTAAAGGTCAATCAGTACATTAGAGCGAAAACACGGCCATTCAAAGTCGGGATTTTGATCGAAAACCGGACAATGTGGCTCGAGTGGCGCGCGTAAATTCGCCAAACGTAATTTTGAAACCTTGTCATAAGCTGACAGGAAGATATATTCGATTCGATAGTGTTTATTAGGTATTGTAACTAATAGGTACATTAATTGGATGCATAATTTCGAATATTAAACATATTAGAGACGTTTTCTTGATTTGTCCATAAAATCAAGCATTTTAGAGATATTATGCATAAATGGATATATCTGCAAGTCCAGTGATGAGATATGAACTTCAATCAGCATATTAGATATTTTGTAGCTTATCAAAACCAAATAAAATTTAAAGAAAGATACTCTGTGTCACTTTAAGATGTGCAAGGCAATGCTGGATGTTCATGATGATCATGTGGTGTTGCTAAATACCTAGGCATTCAACAAACAATATTAGTTATTATGAAAAAAATGAATACTCGAACAAAACAAAGAAGCAACACAGACTCAATATTCTCTACCTTGCTTGCTGGAGGTATCATTATAAAGTTATTTGTCTAGTACATTGACCAAATGAAGGTATAGATTATTATGACATGTATTTAGGATTTGCATATTGTTATATTTGTGATCACACTATCTCCAATAGTACAGATTCTTGTACTATTTCGGGCCGAGTCTCATGCGGGATTCAACCCACACCCTCAAGGTCAGGCAACACCGCCAGCAATGACCATACCAGCAGCTAACCAACTCACCCATCCACAAAAATGGAGGTCCAACAAGTGGTAATGAAGCTGTTCTTTTATTATATGATTGAGGGTGAGATACTCTGTTCTATCAGTGAAATAAACCCTCTATCTGGCTACAGTGGCGATAACCTTTATCGTCACTCTACTGAGTGGTGATAAACTTTATCACCACTCGAGTGACGTCAAGTTCAAGACTTTGACGTCATGTAACAATGGTCTGACGTCATGAATTCTCATATGACGTCACACTGTTTCCGCGGTGACGGGCTCTTCCAAGCGGGTGCTCAACATGAAATTGGCCTTTTTTGACGTAATTAGAAGGATTTAATCATATAATAAATAGAATATCTGTCAATTCTTGACAAATACCATGTTTATCTCATCTCGTGAGGTAGACAAGTTAAATATTTTCACTCGTGGCTGCGCCACTCGTGAAAATATAAACTTTCTACCTCACTCGATGAGATAAACATGGTATTAGTCAAGAAAAGACAGATATCCTCTATATATTAGGGGTCACTAAAGCTATAAATCTTAATCCCCACTAGTCAAGGAGTATGTACATAAGGTTTCAGCTTTCTGGACCTTGTGCGTCTGGAGGAGAAGATGAAAATAAGTTTAAAGGAGAAAAAGTCGTAAGGGCACAAAGTTAACAGATGGATGGACAGATGTCAAACACCATGCCATGCCATAAGCCCATCTGGGCTTTCAGGCTTGATGAGGTAAAAATTGACATTCAAGTGTTTGTTTCAGGCTTATCCATGGCTGAAGATCTGAAAACCAACAAACTCCTCAGTGACAACCCTTTCTAACTACAAAAAGCGAGAGAATGAGTGAATGAGTTGGTGTTTAGTCCTGCTTGAATAGTTATCGAAGAAAGCCTTGTACAAAAAGTCAGTTGATATGGTGAGGTGATATGGAGTTTATCGCCGCTTTCAAGAGTATTTCACTTATATCGCGGCTGCTAGTATTATTGCAGGAAGCATTGGTTGGAACCAGCAAACCAATGGTGGTACTACGCTGTGTATTCAGGGTAGCATATTGCACCCAAACCTGACTGCTTGTAGAACAGTTCGCTACTGCAGACAAAGTTCAGAGACCCTGGCGGGATTCGAAACACTGACCTCCTGATCCGAAGCCGAACGCACTAACCTCTGCGCTATCCCACATAATTAAAAAAAGTTTGAATTAGAAATGGTAGAAGTCAACATTTAATTACCAACTGATAAATGCAGACATATAAACAAGAATTAGAGTCAGTTTTTATCATAACACCCTCTCTCAGGGAACAAGACATCAACACTGAACATGCCATGAGGCAATCTGTTCCAAACTGATATTGTAATAAATTTGTGAGAAGAGCTTTAGATGTAACAGGGAAAACTCTCTCTTTACGGTGGATTCTAAACACTTATTCTTCGCTTTTCTACCAGCAAAATAATATTGGTTATCCTGAATTTCCTTTAAAATAGGTCTACACAAGCTAAAAGAGGAAATCTGCTCATTGTAAACGTCTCATAACACCAAACTGAATCTGTTTTATGCATATACGTTGACATTTTCCAGTTGCTTAAATAAATGTTTCCACCCGTCAGTTTCTGTAGGGTTTATTTATGTTGCAAACCTTGCTGAACAGTGGGGATGACTCAATTCAGTTTTTATATGTTCACAGCAGAGTTCACATAATGCAGTATATGATAATTGCATTTACATTCGTGTAGCAGTTTTATTCATTTATGAGTATTATCAAGTTCACTTTTATGTTATCAAATTGAAGCATTCATAAAATATTTATCAATACTTCACTCTGTTCTTTAATATATTTTGTTCATTTAAGCAGAAGTAACTAATAAAATCTAAGATTATATTTTTTAAATATCTGTTGTTTTGACCTAGATGTAGCTGTAAACACCACATGGACTGGAATAAAGTTTATGATAACATGAACTTCTTTGGTTAGTACACTGGTACTTTTACTTCATTCATCTAGCAATGATACTTATTGTAGAATACTTTCACTGCTTAAATCAAAAGCATTTTAAAAAAGCCAGTATTGATTATATAACTCAAATAAAGTATTCAATTTAGTATGCAAGAGTGTTTTCTCATTTCTAGCCATTATTATGTGACTTGCTTTTTAACAAGATGTCTGTCCTTCCTTCATATTAAATATAACATTGTGATCCAGGCAAACAGCAAAAAATAGAAAATGAGAAGAAGTTGAAAACCACAAAGTCACCACTTAATTCACATGATGATCGTTTAAACTTTCAATAAGCTAGGCATTATGGTTTTTGAGTTCTGGTCTGTAAAAGAACAGCCCCATGGATGGACGGACAGACTGTGAAATCTTCATGTGGCACAGGATGATAAAGCAGGGAGAATATGGAGGTAAATTCCAATGTTGATTGAAATAAAAGAGACATTTCCTATTTTGTGTAGCAGGCAGCACAATCATACATCACATTTTACTCTCTCAACACCAATAGTTCAATAGATCAATAGATCACTAGATGATGAAAATGCTAATTTCATAATTGCAGATTTAACAGTAGAACGTAAAAGGTTTACTCTTACAAATCTCTGTGTACCAAATAATGATGATCCAAAATTCTACGTGAAACTCTTTGAAAATATATGCAAATTGGATAATGAATCTCTTGCAATTGTGGGTGATTGGACAATATGGCATGCACACTCTTGAATAAAAGATGAACCGATATATTGCAATACGTATTACAATACGCTTTTCTGTATCGAAGTATATTGCAATAAAGAAATGAGGAAATATATCATTCCTTAGAAGCAATAGTGTACTAGTTTTATTCATTTATGATTACTATCAAGTTCACTTTTATGTTATCAATTTGAAGCATTCATAAAATACTTATCAATACTTCACTTTGTTCTTTAATATCTTCTGTTAATTTTAGCACAAGTGTAATATAATCTAAGATACAGGTGTAGCTGTAAACATCACATGGACTGGAATAAAGTTTATGACAATTATGGGTGATTGGAATTGGTCAATGAATTTGGAAAATTTCAAAAACATAAATAATCCTCAGGCAAAAAATATTGTATTAGATAAACTTGAATCTATGGATCTTATTGATATATGGAGGGAATTAAATCCTGACTTAAGAAAATATACATGGTGGAGGGGAACCAAGACAACAAGCTAGACTATATAGCTATAGACTTGTTTCTTATTATATAATTTGCAATAAAATATAGGGTTATACAGTGAAAATATAATTTAAGAAAAGCAGTAGAAAGTCATATTTTCACTGCAGTGAAAATATAATCCATATTTTCACTGCCGTGAGAAAAGTAGGATAAAACATATTACCTCCCCTTGAAACATGATTATCTCCCTTTGCGGAAATCGAACTCACGCCTCGCGTTACGGCGTTGTTTAGGATTGAAGAAAAACGACTCTTTACAATGTTTTCAGTATGTTATTGTTAACATTTTGCAGTGACAATGTATCCTTCGATATCGAAAAACAACCAGAAGTTCATATCTTGTTGTTGAAGTTAATAATTGTTCATTTTATCGCCAAATAATTACGAAGCGAGAGATCTGACACACCGACATAGGGCTTCCCTCACTGTATCCATTCGCGTCAAAACTGACTTTCCAAAATAGATAAGGAGCCTTTGTTTCACCTAATTATAACCAAAAATATATTGTAGATCTGACATCATTTAACAATCACACAATTATATATTTTTCGAAAAACTATTTCCGGTTAAATATCGCATTATTTCTATCATTATTTCTATCGAACTTCTTTTTACCGAGAAATTATTAATGGAGTTGCAAGACTCTCATTCATCACAACAGGAAAACTTTGCCTTCCCATGTCCGACAACTCTGTTTTATGATCTTTAAATTTTATTATAAATAGACTAATTCATTGTTTTTGCTGAATATCATTTCTATCTCATCTCGTGGAGTGAGAAAGTGTCATTTTCACTCCTGGCTGCGCCACTCGTGAAAATATCAGTTTCTCACTCCAATCGATGAGATAGAAATGATATTCTGCAAAAACAATTAAATAGTCTCTATTTATTTCACAAGATTTGGTCAATATTTCACTTGAGGCTGATATCATACCTAGCTATAAAACAGACCATTCAGCTGTTAGCTTTATTTTTTTCTATTATTAAATTAATTACCCAAAAAAGAGGTAAGGGTTATTGGAAATTTAATACTTCATTATTATTACATCCTGAATATCCTGATTAGATCAATTTTGAAAGATACAGTTGAAGAATACTTAGATACTGAAAATAATGATGATTATGGGGAATTTGATGATTGAAATTTGAAAGTTGATGATAGCTTACTCCTAGAAACATATCTAATGAAAGTTAGAGGTAAATCAATTTCTTTTTCATCATTTCTTAAAAAGAAAAGAACAGATAAGACAAATAAATTAGAAATTAAGATAAAAGACTGTGAAGACAATATAGGAAAAGATTTTCAAAGTATTGATGAAACTGTCTGATCTTACAAAATTAGAATTGGAATATCAACAAATTAAAGAATAAGAGAAAAGAGGAATTAACCTGAAGAACAAAATTCTTTGGTATGAAGAGGGAGAAAGGGCTACAAAATATTTATGCAATTTAGAAAACAGAAATCATATCAGCAAATCTATAAATGAAATTATTTCTGACACAATGGTTGTGATAACTGATGGAAAATAAATTTTAAATGAGCTAAAAGAATTTTTATTAAAGACTTTATTCTTCAAATAAGGATTTTGATATTGATAAGGATGATCATTTAAACAATGTTGTTACTCCAACCTTGAGTGACCACTTGAGAGAAACATCGTAGAAAGAAATAGACAATCGATTTCACATGCAGTTAAAACATGAAGAATAATAAAAGCCCTGGAATAGATGGATTTCCTATAGACTTTTTAAAGTTCTTCTGGAATTTGGATTTTTAGATTTATCAAAGATGTCTCTAGAAGAAATAAGATGACTCCTTCTATGAAGAGAGGTGTTATAACTTGTATTCCTAAAGCTAATAAAAGTACCGAGGGTACAGAAGCTCACCTTAAAATGAATGATGTGGTAATATAGTTTAATTGTCTAACCATATTTTATATGATAATTGATTATGGCTGCCATCATGATTTTTGTATCTTTTAAAATGCTAGTCTTCTGTTGGAAAAAATTAGAGCACGAACAAACATTAATACAAGAATGTTAATAAATCATGATTTGTTAACAAGCAGTAGGTTTTTGTATAACTTTTTTGTATATCTATGGCTGAATTGGTGACCATCTTGTATTTTTTAATCTTCTAATTGTTACTTATATGTGGGCATCCATATTAATTTCATTATCTTGATTGGTTTAGGAGTATTCATTTAAATGTCAATCAATAATAACAGGTTTTGTGACTCTTGAAGTCAAGAAATAGTCCCGAAAATCTCAAGAATTCTTTCTTAAAAGTACTTGTACAGTACTCTGACCAAAGTTTTCAAACACAATCACAAAAGTCAACAAACTGGTTAATCCAATGTTAGATTAGTCACACTCTCAACTTCCAAAGAACTAAAAAAGATGCACATAAACATTTGGAATATATCCCTCTGACACAAATCACAAATTCAGCTAATTACTAGATATGATGACCTGTGATGACCTCTTGCACCTGCATGTAGCTTATGTAACTTATCCTCTTATGTAAGTTACTGTTATTCCATAATGTGAGTGTCTTCCCCTTAATTCAGTATGCAATACAGATATTAAGAGGGGAGTTGCAGGAGAGGGGCTGGAGGATAGGAGGGGAAAGGAGGGATAGAAGAGAGGTTTGCAATGGAAGGACAGGAGAGGAAAGGGGAGGAGGGGAAGGGGGGATAGAAGGGGTGGGGGGTAGAAGAGAGGTTTGCTATAGAAATAATCTGGAGGTCAACTCAGTAATATGTTTATTGAAGTATTTTAATATTAATTGCATGGAAACAACAGTTAGAGAGTGAACAAATTTAATCATTTTAAATGCTTTTGAAAAGGATTTGATTGAATTGAATGATCATTATAATTATCTAGATAATCATCGTTCAGATCATAATCAGATCCCTCACTGGCTATGTTATTTGGCCTTTTATGAAGTGTCAGGAATTATGTAACCCACTGATATCAGTATATGTTTTATTTAAAAGGATTTATTAAAACACTCATGGTACAGGCTGTTCGCAGATAAAGATGATTCATAAATTTGTTTGTAACTGTATTTATAGTGTTGATAAATATTACAACAAGTGCATCAATACAAATATAAACACATTCATTTGATTGACCAGGAAATGTATTCTTGGATTCTTGATAATAAAATGAATGCGTCTTTGTCAGGAATCACTATATAAAAAAATACTCACTTTTCAGAATGATATCTTAATTGATTTAGTAGGAGAAGTACTTGGCCTGAAATCTAATTGAAAAATAATGACTTCTATGTTGACATGTTGTTCCCAGAGCCCCTTCAGCATGATACAATTATCATTTAGTTTTACAGGTTTTCATAAAACATATGGTATTGGAACTGGAACCTGATACAAATTACCTCTTTCTACAATAACTTATGTAGATTACTGTACATAAAAGCAGATTCTTGACTTATTAATATTAACTCATCTTGCAGATTGTTGTACACAAAAGCTGATTCTTGACTTGTTTAAATTGTTATTTGTAAAAAGTATTATTATTAATAGAATACAAGTATACTTTTCATAAAGTCAATTTATATACTTTCCATAAAGTCCATTGCTTAGATA
The DNA here is from genome assembly GCA_916613615.1 of Steromphala cineraria. Lineage (NCBI taxonomy): Eukaryota > Metazoa > Mollusca > Gastropoda > Trochida > Trochidae > Steromphala > Steromphala cineraria. The sequence goes on along the minus strand of OU744732.1, from coordinate 8,954,766 downwards.
TGATAATTGCCATACATCATTATGTTGTATTTATCAATTAAGTAAAGATAACTAAGCAACATACAAGCAGGCAGGGCTGCTAGCCACAGATCCTTAAGGAGAGGGTAGCAATTTGTGGATTTGGCTTTGTGTATTTGGAGAAGAATAGTGTGCTGAGCATGTAAACCTGAACTCTGGTTAAGCCCTTATGTGTGGTATTTAAAAACTTGACGGGAGAGAACATGTATTGTTGTGAAAAATATATATAATTTCACAAAACATAGTTAGCTTATGTCCTAAATTGATTTTGTGTCAAGAAGAACTTCTGTTAGATATAGAAATGGTACAAAAACTTTGTGTTTTTGCTTTTGACATGTTATGTCCTGTGGGCCTGTGGCCTTTTTGACAGAATAATACTATATATAGAAATAGTACAAATATGAGTTAACACAGGAAATGGAACCTGATACAAAATAACTCTTTCCACATCAACTTATCATGAAGATTGCTAAACACAAAACTTATTAATGACAACTTTTGTGTAAGTTGTTATTCTTAGAAAGAACATATCACTGTCATGAGATTACAAGTCTAATTTCCATAACTCTTATTGCATACACATGGCCATATAGCATATTGCTCTGCAATATCAATTGGGTCAGGTTGATTATGCAACAGACTAGCAGCTGACACTGTGATGCTAGCAGCCTGTATCAGGATGTGTATTAGAATAGCATTGTGGACTCTAGAGACATATCTGAACTCTGGTTGACCCCTTATGTTTAATTGTTTAAAATTTAACATGATGTTTAATGTGATGGGTTTTTGCAGCTAGTTGCCATGAAGATTTTAAGCAAATTAATTAATTATGTTTGTCTTATATCTTAATTTTTTTTAAAAAACACTTAAAACTAGATTAGCGTTTGCGGGATACCGCAAAAGCAGAGCAGCCCCGGAACTTTGGGTTTCGCCTTACCCTGTTCCGCCTTTTACAGGCCTCTCCAAATTGGGAATTTTCTCGTGACCTTGACCTTTGACACTCAAGGTCACACAATCAATGCACATTTCATTGAGTATAACAGTATTGTAATGAAATAAAGTGTTAAAAATTAAATTAATCCATTTTCTCCATATATGTTGACCTTGCTGTGACCTTGACCTTCGACAGTTAGTACCCAAAACTGTTTGAAAATGTTGTACTTCTCAAGAGATAATATCTACAAAATCTAAACTTCATAGCACAAAAACTTTTTAAGTTATTGTGTTTACAAGGAATTGCAATAACTCATATCTCATGACCTTGACCTTTGACCTTCAAGGTCACACAATAATTGAACACTTTTTATTGAGTATAACAATCATGTATTGATTAAAAGTGATCATAGTTAAAATTAAGCATTTTCGCTAAACCATGCTTAAGTCATGACCTTGCTGTGACCTTGACCTTTGACAGATTGTAGCCGAAACCTTTTCAAAATTTTTTACTTTTCCAAGGATGATATATACCAAGTTAGAGCTTCATAGCACAAAAACTTTTCAAGTTACCGTGTTTACAAAGCATTTTGTGGTGATTTTATAACTCGTGACCTTGACCTTTGAACTTGAAAGTGAACATGTCATAATGATTCCCTGGAAGTATTAACATTTAGACATGTTCATGAGTTCTGAAAAGCTAAATGGGATAAAGTTATACCCCAATTTAGTGCATTTTGTAATAACTCATATCTCATGACCTTGACCTTTGACCTTCAAGGTCACACAATCATTGAACACTTTTTATTGAGTATAACAATCATGTATTGATTAAAAGTGTTCATAGTTAAAATAAAGCATTTTCGCTAAAACATGCTTAAGTCATGACCTTGCTGTGACCTTGACCTTTGACGGATTGTAGCCAAAACCTTTTCAAATTTTTTTACTTTTCCAAGGATGATATATAGCAAGTTAGAGCTTCATAGCACAAAAACTTTTAAAGTTATCGCGTTTACAAGGAATTCTTAGAGTGAATACATAGCTCGTGACCTTGACCTTTGACCTTGAAAGTGAACGTGTCAAAATCTTTCCCCCGAGGTATGAGTAGTAAGGTATGAATAAGAGTTCTGGAAAGCTTAGTGGAAAAAAGTTATAGCTAGTAGTACGAGTGCGGCGGCGGCGGCGGCGGCGATGGAAACTTCACAAAAACTGATAGCAGCCCCGTCCTTAGACGGGGCTGCTAAATATAGAACAACTTGCATGACAATCTTAAATATTCCATATTCAAGATAATATTATGATTAGTAAGTTCAAATTAGAGAATTTATTTGATGCAAGTGATCACTTGATGAAAGCTTAAAATTTAATAATAATGATGTGTCATTGCAGCTGAAAAGTCAATATGGCTGCTTTTGCGGCCATCTTGGATTCTCAAAACTGAAACGTCTACCTTTCTGTGCGGAATTACTATAGGTATAACATACTACAATTTAGAAAGTATATCTAGATTGGTTTAGGAGAAGTAGTCTTTTTCATGAAATCTAATTGAAAATTCAATATGGCTCCCATGGCAGCCATCTTGGATTCTCAAAACTGAAACATCTACCTTTCTGTGAGGAATCACCTTGGGTATAACATACTACAATTTCAGAATGGTATCTGGATTTGTATAGGAGGAGTAGTCTTTTTCGTGAAATCTAATTGAAAATTCAATATGGCTGCCATGGCGGCCATCTTGGATTCTCAAAACTGAAACATCTACCTTTCTGTGAGGAATCACCATGGGTATAACATACTACAATTTCAGAATGATATCTGGATTCGTATAGGAGGAGTAGTCTTTTTCATGAAATCTAATTGAAAATTCAATATGGCTGCCATGACGGCCATCTTGGATTCTCAAAACTGAAACGTCTACCTTTCTGTGAGGAATCACCATGGGTATAACATACTACAATTTCAGAATGGTATCTGGATTGGTAAAGGAGGAGTAGTCTTTTTCGTGAAATCTAATTGAAAATTCAATATGGCTGCCGTGGTGGCCATCTTGGATTCTCAAAACTGAAACATCTACCTTTCTGTGAGGAATCACCATGGGTATAACATACTACAATTTCAGAATGATATCTGGATTCGTTTAGGAGGAGTAGTCTTTTTCCTGAAAGTTTACGGACGGACAGACGGACGGACGGACGGACGGACGGACAGACGGACGGACGGACAGACGGACAGACGGACAGACGGACGACGGACGAAGCGCCATGACATAAGCTCACATTTACTTTGTAAAGGTGAGCTAATAAAGATAGGACTTTATTAAAGAACTGGAGACCAATTACCTTATTAAATTCTTTGTGCATGTATCTCAAACCGGTTAAAAACCACTGGGTGTAATGTGTACTCGAGGACGTTCGCGAGGAGCAAGACATTCAGGCACATATTTTTGTCAATTTTATACGATTACGAACATTTTATGAATAAATATGAACTTTTAACTATCAATTACTTCATTGGCAGATATCTATTCACAAACCTATGAATGCAAATAGAAGAGGAATTTCACGGAATTTTTGCAAACTAACATATTGGTAACTGCCTGTCAATAAGTGTCGTAAAAATTTCGATGATCTCTGTACATTTTGCCTACATTATTAGTATTTAATGTTCCCTTTATCAAAAATGTGTATGATGTATAATTGCTTTTATAATAACTGCAAGCAATGGCAAAATTTCAAGGTATGGCACAGTGTGAATGTTTAATAATCTGTTGTTAAAGTTTTATCATGTATTTTCATTGCTAAAGTTTTCCGGTGTACGGAATGTTACCGATCATGTTTATACGGGATACGGATTGTGCTGATCGAGGGTACGGATTGTGCCTGATTGAATTTGCTTTATTTTCTTAATAAATCCAAACAAATTGGTTTTGAAAAACAAACTTAATTTACTACTAAAATGTCTATTAAAATATAGTCTATCATTTTAGACACATGCAATCCGTCTAACAGTATCAAAAACCTCCGTTTTATCTGTAACTTTATAAATTTGTATATATCTACAGAAAGCATGAATGTTGCACTGCCCCCAGGGAGCCGAAAGAAGCATCTACAATATTAAGGACCCTCTACATTCGTCAGCTCCTTAAACATACATAGGAGACTATTTATATTAGAATTAATCATTCAGATCATCAGACAAACAGGAAGACAAGGCTGTCAATCAAATCCAAAGCAGATATCTTTTTCAACAAGTTTGTGGTTACTAGCGATTTTAATGCTTAAATTGCTGTTATAGTACTACCTGTAATTGAAATAAAATGCTTTTAAAATTGGAGTAAGAAGGCTAAATATTCCTGTTCATTCGTGTTTTCCAGCTTTCCGTTGTTTAACCCTTCATGAAACTAGATATTCTCAAGACGGGAATTACAAGACTGAGGGTATATAATAACATTATCCTTTGTCTAAGATTTCACCATTGTCTAACATCTTACAGCCCGTAGAGTATTTTCAAACACATATCTGAAAATCGAATTCTTCATCCAAAATCCTACAACATAATAACCGTTTCCAGGCGAACACATGTTTACGATATGATTTGGTGACATTGGATGGAAGTGTGGAGACGATTCAAATGGACAACACTAAACTAAAATGGTCAATGTCTTGGGATAATTGCTTTTTCAGTAACAATAACTTGCAGAATCACACAATTTTGAACCAAAGCTACAATTTATAATCCTCACTGGTCAAGGAGTCTGTACACAAAGTTTTCGCTTTCCAGGCCTTATGGTTCTGGAGAAAAAATGAAAATAGGTTTTAAGGGTGTGTCCCCTATGGCCCTTATTAGGGGCCACAGGGCCACCGAAGCTACAATTTATAATCCTTATTAGCCAAGGAGTCTTACAGGTCAGATGAGCTAAGAACTGCTTATTTTGTGCAGGAAGACGTTAGTTTTATTCACATATTGAGTTAAAAGAAGTTCCAGTTTTGTTAGATTTTGAGTTAATAATGTTTGTCCAATGCCTTGATCGCTCTTTACCATTGTTACATTTAATCAGTTGACAAGTTGATGACCTTCTGTATTTGGACATGTGTAGTTAAGACACATGTTTCGTTATGTGGATTGGAAAATGGATACTTTGAAAACTGAAATGCCATACATACAGGCACTTCTTTCGAAATGATGAAGTATTGAGGAATGGACAATCTATAACATAGCTAGTATTTAATGTTCTACAACTTCATTGGTTCATTGAACTAGACATTGTGCCCGAGAAAGGAATAACATTTAATGACACAGTAATAAGCGGTGATTGTGTATATTTCTTGTCCACTAAGCCAGACACGACGGCGCCATCAAGCAATGGCCAGGCAGTTATATGACCTGTTACGACACATGACTAGACTCACTGGAAGTCAATAAACTGACACCTCACACCTCTTATCTGTAACATCCGGCTTTTTGATACACAACTTCAAATGGCAGATTCCTCATCGTCTTCAAGGCACTTTTTAATTTGTATTAGATGTAGATCAAAAGTTCAAAAAATATTTCAAAACTATTCCAGTATAATTATTTTTGAATAAATGTAACAGATAGGGTGATAGGGGCATATTTTTGTTCATATTTTGTTATATGATTATTAAATTACAAACCTATTCATACTTAGAACGAAGTTATCATATTTATAAAATGAAGAATAATATCGCATCTAAATATCTGATTATCTTGCCTCAACGGTGATCGGGGAAAAAGTCACAATCCTTCATTCACTTCAACTACCCAGAACAATTGACTAAAAGCTCTGTCATGAAAGCATTCTTGTATTTTTATATAAACTTCCTTTTCTTGTGAGATCACTATCCATCAACTGTAACATAACTGTTGTATCCCGGAGCGCTATCAACATTTAAACCACTAAAAGCTCAGAGAAAATTCATCCTTTCGGACAATGAAATGAAGAAGGGGGACAAATGCCTGGTGGTAATGGTGCAACAAAAGTATGGAATTCATTAAATCCTGATATCCAAAATAAAGATATACATAACACGGTTTCAAAAATACAAATTACGGACAACTATAAAATGATAAATATTGTTAACAAAGACAACATAAGATAAGTCATAGCATGTGGCCTATCATCAGTCAACTTAATTTCAACACACAGAACTTATTTGAAATACCAAACATTTCAATAAACATTACTATCATAAAATATTGTGATTTTTCCCTAGGCAAATTCGTGACTTTTTTCCGATAACTGTGTCAGATGCGGTCACGGATTTCAAAACGATGTACACTATTTTCAACAAATCATACAAGATAGAAATCATTCCTCTATTTGAAAGGGTTTGTTAAAAGCACTGTACTTAGAACGAGGATTAAAACGTTGTTCTCATATCATTAAGGCTTAAATTGAGACTGTATGGAAATGATATATTTCGGAAAAAAAAGATTGACAAAATGATAAAAAGTTTAGCCACGTGTTCATGCATTAGCGAAGTAAACCTACTAACGTTACAAAGAAAATACTATTTCAAAACAAAGACGTTGTATTTATCATATATGGTGAAAAGTAGTACATATAGACGGAACATAAATGCAATAAAATTTAAAAATAACATACATAAAAAGTGTCATTCTCTACGTTTATCCTCTTTGTAATAAATCATTTTATTAAAATGTAGCCCAACTGGCCATTGAGAATAAAGCTGAGTGTGTTACGACGGGGCTTTGACTAGATTATAGGTAAAAAAGTCCTCGGTAAAAAAATCCCGGTAATAAAGTCCTCGGAAAAAAAGTCCTATTATATTAAAACCGATTACATTGATCTTGACATCAAAGTTTTTGTAAAGAATACATCCTTGTTTATTTGTTTATGTTAACTTTAAATACCTGGATTAAAATATTTAAAGGATGATGTGATATCTAATTAAAGATTAAAATTGAGAGCTTGTAATTGTATTGAAGATCTTAACCACTAGAATGTGTGATTTTAGCTGAGTGGATCAAAAAAGTTCACCATTATCATGTGAGTTTAGATGAGTTAATCAAAGAACTCATCAGTTATGTGAGTTAAGCGGAGTGAATCAAAGAATTTCACCATTATCATGTTATTTTATCCAAGAACAAATAACGATTGTGAAGGGTGGAACACCAAGTTCTTCAACTTGGTTGGACACCACCACCCAAGTGTCTGGCGAACCATCGAATGGTTTTAAAAGGAGCAGGCGACAGTACGAGTTGTCATTGCCCAGGATGCCATCGAAAAAAAACAAAAAACTGTCTTTGCGAAGATGCAAACACGCCTTCAGAGGCTGTGCCGTGACAATGTTGCAGGGAGGAAGACTGTTCCAGAATTCCTGCAGGGGGTTGCCAAGAACATCCGAGTAACTCCAGTAAATGTTGACATTGTCCAGTGATGAAGAATGATGTGAAATGTAAATAAAAAGATTAATTTATGATGTCCAGTGATTATATTAGTATATGTGAATAAACTTATTGATCACCTTATCTTTGGTTTTATTGTGATATTGTACCTATTTAAAAAAATAGAGCCATTGTCTCTGTAGCTCATCAGGCTTCATCATCAATTATGCTGTAGAGTGTGGCCAATGTGATTCCCCCTTTGTAGAGGCCACAAGGGCACCAATCATAAAATTAAGTATATAGGCGACAAGTTTCAGTTTTCTAGGCCTTATACTTCAGAAGAAGAAGATGAAAATAGATTTGAAGGACGTTCCTGTTGCCTTTATTAGGGGCAACAGGGTCACCAAAGCTACAATTCATAATCCTCACTAGTCAAGGAGTCTGTACACAAAGTTTCAGCTTCCTAGGCCTTATGGTTCTGGAAAATACGATGAAAATAGGTTTTTAGGGTGTGGCCCCTGTGGCCCTTATTAGGGGTCACAGGGCTACCAAAGCTACAATTTATAATCCTCACTAGCCAAGGAGTCTGTACACAAAGTTTAAGCTTTCTAGGCCTTATGGTTCTGGAGAAGAAGATGAAAATAGGTTTTTAGGGCGTGGCCCCTGTGGCCCTTATTAGGGGTCACAGGACTACCAAAGCTACAATTTATATTCCTCACTAGCCAAGGAGTCTGTGCACAAAGTTTCAGCTTTCTAGGCTTTATGGTTCTGGAGAAGAAGATAAAAATAGGTTTTTAGGGTGTGGCCCCTGTGGCCCTTATTAGGGATCACAGGGCTACCAAAGCTACAATTTATAATCATTACTAGCTAAGGAGTCTGTACACAAAGTTTCAGCTTTCTAGGCCTTATGGTTCTGGAGAAGAAGTCGAAATTCCACAAAGTTTACGGACGAACGGATGGACGGACGGACGCCGGACACCATGCCATGCCATAAGCCCATCGGGCCTTACAGGCCAGATGAGCTAAAAAGTAGGACTTTTTTACCTAGGCAAAACTAGTTTTTTTTACCGGGACTTTTTTACCGAGGACTTTTTTACCGAACACCTTTGACTATGCTAAAGGCTTTATCAAATATTATAGCTAAAATGGATGGAATTATCATGAAAACGCCCTCATGTTATCAGAAATGAGCGAGCCGCTGCAAATGATAATGGCCCGCTAAACCTTGACGACGGGCCAATATCACTTCGTAGCCAAGTGACGTCACATTAGAATTAAGTTTTGAAGTCTTGAACAAATATGGCGACCATATAAGCGTATCGACTCGAATATTTTGAACCAATTTGATTACTTTCTTTTACTGTAGGACACAAACTTTCGGCATATATCATCATGAATATCATGTGACAATAGAACGGCATTAACATATCGAGGATTTAAACAAAGTTAAAAAGGATTATCATTCTTAGTCGCAACCACTAGGTTTAGTGGTAAATTTACATAGCCTAAATTACTTTTATCCAACATTTGTCAAAGACGATTTTTTTCATAAAAAGTCAAAGTTCTTATATTCAGTTTAATTATTAAACATATCTTTGCATCAATTAGAGAGTTTCATGATACAGAATGCTTCAGTTTTCTCATTCAACGGCTACATTCTGTATAGGTTCGAATCAGCCAGATGACGATCGCGATTATGACGTCATCCTTCACTTGTGACGTCATAGTGTGTGTCGGCTGTGACCCATTGCTTATTTTGTCGTTTTTGTTCATGAACAAGTGTAACTTAGAGTAAAAGAGTAAAATGCGTACATAAGAACAAATTCCATCCATCTTAGCTATAATAACGGTAACGCAGTTTGTCAGGGCATTATCATTTGCACAAGCCCGCGGTCTTTTCAACTGCGCTCCTTCGTCGGGCAGTTAAGTGAAGACCTCGGGCTTCTGCAAATGATAATGCCCTGAAAAACAGCGCTACCCTTATAATAGTGCTTTCGTTTGAATTCTTATGATATTGGGGTAAAAATAAAAAAAAATTATGGGTGCGATCACACTTAGGTTACGAAACCCGAGGTAACACCAAGGTTACGAAATCATCTACAGCTGCCGGGCGGTGCCCAGTTCGTGTCACGTGACCGCGTAACGCAACTAAAAAAAGTTCCGCGAACTCTCACTACCTCAGGTGATTAGCGTTGTCAGACCTGAGATTAGCCTCCCTTTGAATAAGAAATGATGTTTTAAATGATATCACATTCTGTAAGTGATCTATTTCAAACGAAAATTTAACATTTTGGCACAATACTGTCATTTTGTTCAAGAAAGTCAATCACTGCAATCCGTACACTAGGTTTGGTGCAATCACTAACGATTCGTATACCTAGACTGAACAATCCGTACACTACGGTTCGTTTCAAGATTACATATTCACCTCGTCCAAACTTCGTTAATGCATGTCGCAACCCTTTCACAATTTGCAGTCTGATTTTAGGTTTATCAAGTGTTAAATAGGTATGATTATATCTAAGATTTGTTGCTTAATTTAGATGTTAGTAGACAAAAGAGGTCATGAGGTGTGGACTCCAAACAACGAACTGCAGTGATCAAGTTTAAAAAGACAAACATATGTTTGTTTACATGACTTCTCGTTGTGTATTAGTAAATGGTTAAACCTTTGTAATAGATATATACCCATATTGATAGAGGATTTGTCAGAAATATGGTGATAATTCAATTTTTATGTTGTGATCAGGACAATAATAACACGTCTCCCGCTCTAAGAGTCACGTGACTGATCAGTAACAACGAACGTCCTCGCCAGACATTATACCCAGTGAAAACAACCTTAGATTAACTAATTCATAATAACCAGACTGGATTTATTCAAGGAAGGACGCTAAGTGAAAATACAAGGTTACTATATGATCTTATGTTTGAAACTAAGAAAAGAGATATTCCTGGTTTGTTGATTTTAATTGACTTTGAAAAATCTTTTGACACTGTTTCAAAGGATTTAATAAATTCGGTTTTATTAAAATTCGGTTTTGGTACGGACATTATATGCTGGATTAATCTTCTTACTTATGAAACATCTTTATGTGTTATACAGAATTAATATCTCTCTGAATTTTTGCCTATAATCATTAATGAAAGGGGCTGGAGGCAAGGTGACCCAATATCACCATACCCCTTTCTCTTTGTAGCTGAAATCCTTGGATGTATTGTAAGACCAAATGAAAATATTAAAGTTATTGTTATTGATGATGAAGAATATAAATTAGAACAATATGCTGATGATACTGAATTATTTTTGGATGTAACAGATGAAAGTTTATATGTTGCTATTGAAACTATTAATATATTTTATGATATGTCAGCACTAAAGATAAATATAGATAAGACTTAGGCAATTTGGATTGGCACAAAGGTAAAAAGTAGGGATATTATTTATCAAGATTTAGATATAGAATGGCAAAGACATGAATTTGATGTATTAGGAATTAAATTCACTCCTGATTTGAATGACCTGTGAGTTACGTAACACAAGAAAAACACTAGAAGAAATTAAAAGATTACCAGCAACATGGAGAAAAAGACATTTGACACTACCAGTAATTGGAAAGATTCCTGTTACTAAAATGTTAGCTTTATCAAAACTAGTTCAAATTTTCAATAGCTAATCCCTTCAATTAATTTTTGACCTCTCTTGAAAGAATATTTTTCAAATTCATTTGGAATGACAAAATTTACAAAATCAAACGAAGCATATTAAAAAAGATTGTGCTCAAGGGGGTCTACATATGGTTATCATGCAATGAAATTGTTAACACTCAAAGGCTACTTAAGAAAGCCAAATAGTAATAATCCATGCAACTTCCACTCAATGACATAATGAAATATGGAGCAAATTTTCAAAATATTGTACAGATTGACATTCCTAGTTGAAAGATGTATTACAAGAGCGACAAGGACTGACCAAATCAAGGGACGTTACTCTGAAAATAGTTGTTCACTACGTTTCGGTGAACTGTTTCAAACTTAGTGGAAGCTGTCAAGAAAGTTATATTTTGTGTCATGGTTTGGGAGACTGTGACAGGAAAAGTGGTCACTTGTAAATTAGAGGTAGGGGCAGTGACAGCATTCAGCGAAATTAAAGAATAAAGTTGCTTCAGTTCATTTGACGAATCGCTGTATGAGAGGTGTTGCGATCGTTGATTTTGTTTTTAGATCTGGTCCATTTACATCGCAAAGCAGTAAGAAACACTTCAAACAGGAACAAAAAAAACTGGTTATTCGATTAAAATTTGTAGATGTTTCAAAATGTCGACAATTAAGTTTCTGATATTGAAATTTAAAGTGTCGTCTAGATTGTAAACAGAAAGTCGCTGAGTGCAGATTGTATACACGTGCGCGGAGGAATGTGAAGCGGTCGTAAATATTTAGAGGTGATTATCGGCGAAATAATTACTCCAAAATGTTTATGAGTAACCAATCAGAACGCAGTATTTTCAAACTAGTTTTCATGTCATGTTAGAATTCCCTATTCCCACATACAGTATGGTGGCAGATATACATGATGTAGATATCAACAAACTGCACTTGATGAACAATTATATCAATATTGCTATGTAAATGACTCTTGAACCTTTTAAATGAAGTGTCTGAACAAACAATACCATAAATAAAATCAATCAGGAGATCTTTGAATTGAAATATGTTAAAAAATACTGTTAAGTTGCTTGATAGTCTTAATATTCATTTAAGCTGTGAATTAACTTACCAGTTATTGTCACATAGAACATTACTTATTGCCTATTTTGTTGAAATCACTGATGTGCTAGTACAAATAACCATATTACCGGTAGTATTATTTTAAAACGGTTAAGAGTTTTTATTAATCATGTAAGAATTTTTTTATTAATCTTCCAACATTATTATTCATAGATCATGTTACTGGCTCAAAACAATTTCTCAAAGTTAGTGTCACTGTTAGTTTATGGGATCAGTCAGTAATGATTTATCATTTGTTTTGCTAAACTAAACAAATATTTAAAACAAACTGAAATTAGGAATTAAACATGTGCATGTAATAATCTTGAAACAATATTGTTCAAAATTCATGGATGTTGTGCAGCATTTGTTTCCTTTCTGCTACACACAAATTATAGAATTTTTCGTGTGTAATGGGCTGAGAAGTCATTATAACTAGATTCTAGATTCACTGAGAGCTAGTATATATGATATATATTTCAAGCTAAGACTGAAGAGTGACCCTGATAGTTTACTTGTACATGTAATCATAATATGCATTATTCCTTTCACTGGGATTGATAAATTAACATTGAATTCTATTTGACAATCTCAAATTCCAAAAGATTACTTATTTGAAAGAAAACCAAACTATATTTATCCTTGTTTGAGAAATTCTTATAAAAAAATAATCAAATTACTTTTCTTGCACTTTACATGCAAAATAGAGAATATCATAATTGGAATAGGAATGCTTGAAAACACCAGACAAATCTGTATACAAATCAAATAGTGCAAGCAAAGAATTATATTGTATTCATGAATAGTTGTGATTCAGACTTGGAAAATATCTTACAGGACATTATGAAAGACATCTTACACAATGGGCCATTTTATATTTTTTAAAGCTATTTTCTGAAATTTAAATTTTAATTGTCAATTTTTCCTTCCAATGCCCAAAATGGCCCATGGCCCCTGCCTTTCTCAATCCCTGCTATTTGATTAAGAAATCCCTTAAAGTGTTGAAATTCCTACAGTAGATATTTTATTAACACTTCATTTTCGACCTGAAATAAGAGTGACAATCTTGACCTACCTATTTCTTCAATGAGGCCGAGTTTTACCAGATGATACATATTTTCTAAACACTTCAAACAATTTCAACCGGCTCATGGTGACTGATCAGGGATCTTATAAGTCTTTTGCCATTTTTCCATCAGCATTCATGTCACGAGATAGAAGGAAAGAAAGGGAAATAACTCGACCATGCTTTCTATGTTATTGTTTTCAGATGAAAGTGTTTCAGGTTCAAATCTCACAGATTTTATCTGAAATTTTTTAATTTTGATTTTTTAATTGATATTTCGATTTTTGTCTTAGAATGTTATAATTTTGGTAAATTAAAATTTTGTTATAGGACAAAATGCATTCAATAAGTGAATAATATGATGAAAATGTATCAAATTGTATATATTGTTGAGACAGAGAGGTGAAATTTATCCAAATTGAGGAAACAGGTGCCCGCTAGACGAAATCATGTGTCGCTATGCAACCAGGTAACTCTTACTGTATATATGACATGGATTTACGACACTGTTGAGAAATGCATGTCATAAGAGGGTCGTAAACGCCTTTGTGAAACTGCAAACTGGAGAAGAATTAAAGTCGAAAATGCACAAAGTTTACGGACAGACAGATGGATGGACGGACAGACGCCGGACAACATGCCATGCCATAAGCCCTCTTGGGCCTTTCAGGTCAGATGAGCTAAAAATGATATTTTTAAATAAGAAATGTTTTGTTTCATTTACTACAGTCTTGCTGTTTTAAAAAAGGTTTAGAAATTCATTTGCATTTTTAATCTCAATTGAGCCATCTAAATATCTTATATTATTTATCATAATGAACAAATTTCTTTCTTCAGGTCAGATGAAGTTTTGATACAATTATCAATTTTGTAGGTCTGGGTTCTCATCTGAAAAATGATAAACATTGTCTTTGATAGAGATTATTTATTCTCATGAATTTCATAAATAATTCAATTTGACAAAAGTACAACACATAAGATAAAAGATGTCTCATTTGATATAGCATGCATGGTGGTACATGATAAACATAAATGATCACATTATGTGAAACGTTGATAACAGCTATGGCAAAGTAATAATCGGTTCAAATTGAATTTCAATGATGAATTACATCTTAAATGTACAGACATAGAAACTGACACCTTAACATATTCTCTCATCTTTTACTAAACAAGACAGCAAAGTTAACAACACAACACAAATACTTAACAAAAATAATGCATAGGAGAGTTCAATGCAATTATCTTGTTAATATCTAGTAACATGTATGATAAATACAAAATAGATAAATATAAATAAATATCATTTATCATCAAGATAAGATAAAGGATAAATGATATTTTATATAGAACAAGATAAATATTTCAGTTCATTTCAGTTCGCTTTGTCTTGTCACTGTGGAAAGGAAACTTGTGTAAACAATTTGAATTGTGCAATGAGACATTGATCTAAGTAATGACAGGGCACAGACATGAGTTCACTATTCAAACTCTTATGCCTTTTGCATTGATTGTTGCCAATTGAAAAGAAAAGCTAAACAAGGGAGAAGATATTTTACTTTCTCTTCAATACATCTATACTCATCTCTCAAAAATGTTCTCTTTTAATGGTTTCTTATCTTTACTGGAAGATAGTGGACATTTATCCAAGTAAGTGGACTTTCTTAATGACGACTGGAAATGACTGGCACTCAACCATCTTGGCTACTCACCGGCTGGAAGGGAAGATTGATCTCAGAATGTTTGATCAGAAGAACAGCCTGTACCAGCATCCATCAAGATGGCTACCAACCGACTGGAAGGTAAGCTGGCCCAAAGAATGGTCTACAAGAAGAACAGCCTGTACCAGCAACCATCAAGATGGCTACCAACCGACTGGAAGGTAAGCTGGCCCTAAGAATGGTCTACAAGAAGAACAGACTGTACCAGCATCCATCAAGATGGCTACCAACTGGCTGGAAGGTAAACTGGCCCTAAGAATGGTCTACAAGAAGAACAGCCTGTACCAGCATTCATCAAGATGGCTACCCACCGACTGGAAGGTAAGCTGGCCCTAGGAATGGTCTACAAGAAGAACAGCCTGTACCAGCATCCATCAAGATGGCTACCAACCGACTGGAAGGGAAGCTGACCCTAAGAATGGTCTACAAGAAGAACAGCCTGTACCAGCAACCATCAAGATGGCTACCAACCGACTGGAAGGGAAGCTGACCCTAAGAATGGTCTACAAGAAGAACAGCCTGTACCAGCAACCATCAAGATGGCTACCAACCGACTGGAAGGTAAGCTGGCCCTAAGAATGTTCTACAAGAAGAACAGCCTGTACCAGCAACCATCAAGATGGCTACCAACCGACTGGAAGGTAAGCTGGCCCTAAGAATGGTCTACAAAAAGAACAGCCTGTACCAGCAACCATCAAGATGGCTACCAACCGACTGGAAGGTAAACTGGCCCTAAGAATGGTCTACAAGAAGAACAGCCTGTACCAGCATCCATCAAGATGGCTTCCAACCGACTGGAAGGGAAGCTGGCCCTAAGAATGGTCTACAAGAAGAACAGCCTGTACCAGCATCCATTAAGATGGCTACCAACCAACTGGAAGGTAAGCTGGCCCTAAGAATGGTCTACAAGAAGAACAGCCTGTACCAGCAACCATCAAGATGGCTACCAACCGACTGGAAGGGAAGCTGGCCCTAAGAATGGTCTACAAGAAGAACAGCCTGTACCAGCAACCATCAAGATGGCTACCAACCGACTGGAAGGTAAACTGACCCTAAGAATGGTCCACAAGAAGAACAGCCTGTACCAGCAACCATCAAGATGGCTACCAACCGACTGGAAGGGAAGCTGGCCCTAAGAATGGTCTACAAGAAGAACAGCCTGTACCAGCATCCATTAAGATGGCTACCAACCAACTGGAAGGTAAGCTGGCCCTAAGAATGGTCTACAAGAAGAACAGCCTGTATCAGCAACCATCAAGATGGCTTCCAACCGACTGGAAGGTAAGCTGGCCCTAAGAATGGTCTACAAGAAGAACAGCCTGTATCAGCAACCATCAAGATGGCTTCCAACCGACTGGAAGGTAAGCTGGCCCTAAGAATGGTCTACAAGAAGAACAGACTGTACCAACATCGATCAAGATGGCTACCAACCGACTGGAAGGTAAGCTGGCCCTAAGAATGGTCTACAAGAAGAACAGCCTGTATCAGCAACCATCAAGTTGGGTGGTTTGTATCAGTTAAAAAGAATACTGGCTGAATCAAACAAATATTACACTTGAAAAATAATAGAGGAGTCAGCAGGT
Organism: Steromphala cineraria; assembly: GCA_916613615.1. NCBI lineage: Eukaryota > Metazoa > Mollusca > Gastropoda > Trochida > Trochidae > Steromphala > Steromphala cineraria. The sequence continues at coordinate 8,938,309 of OU744732.1, read as the reverse complement.
TGTAGAGTTGTGTGGCAATATTTCACCCATTAGCGACATTAGAAATTTGACATTATTGACACATAGAGTTGAATTTAAGATAATTGAACAAACCCAAAAGAAGTATATGAAGAGGAGAGACAAATGTTTGACAGGAAGCAACGCTGTGTAAGGAGGATACCTGCATAACAAAGAATGAAGATAACTCTTGTATAACCCAGTAGAGCCAATAGAGGTGATTTTCAAGGACAGTGACCAAGGCACAACTCAACATTTCAAGATGAGGTTCCGGAGAGTGAGTGACTTATTGTTTTACTCTGCATTCTGGTTCCTCCAAGCTGAACAACAGAAAATAGAACTGATAATCAAAATACTGGACTGAGATCTGAACAACAGAAAATAGAACTGATAATCATAAGGCTGGACTGAGATCTGAACAACAGAAAATAGAACTGATAATCATAAGGCTTGACCGAGATCTGAACAACAGAAAATAGAAATGATATATAATCATAAGGCTGGACTGAGATCTGAACAACAGAAAATAGAACTGATAATCATAAGGCTGGAGTGAGATCGGAACAACAGAAAATAGAACTGATAATCATGAGGCTGGAGTGAGATCGGAACAACAGAAAATAGAACTGATAATCATAAGGCTGGAGTGAGATCTGAACAACAGAAAATAGAACTGATAATCATAAGGCTTGAGTGAGATCTGAACAACAGAAAATAGAACTGATAATCATTTGGATGGAGTGAGATCTTAACAACAGAAAATAGAACTGATAATCATAAGGCTGGACTGAGATCTGAACAACAGAAAATAGAACTGATAATCATTTGGATGGACTGAGATCTGAACAACAGAAAATAGAACTGATAATCATTTGGATGGACTGAGATCTGAACAACAGAAAATAGAACTGATAATCATAAGGCTGGAGTGAGATCTGAACAACAGAAAATAGAACTGATAATCATAAGGCTGGAGTAAGATCTGAACAACAGAAAATAGAACTGATAATCATTTGGATGGACTGAGATCTGAACAACAGAAAATAGAACTGATAATCATTTGGATGGACTGAGATCTGAACAACAGAAAATAGAACTGATAATCATAAGGCTGGAGTGAGATCTGAACAACAGAAAATAGAACTGATAATCATTTGGATGGACTGAGACTACCAAAAGGAAGAAGAAATATTTTGATCTTCAGAACAGATTCCTCAAAGTGCACAAAGAACTTTATTAAAAAATCTATACTTAAAACCATATGAGACTAAAGTTAGTCAAAGATAATTAGGCATACTTCTCATCTCTAAATATTCCACCTGCCATCTTATAAAGGTACTTGATGAAGATAATATAAGGAAAAGTGGGCAAGCTTTTGTGATAAAACCCTTAATGGTGTACTGACTTTAGTAGATCTACGTTTACATTTTTTTTTTTTTTTTTTTTTTTTTATTTCACTTTTTTTCAGGCATACATACAGGTTAGCATACATGGTAATATACAAGTAATTCTATAACAAAATAAATTTTTGGGTATATTGTGCATACAGAAAAGTTGATGAAGTCAGGTATTCATCTAAATAGAACATGCAAGATAGACCACAATTTCAGGAAATATGTTTCCTGGTTTTGGTTAATGTATATGTATTTTGTAATATTGTAATATTGTGTGATTTGCCTCTTGATATATATTATATTTGGGATAAAACTTTTCTTACTACAATAGTATATAATATTCTTAACTAACATAATAATAGCATTTAAAACATAATTATTTTTCCCTTTCACTCCAAATAATATCTGGGAAACTGTAAAACTAAGTTGTACATCAACAGTGTTGAGCCAAATTTTTATCTCTTGCCATATATTTTTCACCTTGCTACACTCCCAGAACATATGATAAATAGTTTCGTCAGCTGCATTGCAGAAAGTACATTGTGGGGTATCAACATATTTTATTTTGTAAAGGAAATGTTTTGTTGGGAGTATTCTGTGGATGATTCGGTACTGAAGCCATTTTAGATCAGTGCTAGGGGTACATTTGTTGGCAATAGTGCTAAAACATTCCCAATCTGAATCAGTGTAGTGCGAACCAGTGACTTGTTCCCATTTATCATAGCAAGGGAGTTTTACAAAATGTGACTCAAGTAACATATCATACAGTTTCGGATGACCCAAAAGAGTATTTGTACATTTGATTATGAAAGGGTACACGGGATTGTGAAGCTTACAATCGGATAAAGTAACATCAATTGAGTTAGCATAATAAAGAACTGCACGTTTAATACCCTCATAATGGAGAAAGTTGATATCAAGAGAATATACAGTACACAATTCTTCCTTGGAGTAAAATCTTCCATTTTCATCCAATAAATCATTTACAAATATTATACCCTTCTTTGCCCATTTTTTGTATAAAACGCTCTTATTTCCAACCTTAATACTATCGTTATTCCATATACTTTGCGAGAGTAGATCATACGTACTTTTAGCATGTCGTTTGTATTTACCCACTGTGTTGGACCAGTTCTTAAAGACTTCTATCCAAAATGGATTTGAAATTGAAGATATTACTTTATTTTCAATATATGTTTTATCTGATATCCACAAAAGACTTTGATTGTGCAGTCTATGCATGAGTAAATCTTTCCAATTTGACAAACAACATTGTAATCTCTGGATCCATTTCAATTTTTGTGAAGATATAATATCTTTGATAATTGGAACTTTAAGGCCACCGTGTTCCGGACTAAGAACAACGGTGTCTCTTTTAACTTTGTCTGGTTTGTTTCTCCAAATAAATTTAAAACACTCTTTTTGGAATTTTTCAATAACAGCTTCAGGTGGGCGGGGTAGGGCAGAGAATAGATGGTTCAACTTTGGCAGAAGTAAGGATTTAAGAACTGTGTTTCTTCCGTAAGGTGTAAGATTTCTTGCTAACCATATGTTCATCAAATGTTTTATTTGTAGAAACTTTTCATCGTAATTTATTTGACAAATGCTATCCATATCAATGCTAAAATGTATTCCCAAGAGTTTAAAATCACATTGTGACCAATCAAAGTTTACATTTTGTGATGAGCCTGGGTGGGCATATAAAATTGAAGGCACGTTAAACCCTTTAAATAAATAATATTTTAAAGAAATTATGAATAATACTGAAGTGATTTTATGTTATGCGAATGAGGTTTGCTTTCTCACACTACGAATAATTGGAAAACAATGAGTGTCGTTGAGGCAACCTAATACAATTCGATACACCTTTTGACACCATGTTTGATCATGGACTTTTGAAATTATGTTTTTTTTCAATTCCTAACTTCTAACGCAAAACAACTGTCTGAAATGATAAAATGTATACATATAAGTGTTAATGAACAAGTTTAGTTTCCAAATCTTCTATTAGATATCATGTAAATAAAACCTACCTTGTCGAAATTACTGTAGTCAATGCTAAATACTCCAAAGAGCGTGTAATACCCCAAGCGTGACTCCCCGTAATTTCACAATCAGTTACGATGTGTCATTACTGTTTAATTACTACTCTCATGTTTTATTGCCGGACAGCTGAGCTGGTAAAACCTGTTTATTTACCACCATTGTCTGTTATATTTACATTGATTAGACCAACTTCCGTTCTGTATATGATGTCATAAAACACTCCGGGAATGCGCAGTAAAGGTAATATCGTTTTTCCGGTATAAACCGTTTTCCGACTGTCAAATTGAGCAGCCTGAAATTCGAGCACTTTCAAATGCGATATCTTTGTTATTAGAGGACCGATGAAAACGTTTTTTGGTGTTTTTTAAAGCTGACAGTATTTTTTGTACAAATTAACCTATTATTAGAAAAAAACAATGAGGTTTCCTGTCATTTAAAGTCAATTTTAAAAACTCCCTTTGATTTATGGTTTAACTAAACTATGGTGAGATATACATTAGCCAATCATTTCGGGAAAGTTATATGTGGGTGTCCTTCAAATATATCCTCATCAACATGTGGCCTTTGGACTTTTTACTTTAAAAATTAATTGCTCCCCCTTAATAAACCCTTGGGTATTACTTACAGCAACCGTGTGGGTGGCTAAACAAAATTAAAAATACCAAGAGTTTGATTATTTTATCACGGGCTAATAAGACATTTGAGAAATTAGGTCTGATGAAGCCGCTCTCGCGGGTGGCGAAATGGTACAATCAAAGCCTTGAAGTTGTCACCCGCCTGGTTTTCTATGTGTTTTGTAACCCCCCCCCCTATCATTTTTGATAAAGAGAAAAAGAAAGATGCTCCTTTTAAGTAAACTTACAACAAAGATACATGAACAATTTTAAGATATAAGCCAATGTGAAATGTCTTTGCATTTCAATAAACAACAAGTTTTCATGAATATTTGGAAATTTAAGCAATTATTATGGAGAAAGTATGATTATTTGAAAAAGAAATGGATTTCAGTCTACAATACGTTGTTAAACAGATTCCATGATTTTCATTATAATAAATATGTATATTATTTACCCTTGATATGAATCTAAATGCCATAAGTAATTAGAATTTTAAATATCTTGCATATTCATCCTAAAATGTTATATATTTGATAAATAGTTGGCTTCAATGAAAAACTAAAAAAAGAATTCAAATTAATCATCAAGTTTATATGAATATCGAACCAATAACCTATCTAACATTTCGGCTCCCAACTGCCATTTTGACTACTTAGATAAGTTTTCAAATTATGTTTGATTGATCCCAACTTCATACCTTATTATTGTCAATATACAACTTTGATTATCTTTATAGCTGAAACTTTCAGTAACAGTGGATACTTCTTGATCAAATTACACATTTGGTATAGTTAGTCTAGGAGTGCATCCATAGCCTGAACTTTAACCTTCTAATTACTTGTCACTTTGCATCAAGAAACAGTGCAAAAAGGGCTTTTAGTACATTAATTTAAAAAATGCCAAATTTAAAACAATCTTATATAAACCTTTTTCTTTGTTTGTAAAGTTTAACAATAACAATTCAAGGTAAGATTACTAATGTTTGAGAGGGAATTTGATGCCCCTGAAATCCTTCAAATATATCTAGCTTCAAAAGTTGCAATAATTGAGCGAGAAGAAACCTTTAGAGAAGTTGATTAGGAAAAATTAAAATCTAATTTATTGCAAAAACTCCCGTTTTCATATTTTGATTATCACTCTAGAAAGAGTCTTTCGAATTTGTGAAACCCATGACTAGATTTGAAAAAAAACCATCTTTGGGTAGTTTTCTTAGTTCAAATTCTAAGCGGACAAGTTCAAGGTTAAATAAGAATTTGGTAGATTTTTTTCACCAATTTATTTAGCAATTCTATGATATATATGGAATGGTTGTTCACCTTGCATTCTCAAGTAGGAAAAAGATTTTACCGCCGAAGGTTCAATGCCAGTCAAATGTACATGAATAAATTTCACTGAAATTCGAAATGACTTGTACATAACTGAAAATCTTCATCAAAAGTCAACATAAGAAATTAAGTAAATCAATGAGAAATATTGACAAGAAATTATTTGGAATTCAACTGCTACAAGCTTTGAGATTTTGAAGTTTTCACTTTTGAAAATAGTTAATAATACCCCTTTTCTCGAAAATCGAAATTGAAAAGGTGTTTGATACAAATTGAGGTTATTACATCAGCTATAACCCCTGGAAACATTATCAAAATGAATCTATCAAGCAGACAGAATTTATCACTTTGAGATAACCTGTCATTCATACCTTGCATCATATCTGATCTGAGTAGCTCCTAATTTGGTCATCTGTGAGATGTCATGTTCCACATATTCTAGTGGGTCTCTCTAGCCTTGTGACAGATTGAGCCAAGTACAAAATCACCTGACCGCCATCCAATAGAACACTACTCAGATCAGATGTGCAACGAAAATAGTTTACCTTGACAGTTAACTGAAGGGTAAGTTGAACAGCCAGGAAATTTTTTTAAGCAGTGGGGAATTTCCTGATGAAGGGAATTGAGAGAAGCAAAGGTTGAAGTTTTAATATTTTCTGGATTTGGTTGTTGTCAGCTCCTGGGATGAACTATGCTGAACCCCTGTTTATGGAAGAAGTAGGCCTGACTATTTGCAGGGCATCGTCCAGTTGGCACTGAGTGGAATCATGTGTTGAATGAGAGTGTTTTGCATCCCAATGGATGTTGTGATGTGAATATTTGGTGTGGTGTCTGAAAGTGCTGATAGTGTCTGCATCGATTGTGGATATCTTGGGTTTGATGTGTTTGCCAAATGGTCTGGATGTTCCCTGATGTAGTTGCTGCTGCAGTCACAACTGATGTTGCACACGGCACCTTTAGGCTGACTGTGGTGTGATTCCTACCAGTTGCCCCAGAGATGTTCCTGGGAGATGTGACAGTAAGGAAGGAGGAGGCTACGACTGCTTGCTGCTGGACAAATGATAAGTGATATGATATTTTGCCAATGTTGAGTTACCTGTTAATGGTTATAGGTGCTGGGTAGTGGATGGACCGGTCAACAGGTTTAGTTGGGAGTTGTTAAGTTGGGTGGAGAGAGTTGGATAGATTGATAGGTAGGCATGCATGCACTACCCAACATTTGCAAAACATCACATCCCCACTGAGCAGCAAGCAGACATCATTACCCACTTACCTACTGCCACATCTCTCAAGATCACCACTAGGGTAACTGTTAGGTAACACACCACAACACTACAGCCTATTAAAGGTGCGGTCTACATCATCAGCTACGACTGCAGCAGCAACTACAAGAGAGAGACATTCAGGCCACTCAGCAAACACATCCTATACCACAAGACATCCACAGTCAATGCTGACAACTATCAGCCATTTCAGATCACAACACCAAAATCCACCATCACAACACCGATTGGGATTGTCAAAACACTCACAAACAACACCATGATTACACTAAGCACCAAGTGGAGGAAGCCCTGCAAATAACCAGGCGTAGTTCCTCCATAAACAGGGATTGTCAATAATTCATCCAATTAGCTAACAACTACCAAATCCTGAAATGAACTTCAACCCGCTGTTGTTTCCCTTTATACAGGAATTCCCCTCCGCTACGTCTTAAATCTTCCTCGCTATCTTACTTATTATTCACTGATGGTAAAGATGAAATAATAATTCAGGGGTGGGGCCAAGATCACTTCAATGTAGCCAAGCAGTCAAAACATTCCAATTAGAAATTTGTATAGATAATATTACTATTGGATAAAAATTAGATTTTAAAAAATATCAGAAATAAATCTGTTCACTAAATTAAGTACTTTTGAATATTTTACTCAAGTATAGGACTTTGTTGACCCCAACCCTGAATGTTGTAAAACTTCAAATCTCAAAACTGTAACAGTTAATTCAAAATATTTCAACAGCTAGCTGACTTTTCCTTCTCATATGGATTTAAGTTCCTTATAAAGAATTTCCACGTTTTAACAATACATTTATAACATTTTAGTGAAATTGTACATTTGAACAGGTCATAATCTTCACTTACCAGACCTAATCACCAATGGCTATGAACAAAATTTATTATTTATAATTTGTATGAATACTTAAATACAATATGAAGTTTACCCTAATTTAAGTTTACAACCCTTGAATGTGGTCAAACAGAATGAGTGCTAATATATTAAAACAAATGTAAAATAGCAACCTTTTTGCAAAGTATTCCCAATTACAAAATGAACAAATCCCATTAACCCATTATTGTATTAAAATTGATAGTTAACGAAAAATTCAACACGATTTCTTATTTGTAATTTGTATGAATACTTAAATAAATTTTGAATTTTACCCTAATTCAAGTTTACAACCCTTGAATGTGGTCATTTACAGAAAGGTGTTTCAAACAGAATGAGTGCTAACATATTAAAACAAATGTAAAATAGCAATCTTTTTGCATTGTATTCCCAATTACAAAATGAACAAATCCCAAAGGCACTAAAACCATTATTGTATTAAAGTTTATAGTTAAGAAAAAATGGATACAGAGAAGTAATTTAGAATCAACATACTTCCAAAAGTAGTTTGTGCGGAGAATTCTTTTTTAAAAATTCAGTTCACAAATTGAATTGATAATTATTGATTGATAACGGATGGTTCACAGTTCATGACAATCAATTGCATGATATTAATAGATTCTGTTAATGCTTTAGGCTTTCACTTGTAACCTGTATACAAAGTTCAGTAAACATGTAAATATGATTGACAAGGTGATTCCTTACTCTTGTGCTGCTTTATTCATTGTGGTCATAAACGTAATTTTGTTTATTTAAGCTAATATTTTATAATTGATAGATTTAAAGCATATGTTCATATTACGATTTTTTTTATCTTCTTTAATTATTTTTTATAATATTCTTTCATTTCTAAAAAGTATATCACAATCTCACTTTCAATCAATTTTTTCACCTTTGCTATATATATATTATATGCTTTTAGAAATATTGTAAGTGAATCTGATTTAATTCTTCTTTATTGCAGATCTTTACTTTCTCCAGTCTTGTATCTTAGCAAAAAAATGAAAGATATGTATTATGTACAGAGAAAAAATAGTCAAATCTTCAATGCACTGTAAGCTCAAAAGATATTTATCTGTTGTGGATCACAACATAGCTTTTTATAGTCACGGAGAACCATTCATACATAACCAATACCAACTGTCCAAAGGTTCCTAAGACAAACATTTCAGTGCAGTTTTATCATCATAAGCTCATCTATTAGTTGGTCTTTATTTTCTGGGGGGATATCTAAGAAATAGCTGGCAGTAGTAGAATATAAAAGTAGCAAAGACTTTCCTAATGTCTTAACCATAACAGAACCTAACCTACATTCATATTTCTCGTATTCTATCATTACTTGATCATCTGTCATACTATTAATTCGTTCTATAGTAATTTTCTTATCAACATATATATTTCCCTCCACCTAAAACAGCTCCTATAAGCCTTTCTCTCTTACTTTCAACTAGTTCAGAATGGGGTTCGTAATGGGTAGGGGTGGTGTCAATTTCACCTAAAACTTTGTTGATATCCATTTTTAAAAATAGATCTCTAATGTTTAAAGCAAGCAATAGCAAGAAGATAAATACACTGAAAAGTACAAAGTGGATACCTAAAACCATTAAGATTATAATCAGTAATAAAATATCTAACATTTTATATATATAAAGATTTAATCTTAAATAATAAAGGATGATATTACCTAAAGATCCCCATTGTGCTTTAATTTGTGGACAAACTGGATGTGGTAAGAGCAAATTTCTTTTAGATCTTATTGAGACCTATGATTATGAAAATTTTGAACACATATTAATACTATGCCCCACCATAAATGATAATGAAACATATAAATCTAGATTGTGGATAAATACAGATCCAGAAGTATATAAAATTCTTCTTTGAGATCGTCTGAATGAGGAGTTGAAGTATTTCAATAAAAATTTAAAATGAAAGCACCTAATTCATTATTGATGATTGTAGCGCGGAAAAAGTCCTCACTACAAAGAAAGATGAGCTGTCGAGACTAGCTCTCTCGGGGCGGCATACGGTGCATAGTGTGTGGATTCTTTCACAGAAATACAACTCTATACTTTAGACTTTAGAGAGCAGACAAGGTGGATTTGTTTATTTAAGTGTAAGGACAAAGATACGTTTGATGATTGTTTACGTGAGAGTGTATGTAATTGAAACTAAAGCAAATAGAGAGAAAATAAGACAGTTGAATCAAAATAAGTACTCAAAATTGGTACTTTGTACAGATCACTCAACAGCTTATAAAATTTATTGATTTTCACTATAAAATTTAGCAAAATCCCCCCTCCTGGCTTTTCAGCCAGCCCTCCCTGGGGGTAAGGACCTAAGAGCAGCCATTCATGATTCTCCCCAGGGAGGTGAGGGCAGGAGTTGCACCACCAACAGCCCCGTGTTTCAATGTCTGGAATTTCATATTGCTTTCATGTGCCTCTGTAGTAGCTCTAACCCCGACTCATTACATATTACCAAGCTTAACCACATGAGATGTATGAAATGTACTCTCGAAATGTCTTGAAGCTTGCAAGCCGTTAGGCCGATGCTAGAGGCTTCAGAACCGTGCTGGTAGCACGTCACCATCTCCCCCTTCCTTCACAACCCTCACAGAAAACATCGAAAGTGTGAGAGTGCTACTGGAGGAGTGGCAAGGATTCACCAACACAGGAGCTATATTGGAGTGTACACTCGAAATGTCTCGAAGCTTGCAAGCTGTTATGACGATGTTAGAGGCTTCAGAACCGTGCTGGTAGCATGTCACCATCTCCCCCTTCCTTCACAACCCTCACAGAAACAATCGAAAGTGTGAGAGTGCTACTGGAGGAGTGGCAAGGATTCACCAACACAGGAGCTATATTGGAGTGTACACTCGAAATGTCTCGAAGCTTGCAAGCTGTTATGCAGATGTTAGAGGCTTCAGAACCGTGCTGGTAGCACGTCACCATCTCCCCCTTCCTTCACAACCCTCACAGAAAACATCGAAAGTGTGAGAGTGCTACTGGAGGAGTGGCAAGGATTCACCAACACAGGAGTTATATTGGAGTATACACCCAAACGTCTCGAAGCTTGCAAGTCGTAAGCCCGATGCTAGAGGCTTCAGAACCGTGCTGGTAGCACCTCACCATCTCCCCCTTCCTTTACAACCCTCACAGAAAACATCGAAAGTGTGAGAGTGCTACTGGAGGAGTGGCAAGGATTCACCAACACAGGAGCTATATTGGAGTGTACGCTCGAAATGTCTCGAAGCTTGCAAGCTGTGCTGAGGTTCTTCCTAGTTCACAGGAGTTATATTAGAAAGAACAGATGAACAATGAATGAATGTGATTCTAACTTGGCTATATGCATCTAGCCGGGGTTCGAACCTATTCCGTCAGCACATGAAAGCACTAATGAATTATACGTATAGACAGAATTTGTGTTTTTTAAATTCACCAACACAGGAGTTATACGATTGTTATACGATTGTTTGAATCGTAGATCCTCGGCTCCGCTACGCCTCGGAGACCTACGATTCAAACAGGAGGTATATTGAGCGATACACCTCGGGAAGTGTGGGTATATCTATTACATACACCCAAACGTCTCGAAGCTTGCAAGCCGTTAGGCTCATGCTAGAGGCTTCAGAACCGTGCAAGGTTCTTCCCAGTTCACAGGAGTTATATTGGAAAGAACAGATGAACAATGATAAATGTGATTCTAACTTGGCTATTTGCATCTAGCCGGGGTTGAACCTGTTCCGTCAGCACATGAAAACACTAATGAAATTTCCAGACCATTGACCCACGGGGCTGTTGGGGCCAACAAGAATTCATAGGTAAACTCATATATTATATCTACAATACTATTTTTCTGTTTTTTCAATAAATTTAATTGGAAAATTTAGTACTTTATAGATTGAAAATACATACTGTGTACTATATCTTATGTTAATTAGTGTAAAACAAAGAAAAAATTAATTATCTTAATCTAAAATCCTACTTCACTAATAGTCAAATCTTCAATGCACTGTAAGCTCAAAATCTGTTGATTTTGGATCACAACAAACCTTTTTATAGTCAGCAGAGAACCATTCATACATAACCAATACCAACTGTCCAAAGGTTCATAAGACAAACATCTTTGCAGTTTTATCAAGTAAAACATTTGACTTATTTCAATCATTATACGTAGACAGAATTTGTGTTTTTTTAAATTAAGAAGCGTTTACTAAAAAATTCGATCCTTCAAATTCTTTTCTTTCTTGAAATTAAAAACATCAACATTTTTTGTTTCACTTAGTGAGATACTGATAACTTTAATAATTTGTAACCATGTATAACTTTACCTTGATAGTGGAAGCATACCTTAAGTATCTATAAAAATTGCTATCCTTAACATTAGGAAGTTGATGATCCATACCATGATGGTTTCCTTGTATGTACAATCTTATCAAATCTCTATAAGGTAATTGAAAAAAGCCAATGCCACATTTATGAAAAGATACCTCAGAGAGCCCCCAATCATTTTCTTGTTTGGTTCTGATAAGACCAAAATAAATATCTTTTTAGATTTAGACATTTGAATATTGAATTCCATAACACAAATATATTGTTGTTGATAAACACCAAGCAGAGATAAAACATCCCAACTACCATGGACACCGGTAACCTATCAAACAACTCAATACTGTCTTTCTGGCTGCTTTAGTTAAGTTTAAGGAGACATTGTTAAACTTTGGCATACAGTCAACAATCTAATGTAATACAAGAGACGTCTTTATATTACTATAGGATGTGTTGTAAACATGTAAGTCATTCTACCTATATATGGTATTCTTTCTATTGGTCTTCATCCACCATCTTAAATTGTTAGCACTTCTCGAAAAGAAATCTGCTGTATCTCTTGATATAAAATAAAATAACTAAACGGTTGATAGAATAAGCATATTTACAAATATTAAATCATAAAAATTATCCAATATGACATCATTTCATCATCATAAAGGATTCCACACTAATTAAAATAAATCTGCTGTAATATGATATTTTATTTACAAAGTTAGAATAAACTAAGTAGTTTAGAAAATTTGAGCATATTTACAAATAATTAATCATATTTTTTTTGTCAAATTGTTCAATATAAAATGACTCAAATGCTACCCATAATAACATATTGATATAAAATAAAATGCTGTATTGTACCAAGCTATTGATATTAAATAAAATGGTTGATAGAATAAGCATATTTACAAATATTGAATCATAAAAGTTATCCATTGTCCATTTATCATGATAAAGGATTCCACACTCATTAAATTAAATCTCCTGTAGTATGATAATCTATTTACAAATTAAGAATAACTAATTAGTTGAGAAAATATGAGCATATTTACAAATAATTCATCATAAAAGTTCACTTGGCGTTAAAATGGGGGAAGGATCGAGGGCCATTGGCTGCATTTCATAATGTTTCTATTTTTGTTGTCAAATTATTTAATCTAAAACGACTCAAATGCTACCCATAATAACATATTTAGAATTAGTTGTCAAATAATTTTTAAGTCCTACTAAATTCCGTTTCCACAGAAGATACTCCAAAAGGACTGTCCCTTTAAGCATGTGAACTAAGAAGTAATGTCACTGATAATTATTAGTAGAAACAGTCCAAAACTTTCCCAAATGATCAGCGATTCCTTCAACAGTCCAAAATAATACATAAACTCATGGCCTACATATGGGCTAATATTAACAGCAATCACTTTTCATTGTCCTCAGCATATGTACATTTTGTGAATCAATTTCATAATATTGACACATAACAAACAGATTGTCTGCCAGACCCTAATATAAGATGAAAGCTTAAGCAAGTCTATAAGAAGACTGCTGTGTTGTACTAATCTATTGATATTAAATAAAAAAACTTAACTAATTGATAGAATAACCATATTTACAAATATTGAATCATACAAATATTCCATTATGACATCATTGTCATAATAAAGAATTCCACACTCATTAAATTAAATCTCATGTAATATGATAACTTATTTACAAAGTTATTATAACTAATTAGTTGGGGAAATATGAGCATATTTACAAATAATCCATCATAAAAGTTACATTGGCGTTAAAATGTGATCCTCTAGAATTCCATTTATTATACAGGTAATGAATGATTATTGCTTTGTACATCATAACAGTTGTTGTATGTGATAAATTTATACTGAAGACAAAGACTCAAACCAAATCACCCATCAAAGATAAACCATCTACAGGAACGCTAACAAAAAGTCCATCCCAGAAGGCTTGTACGTTCCACATAAATGCAGAATAACAAAGATCAAAACCTGTACATTTAATATTTGCACGTGTGTGAGTACTTGATATATAGGCAGAACTTCTCAATAATTATTTGGTTCACAGATGATGTGACAAAAATATCTTAACTCTTAGATATAGATTAAGCAAGCAAAGAGAAGTTAGCACGGAGTTCACTTTTCCTCAATCTAACTTATTATTTGTAGTTAACATCTTAATACCAGTGCAGGCCTGTGTTATCAAAAGGTTCGATTCCCTCTAGGACAATAACCATAGTAACTGCAATCCATGCTATCTGATAATACTCTATAGAATTCTTACTGCTTGATTCAAGATATTTTCCTAAATCATCTTAAACTATTTTACATTGTGGATACTGAAAAACTGGAAAAGTTCAAAAGTAGATAACTGGAAAAGTTCAAAAGTAGATATCGGTAGATAGATATTTTCTTAAAAGATTATTATACAAAAGACAATTGCAATTTAGCCTGCAATCTTTCAACTTAAAATTCAATAAAGTTTGAGGACTGATTGGCTTTTTTAAACCTGAACCTAGAGCTTGCACTGGGGTCCATATGTGTGGTCTAGTTTGCTGGTTAACATATTAACCCTGAACCTGGAGCTTGCACTGGGTCCATATGTGTGGTCTAGTTTGCTGGTTAACATATTGACCCTGAACCTAGAGCTTGCACTGGGTTCCATATGGACGGTCTAGTTTGCTGGTTAACATATTAACCCTGAACCTGGAGCTTGCACTGGGTTCCATATGGACGGTCTAGTTTGCTGGTTAACATATTAACCCTGAACCTAGAGCTTGCACTGGGTTCCATATGGACGGTCTAGTTTGCTGGTTAACATATTAACCCTGAACCTAGAGCTTGCACTGGGTTCCATATGGACGGTCTAGTTTGCTGGTTAACATATTAACTCTGAACCTAGAGCTAGCACTGGGTTCCATATGGACGGTCTAGTTTGCTGGTTAACATATTAACCCTGAACCTAGAGCTTGCACTGGGTTCCATATGGACGGTCTAGTTTGCTGGTTAACATATTGACCCTGAACCTAGAGCTTGCACTGGGTTCCATATGGACGGTCTAGTTTGCTGGTTAACATATTAACCCTGAACCTTGAGCTTGCACTGGGTTCCATATGGACGGTCTAGTTTGCTGGTTAACATATTAACCCTGAACCTTGAGCTTGCACTGGGTTCCATATGGACCCTGAACCTTGAGCTTGCACTGGGTTCCATATGGACGGTCTAGTTTGCTGGTTAACATATTAACCCTGAACCTAGAGCTTGCACTGGGTTCCATATGTGCGGTCTAGTTTGCTGGTTAACATATTAACCCTGAACCTAGAGCTTGCACTGGGTTCCATATGGACGGTCTAGTTTGCTGGTTAACATATTAACCCTGAACCTAGAGCTTGCACTGGGTTCCATATGGACGGTCTAGTTTGCTGGTTAACATATTAACCCTGAACCTAGAGCTTGCACTGGGTTCCATATGTGCGGTCTAGTTTGCTGGTTAACATATTAACCCTGAACCTAGAGCTTGCACTGGGTTCCATATGGACGGTCTAGTTTGCTGGTTAACATATTAACCCTGAACCTAGAGCTTGCACTGGGTTCCATATGTGCGGTCTAGTTTGCTGGTTAACATATTAACCCTGAACCTGGAGCTTGCACTGGGTTCCATATGGACGGTCTAGTTTGCTGGTTAACATATTAACCCTGAACCTAGAGCTTGCACTGGGTTCCATATGGACGGTCTAGTTTGCTGGTTAACATATTAACCCTGAACCTTGAGCTTGCACTGGGTTCCATATGGACGGTCTAGTTTGCTGGTTAACATATTAACCCTGAACCTTGAGCTTGCACTGGGTTTCATATGGACCCTGAACCTTGAGCTTGCACTGGGTTCCATATGGACGGTCTAGTTTGCTGGTTAACATATTAACCCTGAACCTAGAGCTTGCACTGGGCTCCATATGGACGGTCTAGTTTGCTGGTTAACATAGGAGGTGAGGTGATGTAGGATTTAACGTCACTTTCAAGATTATTTCACTTATATTGCGGCTGCTAGTATTATTGCAGGGACAAAGTAGGTGACACCATTGTGGCTATGTATTATGGTGAAACCTGTGAGCATCGGCTGGAACTATCAACCATGGGTGGTACTGCACTGTGTGGTCTAGTAATCTGGTTAACATTTGATGGTTTCATATGTATGGTATGCAAGATATTGTATGGCTTGTTATTTCATAGCATGAATGGAATTGTATTGAATGATATGCAGGACATCTTATGGTATGTATATAGTATTGTTGCTATTGTATGTAAGGTAATGTGAGGTATCAATAGTTGTCATGGTATGAATAGTGTGGTATTGTATGATATGTAGAACATCTTATGGTATGTATAGTATTGTCACTATTGTATGTAAGGTAATGCGAGGTATCAATAGTTGTCATGGTATGAATAGTGTGGTATTGTATGATATGTAGAACATCTTATGGTATGTATAGTATTGTCACTATTGTATGTAAGGTAATGCGAGGTAACAATAGTTGTCATGGTATGATTAGTGTGGTATTGTATGATATGTAGAACATCTTATGGTATGTATAGAATTTATGCAAGGTAATGTGTGGTATCAATAGTTGTCATGGTATGAATAGTGTGGTATTGTATGATATGTAGAACATCTTATGGTATGTATAGTATTATCACTATTGTATGTAAGGTAATGCAAGGTATCAATAGTTGTCATGGTATGAATGATGTGGTATTGTATGATATGTAGAACATCTTATGGTATGTATAGAATTTATGCAAGGTAATGTGAGGTATTAATATAGTTAGTTGTTATGGTTTGAATAATGGTTTGTATAAATGGTTTGTGTTGTGTTTATATTGTATGAATGGATTGTATGCATTGTATTTGTTGTCTGTATGGATGGTTTGTAAGCAATGTATGAGTTGCAAGGTATAATACAGTTGGTATGGTGTGTATTGTATGATATTTATTATCTGTATGGAATAGTATGGATGGTTTGTAAGCAATGTATGAGTTGCAAGGTATAATGCAGTTGGTATGGTGTGTATTGTATGATATTTATTGTCTGTATGGAATAGTATGGATGGTTTGTAAGCAATGTATGAGTTGCAAGGTATAATGCAGTTGGTATGGTGTGTATTGTATGGTATTTATTGTCTGTATGGAATAGTATGGATGGTTTGTAAGCAATGTATGAGTTGCAAGGTATAATGCAGTTGGTATGGTGTGTATTGTATGATATTTATTGTCTGTATGGAATAGTATGGATTGTTTGTAAGCAATGTATGAGTTGCAAGGTATAATACAGTTGGTATGGTGTGTATCGTATGATATTTATTGTCTGTATGGAATAGTATGGATGGTTTGTAAGCAATGTATGAGTTGCAAGGTATAATGCAGTTGGTATGGTGTGTATTGTATGATATTTATTGTCTGTATGGAATAGTATGGATGGTTTGTAAGCAATGTATGAGTTGCAAGGTATAATACAGTTGGTATGGTGTGTATTGTATGATATGTATTGTCTGTATGGAATAGTATGGATGGTTTGTAAGCAATGTATGAGTTGCAAGGTATAATGCAGTTGGAATGGTGTGTATTGTATGATATGTATTGTCTGTATGGAATAGTATGGATGGTTTGTAAGCAATGTATGAGTTGCAAGGTATAATGCAGTTGGAATGGTGTGTATTGTATGATATTTATTGTCTGTATGGTATAGTATGGATGGTTTGTAAGCAATGTATGAGTTGCAAGGTATAATACAGTTGGTTTGGTGTGTATTGTATGATATTTATTGTCTGTATGGAATAGTATGGATGGTTTGTAAGCAATGTATGAGTTGCAAGGTATAATACAGTTGGTTTGGTGTGTATTGTATGATATGTATTGTCTGTATGGAATAGTATGGATGGTTTGTAAGCAATGTATGAGTTGCAAGGTATAATACAGTTGGTATGGTGTGTATTGTATGATATTTATTGTCTGTATGGAATAGTATGGATGGTTTGTAAGCAATGTATGAGTTGCAAGGTATAATACAGTTGGTTTGGTGTGTATTGTATGATATTTATTGTCTGTATGGAATAGTATGGATGGTTTGTAAGCAATGTATGAGTTGCAAGGTATAATACAGTTGGTATGGTGTGTATTGTATGATATTTATTGTCTGTATGGAATCGTATGGATGGTTTGTAAGCAATGTATGAGTTGCAAGGTATAATACAGTTGGTATGGTGTGTATTGTATGATATTTATTGTCTGTATGGAATAGTATGGATGGTTTGTAAGCAATGTATGAGTTGCAAGGTATAATACAGTTGGTATAGTGTTATGTATGATATTTATTGTCTGTATGGAATAGTATGGATGGTTTGTAAGCAATGTATGAGTTGCAAGGTATAATGCAGTTGCAAACGTAGAACGCCGCTATATCATACAAGCAATACATATCATACTAATAAATGATGCACTATACACTTGGAGACCATTCAAACAATACAATCCAACATAACATACAATCAAAGATACCAGGTACAAGTAGAAACCAAACATACAAATCATAGATACCAGGTACAAGTAGAAACCAAACATACAATCATAGATACCAGGTACGGTTTAAACAATATTTATTTCAAAAAGAAAGGGATTGGTATATATAGTACAAGTAGAAACCAAACATACAAGTCATCCACAATATTCATCTTTAAATTGCAACCAGAGAAATCATACAGTTTTTTAATGAATTTCAGCATACAATTTGAAATAAATATTGTTTAAACCGTACCTGGTATCAATGATTGTATGTTTGGTTTCTACTTGTACCTGGTATCTATGATTTGTATGTTTGGTTTCTACTTGTACCTGGTATCTATGATTTGTATGTTATGTTGGATTGTATTGTTTGAATGGTCTCCAAGTGTATAGTGCATCATTTATTAGTATGATATGTATTGCTTGTATGATAAAGCGGCGTTCTACGTTTGCGGGATTGGCATATCAATTGGGCGGATGAAAGACGACGTTTGCGCGGAAGAATTATTATCATTTGCGCGGCGCACTCATGCGAAGTTAATACTGAATGAACATCGGATTTACCCCTTCCGTTGGCCAGATTTTAATCTGTTGACCCCTGTTCACCACGTGGAGGTGGAAGTGGGATTTTGAACAGGATAAGTTTATGAATATCACTCAGTCATTAAAAGGATCATGATCACTCAGTCATTAAAAGAGACAACTCTGTCATTAAAATGTTCACTCCGTAATTAAAAGGATCACTCAGTATAATACAATGACAATTTAAATGATATGAAATCATACATCTTTAATAGGAGTGAATCTCTGACCCATTGTGATTAGGTACTCATTTCTGGTCATTTCTCCATCAACATACTTTTTGTAAATTGCCATGGCAAATTGTGATCTGTCTCTCTTCTTTGCGTGTCATTGGTGTGAGGTGAACACTTCTCATTTTGATGTATTGAAGTTTCAATCTAACACAGAGTTTCCCTGTTGGTTTCAGAAAGTTTAAAATCCATACTTAAAAAATCCATAAGCCATAAGCCAGCCAACCAGCCTTGACTAATTAGCTTGTCCAATCATCAGCAACGCGTGAGTGCGTCCGCGCAAATGACAAGTCACTTTGCCGCGCAAATTAAACACCGCGATCAATAAAAAAACGTGCAAACGTAGTGCGCCCATGATATAGTATGGCAATGTATGTTTTCTTTATTGTGATAAACTAAGTACTAGGGTTTCCATATACAATGTAATGAATGTGATGAGTGCATGTCTGAAAGATAAGGTTTTTCTGATTATGCAGTTTACATGATATAGAAGTTTACTACCGGGTAATACGAATATGTAAGTATTAATATGTATTACATGTATGTTTTGAATATCACATATTTACGATATTGATTGATGAATGGTATGTTTTTGTAGAATTAACATGAAGCCATAAAAGGACATATTTGGGAAATGAAATATTTAGTTTCTAAACTATGCAGTAGTGTTCGCTATATAACACACACAAAGCAAAACAAAACATAAATGCATCATATTAGAAGATATTTGCTGTGTCCATTATTTAAATCTTGTAACCACATGTAATCATTATTAAACTTTGGAGTAAGTTTATGCAAGTTGATATGCCATTACCAATTGGTATCACACCATTGTAGACAACATATTCCATGTTCATTTATGATAAACATATAAACATGCAAATTAACCTTTTTGTAATTATTGCCCTTTTGATTTTCTAGAGTACCGGTAGTTGTTATTGCATTGGTTGCAGTCATACAGTGGTTATCGTCCCAGATGGATTCAAATCTGACCATAGATAGAATATATCCTTTGATCCTGGAAATACTAATTACTAAACAAGTGCCAGCACAGCTAGAGTTAATTTATAAAACATTTTCTCTTTTGACTGACATGCTAGAAGCTGATGTGATATTTCACATATGCAGCAGACCATCAGAAACGTGCAATTCACATGATCCACATTGATGTTTAAGATTGGAACATTCATCATTTGGTCTCTAAAATTGCCACATACCGGTAATTACTAAACAAGTGCCAGCACAGCTAGAGTTAATTTATAAAACATTTTCTCTTTTGACTGACATTCTAGAAGCTGATGTGATATTTCACATATGCAGCAGACCATCAGAAACAAGCAATTCACATGATCCACATTGATGCTTAAGATTGGAACATTCATCATTTGGTCTCTAAAATTGCCACATACAGGTAATTACTAAACAATTGCCAGCACAGCTAGAGTTGAGAATTGAATAACAAGTAAAGAACCCATTGCTACCTTCTCTTTGCCAACATAAAAAAATAAATACAGATTACTTACAACTACACTGCCTAAATACTTGTAAAAACCTAAATATATGAATCAGTTTCTAACTTTTACCTTGATAATCAAGAAACTGTGAAACTCCTGTTACTTGTAATATACTTGTAATATACATACTGCTATTCATAAAGGCTGGCGAAATTCTTATAAAGAGAGACCAATGGAATATTTTTGTAACAGAAAGTTAAATGAAAAATTCCTGTTTAAATACCAATATGATATCACTCATAAATGAATATTTGATAAGTCACTAGAAAAATGTAAAGAGTAGAAAGGTTTGGTTGAAATTTGACCAGGAATAGCGTGATTCATATTGAAAGAAAAACATCCGTCTGTATGTCTGATCTTTTGAAAGATATCTTGTAATGGCGTCATTCATTACTGCTACCAATATGGAAATCTTGCTCTGGCATTACAAAGCAATCCTGATAAGTCTTATCACAAATTATATTTAATTAAACTATAAAATCATAAACTATTTAATATTCTATCAATACAGTCATGTACCGATTTTATCTTGTTTATTTTGTAAAATAAATAAGAAAAAAAGTTTGTTTTTTAGTTTATATGACAGAGTTTGTTAACAGTTGTAGAAGATTATTGCCTAAAGACTATTGGGACAAAATTTCTTTTTATCATTATTTTATCATCATATAAATTAGCATTTGAGAACATCACACAGAATTGTTTAACCCAGGATATCTGTATCTTCATTATTTTATCATCATAAATTAGCATTTGAGAACACCAAACAGAATTGTTTAACCCAGGATATCTGTATCTTACATATGATTATGGTAGCAGCTACTAAGTGACTTACATGTTATTTGAGGACTTGTAAGAGATAATCCAAGACCAAATAATTATCTAGGACTGAAAAATAATCTGATTCCAATGAAACCAATCATACTGAAGTTATTTAAAGACCATACCATACTTTACATACATATGAAGAATTACTTTCACGATCATCACTATTATACAAAATCTGCCAACAAACAACAGGAACTCACTCCGACAGGAAACTTCTAACCCAATACACTACAAGTTAACAAGTCCAAGTTTCCCAACTAGACATTACACAGAAATATATTCCATTTTCAGCTTGGAAGAATAGAGAGCAATCTTCAATCCATAAACATCCTAATGAATATGCAGACAAAACAACAATGATTTTAACTGGGTTTTGAAATTCAAAAGATGCTTACCCACAACCATCAAGGTCAAGGTGAAGGTCAAGGTAGCGTGTCTCGCTCCTCAGGATCAACCTGAATAACAGGTGCTTCTTCCTGGGCTTCCATCTTCTTGATCTGATTCTTCCAATCCTCTATTTTCATAATGAGTCACTTTTCCTCTCAACTTGTCGAATATTACCAAGTGTTCAATGTAAACTCTGTTTTCAATGTAACCTGTTTCAAGAGCGAGTGAGTTTTAGGAGTGATCGAGTGTATATAGGACCATTTGGACAATATTTCAGCCATAGTGTGGTCAAGAGGGAAAGAGGGAAATTATTGAATACATTATGCCATTGATGATTTCAGGCAGGTTTACTAACTCCCCTTTGAAGAAATGCATCAGAAAACAGCAGAACAGAAGCAGAATTTCAAGAATATGTTGGTGTGAGGAATATTGAACATAGCAATATATCTCACATGATTGGGGAATGAGTGAGGGAGATGGTTCTTTTACCAATCAGTCAACATTTAAGCAATTAGCAGCATCCCATTGTGGATATTGGGAGAAAATAAAAAAAACATAAAAAATCAACTGCTGTATATATTAAATGTGTGTGAATATATAATATTTGAATTGAAAGGACATTCCCTATAAAAGGAATGAAAAGCAGAGATGAAACCATGTGTACATGATATACACGACCTGATGTATAACTCTGAAGTGGAAAGATTCGGTGCTTGTACAGTATACATTCCATATAAGACCAAACTTGAAAGTATCAAGAAAAAGAGTCAGAATTAAGAATTGGAAATAGAAATTCAACTTTCTTTCCTGCAACAATGAGCAACAATATATGGGAAGCAAAGAGATGGATTTGAGTATAAGTAATTGTCCAATGTGCAAAACCTGTCGTCAATAAGTCACACTCAAGTTGAGCTAGTGTTATATAGTTAAGCAAAGTATATAAGAGAAACACAATGTCAGCCTGTAAGATGTAAGTCTTCAAGAGTTGGCTAAAGATGTGCAGGCAGGGTTTCAATACAATAACATGAACAAGTTCTAGAATGATAAAGATTACAACTCTTCTCACAAGTAAAGAGGTCACAGTGATAGATGGTAGTAGCAACAATCAGACAGTTTTATATCTAACAATGCAAAAGGTCTTGTTTTAGTGCAACATCCTCAAAACTTTGAAACTATGCAAAACAGATTCCTGTATGCATCTTGGTATAGGCTTGTCTTGTTTAGAGCATATACCATAAACATTCAGTTAATTTTACATATATAGGTGTGGTATAAACTACCTTGGAACAAGCTTATCTTGTTTAGAGCATATACCATAAACATTCAGTTAATTTTACATATATAGGTGTGGTATAAACTACCTTGGAACAAGCTTATCTTGTTTAGAGCATATACCATAAACATTCAGTTAATTTTACATATATAGGTGTGGTATAAACTACCTTGGAACAAGCTTATCTTGTTTAAAGCATATACCATAAACATTCAGTTAATTTTACATATATAGGTGTGGTATAAACAACCTTGGAACAAGCTTATCTTGTTTAGAGCATATACCATAAACATTCAGTTAATTTTACATATATAGGTGTGGTATAAACTACCTTGGAACAAGCTTATCTTGTTTAGAGCATATAGCATAAACATTCTGTTAATATTACATATATAAAATAGGTGTGGTATAAACTACCTTGGAACAAGCTTATCTTGTTTAGAGCATATAGCATAAACATTCTGTTAATATTACATATATAAGTGTGGTATAAACTACCTTGGAACAAGCTTATCTTGTTTAGAGCATATACCATAAACATTCTGTTAATTTTACACATATAATATAGGTGTGGTATAAACTACCTTGGAACAAGCTTATCTTGTTTAGAGCATATAGCATAAACATTCTGTTAATATTACATATATAAAATAGGTGTGGTATAAACTACCTTGGAACAAGCTTATCTTGCTTAGAGCATATACCATAAACATTCAGTTAATTTTACATATATAGGTGTGGTATAAACTACCTTGGAACAAGCTTATCTTGTTTATAGCATATACCATAAACATTCAGTTAATTTTACATATATAAGTGTGGTATAAACTACCTTGGAACAAGCTTATCTTGTTTAGAGCATATACCATAAACATTCTGTTAATTTTACATATATAATATAGGTGTGGTATAAACTACCTTGGAACAAGCTTATCTTGCTTAGAGCATATACCATAAACATTCAGTTAATTTTACAAATATAGGTGTGGTATAAACTACCTTGGAACAAGCTTATCTTGTTTATAGCATATACCATAAACATTCAGTTAATTTTACATATATAAGTGTGGTATAAACTACCTTGGAACAAGCTTATCTTGTTTAGAGCATATACCATAAACATTCTGTTAATTTTACATATACAGGTGTGGTATAAACTACCTTGGAACAAGCTTGTCTTGTTTAGAGCATATACCATAAACATTCAGTTAATTTTACATATACAAGTGTGGTATAAACTACCTTGGAACACGCTTATCTTGTTAAGAGCATATACCATTAACATTCAGTTAATTTTACATATACAAGTGTGGTATAAACTACCTTGGAACAAGCTTGTCTTGTTTAGAGCATATACCATAAATATTCAGTTAATTTTACATATATAGGTGTGGTATAAACTACCTTGGAACAAGCTTGTCTTGTTTAGAGCATATACCATAAACATTCTGTTACTTTTACATATATGATATAGGTGTGGTATAAACTACCTTGGAACAAGCTTATCTTGTTAAGAGCATATACCATTAACATTCAGTTAATTTTGCATATAAAGGTGTGGTATAAACTACCTTGGAACAAGCTTGTCTTGTTTAGAGCATATACCATAAACATTCAGTTAATTTTACATATAAAGGTGTGGTATAAACTACTCTGGAACAAGCTTGTATTGTTTAGAGCATATACCATAAATATTCAGTTAATTATACATGTATAGGTATGGTATAAACTACCTTGGAACAAGCTTATCTTGTTTAGAGCATATACCATAAACATTCTGTTACTTTTACATATATGATATAGGTGTGGTATAAACTACCTTGGAACAAGCTTGTCTTGTTTAGAGCATATACCATAAACATTCAGTTAATTTTACATATAAAGGTGTGGTATAAACTACCTTGGAACAAGCTTGTCTTGTTTAGAGCATATACCATAAACATTCAGTTAATTTTACATATAAAGGTGTGGTATAAACTACTCTGGAACAAGCTTGTATTGTTTAGAGCATATACCATAAACATTCAGTTAATTATACATATATAATATAGGTGTGGTATAAACTACCTTGGAACACGCTTATCTTGTTTAGAGCATATACCATAAACATTCAGTTAATTTTACATATATAGGTGTGGTATAAACTACCTTGGAACAAGCTTATCTTGTTTAGAGCATATACCATAAACATTCAGTTAATTTTACACATATAGGTGTGGCATAAAATACCATCGAATGAGCTTGTCTTAATTGTTTAGAGCATATATTATATATATGATCATTTTTGTGTTACAGGGTATAAAATCAAGACCACCACATGAAGACAGGACAATCAGTGTTGCTCAGTCAAAGTCATAGATCCCAAGGATCGGCCATCATGGATGAGTTGAAGGCATCAGAGGTGCTGGAACTCCCAAAGACTTCTCCGATTGGTGTTCTTGGAGGTCCTTCAGACTTGACCATCTGAAAGTTCAAGGTCACTGATGTATTGGCTCTGACCCCATTTTAAAAAGTAATTAACTCACCACTTCTTCTAAACAAGTAACTATAGAAGTGACAGCACTCGAAAGGAAATATGATTGAAAAGTTAATAAAATTTGAATAACCAACATTTGGCTGAGTGAAGTCAGAACTTTGAGATAACTATATACTTGTCAAGTTTGAATATTAGATCTGGCTATTGTTTCATTGTTCAACTATATGGCTTATGTATTGATAAGTAAAGAGATATTTTGGAACAATGACTTGTCAAACTGTCCAAAGCAAGGTTATTTTAAATAATTTATAAATTTCAAATAAACTGATATTTACATCCATATTTACTTTAAAATTGCCAATATCAAAAGAAGTTTAATTATGTAATGATTAATGAAATTAATACATTATCTTTGATGTTTTGACATTTCCTACATTCCCTGAAATTTGAGTTAACATATTTAAATGAAAACAAATATTTTGCCAATGTTTTCCCTGAATCGGTTTATTGTCCCTGTTCAAAAACCTTCATTAAACCATATGCCTGATAATATAACAGATTGAAAAGAAACACTTGGAAACAAAGGCTTGCAGATATTACACAGCTCCTTATCAAAACCTTGGGATATGGTGTCCAAAATTGAGTCAGTTTGTGCTTCTTTTGATTATTTGTCGATAGATCATTATGCTTAAGTCTCAGTGAAAGGATACATAAAACCATAAGGTGATAGTTCATGAAGAACCAATAAAAGATTCAATGTAGATAATATACACATACCCTGTTGGTGATACATGGGTGGTACAAGGGTGGTACAAGGATGGTACAAGGGTGGTATAAGGTATGTACAAAGGCATCAGCATTAAAAATCTTCATAATCATCATCATCCCAATGGATTGAAACAGCTGTAATGAAAAAGGATTGAATGTAGAGGATGCATATGTTTACAGAAGCTGCAATGCTTAACACAAAAATACTAATTTATTACAAATACTTCAGATAACACAGCACATATATCCTCTCATCTCACATTTATAAGACAAAAATAAGACTATTTGAATATTTAGGGTATGTTTATGGCCTGAAATCTGATAATCTCATATTGTGACAATGCTTGTTATACCTCATTCTATTATTTCTTAATAACTATTAAAGTAATGCTCAATTCATTGTGAATGTTATATTACTTAAAGACTGAATAAATACTTACCATGAGTATCTGTGTGTGTCCTGTCCCCCCAGTCGGACCGGTCAGAGAGGGGGGTCAGCTGAGAATGATTTGAACAGTGCGGTCAGTTGGTCAGAGAGGGGGGTCAGCTGAGAATGATTTGAACGGTGAGGACAGTTGGTCAGAGAGGGGGGTCAGCTGAGAATGATTTGAACAGTGAGGACAGTTGGTGAGACTAATCTCAGCCTAGAAGCAGCTCGGCTTGGCCACTTACATAACAAGTTGCACACAGGGATCTTGATTGCCATGATTATCATTGAATCTTCTCTGTACTTGCTTTGTTTGCTTTAATTAGAACTCAAAGACTTGTCCACTGACTTTATATGTTAACTTAATATGATCATCATCAAATCTTCTCTGTACTTGCTTTGTTTGCATTAATTAAAACTCAAAGACTTGTCCACTGAATTTTATGTTATGATATGATATGAAATTGAATTCTAAAAGGAGATAGAAAAGGGCTAATTTTACCCTGATATGACTATATAAATAGTGAAATAAGATTAGAATTTAGCTTATATTATTTCCTGATATTTTATGTATATTTTCATTAATTAGAAATAGTTTTTGTAACATTCTCTGTGATCTGTTCAATAACTAAGGCAGTGAAGAAACTGAAAATACAATTTTATTGAGTTTGATGGCAACAATTTTACAGACATTACAGTATTTTTGGAGAAACATTCTAATTATTTTAACAACAACATTAAAACACTTATCTGTGCAATTAATGAAATAGGTTAAAGACACAGAAACACAGCAATATTTTGTCCATAAAAGAAATGCACAATTGATGAACATTTTTTAATGTAACTAAAACATATTCAGGTAATCTACCATTTAAGTTACTTGGAAAATATGTTCCTCGTTCAGTTATGAAGTTAATACCAAAAGATCAAGGTGTAATTATTCATTAAATCCTCATTAACTACAATATCAGTAAGTCAATCTTGCATATGACCAAAAATGGCAGTTATATTTCGTGCAACATGTGTATAAGACGTCAGTGAAGTTACTATAGCAGACACTCACTAAAAAGAATATTTCAACCTTTGTTGGTATATGGGCAACAAGGTCCAAGTATTTTACGGATGCTTCAATAAAGAACATCAGGTATCACTGTTTCCATTTTTTAAAGAGAGATTCTAACCTTGTTTTCTATATAAATGTTTCAATTGTGCAAGTAATCTTGAGACAATTTACAAATCCCTCAAAAGAGAGAGCATGTTGTTTTATACTTGAAACATAGATGAATCGCTTGGCCAAAAGAATGATATGATTAGTTAATTTATCATTTGAACAGAGTCCCAAAAAATAGTAGATTTTGGGAGTGCCATATCTGAATGATGATAGGCATTTAGAAAACGCTCCAAATCATACCAAAATTTCTTAACAAGTTCACAATCAAAATATACATGTGAAATATCTTCTGAGGTATTTTTACAAAATGTGCACACATCATGGTCAACAAGATTAATCTTCATTAATTCTTTTTTGGTATAAATTATTCTATAGATAAATTTGTATTGAAAATCTAACAGTTTACAGTCATTTTGTGCATTTCTTATAGAATCTAAACACATCATTCCAAAATTTATTCTGTTGAAAGACATTCCAATGCTCAAGTACTTTTGGGACAGTGTTGTTCACAATCAATTTGTGGTAGAATATCCTTGAGCCTTTTCCATTAGAGATCATATCAAGATGGACAATATTAGTGGTTTCATTGTTCAAGCATATATTTCTTTCTCCCAAAATATGTCTCCAACAATTTGGAATACTAATACAAACGCTGATAGTCTAATAATGTTCCTCTTATTTTGTATCTCTGTTTTAGAATATCAAAGTTGAGAAATCCATTTTCTACATAAATATCTCTAATGCAATGTATACCCTGGTCATACCAATGTCTTATTATATATGAAGATCTAACTTAGTGATTTAACCAAAGTAGTTGGGGCAAAATTTGGTCTATGTCATCAATGTCAAAAGTATGTTTTTTATAAAGCACTCTCCAGGCTAATAAAACATCTCTCCAATAAGGGTTTACATTGTCAGATAAAATGTCAATAGTATTAGAACCAAGAGAAAATAGATTACCTAATGGAAAGATGTTGATAGAGCTGGAGTTTTTCTTCAAGTGCCATTTAAGTGATGATAATTTCAAAGAATTGATAAAGGAATATATATCAATCATCCTAAGACCTCCATCTTCATGAGTCCTACTGATATAAGTTCTTTTGATTTTATCATTTTTATTATTCCAAAGGAATTGTAAAATATTTTGTTTAGTTCATCAATGAATGTTTTAGGGGGGTTAGGGAGAGCAGAGAAGATATGACTGGGGTTTCTTACCCAAGTGGGCATGATTATTCCGGGTATTAAAGTTTGCATAATGGTCATGGGAATTACAGTTTTTCTAAAAATAACTTGCATTTTGATTGGTTGACGGAACTTTTTTACACCCATTCATGATTCTCTTGGATCTTCTATTTCAATCGAGATATATATGACAAATCGTATACCTAAGTTGCGAAAGTCACACATTACTAAAACATTTTTAAAGGGAAGTCAAGAGCTTTTGATGTTTTCTTTGCCTTAAATACTATTTCAAATCTTCAAGGCGGCGCTGTGTGGGAGAGTCGCCAGCCGAACTGTCGTTACGTCATAGCTCTATGACGTCATTAAACATGACGTCAAACAGTGACGTAATAACATTCCTCGCTAGGCTTGTCAAACGTAACGAAAGCTAACGACGTCTAACTTTTTCTTTCTGGTTGTGCGCGGTCAATAAATAGATTTTTTTGTCATATGAGACAATATGTTTGTGATAAAATGTGACATAAAAATTATTAACTATTTAAAATTAGAGCGTATTTTGCGAACTACTTCGAGCCGCCCATTATGAATGGCGTATGAGTACAATTTGTACTTTACCGGCCGCTCGTAGTTTTTAATGTTACTCTTATTTTCCCGTTTTATGCATTAAAATGATCTTTGGTAAGAAAAAGAATAACCAACTCGGTGCTCGGAATTACGGATTATCTGTCCCTCGTTAATTATTGTGTCAAACTCCTCACTGAAGCTCGGAGTTTATCGCAATAATTAACTCAGATAATCCGTAATTCCTCGCAACTCGTTGATTATTCTTATAAGACATTGCTAGAGTTTTAATAACAGTGATTTTCCCAATAAGAGTCAAATTTCTTCTTCGCCAGCTGGCCAGTAATCTATTAATATGTTCTATGTGTTTTCTTGTGTTAATTATCCATAGATCTTTAAGAGAAGCATTGAGAGTTATTCCTAGTATTTCAAAGTCCCCATTGTGCCAATCTAAATACAGATCATTAGTTAAGGTGATTTCACTACCTGTCATTGAACCAATCCATATTTGTTTTACTTGTATTCATTTTAATTGTTGATTGTATCAATTGCAGCGGTGAGGCTTTTCTCAGTTCCATCCAAATAGAGCTGTGTGTCATCTGCATATTGGCCAAGGTTTTGTTCTAGGCCAAGTGTTATGCCCTTTATATATGGGTTAGATCTTTTCATTATCCCCAATATTTCAACTGCAATAATAAAAGGATAGGGCGAGACTGGATCACCCTGTCTACAACCCCTTTTTTGTTGGAAAAAAAGATGAAATATGGCCATTTTGTATCACTGCTGCTGTGTTGTTACCAGTAAGGATGTTAATCCATTTAATGATATTTGGCCCAAATCCAAAAGCTTGCATGGTCTTGATTATAAATGCTTTTGAGAAAGTGTCAAAGGCTTTTTCAAAATCTATTAGTAACAAAAGACCAGGTTTCTTCACCTTTCTTGTTTCAAATATCATATCATAAAGTTGTCTTATATTTTTTACTTATACACCTCCCTGGAAGGAAACCTGTTTGGTTGTCATGAATAATTGTTTCTAATTATAGTTTAATTCTATTTGCTATGCATGTACTGATAAT
Organism: Steromphala cineraria; assembly: GCA_916613615.1. Classification (NCBI taxonomy): domain Eukaryota; kingdom Metazoa; phylum Mollusca; class Gastropoda; order Trochida; family Trochidae; genus Steromphala; species Steromphala cineraria. The sequence goes on along the minus strand of OU744732.1, from coordinate 8,907,395 downwards.
TTTGTAGAGAGAATTAAGAAGTGAAATGGGGCGCCAGTTTTTTAAAATGTTTTTGGTCTTGGTTTGGCTTGGGTAGACAAATTTTCATTCCTCTATTCATTGTTAATGTAAGTTCACTATTAACAAAAGATTCTTTTACAAACTTACTAAATTAATGGTCCTAAATCTCTTTAAAAGAACTCAATTGGATATCCATCAATCCCAGGGCTTTTGTCATTCTTCATGGAAAAACAGCCCTACTTAATTATTTCTTCTAAGCTTATTTCCTTTTCTAGCATTTCAAATTCCTTCTTGTTTATTTTGGGAATATTCAAATTGCTTAAGTCAGTATTCTTATTTTCTTTATGATTATCATCAGCATATAGCTTACTGTAAAACTGTTTCAATTAATTTAAGATACTACCACCATCTTTAACCAATTAATTCACCATTATCTTTAAAGGGGAAGTAGCACGGCTTTTTGATAATTTTATATTTTAACCTTTTCACTGATAATTGTACGTTAATGTTAAATGTATTATTTTGATAGTGTCAAAAATCTCATAACACAAGCCAATCATCCATAGTCAGAGGACAAAGTATGAAGGTTCACCTAAAATCCATTGGCGGTCATTTTGTGTGAACACCTTTAATTCATTTTAGTGTAGGAAAAAGGAATCGCATGGTTAAACTTTACATTATATCTTTGAATTATTACTGTTACATTCAGTTTAAATGCATTGTCTTCCAATTGGAACCATTAATTTTCATTTTCCTGACATCACCTTATATTCCCCCTAAAAACGTGCTACTGCCCCTTTAACTACACTATAAGCTTACTAGTATAGTTTCTGTTTTCTGGGTGACAAAAGTAATTTGTTGGTTTCTCACCCTCTTCATACCATTTGATTCTTTTAAGACACTGATTTCTTTTTATATCTTCATAGATTTGTTTAAGTTGTTTTTTCTTAGCTGTTAGGTTTGCTAACGACCTTTCATTAAAAATGTTAAAGTTATCTCTAATATTTTCATGGGATTGTATTTTTTCCTCCAGTTCTATTCTATTCTTTTCTCTATTTCTCTTTTTGAAAGTAGAATAAGAAATAGTATTTCCTCTTAAATTCATTAAAATGTTTCTAGAAATAAAGATACTGATATTTCCATTTGAAGTTTTCCATATATTTTTGGATTATTCAGTTCATCTTCATGGTCAATTTTTATAGCATATTCATGGATGGTATTCTGTAATGTTTTGTAACAATGTTAATATATTCATCATCCTGTAAGAGAGAGGTATTAAACTTCCAATACCCCCTTCCTCTTTCAGAGCTTAATTTATTTGAAATTGAAAGTGTAATTGGGGAATGATCAGATTTATATCAGGGACAATGCTTGTTTCATATGAGACATTAAATAAATCTTCAGAGACTAGGAAACCATTAAGCCTTGCTTGCTGCTTTGGGTTTTTCTTCCACCAAGTAAATTTCTTTGATTCACTGTTTTGTTCCCTACATATGTCTACTAAATCTAGCTCTTTAATGTTTTCCAAAACAACATTTCTTGCATTAGGGTTGTTGATATTCCTATAATTTTTAAGATCTACTGCAGGGTTAAGCACTAAATTCATTTCCAAATTCAACAATATCAAGACATATTTGTTTATAGAATTGGGGTTCATCCTTGTTTGGACCATAGAGGTTTGTAAAAGTATTATTCAAGCCATCTATTGTAATATCAGCTATTATAAAGTTGCCATTTTTATCAATTAGGGATTTATTGACCTTGATTTCCATGTTGTTATTAAAGAGAATTGTCATACCCCTTGAGTTAAGAAATAAAGTTTGCTCTACCCCAATGTGTTTTGTAATAAAATAAAGTTTTGCTCGGACATTTATGCACACAGCTATTTGATAGATGTAAGGTGCCAGCTCCCAGTTCCTTATTCAAAGTGTAAATCTGGCACTGGGTTCCTTATTCAACTTTAGACTTGTTCAGTCTACCAGTCTACCTCGTACATAAGCAAAGTGCAATATACGCTCGGACATTTATTCACACAGCTATTTGATAGCTACAAGGTGCCAGCTCCCAGTTCCCTAATCAAAGTGTGAATCTGGCACCGGGTTCCATATTCAACTTAAGACTTGCTGACACCGATTTCAAGAAAGATATGTTTTATCATTGAATAAGCATATATTAGGTCTATGTCCAGTCTACCTATGTACATAAGCGAAGTGCAATATATACTCGTACATCTATGCACACAGCTATTTGATAGCTACAAGGTGCCAGCTCCCAGTTCCCTATTCAAAGTGTGAATCTGGCACCGGGTTCCATATTCAAATTAAGACTTGGTCACACCCATTTCAAGAAAGATATGTTTTATCATTGAATAAGCATAAATTTGGTCTATGTCCAGTCTATCCCTGTACATAAGGAAAGTGCAATATATGCTCGTACATCTATGCACACAGCTTTTTGATAGCTGCAAGGTGCCAGCTCCCAGTTCCCTATTCAAAGTGTGAATCTGGCATCGGGTTCCATGTTTAACTTCAGACTCGCTTACACCCGTTTCAAGAAAGATATGTTTTAATATTGTATAAGCATATATTAGGTCTATGTCCATTCTTCCTATGTTTATAAGCAAAGTGCAATATATGCTCGTTCATTTATGCACACAGCTATTTGATAGGTGCAAGGTGCCAGCTCCCAGTTCCCTATTCACAATGTAAATCTGGCACTGGGTTCCTTATTCAACTTTAGGCTCGTTCAGTCTACCAGACTACCCCTGTACATAAGCAAAGTGCAATATACGCTCGGACATTTATGCACACAGCTATTTGATAGATGCAAGGTGCCAGCTCCCAGTTCCTTATTCAAAGTGTAAATCTGGCACTGGGTTCCTTATTCAACTTTAGACTTGTTCAGTCTACCAGTCTACCTCGTACATAAGCAAAGTGCAATATACGCTCGGACATTTATTCACACAGCTATTTGATAGCTACAAGGTGCCAGCTCCCAGTTCCCTAATCAAAGTGTGAATCTGGCACCGGGTTCCATATTCAAATTAAGACTTGCTGACACCGATTTCAAGAAAGATATGTTTTATCATTGAATAAGCATATATTAGGTCTATGTCCAGTCTACCTATGTACATAAGCGAAGTGCAATATATACTCGTACATCTATGCACACAGCTATTTGATAGCTACAAGGTGCCAGCTCCCAGTTCCCTATTCAAAGTGTGAATCTGGCACCGGGTTCCATATTCAAATTAAGACTTGGTCACACCCATTTCAAGAAAGATATGTTTTATCATTGAATAAGCATAAATTTGGTCTATGTCCAGTCTATCCCTGTACATAAGGAAAGTGCAATATATGCTCGTACATCTATGCACACAGCTTTTTGATAGCTGCAAGGTGCCAGCTCCCAGTTCCCTATTCAAAGTGTGAATCTGGCATCGGGTTCCATGTTTAACTTCAGACTCGCTTACACCCGTTTCAAGAAAGATATGTTTTAATATTGTATAAGCATATATTAGGTCTATGTCCATTCTTCCTATGTTTATAAGCAAAGTGCAATATATGCTCGTTCATTTATGCACACAGCTATTTGATAGGTGCAAGGTGCCAGCTCCCAGTTCCCTATTCACAATGTAAATCTGGCACTGGGTTCCTTATTCAACTTTAGGCTCGTTCAGTCTACCAGACTACCCCTGTACATAAGCAAAGTGCAATATACGCTCGGACATTTATGCACACAGCTATTTGATAGATGCAAGGTGCCAGCTCCCAGTTCCTTATTCAAAGTGTAAATCTGGCACTGGGTTCCTTATTCAACTTTAGACTTGTTCAGTCTACCAGTCTACCCCCGTACATAAGCAAAGTGCAATATACGCTCGGACATTTATGCACACAGCTATTTGATAGCTGCAAGGTGCCAACTCCCAGTTCCCTATTCAAAGTGTAAATCTGGCACTGGGTTCCTTATTCAACTTTAGACTCGTTCAGTCTACCAGTCTACCCCTGTACATAAGCAAAGTGCAATATACGCTCGGACATTTATGCACACAGCTATTTGATAGATGCAAGGTGCCAGCTCCCAGTTCCCTATTCGAATTGTAAATCTGGCAAAGGGTTCAATATTCAACTTTAGACTTGTTCAGTCTACCAGTCTACCAGTCTACCCCTGTACATAAGTAAAGTGCAATATACGCTCGGACATTTATGCACACAGCTATTTGATAGATGCAAGGTGCCAGCTCCCAGTTCCCTATTCGAATTGTAAATCTGGCAAAGGGTTCAATATTCAACTTTAGACTTGTTCAGTCTACCAGTCTACCCCTGTACATAAGCAAAGTGAAATATACGCTCTGACATTTATGCACACAGATATTTGATAGATGCTAGGTGCCAGCTCCCAGTTCCCTATTCAAAGTGTAAATCTGGCAACGGGTTCAATATTCAACTTTAGACTCGTTTAGTCTACCAGTCTACCCCTGTACATAAGCAAAGTGCAATATACGCTCGGACATTTATTCACACAGCTATTTGATAGGTGCAAGGTTTTTCTTAGCTGTTAGGTCTGCTAACGACCTTTCATTAAAATTGTTAAAGTTATCTCTAATATCTTCAAGGGATTGTATTTTTTCCTCCAGTTCTATTCTTTTCTCCATTTCTCTTTTTGAAAGTAGAATAAGAAATAGTCTTTCCTTTTAAATTCATTAAAAATGTTTCAAGAAATAAAGATACTGATATTTTCATTTGAAGTTTTCGATATATTTTTGGATTATTCAGTTCATCTTCAATGTCAATGTTTATAGCATATTCATGGATGGTATTTTGTATTGTTTTGTAACAATGTTAATATATTCTTCATCCTGTAAGAGTGAGGTATTAAACTTCCAATACCCCCTTCCTCTTTCAGAGCTTAATTTATTTGAAATTGAAAGTGTAATTGGGGAATGATCAGATTTATATCCCGGCGTAGCAGGCCAATTCTTCCCCAGTCTAAACTTTCCCCGGGGAAGAAATAGCCTAGGCCAAATTTTCCCCAGGGAAGGTTTGTCCTAGGATATTCCCCCACCCCCCCCTCCCAGGCCAAACTTTCCCCCCCTTGTTGAATCTATGACATGTAAGTTTATTTCATTTCCTATCAGATAGGTATTTGGCATTTTTGTCTAGCAAGGTTTTTTCTCCCACCTTTGGTTATTACTAGCCTTGGGGATATTCTTAAATATATCTAAAATCTAAAAAGATTTATCCTCACTAGTCAAGGAGTCTGTACACCAAGTTTAACCTTTCTAGGCCTTATTGTTCTGGAGTAGAAGTCGAAGTTCCACAAAGTTACAGGCCAGATGAGCTAAAAAGGTCAAACGTTAAATTACATCTTCTGTCAGCAGGTTTAACTTCACATCTTGTCTGCATCGAAGCTTTTCAATTATTGGAAATGTGTGGACACAAGTCTTACTTGTCACATCTTTGAGTCATACAAATGGTAACCAGCTTTAAAGATGCTGTATCATACTTGCAAGCGGTTCAGGATACAACTTAGCTATTGAGAAATGAAATACATCACTTTGTAGAAAAATCTTTCGTCAAAATTTTGAAATCATATTTAGATTGTTTAATCAACAATACATACTTACTTCGACGCTCAAAGCACAGTACCCCTCGTAGAAAGGGCATGTCATTTAACGAACCTGCTTTCGGTGACGTAATCATTATGCTTGTAGCATTTACACCGTGTCTCAACTACCGTAATTGCTTTCGATGGGTATCAACTTTGACAGCAACGAATACCTAATTCGGAGAAAAAGAAAATAAAATCTTGTTGAGCGCGACAAAGACGGTTTTCAAGCGTATATTTAGAAACCGGAAGTTGTGAAATGGCCACACTTGATTCGCCCTTATGTCGACTGCCATTTTGGTATTTTTTGGTAAATTATCTCCTTTTTAATGAATTTTGGTCCTATTTTGTCAAGTTTGGTCGCAAAATTTTTCTCAAAATACAACGTATACATTAAAAATACTGCAAGTATGATATAGCATCTTTAAGAGCTCAACAATCGCAATTTAATCTTGTTATTGTATACCAATTCTGACGTTATAAATTCGAATGAAATTGCCATGTGTCGATGTTTAGTGACCAATAGCTATCAACATAACAGTTGATGAGCTCTGATTAGATCTGTCCATGGTCATAAAGTGCACGAGAACATAACAACATGACAACCTTTGATGTTTGCTATCTCTGACGTCACTAAGAGATAAATTTGGCGGTGGTCTAACATCACAGATATCAGCTCTCATGCAGTGAAAAAACAACTGTTTTTTGTGTTTCAGAGTTGTCAGTAAAATCCTCAAAACCTCTCTGTATAGCCGGATCAAGTTAATTGCCATTAGAAATGAAGGAACACTGATTCTTGTAAAAAGGGCTGTTTTTGATCAATTTTGTCAATTTTCAGAGGGGATTCGCGATATTTTTGCTATACCGTTTATTGGTTTTAAGGTGTTTTTTCCACTATTGGATTGACAAACATTCATTATGGACAGTTATTGAACTTTTTTGTCATGTGACTAAGTTCAGGCGGAAACGTCACGTGATTATGACATTTCATTTCTGCAAAAATTCACGAATATTGCTCAATTAAAAGGTTGAAACTTGAAAGTGTGGGTTTCAGTTATGTCATTGCCAACTTAAATGAAAATGTAAATATGAGATCGTTTTCAAAATTTCTGCTTTAAAATTGCAAAGTTTCTTTTGGAATTCATTTAAAATATAGCATTTTCGCTAAACCATGCTTAAGTCGTGACCTTGCTATGACCTCGACCTTTGCTAGATTTTAGCGGAAACCTTTCCAAATTATTTTTTTTCTCCCAAGGATGATACATACCAACTTAGAGCTTCATAGCACAAAAACTTGTTGAGTTATCATGTTTAGGTTTCGTTATACAGTTTTTCATTGTGAACAGGGGCCAAAGAGTTCCCACTTCAGAGAGCAAATAGTGAAGTCAGACAGTGTTTTACTCCTAAAAGAAAAGTTATATGAGGTATTAGAATAAGTCTTTCTTTCAGAATTAGCTAATAAACTTGGCTGTCAGCATGTAAGAGTCAGGTGACCCACTCAAGGGAAGCTGTTCGGTTGCTTCCGGGTCCAAAATCCCAAGAATTTCAATGTGTGAATTTCATAGGGTATATTTTCAAATAGCTGTAACTGAAAAGTAGTAAGGTCAATGTATAGTATTTCATTGATTTTTTTATCAGGATTATGCATATCTTACTGCTGCTAGTTGTTAATAGTGCTCTGATTCAGTTGTAAAGGAGCGACAAGTCAATGACCGATGGCAATTTAACATTGGAGTCTATATGGGGAAAAAACTGTATAACGAGACCTTACAAGGAATTCTTGCAGTGATTACATAACTCGTGTATATGAGTTTTGGAAAGCTAAGTGGAAAAGGAAGGAGTGGGGCGGCGGTGGCATTGGAAACTTCACAAACACTGATAGCAATTATATATTAATCAATAATTATTATATTTATAATCAAGAGTAATCAAATTACATCACCATTTAATCATTTATAAAAAATACCTTGTATTTCATCAGATATTTCATTTCTATTCACTGCTACTGAATACACGGAACTCTTCAATTCTTCACTTGTCCATGATCTAAATTGCTTTCATGAATTATAATAAAACACAGCCTTCCGCATCGGCATGCTGCGGTGTTTGTAAACAAGCCCAGCAGGCATTTTAACGTTGAACCAACGTTGAAACAACGTCGTTTATCAACGTTGAATTGACGTCGAATTTTGATTGGATTTGAAATTTGCCGCGACGTCGAAAACTGACGTTGTTTCGACGTAGAAATGACGTTAATAGATACGACGTCGCAACAACGTTGGTATAACGTTGTCTCGACGTATATACGATATTGTATCAACGTTGAAACAACGTTTTATTGACGTTTTTTTAACGCGACATCAACGTCGATACAACATGGCTTTAACATTGATACAACGTTGATACGATGTTGCTGCAACGTTGGTAAAAAGTTAATCCCATTTCTAATGATGCTGAATAGATATGATGAGAGACGTTTTTCAATGTATATAACACTGCAGAGAATCATAGAGACCGGAATCGTATCATAAAAAAATATGGTATATCGTCGGGAATAGCTGTATAAATTCAACCAACAAATTAACAAGTCAAAAACAAACCGAGATAATGATTACATAAATGTTTATTAATCTTTTATACATTTCTATGAAAAGCAGTCTTATCATGTATTCTTGTATATGTTTCTTCACAGCGTTGGCCATCACCAAAGTTCTGTACAAAAGAAAGATAAAAGTAAATGAAGTGAAAAATCAATCACATAAATTGTATATGTCGATCCCTTATCAAATATGTGCTAATAACTTGTTCTGCTCTTTTGAATCCTGCCTTGAATGACTTATTGTTAACTTATTTAACATTTGAAACTTGTAAAATAAAAATGAAATGAATGTCGAATCATCGGAATGGCATTTACAACAGTATACACTATATATACATACCTGAGGGTAGTTTGACAGATCAACTCCCAGACGCACGTGCATGTATCTTCTCTGCTTCGCCAGTCTCCAGCTCTCTCCTCCCTCTCAATCAGCAGACTCTGAGAAAAGTTTATAATATTCATGTAATATTATATTCAAATATAAACAATAATATCCTAACACATTTCTTTAAAACACGTCTTTAAAACACTTCTTGATTCGTGGATTCCTTAAAACATAACTGTAATAGAAGTGAAAAGGTGTCAGTGAGGAATTGGCCTTAAAATTAATTTGTATATATACACATTATAATTATACAATGAATCGTACATGTCGGTTCAAGCTTAAGTGAGTTGATATCAATCTTAGTCATATAGATATATTGCTAAACTGTCATGCATTAAAATATTAGATGGTCTGGTCACTGGTAATATTGTGTTTTGCATGGAAATAAACAATTGAAAACGAACTCATCCATCAACAGTTCAGAAAAAAGTATGTGGTATGCCACCATCATTCCGTCATATTTGAACATAATTATATGATTAGTCTGATACAAAATTAATAAAGTTAACAATGAAAATAAAATCAATTTAATATAGCTGGAGCCCTTCTTGTTCTTAAATACGGGCGTATAATTTATACTTTTGGCAAATGTGCCAAATGATATTTCAGTTATTATTATTGAATACCAATTACATCAATACTGTAGGCCTACATGTACATGTATAAATGTCCAAATAGTATGATACTGTATGTGAATATTTGATGTCGTTCATGAATATGACGCAATTGGGAACAACACTATTACAACAACCCTAACGTATTAAACGTAAGTAGCCATATATTTCTATGACGTGATCATAGTTCAAGTGACGGAGTCATTCAAATAATTGATCAAAATTATATAGTTTTAAACTGAGATGATTGCCAATCTACCCGGTTTAAACACAACCCTTTATATGATCTTTTTCCTACAAAAATAATACGGGACAACGCTGATTATGATGCACTCATTGCCACTCTATGATAACAATTCAACTGCTGTTTCATTCAAGCTGATGCTCAGAGTAGATAATTATTAATCAAAAACAACAACGAAACTGTACACGTACAGTGAACGCTCTGAACCAAATGAACTCCTAAACAGCTGATCGAAAACTTTACGAGCTCCGTTCAACACCGGTTACGGTATCAAGCACTTTATGCTATGCCACAACACTGTACGGAGTTCAACAATGTTGCGGACACAAGTTGAATGACAGCAGAAGTTTTGAACCTATGACTTTCTTTTATCATCGTTACTCACTTAACTAATTCAACAAATGCTATTTTTCAAATAATAGTTTAATATTAGTGCTATAATAATATATAATCGTACTAGATCTACAGTTGCCTTGGCACTAGGCCTCCAGTAGGCAACAGAAGTCAACGAGATGCGTTCAAATTTTGACGTGTCTAGTGTAATTGAAACTCAATGATGGAAAGTTTAATAGATCAAGGGAAATACTTACCATTTCAAAATAGTAGAGCGATGTCAGTGCACCCGAATCGTGATCCGATATAACATCTAACAGGACGTTGATTTCCCCGTACATCGACCGACAAACATGGCGACGAAAGTACTAAGATTGTGACGTAATAGTTGAAACTATGACGTCATCAGCATTTGTGCTGGCGCGAAAATGTGGTATGCTTGTTGGCGAACAAAGTAACGTCGGGAATATAAGAAAAATGATTTTATTTCAGTTCATACGCCGTTTAGGGAAACAAATTATCGGCAAATATTGTTTATGAATAAAGTGGTCACGAATTTGTTCCTGAATTTTCAAGTGCTAGCCTATTCACGAAACAATGCTTTTAAAACGGTATATTTATTCATTTATTCATTGATAGATTAATGACTGTTTTACATAAATTTATGTAACTATATTTGAAAATGACTTTTAAAGTGTACTTTTTTTACTGATTTCATATCTATACATTTTATTGGTAATTCGAAAAAGCTTTATTATAAAAGGAATGGAAAAGGTTAAACTTTATAAAGGAAAACAACTCTAGACTCTACATAAAGAAAAATTATTTTCTATACGATATCCTAGAAAAAATGCCTTTCTTGTCGCGCAATCTGTTAGTTGTTACTAACAGTAATTTAGTTAGTCCTTTCATAACGGGGCGCTCTTTACAAGTTTAAAGGCGAATATCACACAATTTTAACAGACACTTATTCGCGTTTTTAATGAATGATCAACTAACAAACGCAAATCTTTAGTTTCACAAGAGACAGACGTGCTTTCATCTGATATAATTCGTAGGTTGTAAAATCGGAACAACGTAAGGTCATTTATCAACATAAATCTCAAATACATAGACGTCGGAAATAGAAACGTTGAAACGACGTTGTGTATCTTGATTTTCTCGACGTCGAAAGAACGCCACCTTAACCGAAATAACCGACGTTGAAACAACGTTGTTCAGTCAACGTCGAAATTACCGACGTCGGGGCAACGTCGTTGTTATCGACGTCGAAAATACAGACGTTGTAACAACGTCGTTAAATCAACGTCGAAATTAACAACGTCGAAGCAACGTTGTCTTTTTCGACGTCGAAATTACTGACGTTGAAACAACGTCTATTTTAAGTTGAACGACGTCGCGACCACATCTAAACTATAATCCAACGTCGATTCGACGTTGTGTGCCTGCTGGGAGGAGTCCAAGGTCAAGCTTAGCTCCTTACAGCGAATCATGTCATGCACAGAGCTTATCCCTTGTGAATAATAATGTTTTTTGTCGCACGCACTGTGTTGGAGCATTTCATAAATACATAACACATTTGATAGGGATTTATACAACACAACGGCCAAAATTTAAGAAATCAAATTTCTTGATTATTTTTTTAAGTTGTCCTATCGAAAAATCATTTGAGAAAACTTAGGGTATTAACATTATGTTTTCCATATTGATGACTGAAGTCTGCCGAAAATGTGTTTAATTTAAACAATATGTCAGAAAGAGGAAAATATGAATTTTATGATTTTGACCATGTCTCTTTGGGAATTGCCAGACTTGTTCATACGCCATATATCTGTCCTTACATATTATTAATGTAGATGTGACACATTTACAAATTGATCTTAAATGTTATACTGCTCTAGTATTTGTTTGTAAAGAGTGACCAATTCAAAATTTCCAAAACAAGTGAAGAAGCAAGCAGAGCTCACATAACCCCTGCTTCCCGCTTTGTTCAAAGAATTTCAAATTGTAAAATTGATAAACATTTGGTAAAGTTCTACAAAGTAATTAATTCATCATAGAATCACCTTCTTGTTCAATTTTGTTTCCATGGAAACCACAAAAAATAAACATATGTTTGATCTCAAACATTTGTCGATCATCAAAAGGCACATCTAGAGATCATTGTTGATAACTCCATCAGTGTATGAAATTTGGTGAAGCTAGCATGTATACTTTAGAAGATATGCTCCTCACAAAGGACTTTGTCATAGAGTCACCGTTTAGTTATGTTTTCATGGAAACAGCAAAAAATCATTTGTTGGTCTAACCCTCAAAAGACACATCCAAGGATCATGGTTGATAAGTGTATGAAGTTTGGTGAAGCTAGCGTGTATAGTGTAGGAGATATTATCCGAAGAAGTTTGGTGACGGATAGACAGAATAAACGCTATATATCCCCACTTGAGCGCTGTAAAGGGGGATTCACACTTGCGTTAACCTTTCGAATGACGAAAAGCAAAATGTTTTGCTATTCATCGTTCATATTGTTATGCTATTTGAATTACAACAAGATGTGTTTGTGAAACACGAATGCCCCCGGATGCATCCTGCTCGCTGTGTTTTGGTCAAGGTCACAAGGTCAAATGTCATGGTGTCATCTGAAAGGTCTCATCACAAGGGATCCATATGTCAAGTATCAAAGACCTAGCTCTGACCAATCAAAAGTTATGACCAAGGTTAAAGTTTTTGTGGACAAACGGACAGACGGACAGACGGACAGGTGAAAAACAATATACCCCCGGAATCTCCGATTTGGGGGCATAAAAAGCAAATTTAGATAGCTGCAAGGTGCCAGATCCCAGTTCCCTAGTCAAAGTGTGAATCTGGCACCAGGTTCCATATTCAACTTAAGACTCACTCACACCCATTTCAAGAAATATATGTTTATCATTGAATAAGCATAAATTAGGTCTATGTCAAAGTCTACCCCTGTACAAAAGCAAAGTGCAATATGTACGCTCGTACATTTATGCACACATCTATTTTCATCTTCTTCTCCAGAAGCAGAAGGCCTAGAAAGCTGAAACTTTGTGTACAAACTCCTTATCTAGTGAGGATTATTAATTGTAGATTTGGTGGCCCCATGGCCCCTACTAAGGGGGCACCACATTGGCCACACCCTATAGCGAAATCAAATGTAAAGCCTGATGAGCTACAGAGCCCATGGCTCTATTTTTCTATTTGTTGCTGAGATTCTTGGTTGTATGATTAGAAATAATGACAAAATCAAAGGTATTACTATTATTGATATTGAATATAAGCTTGATCAATATGCTGATGAGACAGAATTATTTTTTGATGGGAATGAAGACAGCTTATATGCTGCTATTGCCACAATTGATGATTTCTGGTTTGAAAATTAATTAGATAAATGAAAAGAAATTTGGATTAGAGCAAAAGCTAAATCTATTGATAAAATATGTAGAGACCTCAATATCGAGTGGATAACGGGTGAATTTGATGAACTTGGTATTAAATATACACCTGATCTTAAACACCCGAAAGAGACTGGAAGAAATCAATAGACTCTTATCTTCATCGAGGAAAAGAAATTTAACTCTTATTGGTAAAATTACAGTGACAAAAACTTTAGCAATATCTAACATAGTTCATATCTTTAACTCTTTGCCTAACCCCCCTGTTAAATTTATTACTGCCCTTGGGAAATTATTTTCTAAAATTTATATGGAATGTTAAAAATGATTTAAAATTAAAAGAAATGTTCTGAAAAACAAATATGAGGATGGGGGTCTGAGAATGATTGACAGAAACAGATTCATAGATGCTTTGAAATTATCCACCTTAAGGTTGTATCGAAAAACCCTATTAAAAAAACCCATAGGCATAGGATCCAAAGGTTCACCAAGCCCTTTGAGGGGCTATAAGGTCACCAAGACTGTAACTTCAATAGCAGGAGTCTGTACACAAGATTTCAGCTTTCTAGGCCTTTTGGTTCTGGAGAAGCAAATGAAAATAGGTTTTAAGAGCGTGGCCCTTGTGGCCCTTATAGTCATCACTAGTAAAGAAGTCTGTCCACAAAGTTTCAGCTTTCTAGGCCTTATGCTTCTGGAGAAGAACATGAAAATAGGTTTTTAGGGGCCACTGGGCTACAAAATCTATAAATTAAAATCCTCACTTGTCAAGGAGTCTGTACACAAAGTTTCAGCTGTCTAGCCATTATGCTTCTGGAGAAGACAAGGCAAAAGTGAGCGCGGCTCACATACCCCCGCTTGAGTTTGACCGCCTTCACGTAACATTAATTTGAAAATTTATGATTATGCCTTAGAACACAATGATCTTGCAACCCTAAAAACTATTTCACTTCAAAACATCCCCGGCCATGTAGTTTTTGAATAAAATTCTGGGAACCCTGAAATTACCCCTAAATGGCACAACAGCACTATACAGTCGAACCTTGTTTTGGTTACAGGTGAAAATCGTCCGGATAGCAAATCGTCCGGTTAACTGGGTCATTTTTCTTAAGAAATATAGACACATTGTTTGAAAAATCTTTGTCCGTAAGGTGAGATTTATGGATATACGGAGTCTGGGTTGAAGTGTGCAAGTCATTTTGTATTTATATATGCTCCGGAAACACGACAAAGTAAATTTTTTTGACCGTTTTTGGTCAAAATTTCAAAAATTATTTGGACCATTGAGTTGAAAACCCTAAAAGGCACAACAGCACCATATAGGCTACTTCCATACCAAATTTGAAGTTTCTAAGTGGTATAGTTTTTCAGTTATGCTCCGGAAACGAGACAAAGTCCAAAAATCAGACCGTTTTTGGTCAAAATTTCAAAAATTATTTGGACCATTGAGCTGAAACCCCTAAAAGGCACCACAGCACCATATAGGCTACTTCCATACCAAATTTGAAGTTTCTAAGTGGTATAGTTTTTCAGTTATGCTCCGGAAACGAGACAAAGTCCAAAATCTGACCATTTTTGGTCAAAATTTCAAAAATTATTTGGACCATTGAGCTGAAACCCCTAAAAGGCACAACAGCACCATATAGGCTACTTCCATACCAAATTTGAAGTTTCTAAGTGGTATAGTTTTTCAGTTATGCTCCGGAAACGAGACAAAGTCCAAAAATCGGACCGTTTTTGGTCAAAATTTCAAAAATTATTTGGACCATTGAGCTGAAACCCCTAAAAGGCACAACAGCACCATATAGGCTACTTCCATACCAAATTTGAAGTTTCTAAGTGGTATAGTTTATCAGTTATGCTCCGGAAACGATTTCGGACGGACGGACGGACGGACGCACGGACAGACACACATTTGGGGTGTTATGGGGTATTTCCCTTAAGTGGTATTTCGAAAATGTACTAGTGGTACGCAAAATTTTAACAGCCCAGTGATGTCTTAAGTGGTTTCCTTTGCAAGCAGTTTATATATTGATACACACTTCGTATTTGTTTTGTCTGGGCTGTTATTTTGAATACCACTTAAACATTTTCAAAATACCAAACAACCTAACTGTTGTTTGATAGTGAAATTCCTGACACATCATAAAATCATGCTGTGCATGTGAAATGCACATCAAGTTCTAATTGATACTTGACTCACAACACATCAACTTGATGAAATAAACATTTTTATTCCTCAAATTTAACATCGGATACAGATGTGCAATCGTTTTTTAAGTCAACATTGTCACACTGAAAAGTTCGCATTTTAACTGATGTCAACGTTTTACGCTTAATAGCATGGCGAATTAAAAAAAAAAGAATGACAATCCTATCATTGAAGGAAGCTCAAATATTTGACGGTTGACGATTACCATCTTGACTTGCAGATAAAATGTTAAAAACTCAACATGTCAACTAAGACAAACATTAATAATCTCTTGTTCTATAACATGCATTTCAAGATAAAATGTACATGTAGGTTGAGATCTAACAAAACCAGATGAAGTTTGTGGGGGCAGGACACACACTCCGATTAGAAGGGTGAATACCAAATTTATTAATTTCAGTATCCTTGTAACAAACTATTCTGAAAGTTTTAAGCTACATAATATTTCTGATTTCCTTGGAAAAGTCAAATCAAAGTTTGCCGGCCTGGAAGTGAGGCTCTGCTATGCCCATACTTGTAAAATATATAAACTATATCATGTAACAAAGAAGGTACAGGCTGGATGAACTGAAACAACAACAATCATTCGTAATAGAATGGAACATTTGACAAACTAAACAAGTCTTATTATCATAAGCCTGAAATCAGTTCTAGTATGTTATACAAACAGACTGGTCAACTTTTGCCTCTTAAATGACTAGATCAATGAGCTTAGTTGATATGGAATTATTGAGTAAAAAAGACAAAGTCATTTGATCTCTTGAATGCAGTGGAGTAAATATTAGCCTTATTTTAATAAAACTAATTGAATAGTGATCTTCAACAGCGTTAAGAGCACACATTCAAAGAAATTAAAATAGGTTTATATTCATGGAAAAACTGTTAAAAAGTGTTAATATATGTCCCTAACTACCATCTTGACCTACAGATAGAATGTTGGAAACTCTAAAATAACAATCCTGTGTTATATAACATACATTTCAAAATAAAAAGTCAAGAATACAAGGTCTACAAAATAGGACATCTAGAACATTTATTCATAAGGGATACTCAAGCCAAGTTTTAATGTATTATGGACTGTCTATCAAATCAAAAAGGTAAAAATTCTTGGTACAAACAGAATGCCATATTGACAGGTGAAAAACTATATGACCGTGGAATCTATTCTGTGGCATACAAAGAACTAATGAAATGAAGTCAAAAACTGTCATTTTGAGTCATTCCCAAAATCTGTATGGAAGAGAGTACATAAAACAGAAAGTAATCTCTAAATGGAACTATCTGTACCTGCATGATTGAACAAAGCTGGGATAAGACATTAATACTCAGTACTCTAGTTAAGTCTCTCAAACATCAAGTGTTACATGAGTTGCATTTGTCATTCCAAATACTGATCAATCAATCATTTACTTGTCCTTTTCCTCTTCTTATGAACATATATGGTAGATAAGCGATAGCCTTTTGGTAACCAAATAAGAAATAAATATCACTGTGCACATTATTTTGCAAAATAGGATAATGGATGTGACATAACCCTATTTCTCATATTACAAAAGTAACTATTTTCAAGACAAGATTGGGCAAAATATGAAAAAAAAGATGTAACATAACTAAACTTCTCATGATTAAAATGTAAACCATTCTTGGGACAGGAGTTTGCAATAACTGATTCAATGTAACAGCTCTCAGCACAAGAATTCTAAATATGCCAAAAATCAACTTCTCATGTACCTATTGTAACAATGTGCAAATTAAAATAAGATTCTACTGATTCTTCATGTTGGAACATGTCAAATGTTACTTTCTCTTCGATTGTTGTATCATTCTAAGAGTCTTTTTCTTAATAGTTTCCCATTTCCTTTTGTGAAGCACACCTTTGTTTCGTCGACTACGACCAATCGCTTGTATGCACTCCCGCATGCGTGGAATTCTGCCCTTCTTCAGGTTATCGGCCAGCAGTTCTTTCAGCTCTTGTTCCTCTTCCTGACTCCAGGCCACCCTTGTTGAAGATGAGTTTTTCATCTGTTTTGCTGGTCTCACATCGTCGCCTGTGACAAAATTCCGCACTTAATTTCGATCAACATTAACCAAAATCAAGTAATTGCAAATTGTTTTTTAATTTAAGTGTAAATAACCAATTTTCTTTCTAATGATCACAAATACTTAGGTTGTGAGTGTCACCCTTTGGAGTTGAATGTTGTCATATTATCTTGAGCAAATGACTTAATCTATTAAATAAATAAAAACTTTGCTTGTAAATCAATATTCAAAGTCAAGGAAATTGTTTGACTTACAGAGGTCTTCAACAACTTCTGGCTCAGTGTCTGAATGGACATCTCTCGTAATTGCTGTGTCAACAAAGTTCAAAATCATTTTAGTAGAATTATCCATCAATCATATTTTAAGGATTCACAGTACTTGTATGTCAAATAAATTACATTACATATCGAAATTGTACACAAATATTTGACATTGTAATAAATTCCCCCGGGGCCCCTGTGCAAGCTTTCTGTTATTGGTAAGCATCTGTAGTTTTACTTAAACAAAGCTTCTGATAATTTCTTCAAGGCTATTTAATTTTGAAATGGGTATATAGATTAAATCAATATTTTTCTGGATATAGATTGTCAATATTAAAATAATTTAGTAGTGCAAACAAATTAACTTTAGTTAAAATATGGGTTATCCTGATTGACAATCATAGATACATACCTGATTCCTCTTGTGGAGGTGTGCTGACAAGTTCTGAAAATCAAACAAACAACAATTATGGCTTGCATGTCACATAAGTTATACATGCCTAGTCGTTTACCCTTCATTGCCTATTATTTATGTTTACAGTATCGTTTTCATATGCTATCTTCATAGATCACTTTCTTTTGTATAATGTAAACGCATAGCGTCTTCATTCACACATCCCCTCAACAGTTTCTCAAACTCAAAATCTTGTAACATAGAAAAACAAATGCTAATTGTAATCTGTAATCTTGGTAATTCTGATATTCTACATTTTCATTTGATACTGTATCTATCATGTGAAACATTTGATATGCATTGATGCAGACAAAGCAAACTATTATAGCGATATCAAAATAGGCAACAAAAGAGATTCGGTTGTTCTAATGTCTAAATGCTTACCTGAAAAGTCAATGTCTTGAAGTCGCTGCCCAGAGTATTTGCCTGCCAAGTTCATATCCTGCAACATCATAAGTTTTCCGATGTTAACCCTTTCGATGAAGCCACTTGTAGAGCGGTAGTGTAGTTTGTGGATCTCCATGGTATGGCCAAGGTGATTGCAGAGCCACTGCAACTCGTGATCTTTCATGTCGATGACCTTAAAACATTTAAAAGGTTCAAATTATTTATTCCTAAATGCTAGGCATGGCAACTACAACCAACTTGTCACGAGAGAAAACAAATTTATTCAGCTTTATAGGCCGAGTGGCCTTGAGTACAAAATGGAGCATACCTGTCTTTTCTTGACTAATATCATGTTTATCAAGACTTACTATCTCATGAGATGACGTTAAGATGGTATTGTAAAGAATTGACAGAAATTACTGTCATCATATCAGCATTTTGTGATTTTTGTTAAATCTTACCGATCTTTAAACTAAATTAACGACCCTGGCAAGCTGCCATCATGAAGTATAACTGCATTGCACTGAAGTGGAGATTAAGTTTTTATGCCACTCAATATAATAACAATTAATGCTATCTACTATACTACTGTAGCCTGATAGAAGATATATCTCACTGATTTATAAATCATTATTTCACCCTCAATTATATAATCAACTGTACCTGACTCAGAGTAGCAATATATTTTCTCATGCTGACTGAAGTAATCCTGTCGGGAGCATCAAGATTTAGCTGGCCGCATATTTCCTTGAGAGAGTCATATGCTCTAACAACACCATCGCCTGTCAAGTGAAAGATAATTTATTAAATATAAGAAAATAACAGTTATGTAGAATTTGTAAGTGTACCATTTAATCTATTCTTATAAAATATATGTAAATATTTTTATCTATATGTGTTTGGTCATGTTAAAATCTCTAAAAATAACCTATTGTCATATCTTTTGTAATCATAAATACAGAAGCACAAATCAAACAGTGTAAATGATCATATGTATGATTGATCACTTAATTGTAAAGAAATATGTACAAACTATTACCAGTGTTAGCAAAGACATAGGGATTCCAACTCTTGATTCCAGTAGACTGTCTTACAGCTGGGGAGCAGATGAATTCAAGGGCTGCCTTTGAATCTCCAGGAACAAGGATCGGAACAATTTTGCCACTCTGGAATAATGTTCAATAATGTCATAAACTAGTTATTTTTTACTATGGACAGTACATTGGGATGTTACTGCATGGATATCAAATAAGTGGTCTATTGAAGTAATATTACAGAGTTAAGCTATATTAATGCAAACAGAAAGAACTATCACAAATAACGCTTTTTCATAAATCTAAAAATAGCACTAGAAGCTTTTTTTTTATGTGTTTGGATTACTTCAGTAGCAACGGTTTTCAACAATGGTGTTTTCTGATAAACAAACAATACTGATACCTTTCCTCTGATCTTTATGAGTTCCTGACTTTCTACTAGATACTTCTCTAGGTCAGTCATGTCATTTCCCAGCAGGCCTCTATCTGCATCATCTAGTCCTCTGGATCTAGCCTTGAAATTTTCCAGTCTGTGGTGAAGAACGAATGGGATGAGTTTATTGGAAACTAACAACTTGATAAAATATGCATTGGCCATTATTGATGTAAGTTAACCTTAAAAATTAATAATTTATGTTTAGAATATATGGCCATTTCAAATATTTGATTCTTTTATTATGAAGTTATACAGAAATAAGATATGCATACTCAATGAGTACAAATTCACGTAATTTCTGTAATATGGTGACAGTACTTACGTCAAAGCCTCCAGTTCACCAGATCTCCTTTTGTTGTATGTCAGGAGTCGAGTCTGTAGCAGAACTTGTGCTCGTCTGAAGTTTTTTTTGTTGCGCAAGTCCAAGTTTGTTAGTTGTTCCACCACCCTACCCGCTAAAACAGATAGGTCCTCTGGAAGAGGAAGTTGTCTACATGGCTTGTTGATTTGGTTGCGTCGGAGTTTTAAACGTGCCATTCTGGTCACTCTTATGGTCCATTCCATTTTCAAAAGGGAAAGAAATTCCTCTGCTTCTCTTTTTGCCTGATGATCTCCATTTCGAAGGGCTATTCCAAGTTTGATGTTTGCCATTCTATTTATGTCATATGAAATCTTCAAAGCTGTTGAAGGGCTTTTGAGATCTTCCTCGTCGTCATTTTCCATCTCTGCACACATTAGTGCTGCCTCACACATGGAGTCAAAATATGACGGAGAAATGTAGTCTGTCACTGATTTGTTGGTCTTTGTGATTGCCCGGATGTTTTTCAACAGACGAGATGCTCCTCTCATCCTTGAGGAAGTATAATACTTCCTTTTCAGACTGTTACCTAGGTTTTGCCTAAGCCAATTGTTACCCAAAGCTATAATAAGATTGTCCTCTTTTGCTGTTTCAGTCACATCATCTCTGGTCATGATTGGATAAACTTCACGAACAAGCCTTGGGGAGACTGTTTCTTGTATTCCTCCACTGATGATTGAAGATCTTACAATGGCTTCTCCTTTCTTTATTTTGCCATTCTTGTTGGTTGCAGCTGGGCAAAAGAATTGATGTCTGCTTCCCAATGAATCTAATTTCATCCACTCAAGACAAAACGGACATGGTCCGTAGTCCTTTGCACTGAAGTTGCCACTTTTTCTTGAAATTAACATTTCTCCTTTCTTTTGTTTTTTCACTGCAATATTGTGTTCATGATCTCCTTGATTTCGCAACATTGTTTGTTTTGCTTTTGAAACTTTATCATTTGTACTGTTTCGCAATACCTGAAGTTCTTGAACTTCTCTGTTTTCCTTGTGGGTCAGCATGTGTTTAATGATGTTTGTGGAAAGTCTTCGGCAAATAAAACAGCAGTGGTACTTATTCCAAACCCGGCTTGATTTTTTTCTTCTGCCTGTAAGCGAAACATCGGCTTCAAGAACCTTGCGGACAAATATTCCAATTTCTGTCTGATCCCGCTCGATTAAATTTTCATCAACATCTTCATGACAACAGCAACTGACAGATGCTGGTTGAATGTGCAGTTCATCCTCACATTCGCTGGAGTCATCTGGATCAAGGCAAGGTTGTTTGTGCGATGCTGGTTGATTGTGCAGTTCATCCTCACATTCGCTGGAGTCATCTGGATCATCCTCACATTCGCTGGAGTCATCTGGATCATCCTCACATTCGCTGGAGTCATCTGGATCATCCTCACATTCGCTGGAGTCATCTGGATCATCCTCACATTTGCTGGAGTCATCTGGATCAAGGCAAGGTTGTTTGTGCGATGCTGGTTGATTGTGCAGTTCATCCTCACATTCGCTGGAGTCATCTGGATCAAGGCAAGGTTGTTTGTGCGATGCTGGTTGATTCTGCGGTTCATCCTCACATTTGCTCGAGTCATCTGGATCAAGGCTAGGTTGTTTGTGCGATGCTAGTTGATTCTGCGGTTCATCCTCACATTTGCTCGAGTCATCTGGATCAAGGCTAGGTTGTTTGTGCGATGCTGGTTGATTGTGCAGTTCATCCTGACATTTGCTGGAGTCATCTGGATCAAGGCAAGGTTGTTTGTGCGATGCTGGTTGATTGTGCAGTTCATCCTCACATTCGCTGGAGTCATCTGGATCAAGGCTAGGTTGTTTGTGCGATGCTGGTTGATTCTGCGGTTCATCCTCACATTTGCTCGAGTCATCTGGATCAAGGCAAGGTTGTTTGTGCGATGCTGGTTGATTGTGCAGTTCATCCTCACATTCGCTGGAGTCATCTGGATCAAGGCTAGGTTGTTTGTGCGATGCTGGTTGATTGTGCAGTTCATCCTCACATTCGCTCGAGTCATCTGGATCAAGGCAAGGTTGTTTGTGCGATGCTGGTTGATTGTGCAGTTCATCCTCACATTCGCTCGAGTCATCTGGATCAAGGCTAGGTTGTTTGTGCGATGCTGGTTGATTCTGCGGTTCATCCTCACATTTGCTCGAGTCATCTGGATCAAGGCTAGGTTGTTTGTGCGATGCTGGTTGATTGTGCAGTTCATCCTCACATTTGCTGGAGTCATCTGGATCAAGGCTAGGTGGTTTGTGCGATGCTGGTTGATTGTGCAGTTCATCCTGACATTTGCTGGAGTCATCTGGATCAAGGCAAGGTTGTTTGTGCGATGCTGGTTGATTGTGCAGTTCATCCTCACATTCGCTGGAGTCATCTGGATCATCCTCACATTCGCTGGAGTCAAGGCAAGGTTGTTTGTGGGATGCCTCTTGTCCCCGAGTTTCATCATCAGATTCACTTGCATCATAAACAACAAGTTGAGCATTTTTGGGGGCTGTTGATTGATCTAAAGATTTATCCTTAAATTCAGTTGAGTCATCAGAACTGAGACGTGCTTTTTTTGAGGATCTCCATTGCTCATCATCATCGTCAGATCTACAGGAGTCAGGAACTGCTCTTCTTTCCAGGTACCTGCAAGTGTAGTGACATGGGATTGAGTGATAAAGCCATTTTAAGCAAATTACAAAACTTCATTTACCTGGGAGCTCTTTCAAATCAAAGTATGAATAGTGACAAGGGCTAGAGTCTGTAGATTAGGTGGTGTTACAAGACCTTGAGAGGAGGTATCAAACTTACAACAATCTACAAGAACTGGGATCACTCCTTCAAACAGTGTTGAGGTGGCAACAAGGGTCTGTAGAAAAGGTGGTATTACAAGTTCCCTAATATGAGGTATTAAACTTACTAAAATCTACAAGAACTGGGATCTCAAATATTGTTTAGGTGGTAACAAGGGTCTGTAGATTAGGTGGTATTACAAGTCCTTGAATATAAGGTATCAAACTAACAACGATCTTCAAAACCTGAAATTTCTCCTTTAAATATTGTTTAGGTGGTAACAAGGGTCTGTAGATTAGGTCGTATTAGAAGTTCTTGAATATGAGGTATCAAACTTACAACAATCTACAAGAACTGGGATCTCAAATATTGTTTAGGAGGTTACAATGGTCTGTAGATTATGTGGTGTAACAGATCCTTGAATATGAGGTATCAAACTTACAATAATCTACAAGAAGTGGGATCTCAAATATTGTTTAGGTGGTAACAAGGGTCTGTAGATTAGGTGGTATTACAAGTCTTGAATATGAGGCATCAAACTTACAACAATATACAAAACCTTTAATTTCTCCTTCAAATATCGATTCGGTGGTATTACAAGTCCTTGAATATGAGGTATCAAACTTACAACAATCTACAAGAAGTGGGATCTCAAATATTGTTTAGGTGGTAACAAGGGTCTGTAGAGTAGGTGGTATTACAAGTCCTTGAATAAGAGGTATCAAACTTACTACAATCTACAAAAACTGCTATCTCAAATATTGTTTAGGTCTTAACAAGGGTCTATTAATTAAGTGGTATAACAAGTCCTTGAATATGAGGTTTCAAACTTACTACAATCTACAAGAACTGGGATCTCTCCTAATATTGTTTAGGTGGTAACAAGAGTCTGTAGAGTAGGTGGTATTACAAGTTCTTGAATATGAGGTATCAAACTTACAATAATCTACAGGGATCTTTCCTTCAAATATTGTTTAGGTGGTAACAAGGGTCTGTAGATTAGGTGGTATTACAAGTCCTTGAATATGAGGTATAAAACTAACAACAATCTACAAGAAGTGGGATCTCAAATATTGTTTAGGTGGTAACAAGGGTCTGTAGATTAGGTGGTATTACAAGTCCTTGAATAAGAGGTATCAGTCTTACTACAATCTACAAAAACTGCTTTCTCAAATATTGTTTAGAAGGGTCTATTAATTAAGTGGTATAACAAGTCCTTGAATATGAGGTTTCAAACTTACTACAATCTACAAGAACTGGGATCTCTCCTAATATTGTTTAGGTGGTAACAAGGGTCTGTAGATTAAGTGGTATTACAAGTTCTTGAATATGAGGTATCAAACTTACAATAATCTACAGGGATCTTTCCTTCAAATATTGTTTAGGTGGTAACAAGGGTCTGTAGATTAGGTGGTATTACAAGTCCTTGAATATGAGGTATCAGTCTTACTACAATCTACAAGAAGTGGGATCTCAAATATTGTTTAGGTGGTAACAAGGGTCTGTAGATTAGGTGGTATTACAAGTCCTTGAATAAGAGGTATCAGTCTTACTACAATCTACAAAAACTGCTTTCTCAAATATTGTTTAGGTGGTAACAAGGGTCTATACATTAGGTGGTATTACAAGTCCTTGAATATGAGGTATCAAACTTACTACATTCTTACAAGAACTGGGATCTCTCCTAATATTGTTTAGGTGGTAACAAGGGTCTGTAGAGTAGGTGGTATTACAAGTCCTTGAATAAGAGGTATCAAACTTACTACAATCTACAAGAACTGGGATCTCAAATATTGTTCAGGTGGTAACACGGGTCTGTAGATTAGGTGGTATTACAAGTCCTTGAATACGAGGTATCAAACTAACGACTATCTACAAGAACTTGGATCTCAAATATTGTTTAGTTGGCAACAAGGGTCTGTAGAGTAGGTGGTATTACAAGTCCTTGAATATGAGGTATAAAACTTACAACAATCTACAAGAAGTGGGATCTCAAATATTGTTTAGGTGGTAACAAGGGTCTGTAGATTAGGTGGTATTACAAGTCCTTGAATAAGAGGTATCAATCTTACTACAATCTACAAAAACTGCTTTCTCAAATATTGTTTAGGTGGTAACAAGGGTCTATACATTAGGTGGTGTTACAAGTCCTTGAATAGGAGGTATCAAACTTACTACATTCTTACAAGAACTGGGATCTCTATTCTAATATTGTTTAGGTTGTAACAAGGGTCTGTAGAGTAGGTGGTATTACAAGTCCTTGAATATGAGGTATAAAACTTACTACAATCTACAAGAACTGGGATGTCAAATATTGTTTAGGTGGTAACAAGGGTCTGTAGATTAGGTGGTATTACAAGTCCTTGAATATGAGGTATCAAACTTACATCAATATACAAAAACTGCTATCTTAAATATTGTTTAGGTGGTAACAAGGGTCTATACATTAGTTGGTATTAGAAGTCCTTGAATATGAGGTATCAAACTTACTACATTCTTACAAGAACTGGGATCTCTCCTAATATTGTTTAGGTGGTAACAAGGGTCTGTAGAGTAGGTGGTATTACAAGTCCTTGAATAAGAGGTATCAAACTTACTACTGCATACAAAAACTGAGATTTCTCCTTCAAATATTGTTTAGGTGGTAACAAGGGTTTGTAGATTAGGTGGTTTTGCAAGTCCTTGAATAAGAGGTATCAAACTTACTACAATCTACAAGAATTTGGATCTCAAATATTGTTTAGGAGGTTACAATGGTCTGTAGATTAGGTGGTGTAACAAGTCCTTGAATATGAGGTATCAAACTTACAACAATCTACAAGAAGTGGGATCTCAAATATTGTTTAGGTGGTAACAAGGGTCTGTAGACTAGGTGGTGTTACAAGTCCTTGAATAAGAGGTATCAATCTTACTACAATCTACAAAAACTGTTTTCTCAAATATTGTTTAGGTGGTAACAAGGGTCTATACATTAGGTGGTATTACAAGTCCTTGAATAAGAGGTATCAAACTTACTACTGCATACAAAAACTGAGATTTCTCCTTCAAATATTGTTTAGGTGGTAACGAGGGTTTGTAGATTAGGTGGTTTTGCAAGTCCTTGAATGAGAGGTATCAAACTTACTACAATCTACAAGAATTTGGATCTCAAATATTGTTTAGGAGGTTACAATGGTCTGTAGATTAGGTGGTGTAACAAGTCTTTGAATATGAGGTATCAAACTTACAACAATCTACAAGAAGTGGGATCTCAAATATTGTTTAGGTGGTAACAAGGGTCTGTAGATTAGGTGGTATTACAAGTCCTTGAATAAGAGGTATCAATCTTACTACAATCTACAAAAACTGCTTTCTCAAATATTGTTTAGGTGGTAACAAGGGTCTATACATTAGGTGGTATTACAAGTCCTTGAATATGAGGTATCAAACTTACTACATTCTTACAAGAACTGGGATCTCTCCTAATATTGTTTAGGTGGTAACAAGGGTCTGTAGATTAGGTGGTATTACAAGTCCTTAAATATGAGGTATCAAACTTACTACAATCTACAAACACTGCTATCTCAAATATTGTTTAGGTATTAACAAGGGTCTATAAATTAAGTGGTATAACAAGTCCTTGAATATGAGGTATCAATCTTTCTACTGCATACAAAAACTGAGATTTCTCCTTTAAATATATTGTTTAGGTGGTAACAAGGGTCTGTAGATCAAGTGGTGTTACAAGTCCTTGAGTATGAGGTATCCAACTTACAACAATCTACAAGAACTGGGATCTTTCCTTCAAATATTGTTTAGGTGGTAACAAGGGTCTATAGATTAGGTGGTATTACAAGTTCTTGAATATGAGGTATCAAACTAACAATAATCTACAGGGATCTTTCCTTCAAATATTGTTTAGGTGGTAACAAGGGTTTGTAGATTAGGTGGTGTTGCAAGTCCTTGAATAAGAGGTATCAAACTTATTACCCTATACAAAAACGTGTATCTCTCTTTCAAATATTGTTTAGGTGGTAACAAGGGTTTATAGATTAAGTGGTATTACAAGTCCTTGAAAATCAGGTATCAAACTTACAACAATCTACAAAACCTCCTTCAAATAATATTTAGGTGGTAACAATGGTCTGTAGATTAGGTTTTATTTACAAGTCTTTGAATACGAGACACGGAACTTATCTAATGCAAGACTTTGGATATCTCATTAAATTAAAAGTGATTATAATGGTATGTTGTCTAAATGCCATTACAAGTCCTTGAATAAACTTATTCCACTAATAACTGTGGATCTATCCTTCAAATTGATGTTTAATTAACAAACAAAATCAATACATTGGATAAATTAGGCTAAATTTTATACAAACTTAGACAAAACATTACGAAAAATGTTAAGTTTTATGTTCAAAATGATATTTAACATATGTTCAAGTTCTTTTAGTGTATTGGTCAGATAACTTTTACTATACATACAACAGGATTAAAATCATACTTACTGGTACTCTTGATTTCTGCATGTTGTCTTCAGGATGTCCACTTCTGAAAAAGGGTAATGGATAATAAGAAAGCAGTTACTTAGGTGGATCAGGTCTTATAAAGATTCTTTTTCTTACTTCTCTTACTATATTTTACTTAAATTCATTAAATTGATTAAATGTAAGCAATCTTTTAATTTTTTTGCACATATTTTTCAATAAAATGTAAGCTGGTAATATTTCAACCCATCAGCTACATACTAGTACATAGTATTTCCAATCAAGCAAAAGTTACCATAATAGAAAGATATTTAAAAGTACCTTGCTTAGCCCATTCAAGGTCAGACAGCCATGTCAACAAGGTTTTTGGTTTCTTCTTCAATGCATCTGAAATGTATTTTTTTCAGTATTAAAGAAAACCCAAAAAGTAAGAAACCACAGATATTGTAACAATTGTCAATTACCATAACTGCATCATCTATCACATTTATCTGAAAATGTCCGACTAACTGTTCATGAATAATTTACAGTGATACCATTAATACTGAAAAAGTATACATGGTCTCATGGTAAATAGCTTTTATCATCAAAACATTTCAAAGGAAATGAAATACACACTAATTCATTATCATCAAGGTAAACTTAATAATGAAATCCAAATAACAGGAAATAAGAAGAGTAAGAACGCCATGCTCAACATCAAGAATTAAAATCAACATTCAACAAACAGCTAACTTAAATCAATTTTCAAATCAAACGACTTCAAACTTTGAGTATCTTAGTTTATGTCAAAATTTAAACAATCATGAATATGAATTATGAACAAATGTAATATAACTCAAAAACAGAACAAAAGTTACGTTTTGCCTTAGCCGACATTTCCTCAGCATGTTGAAATGATAGAATCTTCTTGGTATTAATTCTAAAATTCAATGGGGGAAAAACCATGAAATTAAGCCAATAGGTCTTAATCATAAAGTAGACAAAACGTTATTATTAGTCATTGCACGATATGCTCAATTCATCTGTTCAGTTGAAATTATAAAAGTACATGTTGTTTCATTCTTATTTCATAAGACACTGATTCACATAATTCCTTTAAATTCAATTCATCTCATGCAGGAAAAGAGAAACCTTTTACTTACAATGCATCGTCCGAATTGCAAAAGACTTGAAAGTGTTTAATAGTCTTTTTTTCCAGTCGAGCTGGCCAGGGTACCGTGATCCCCGGAACCCTGGCCCAAACAATATCTCCTTCCATCAGTTCCTAAAAAACAAAAACGGAAATTTTGCAAACGGCAACCATACACTCTATCTATAAGTCCTTAAATTCGAGTGAGTGTGTGGGTTATTGTTGTAGTCTGTCTTGGAAATATTTCAGCAGCGACCTCAATTTAAGGGAAAAACTTCCTGAAATCTAACGAGACCTAACTTACATGTAAAAACGCTGACTTCATCTTGCATTATTGTAATCATTGTTCCAACTGTCAAACAAGGATGTCCAATGACGAAAGTACACAACCATCAATGTAAATATCAGAGTTCCAAAAAATAAAACTAGAACTGCTAGAGTTACAGCTGAAACGACGAGGTAGTATGTTTCATCCGCCATATTGCATTGGCTGCAGATATGTACTTGCCGACTGATCGCAACAAACTATGTTTCTGACAGAATTATGACTTTTCGTGAATGAGTTTGAGAAACACACAATAGCAAACACCTTAATAAGTAACAGTATTCATTTTAAAGCCATAAATTACACAATAATTAATTACTTTTATCAAATTTACTTACGTCCATCTTTCGAGGTTTTCCCCAGCATGAGGGACTCCGACTTCGCGCCAATTTCGAAAACGAGGCTAAATGCATTCGGAAAGGTTCGGATTGGTTGTTCGTGGTTCCAAAAGCAGAAGCGAATTTGAAAAAGGTTACAGATAAGCATTACAGAGTTAACTCCCTTTAGTCTGCTCGAAGGACCCGTCCGTAATAAAAAAAGTGTCCGTGACATATGAGGTATAATTTGTCCGTGGGTTCAGGGAACCACATATATCATTTCTGGACACTAAAACTAAGTGGTATAACACATGAGGTTGAAAATACCCCTTATTGACGTCCTGGACGCATGATCTACATCTTAAGGTGTCGAATGTGAACACGGACGGACGCACGGACGGACGGACACGCGGAGCGCTATATACCCCCGACTACGTCGTAGCGGGGGTATAAAAATTGTATAAGTAGTATGATAGGTTTAGGGATATGGAGTTATCACATTTGTATGGGACCTGATATATGGATTTGTCGGCCACATGGTCAACCTTTTCACAGTCACATTTGAAGCATGTAAGGATTCATAGGCCCAACAAAGTGTATGTATATTGCTTTTCATTATATAAAGATTATATTTTAACTATTAGCTTATTTTGCAATGTCAGCTCATTGTGTTCTTCATGTGAAGACTATTTCATCATACTTGTGTAGTGATTGAAGCTGCTGTAAAATATCATCTTTCCTCAATGCAGCAGTGTAAACCTCTCCTTGTCAGAAAACACACATAAAATATCTCCTAAAATGTTTACTTTTAACTTTCTGTTGGTAGTTTTAATTCTTTGGTATTTGATGATGCCATTTTAAGTGTAATATTAACCTAATCAGGGGTTCCTCTGGAAATTAATGTCATTGGGCAAAAAAGGCCCATGAATCATTAACATAGTGGGCCCTAAGTCTCACTGCCGGGTTCGCGCGCAGCGCGGACCCGCCAAACAACGAACAGTTGTTGGGGGGAGGGCATGGGAGGGTGCGCCCTCCCATTGGTGGGGGTTTGGGGGGCCTCCCCCAAGAAATTTTTGAATTATTGAAGTGAAATGGTGGCATTTAACTGCTTCTGAAACCCAAATATTCTGATAAATTTCATCAGAAAAGTCAATGTTTTTTTAGTAGGAAGTATCTGAATTTGCAAGTTTGCAAAGTTCACTATTGATCAAATCAAAGCAATGACAAAGAAATCAAACATGGCTGTAAAATGATTTAATAAAATATAATACCAAATAACATCAAATAATTTACAAAGGTATACAGAGCCAAAGGTTATCATTAAATATTTCATTGTAAAGCGCTTAGCTTAGCCCTAGCTCTTATGAAATTTTCAAATATATCAAACTATTTCAAGACATTTTATCAAAATTGATCAAACATCTTTCATTTCTTGTGAGAAAGAAATAAGTGCATTTTAAATATGAGTCTATCTTCTATCTTGAATTATATATATATTAATTTTATGTATTGCTTTTTGTGGAATATGATCTTGTACCACCAAAGTGCTTTTTTGAGAATAAAGAATTGATTTGAATTGTTAATTTTATAACATTTTCATTTTGACAGTTAAAAAATAGAGCCAGTGGTTCTGTAGCTCATCTTCAGCATATCAATTTTGCTTTAGGGTGTGGCAAATGTGGCCCCTCTGGCCCTTATTAGGGGTTCACAGGACCACCAAAGCTATAATTTATAATCCCCACTGTTAAAGGAGTCTGTACACCAAGTTTCAACTTTCTAGGCCGTATGCTTTTGGAGAAGAAGATGAAAATAGGTTTTTAGGGCGTGAACCCGTGGCCCTTATTAGGGGCCACAGGGCCAACAGAGCTACAATTTTTAATCGTCACTAGTCAAGGAGTCTGTACACGAAGTTTCAGCTTTCTAGGCCTTATGGTTCTTGAGAAGAAGTTGAAATTCCAGAAAGTTTACGGACGGATGGATGGATGGATGTCAGGCCTTACAGGCTAGATGAGCTAAAAATACTTGTTAGAATAAGACAACCTGCATACACATCTTATTGATTTTACGTACAAATATTAATAAATAAATAATAAATTTACAAACAGCTCTTCTGACAGATCTATTCCGAAAAGAAACAATATTTTCAATACTTAACAAAGATTTAAAATTGGCGTAAAATGATAAATATGTCAAGCAGACAATTTTGAAAACCAATTGTGTGAGGGGCACAAGGGCATAATTATTGAGCAAAGTGAAAACTGTAATCAATTATCTATATGAAATTTCATAACATTTGAACAAATAATATCATCCAAGCAACTCTTCCAACACTGAAGACATCATAATGTCACAAAGTCCTGTAACAGTATGTTTGATAATGTTAATCTGGAAATGGAATACACTTAACACTTCTGAAAAATTACTCTGCTTTTCTCATTGCGCCACTCAGTTAGAGCTTGAAGGAAGTTGAATTTTTCAAGAGAGGGACCTTCGATCATTAGCCTCATCAACTGATCACAGTGTTCTGCGGATAACCTGGAGCGGAGAGATGTAGTAATCTGATTCTGGGTGCTGAATGTTCGCTCACAATCAGCAGTGTGAATGGGATGAGTGAGTGCCAGTGAAGCAAGTTTCAACAAATTAGGAAATTCTTCTGCATGATATTTTGCAATCAATTGCCATAGGATGGCCATACTGTCTCTAGGATACATCTGCGCCTTGACAACTGCCTTCAGTGTCTGCCACTCCATCTGGAAAACAAAAGCAAATAGAATATCAGTCTTAAATAAAGATTCAAAAAGGAAGAGAAGCAGGATATAATTTCTTTGTTTCATTATTTGATACAATTTGTTTGCTATAATGATGTATACAACAATACATCTATTCCACAGAATATGTAGCATTTGTATATGTAGCATTTTCTGCAATTTTTAGATGGAAGATATGTGATAAAGGTTATAAGGGTAAAGGAAACTTGTCATTTCAAACCTTGGTTTCCTCAGAGTTGATAACCGGAGGTGACTTTGACACTTGCTCGAGCCCACTTGCAGGATCCTTGTATTTATGTGATTGCTCCTGTCCATAGAACGCTACTAGGACCTCAATAGCCTGGTTTCCCCATTCCTGCAATTCGGTCTCACTCAAGAAAGAGATCGGACGAAGCGACATCACAGATAAAGCCGTCATTTTCTCAGTGTCTGGAAATCTGTAAATAAAGAACACACAAATTATATTATGAAATATGAATTCTTTTCATGCTTTTCAAATATTAATATATCAATATTAAATTAAATTGATCATTTTAACAATATACACATCCAATAGCTTATTCTGCTAATCTGGTAATGAATTGACATTCCGATCATGATTCATATTATAATTCTTCTAACCGTTAGTAACGTCAACAATTACACCTTAATTTTTTTACCTCTTTTTGATATTCTGGACCACAGCGTCAATGAAGTCTGTTTTGACTTTGGTGAATTGAGTGGAACTTGTTGGCTTTAAGACGGTATGGCCCTTGAACACATTCCCCTGTAGGTCGACCTGGAGTTGTTGAAGAAAGGTAGGCCTGTCAAGGGGATTTCTGTCATCCCTCAAATCTGTCAGGGTCTTGACGCACTCCTCAACAGAGACCTGTTGAATTAATTCAAAGTTGTTAAAATCTGCATAAAAATTGTCATATAAAGTCTCTCTTTACATAATTATTATATTAAGCAAAACAAAGTTTTTTGTTAAATGGAATTTTAATTATGATTAAGCTGACCTTACAAATGTTAATTATCTTAAAATAAACTTTCAAAATTATTGAATTTATGTCTTATACTAGTCAACAAACAAAATCACAAAAATAACACAAAAGTTTAGTTTTATTCATTATTTCATTTTGGGAAAGGAGAGAAAGGATTACTGCAAGCAACTATACAATATTGTGCATTGCTGTGAAACTATTGAGTTGCAACTGGAATTCAATTGTGAACCATTGATGGTATTATACACTGAAGTGCAATGTAACTAGCATTGTGCTCAAGCCTTATTGCAAGTAATTGTTCTTTAACACAGATATTGTGCAACCAAAGCGGGATTGAAAAAAGAAGTGATATTAATTAGTAGGCTAATTATTGGAGGTAGTGGGTTATTATTGACAAAGTATGTTTACAGACAAGCAAAAAGGGTTAAAATGCATAGATTACAGAAGTCAATGGATGTAGAGTGCTTCAAAATATTCTCTCAGCATGTTATTAC
Organism: Steromphala cineraria; assembly: GCA_916613615.1. Taxonomy (NCBI): domain Eukaryota; kingdom Metazoa; phylum Mollusca; class Gastropoda; order Trochida; family Trochidae; genus Steromphala; species Steromphala cineraria. Next base: position 8,873,753 of record OU744732.1, on the reverse strand, counting down.
CATGTTTGGTCATTGCATGACCCTTCTAAAGTTCTTTGCATAAAATGCCTTTTTTATGCATCCATTAACTTCTGAATAGTGAATACTAGAGAAATGACAATTAGGATATTTAGGATATGCTAAACATTCTAGGTCACGTGCTGAGGTCACTACACTACATAACACTTTCAAAAGCATTACCTGAATTATGCTTTCTGTGGAAGAAAATGTATAAAATATAAAATAGAGATTAATGAAATTTTTATCATTAAAATGATAACAATTTAAACATATCTTATCCATAAATCTTATTTAAAAAAAAACACATTTTTATCAAATACTGTAATATGAGTATATAAAATCAGACATTTAAATACTTTTGGTTTGAATTTCCAGAAATAATGTTAATCATTACCTGCACAATTCCTAGATCCAAATCCTTCTTTTGGAAGATGAGGCAGAGACGCATTATGGGTTGGAGTATATCCATCATGGCATATGTTAAAGAGATGAAAAGAACATGTCCAACTCTTTTCTTTATACCTGCTGCTGATGCATCTGACAAGGAACTGAAATATGTCAGCAATCCTTCCATGGTTCTGTGTACTGCATCTAAGGCCTCGTAAAAACTCAACCAGCGGATTTGGTGAACTTCTCTGTATTTCAGAATAGGCAGACCCAAAACCTTCTGAATTGCTTCCATAGCATCAACTTTATTTGGCGATTTTCTGAAATGGTAGTAGATCATTTCCAAACTCCTTTGGTACTCTGTCATAGGGGCAACTTGCTTGGCCGCCTGTTCCGTACATAGGGCAAGCCTATGGGCAACACAATGTGTGTTTGTGATATGAGGGTTCTCCCTAAAAAAATGGCCAGTCAACCCCTTCCCTGTCCCGGTCATAGTGCTTGCCCCGTCAGTTCCTAAGCCCATTACTTTGGTGATGGGTATTTCTCTGTTTTTCAAGTGCTGTTTTATGACTTTAAATATTTGTTCTCCAGTCCCTTTTTCCAATCTTAGATCTGTCAGGAACAGGGTAGAAGGTTGGAGTGTGAAAGGGTCAAGAATTCTTGCATTTATAGAGAGCTTATGATGAACGGCCAAGTCGGTGCTCTCGTCAGTTAATATTGTCACTACAGGACTGTTTTGCAGCTTGACTGTGACCTCTTTGTCAACCACCGCACTCATTGCTTTGACTAAATCAGTTGCAGTATTGTAGGATGAATAGTCAACATGTTTATTGACATTCAATGTCTTCACATTTGGTGTGTCTAACTCCTTCAAAAGGTTTATTAGGCTACCATATTTTGACAAAGGGAGGCCCTCTTTAGTCAGCCAATAAACACTTTTCATTGCAACAAGAATTGCATTTTCTTCATCGTTCATTACTTTTGTAACTGCCCTTTCTAAATTTTGTCTCTCTTCTGACGATTGAATTGCTTTGACGTGTTCTGTGTGCGATACATGCCGCTTGAGCGTACTGGTTTTAAAGTTATCAGTACCTACCGCAAGGGTGTTCTTCCCCCCGATCGACCGGCATACACGGCAATACATTTTATTTGGTTTCTCGTCGTAAGCAAGCCAGTGATACAACGAGAGCCAATTCCTTTGGAATTTTCTTTTCGACTCCTCCTTTTGGCTTTCATCTTCAACACTCCCGGAATTTACTACCAAACTAGTACTGTTATTTTGGAACGACAGTTTAGCCTGCTTTTTAGGCGGCATGGCTACCGGAAGCCTCAACAAACTTCCATTTATATGCGCTTTGATGATTTCACGTATCGCTAATTGATAAACGATTTGTATCCGAATGCATAGCTTCGATTACGTAGACATTTAAAATGGTTAAATGAAACTACCACGTTTTCCGTGTTTATGCGAGAGTCACGATCGAAGCTTCGCATAAAAACAATTATTAAACGAATACTCAGGTGGGTAAGGCGCACAGTTTTTTATTTATGTGCGCCATTTATCATCGTCATGGGCCCTGATGGCGCTGTTATTTTTTTAAGTTGCGCCAATTAAGATTTTGATGCGCAAATGGCGCAATGGCGCGGTGTAAAGGAACCCCTGCCTAATATGGGTATTTCTTTACTTTGCAGTCTTTTATCCTTTAAGGAGGCACTTCATGGCCGTGGCTTATTAAGGGCCACAGGGCCACAAAAGCTATTAATTGTAATCCCAACTAGTCAACGAGTCTGTACACAAAGTTTCAGTATCCTAGGCCTTATGCTTCTGGAGAACAGGGCCACAGGGCCACAGGGCCACAAAAGCTATAAATTATAATCCCCACTACTACAGACGGACGGACGGACTGACGGACAAGGACACCATGCCATGCCATAAGCCCATTTGGCTTTAAAAGGCCAAATGAGCTAAAAAAAACACCAAAAACAACTTAAGACTCACTCACACCCGTTTCAAGAAATATATTTTTATCATTGAATAGGCATATTTCTTACCCAAGCGGGTAAGGATATGCCGGATATTAAAGTTTGCAAAATGGTCATGGGAATTACAGTTTTCTAAAAATAACTCGCTTTTTGATTGGTTGACAGAACTATTTTGCATCCATTCATGATTCGCTTGGATCTTATATTTCAGTTGAGAGATATAGATGAAAAATCTTATACTTATATTGTGAAAGTCACACATTTCTACAATATTTTTAATGTGAAATCAATATCTTCTGATGTTTTCTTTGCCGTAAATACAAGTTTAAATCTGAAGAGTCTGGAGCGAGGATTCTTGTAATAAAGGATATATAAATGATATACAACAACACAGGTCAGCCCACTGCACTATCTCGCCCCCCACTAGTCAAGGAGTATGTACACAAGGTTTCAGCTTTCTGGGCCTTGTGCTTCTGGAGAAGAAGATGAAAATAGGTTTTAAGGTCGTGGCCCCTGTGACCCTTATTAGGGGCCGCAGGGCCACCAAACTATAAATTATGATCTTCACTAGTCAAGGAGTATATACGGAACGTTTCAACTCTCTTGGCCTTGTGCTTCTGGAGAAGAAGTCGAAAGGGCATAAAGATAACGGAGGACGGACGAATGGACAGATGTCGGACACCATATGTCATAAGCTGAGCAAAAGATTGACATTCAAGTGTTCGTTTCAGACTTAACCAGTAGCTGTAGATCTGAAAATCATCAAACTAACTCCTCAGTCACAATACCCATTCTTACTATAAAAAGGAGGTGATTGATTGAGATGGTGTTTAGTCCTGCTTGAAAAGTTATAAAAGAAAGCCTTGTAAAAAAGTCAGTTTCATAGTAAAAACAGTTTAAACAAGTGTTTGCCACTAATGTGGCAATGTCCCCAGCCACCTGGATATTGCGATAGAATTGTCACTATAAGCATTTGCTATAGTCCCATTGACAATATGTGCAATGGTTCAAGAGATATGGTGTTAATAAGAGTTACAAAAGTGGTCAAAGTGCTGTTGTGACCTTGAAAATAAGGTCAAGGTCACCAAAAGTGGCTGGTGTCTGTGCAATCCTCCAAGTGAGGCTGTGACCAAATTTAAAGACATTGGGTGCAACGGTTCGTGAGATATTGCGTTTACCAAGATACGAACGTACGTACGTACGTAAGGAAATACAATGTCCCCCATTCCATGTTGCGGCGGGGGACAATGAGATATGGTAGAAGTCAACATTTAATTACCGACTGATAGATGCAGACATAAAAACAAGAATTAGAGACAACTTTTATCATAACACCCTCTCTCATGGAACAAGACATCAACACTGAACTTGCCATGAGGCAATCTGTTCCAAACTGCTTTTGTAATGAACTTGTGAGAAGAGCTTTATATGTAACAGGGAAATCTCTCTCTTTATGGTGGATTCTAAACACTTATTCTTCGCTTTTCTACCAGCAAAATAATATTGGTTATCCTGAATTTCCTATAAAAAAGGTCTACACCTGGTCTGTTTTAATATTCCTTTTCAATTGATACATATTACGTTTACATACAACTTTCACATCATTAATCTTTTACTAGTTATAACATAGAGAGGGAGACTGGAGTATAAATATATAAGTAGTACATGCAGGGTTGGACAAGATTGGTACCGGTATATATGGGCAATATGGTCAAAGTATTTTATGGTTGCTTCAATAAAGAACATCAGGTAACTGTTTCCATTTTTTTAAGAAAGATTCTAACCTGTTATTTTGTTTGGCTATAAATGTTTCAATTGTGCAAGTAATCTTGTTTTATGTTGTTTTATATATACTTGAAACATAGATGAATCGCTTGGCCAAAAGAATGATATGATTAGTTATCATTTGAACAGAGTCCCTCAAAAAAAATATTTTGTGAGTGTCATATCTGATTGAAGATAGGCATTTAGAAAAAGCTCCATATCATACCAAAATTTCTTAACAAATTCACAATCAAATATACATGTGAAAGATGGGTACCCGGTAGGATATCTGCTATGTGTAACGAACCCAGATCCTATATGATCAACACTGTTCCAATTGTACTTGAGCATGTCTGAGAGAGTCATCTCTTTACCAGGTTTGTATTTGATTTCCAAATCATATTGCTGAAGTATGTAGCTCCACAGTGTTTGCAGGCCCAGATCCTATATGATCAACACTGTTCCAATTGTACTTGAGCATGTCTGAGAGAGTCATCTCTTTACCAGGTTTGTATTTGATTTCCAAATCATATTGCTGAAGTATGTAGCTCCACAGTGTTTGCAGGCGGTGGTAGGTTTTGGATCTCCTGTATCTTCTTAGGATCAGGGTGTACACCTTGGGCGTCATAGTACTTGAACTTGAAGATCAAACCATACCTTGCAGCAACTTTCATGAGATGATGCAGATTTCTGTCATGTTCCTCAACAGTCTTTCCATACACAGCTGTGTCATTACTGATGCCAAGTGTTCCTGGGCACTGCTCAAGTATCATATCCATCTTTTCCTGGAAAATGTCCTGTGATATTCTTAAACCGAAAGGTAATCTGAGGAATCGATACCTCCCAAAAGGTGTATTGAAAGTTGTAAGAAGACTGGAACTGTCGTCAAGAGTTATGCTCCAATAGCCGTGTCTGGCGTCTAACTTACTGAACACTGTTGCTTCACTGAACTTGTGAGTAATTTCTTCCAGTGTTTTGTGATAAGTCCTTTTAATGGAACGGTTTAAGTCACTCGGATCAAGACACACCCTCAGTTTTCCACTTTCTTTTCTACTAAATGCAAGTGATGACACCCAATCTGTAGGCTCTGTTACCTTGGTTATGACGTTTATTGACTCCATCCTATCAAGTTCTGATTGAATTGGATACTTTCGTACTTGATGTATCACTGGTTTGGCGTCTTCCTTCAGAGTCATGTGACACTTTCCAGGGATTTGACCGATGTCCTCAAATCTGTCAGGGTATATTTTCTGTAGAGTTTCTTTATTAGGAATAGGAACTGATTTCTCTACACTGTGAACTGATGTAGTTGGACAGTTTGGGGTGATTCAGAGCAAGTGTTGAAGGGAGACCAAGTAGAATAGGACCTGGTGCATCAGCGACAAAGAACTCTGTGTCCAACCAGTTACCATCAAATCCATATGGTAATCTAACACTACCAAACTGGGGAATCTCAGTCCCGTTATATGCACTCAACTTTTTTTATGTAAAGGAATGCTTGGTTCCACAAAACCAACACACACGTTGAATCTCATCTGTATGTAAAACCTTTCCATTTTGATTTTTAAACTGTGACATATGGTTACTGCTTGCTTCATGTCTCCTTCCAATATCAACCGCTTCTTGGAGAGTTAACTTTTCATCACGTCCTAACAGTGTTTTCTGCACTTCTGGGTATGGCACACCAGCTATAAGAACTTCAATTATCCTCTCCTCTGATGCAGCATTGTCTTTGAATAAACACTTCATGGCTTTGGCCTTACACCTAGTGACAAAGTCATCAATAGTCTCACTGTCTTTCTGTTTGTATCGAAGAAATTCAAGTCTATGAATTCTAAAATTCTCAGAAGGCTCTATTTGTGACGAAAATTTAGCCCATGAATTTTTGGGATCTTTTAAATCTTCAACAGAAAGTTTCCAAGTGTTGAACATACGAAGACCTGAATTCCTTCCCAGACCATAAGATAATGTAGCTATGCTGATTTTTTGATTCTATGGCTTTAATCTTGAACAAAAGTTCACTTGTTTGTTTAAACTCTTTAAATGCCTGACCCCTGTCTGGGTGTGACCAGTCCATGCAAGGTGACGGAACTGACTCTGCCATGGTTATTTTATGTGCGCTTCAATTTGACATGTGATTCATGATGCGTCTGTAGAATGTCATTGATGTCTACTATCTAAATCAATGTTACTTGATAATGTTAATTCGTTCAATGTCACCAAGTTATTTTCATATATTGAGAAGTTTTCTTACAAAATATCATTCACAGATCCAGTCCACATGGCGCGTAGTTGAAACAGCACGGGGAGAGATACACTACTAAGTGATAAGCATGGTTATGTTGGTTATCCGTAGGCTTGTTCATATCGCTGCCACCATGTAATATTCTTCATCCACAACTGACTCAACTTCTTCATGATAACTTTTATTCCAAAGTTATTAAGGAATAACAACAAACATGGCTATGGCCACAACTGCCAAGTTACAACTAAAAACCTAACTGTAAAAGATACGGATTATAAAAACATAATCTTATAAAACGGAATGTGATCATATTACAGTGTCAGCTCCCAGTTCCCTATTCAAAGTGTGAATCTGGCATGGGGTTCCATATTCAACTTCAGACTTGGTCTCACCCATTTCAAGAAAGATATGTTTTGTCATTGAAAAAGCATATATTTGTTTTATGTCCAGTCTACCTATGTACATAAGAAAAGTGCAATATATGCTTGTACATCTATGCACACAGCTATTTGATAGCTGCAAGGTGCCAGCTCCCAGTTCCCTATTCAAAGTGTGAATCTGGCACCGGGTTACATATTCAAATTAAGACTTGGTCTCACCCGTTTCCAGACAGGTATGTTTTATCATTAAATAAGCATACAATATGTCTCGTTATAAATTTTTTTTTCACATAGACTCCAATGTTAAATTGCCACCGGTCATTGCACTCCCTTGCAAATGAAGTATATCACTAATAACCACTAGCAGCAGTAAGATATGCATACTTTTGATTGAAAAATCAATGAAATACTATAGGTTGTCCTTGCTACTTTTTTGATACAGTTATTTGAAAATTGACCATATGAAATTCACACATTGAAATTCTTGGGATTTTGGAACCGGAAGCGACCGAACAGCTTCCATTGAGTGAGTCGTTGACCTTCCAATAGCAATAGCATAGCAATACATGACTATTGCATGCTGACGGCCAAGTATATAAGCTAATTCTGGAAGAAAGATTTATTCTAATACCTCAAATAACTTTTCTTTTAGGGGTAAAACACTGTCAGACCTCCTTGCTATCTTAAGTGGGAACTCTTTGGCCCCCGTTCACAATGAAAAAACTGTATAACGAGACCTAAGGTCTATGTCCAGTCTGCCTATGTACATAAGCAAAGTGCAATATACGCTCGTACAATTATACACTGGGTTCCTTATTCAACTTTAGACTCGTTCAGTCTACCAGTCTACCCCTGTACACAAGCAAAGTGCAATATACGCTCGGACATTTATTCACACAACTATTTGATAGGTGCAAGGTGCCAGCTCCCAGTTCCCTATTCAAAGTGTAAATCTGGCACCGGGTTCAATATTCAACTTTAGACTCGTTCAGTCTACCAGTCTACCCCTGTACATAAGCAAAGTGCAATATACGCTCGGACATTTATTCACACAGCTATTTGATAGGTGCAAGGTGCCAGCTCCCAGTTCCCTATTCAAAGTGTAAATCTGGCACTGGGTTCCTTATTCAACTTTAGACTCCTTCAGTCTACCAGTCTACCCCTGTACATAAGCAAAGTGCAATATACGCTCGGACATTTATTCACACAGCTATTTGATAGGTGCAAGGTGCCAGCTCCCAGTTCCCTATTCAAAGTGTAAATCTTGCACCGGGTTCAATATTCAACTTTAGACTCGTTCAGTCTACCAGTCTACCCCAGTACATAAGCAAAGTGCAATATACGCTCGGACATTTATTCAAACAGCTATTTGATAGGTGCAAGGTGCCAGCTCCCAGTTCCCTATTCAAAGTGTAAATCTGGCACCGGGTTCAATATTCAACTTTAGACTCGTTCAGTCTACCAGTCTACCCCTGTACATAAGCAAAGTGCTATATACGCTCGGACATTTATTCACACAGCTATTTGATAGCTGCAAGTTGCCAGCTCCCAGTTCCATATTCAAACTGTAAATCTGGCACTGGGTTCCTTATTCAACTTTTTACTTGTTCAGTCTACCAGTCTACCCCTGTACAAAAGCAAAGTGCAATATACGCTCTGACATTTATGCACACAGCTATTTGATAGGTGCAAGGTGCCAGCTCCCAGTTCCCTATTCAAAGTGTTAATCTGGCAACGGGTTCAACATTCAACTTTAGACTCGTTCAGTCTACCAGTCTACCCCTGTACATAAGCAAAGTGCAATATACACTCAGACATTTATGCACACAGCTATTTGTTAGCTGCAAGTTGCCAGCTCCCAGTTCCCTATTCAAACTGTAAATCTGGCACTGGGTTCCTTATTCAACTTTAGACTTGTTCAGTCTACCAGTCTACCCCTGTACATAAGCAAAGTGCAATATACGCTCGGACATTTATTCACACAGCTATTTGATAGCTGCAAGGTGCCAGCTCCCAGTTCCCTATTCAAACTGTAAATCTGGCACTGAGTTCCTCATTCAACTTTAGACTCGTTCAGTCTACCAGTCTACCCCAATACATAAGCAAAGTGCAATATACGCTGAGACATTTATGCACACAGCTATTTGATAGGTGCAAGGTGCCAGCTCCTAGTTCCCTATTCAAAGAGTTAATCTGGCAACGAGTTCAACATTCAACTTTAGACTCATTCAGTCTACCAGTCCACCCCTGTACATAAGCAAAGTGCAATATATGCTCAGACATTTATTCACACAGCTATTTGATAGGTGCAAGGTGCCAGCTCCCAGTTCCCTATTCAAAGTGTAAATCTGGCACCGGGTTCAATATTCAACTTTAGATTGTTCAGTCTACCAGTCAACCCCTGTACATAAGCAAAGTGCAATATACACTCGGACATTTATTCACACAGCTATTTGATAGCTGCAAGTTGCCAGCTCCAAGTTCCCTATTCAAAGTGTAAATCTGGCAACGGGTTCAACATTCAACTGTAGACTTGTTCAGTCTACCAGTCTACCCCTGTACATAAGCAAAGTGCAATATATGCTCTGACATTTTTTATGCACACAGCTATTTGATAGGTGCAAGTTGCCAGCTCCCAGTTCCTATTCAAACTGTAAATCTGGCACTGGGTTCCACATTCAACTTTAGACTTGTTCAGTCTACCAGTCTACCCCTGTACATAAGCAAAGTGCAATATATGCTCGGACATTTATGCACACAGCTATTTGATAGGTGCAAGGTGCCAGCTCCCAGTTCCCTATTCAAAGTGTAAATCTGGCACCGGGTTCAATATTGAACTTTAGACTCGTTCAGTCTACCAGTCAACCCCTGTACATAAGCAAAGTGCAATATACACTCGGACATTTATTCACACAGCTATTTGATAGCTGCAAGGTGCCAGCTCCCAGTTCCTTATTCAAAGTGTTAATCTGGCAACGGGTTCAACATTCAACTGTAGACTTGTTCAGTCTACCAGTCTACCCCTGTACATAAGCAAAGTGCAATATATGCTCGGACATTTATGCACACAGCTATTTGATAGGTGCAAGGTGCCAGCTCCCAGTTCCCTATTCAAAGTGTAAATCTGGCACCGGGTTCAATATTGAACTTTAGACTCGTTCAGTCTACCAGTCAACCCCTGTACATAAGCAAAGTGCAATATACACTCGGACATTTATTCACACAGCTATTTGATAGCTGCAAGGTGCCAGCTCCCAGTTCCTTATTCAAAGTGTTAATCTGGCAACGGGTTCAACATTCAACTGTAGACTTGTTCAGTCTACCAGTCTACCCCTGTACATAAGCAAAGTGCAATATATGCTCGGACATTTATGCACACAGCTATTTGATAGGTGCAAGGTGCCAGCTCCCAGTTCCCTATTCAAAGTGTAAATCTGGCACCGGGTTCAATATTGAACTTTAGACTCGTTCAGTCTACCAGTCAACCCCTGTACATAAGCAAAGTGCAATATACACTCGGACATTTATTCACACAGCTATTTGATAGCTGCAAGGTGCCAGCTCCCAGTTCCCTATTCAAAGTGTTAATCTGGCAATGGGTTCAACATTCAACTTTAGACTTGTTCAGTCTACCAGTCTACCCCTGTACATAAGCAAAGTGCAATATACGCTCGGACATTTATTCACACAGCTATTAAATAGGTGCAAGGTGCCAGCTCCCAGTTCCCTATTCAAAGTGTAAATCTGGCAACGGGTTCAACATTCAACTTTAGACTCGTTCAGTCTACCAGTCTACCCCTGTACAAAAGCAAAATGCAATATAAGCTCTGACATTTATGCACACAGCTATTTGATAGGTGCAAGGTGCCAGCTCCCAGTTCCCTATTCAAAGTGTAAATCTGGCACCGGGTTCAACATTCAACTTTAGACTTGTTCAGTCTACCAGTCTACCCCTGTACCTAAGCAAAGTGCACTATACGCTCTGACATTTATGCACACAGCTATTTGATAGGTGCAAGGTGCCAGCTCCCAGTTCCCTATTCAAAGTGTAAATCTGGCAACAGGTTCAACATTCAACTTTAGACTTGTTCAGTCTACCAGTCTACCCCTGTACATAAGCAAAGTGCAATATATGCTCAGACATTTATTCACACAGCTATTTGTTTGGTGCAAGGTGCCAGCTCCCAGTTCCCTATTCAAAGTGTAAATCTGGCAACGGGTTCAACATTCAACTTTAGACTCGTTCAGTCTACCAGTCTACCCCTGTACAAAAGCAAAGTGCAATATACGCTCTGACATTTATTCACACAGCTATTTGATAGGTGCAAGGTGCCAGCTCCCAGTTCCCTATTCAAAGTGTTAATCTGGCAATGGGTTCCACATTCAACTTTAGACTCGTTCAGTCTACCAGTCTACCCCTGTACATAAGCAAAGTGCAATATATGCTCGGACATGAATGCACACAGCTATTTGATAGGTGCAAGGTGCCAGCTCCCAGTTCCCTATTCAAATTGTTAATCTGCCAATGGGTTCCACATTCAACTTTAGACTCGTTCAGTCTACCAGTCTACCCCTGTACATAAGCAAAGTGCAATATACGCTCGGACATTTATTCACACAGCTATTTGATAGCTGCAAGTTGCCAGCTCCCAGTTCCCTATTCAAACTGTAAATCTGGCACTGGGTTCCTTATTCAACTTTTGACTTGTTCAGTCTACCAGTCTACCCCTGTACATAAGCAAAGTGCATTATATGCTCAAACATTTATTCACACAGCTATTTGATAGGTGAAAGGTGCCAGCTCCCAGTTCCCTATTCAAAGTGTAAATCTGGCAACGGGTTCAACATTCAACTTTAGACTTGTTCAGTCTACCAGTCTACCCCTGTACATAAGCAAAGTGCATTATATGCTCAGACATTTATTCACACAGCTATTTGATAGGTGAAAGGTGCCAGCTCCCAGTTCCCTATTCAAAGTGTAAATCTGGCAACGGGTTCAACATTCAACTTTAGACTTGTTCAGTCTACCAGTCTACCCCTGTACATAAGCAAAGTGCAATATATGCTCAGACATTTATTCACACAGCTATTTGTTTGGTGCAAGGTGCCAGCTCCCAGTTCCCTATTCAAAGTGTAAATCTGGCAACGGGTTCAACATTCAACTTTAGACTCGTTCAGTCTACCAGTCTACCCCTGTACAAAAGCAAAGTGCAATATACGCTCTGACATTTATGCACACAGCTATTTGATAGGTGCAAGGTGCCAGCTCCCAGTTCCCTATTCAAATTGTTAATCTGGCAATGGGTTCCACATTCAACTTTAGACTCGTTCAGTCTACCAGTCTACCCCTGTACATAAGCAAAGCGCAATATACGCTCGGACATTTATTCACACAGCTATTTGATAGCTGCAAGTTGCCAGCTCCCAGTTCCCTATTCAAACTGTAAATCTGGCACTGGGTTCCTTATTCAACTTTTGACTTGTTCAGTCTACCAGTCTACCCCTGTACAAAAGCAAAGTGCAATATACGCTCTGACATTTATTCACACAGCTATTTGATAGGTGCAAGGTGCCAGCTCCCAGTTCCCTATTCAAAGTGTTAATCTGGCAATGGGTTCCACATTCAACTTTAGACTCGTTCAGTCTACCAGTCTACCCCTGTACATAAGCAAAGTGCAATATATGCTCGGACATGAATGCACACAGCTATTTGATAGGTGCAAGGTGCCAGCTCCCAGTTCCCTATTCAAAGTGTAAATCTGGCAACGGGTTCAACATTCAACTTTAGACTCGTTCAGTCTACCAGTCTACCCCTGTACAAAAGCAAAGTGCAATATAGGCTCTGACATTTATGCACACAGCTATTTGATAGCTGCAAGGTGCCAGCTCCCAGTTCCCTATTCAAAGTGTAAATGTGGCACCGGGTTCAATATTCAACTTTAGACTCGTTCAGTCTACCAGTCTACCCCTGTACAAAAGCAAAGTGCAATATACGCTCTGACATTTATTCACACAGCTATTTGATAGGTGCAAGGTGCCAGCTCCCAGTTCCCTATTCAAAGTGTTAATCTGGCAATGGGTTCCACATTCAACTTTAGACTCGTTCAGTCTACCAGTCTACCCCTGTACATAAGCAAAGTGCAATATATGCTCGGACATGAATGCACACAGCTATTTGATAGGTGCAAGGTGCCAGCTCCCAGTTCCCTATTCAAATTGTTAATCTGCCAATGGGTTCCACATTCAACTTTAGACTCGTTCAGTCTACCAGTCTACCCCTGTACATAAGCAAAGTGCAATATACGCTCGGACATTTATTCACACAGCTATTTGATAGCTGCAAGTTGCCAGCTCCCAGTTCCCTATTCAAACTGTAAATCTGGCACTGGGTTCCTTATTCAACTTTTGACTTGTTCAGTCTACCAGTCTACCCCTGTACATAAGCAAAGTGCATTATATGCTCAAACATTTATTCACACAGCTATTTGATAGGTGAAAGGTGCCAGCTCCCAGTTCCCTATTCAAAGTGTAAATCTGGCAACGGGTTCAACATTCAACTTTAGACTTGTTCAGTCTACCAGTCTACCCCTGTACATAAGCAAAGTGCATTATATGCTCAGACATTTATTCACACAGCTATTTGATAGGTGAAAGGTGCCAGCTCCCAGTTCCCTATTCAAAGTGTAAATCTGGCAACGGGTTCAACATTCAACTTTAGACTTGTTCAGTCTACCAGTCTACCCCTGTACATAAGCAAAGTGCAATATATGCTCAGACATTTATTCACACAGCTATTTGTTTGGTGCAAGGTGCCAGCTCCCAGTTCCCTATTCAAAGTGTAAATCTGGCAACGGGTTCAACATTCAACTTTAGACTCGTTCAGTCTACCAGTCTACCCCTGTACAAAAGCAAAGTGCAATATACGCTCTGACATTTATGCACACAGCTATTTGATAGGTGCAAGGTGCCAGCTCCCAGTTCCCTATTCAAATTGTTAATCTGGCAATGGGTTCCACATTCAACTTTAGACTCGTTCAGTCTACCAGTCTACCCCTGTACATAAGCAAAGCGCAATATACGCTCGGACATTTATTCACACAGCTATTTGATAGCTGCAAGTTGCCAGCTCCCAGTTCCCTATTCAAACTGTAAATCTGGCACTGGGTTCCTTATTCAACTTTTGACTTGTTCAGTCTACCAGTCTACCCCTGTACAAAAGCAAAGTGCAATATACGCTCTGACATTTATTCACACAGCTATTTGATAGGTGCAAGGTGCCAGCTCCCAGTTCCCTATTCAAAGTGTTAATCTGGCAATGGGTTCCACATTCAACTTTAGACTCGTTCAGTCTACCAGTCTACCCCTGTACATAAGCAAAGTGCAATATATGCTCGGACATGAATGCACACAGCTATTTGATAGGTGCAAGGTGCCAGCTCCCAGTTCCCTATTCAAAGTGTAAATCTGGCAACGGGTTCAACATTCAACTTTAGACTCGTTCAGTCTACCAGTCTACCCCTGTACAAAAGCAAAGTGCAATATAGGCTCTGACATTTATGCACACAGCTATTTGATAGCTGCAAGGTGCCAGCTCCCAGTTCCCTATTCAAAGTGTAAATGTGGCACCGGGTTCAATATTCAACTTTAGACTCGTTCAGTCTACCAGTCTACCCCTGTACATAAGCAAAGTGCAATATAGGCTCTGACATTTATACACACAGCTATTTGATAGCTGCAAGGTGCCAGCTCCCAGTTCCTATTCAAACTGTTAATCTGGCACTGGGTTCCTTATTCAACTTTAGACTCGTTCAGTCTACCAGTCTACCCCTGTACATAAGCAAAGTGCAATATACGCTCGGACATTTATTCACACAGCTATTTGATAGTTGCAAGGTGCCAGCTCCCAGTTCCCTATTCAAACTGTAAATCTGGCAACGGGTTCAACATTCAACTTTAGACTTGTTCAGTCTACCAGTCTACCCCTGTACATGAGCAAAGTGCAATATATGCTCAGACATTTATTCACACAGCTATTTGTTAGGTGCAAGGTGCCAGCTCCCAGTTCCCTATTTCAAAGTGTAAATCTGGCAACGGGTTCAACATTCAACTTTAGACTCGTTCAGTCTAACAGTCTACCCCTGTACAAAAGCAAAGTGCAATATACGCTCTGACATTTATGCACACAGCTATTTGATAGGTGCAAGGTGCCAGCTCCCAGTTCCCTATTCAAAGTGTTAATCTGGCAATGGGTTCCACATTCAACTTTAGACTCGTTCAGTCTACCAGTCTACCCCTGTACATAAGCAAAGTGCAATATATGCTTGGACATTTTCTGCACACAGCTATTTGATAGGTGCAAGGTGCCAGCTCCCAGTTCCCTATTCAAAGTGTAAATCTGGCACCGGGTTCAATATTCAACTTTAGACTCGTTCAGTCTACCAGTCTACCCCTGTATAAAAGCAAAGTGCAATATACGCTCGGACATTTATTCACACAGCTATTTGATAGCTGCAAGTTGCCAGCTCCCAGTTCCCTATTCAAACTGTAAATCTGGCACTGGGTTCCTTATTCAACTTTTGACTTGTTAAGTCTACCAGTCTACCCCTGTACAAAAGCAAAGTGCAATATACGCTCTGACATTTATGCACACAGCTATTTGATAGGTGCTAGGTGCTAGGTGCCAGCTCCCAGTTCCCTATTCAAAGTGTTAATCTGGCAATGGGTTCCACATTCAACTTTAGACTCGTTCAGTCTACCAGTCTACCCCTGTACATAAGCAAAGTGCAATATACGCTCGGACATTTATGCACACAGCTATTTGATAGGTGCAAGGTGCCAGCTCCCAGTTCCCTATTCAAAGTGTTAATCTGGCAACGGGTTCAATATTCAACTTTAGACTCGTTCAGTCTACCAGTCTACCCCTGAACATAAGCAAAGCGCAATATACGCTCGGACATTTATTCACACAGCTATTTGATAGCTGCAAGTTGCCAGCTCCCAGTTCCTATTCAAACTGTAAATCTGGCACCGGGTTCAATATTCAACTTTAGACTCGTTCAGTCTACCAGTCTACCCCTGTACATAAGCAAAGCGCAATATACGCTCGGACATTTATTCACACAGCTATTTGATAGCTGCAAGTTGCCAGCTCCCAGTTCCTATTCAAACTGTAAATCTGGCACCGGGCTCAATATTCAACTTTAGACTTGTTCAGTCTACCAGTCTACCCCTGTACATAAGCAAAGTGCAATATATGCTCGGACATTTATGCACACAGCTATTTGAAAGCTGCAAGTTGCCAGCTCCCAGTTCCCTATTCAAACTGTAAATCTGGCACTGGGTTCCACATTCAACTTTAGACTTGTTCAGTCTACCAGTCTACCCCTGTACATAAGCAAAGTGCAATATACACTCGGACATTTATTCACACAGCTATTTGATAGGTGCAAGGTGCCAGCTCCCAGTTCCCTATTCAAAGTGTTAATCTGGCAATGGGTTCCACATTCAACTTTAGACTCAATCAGTCTACCAGTCTACCCCTGTACATAAGCAAAGTGCAATATATGCTCGGACATTAATGCACACAGCTATTTGATAGGTGCAAGGTGCCAGCTCCCAGTTCCCTATTCAAAGTGTAAATCTGGCACCGAGTTCAATGTTCAATTTTAGACTCCTTCAGTCTACCAGTCTACCCCTGTACACAAGCAAAGTGCAATATTCGCTCGGACATTTATTCACACAGCTATTTGATAGCTGCAAGTTGCCAGCTCCCAGTTCCCTATTCAAACTGTAAATCTGGCACCGGGTTCAATATTCAACTTTAGACTCGTTCAGTCTACCAGTCTACCCCTGTACATAAGCAAAGTGCAATATACACTCGGACATTTATTCACATAGCTATTTGATAGCTGCAAGGTGCCAGCTCCCAGTTCCCTATTCAAACTGTAAATCTGGCACTGGGTTCCTCATTCAACTTTAGACTCGTTCAGTCTACTAGTCTACCCCAATACATAAGCAAAGTGCAATATACGCTGAGACATTTATGCACACAGCTATTTGATAGGTGCAAGGTGCCAGCTCCTAGTTCCCTATTCAAAGTGTTAATCTGGCAATGGGTTCAACATTCAACTTTAGACTCATTCAGTCTACCAGTCTACCCCTGTACATAAGCAAAGTGCAATATATGCTCGGACATTTATGCACACAGCTTTTTGATAGGTGCAAGGTGCCAGCTCCCTGTTCCCTATTCAAAGTGTGAATCTGGCAATGGGTTCAACATTCAACTTTAGACTCGTTCATTCTACCAGTCTACCCCCCTACATAATCAAAGTGCAATATACGCTCGGACATTTATGCACACAGCTATTTGATTGGTGCAAGGTGCCAGCTCCCAGTTCCCTATTCAAAGTGTTAATCTGGCACTGAGTTCCATATTCAACTTTAGACTCGTTCAGTCTACCAGTCTACCCCTGTACATAAGCAAAGTGCAATATATGCTTGGACATTTTCTGCACACAGCTATTTGATAGGTGCAAGGTGCCAGCTCCCAGTTCCCTATTCAAAGTGTAAATCTGGCACCGGGTTCAATATTCAACTTTAGACTCGTTCAGTCTACCAGTCTACCCCTGTATAAAAGCAAAGTGCAATATACGCTCGGACATTTATTCACACAGCTATTTGATAGCTGCAAGTTGCCAGCTCCCAGTTCCCTATTCAAACTGTAAATCTGGCACTGGGTTCCTTATTCAACTTTTGACTTGTTAAGTCTACCAGTCTACCCCTGTACAAAAGCAAAGTGCAATATACGCTCTGACATTTATGCACACAGCTATTTGATAGGTGCTAGGTGCTAGGTGCCAGCTCCCAGTTCCCTATTCAAAGTGTTAATCTGGCAATGGGTTCCACATTCAACTTTAGACTCGTTCAGTCTACCAGTCTACCCCTGTACATAAGCAAAGTGCAATATACGCTCGGACATTTATGCACACAGCTATTTGATAGGTGCAAGGTGCCAGCTCCCAGTTCCCTATTCAAAGTGTTAATCTGGCAACGGGTTCAATATTCAACTTTAGACTCGTTCAGTCTACCAGTCTACCCCTGAACATAAGCAAAGCGCAATATACGCTCGGACATTTATTCACACAGCTATTTGATAGCTGCAAGTTGCCAGCTCCCAGTTCCTATTCAAACTGTAAATCTGGCACCGGGTTCAATATTCAACTTTAGACTCGTTCAGTCTACCAGTCTACCCCTGTACATAAGCAAAGCGCAATATACGCTCGGACATTTATTCACACAGCTATTTGATAGCTGCAAGTTGCCAGCTCCCAGTTCCTATTCAAACTGTAAATCTGGCAACGGGCTCAATATTCAACTTTAGACTTGTTCAGTCTACCAGTCTACCCCTGTACATAAGCAAAGTGCAATATATGCTCGGACATTTATGCACACAGCTATTTGAAAGCTGCAAGTTGCCAGCTCCCAGTTCCCTATTCAAACTGTAAATCTGGCACTGGGTTCCACATTCAACTTTAGACTTGTTCAGTCTACCAGTCTACCCCTGTACATAAGCAAAGTGCAATATACACTCGGACATTTATTCACACAGCTATTTGATAGGTGCAAGGTGCCAGCTCCCAGTTCCCTATTCAAAGTGTTAATCTGGCAATGGGTTCCACATTCAACTTTAGACTCAATCAGTCTACCAGTCTACCCCTGTACATAAGCAAAGTGCAATATATGCTCGGACATTAATGCACACAGCTATTTGATAGGTGCAAGGTGCCAGCTCCCAGTTCCCTATTCAAAGTGTAAATCTGGCACCGAGTTCAATGTTCAATTTTAGACTCCTTCAGTCTACCAGTCTACCCCTGTACACAAGCAAAGTGCAATATTCGCTCGGACATTTATTCACACAGCTATTTGATAGCTGCAAGTTGCCAGCTCCCAGTTCCCTATTCAAACTGTAAATCTGGCACCGGGTTCAATATTCAACTTTAGACTCGTTCAGTCTACCAGTCTACCCCTGTACATAAGCAAAGTGCAATATACACTCGGACATTTATTCACATAGCTATTTGATAGCTGCAAGGTGCCAGCTCCCAGTTCCCTATTCAAACTGTAAATCTGGCACTGGGTTCCTCATTCAACTTTAGACTCGTTCAGTCTACTAGTCTACCCCAATACATAAGCAAAGTGCAATATACGCTGAGACATTTATGCACACAGCTATTTGATAGGTGCAAGGTGCCAGCTCCTAGTTCCCTATTCAAAGTGTTAATCTGGCAATGGGTTCAACATTCAACTTTAGACTCATTCAGTCTACCAGTCTACCCCTGTACATAAGCAAAGTGCAATATATGCTCGGACATTTATGCACACAGCTTTTTGATAGGTGCAAGGTGCCAGCTCCCTGTTCCCTATTCAAAGTGTGAATCTGGCAATGGGTTCAACATTCAACTTTAGACTCGTTCATTCTACCAGTCTACCCCCCTACATAATCAAAGTGCAATATACGCTCGGACATTTATGCACACAGCTATTTGATTGGTGCAAGGTGCCAGCTCCCAGTTCCCTATTCAAAGTGTTAATCTGGCACTGAGTTCCATATTCAACTTTAGACTCATTCAGTCTACCAGTCTACCCCTGTACATAAGCAAAGTGCAATATAAGCTCAGACATTTATGCACACAGCTTTTTGATAGGTGCAAGGTGCCAGCTCCCAGTTCCTATTCAAACTGTAAATCTGGCACCGGGTTCAATATTCAACTTTAGACTCGTTCAGTCTACCAGTCTACCCCTGTACATACGCAAAGTGCAATATATGCTCAGACATTTATTCACACAGCTATTTGATAGCTGCAAGTTGCCAGCTCCCAGTTCCTATTCAAACTGTAAATCTGGCACCGGGTTCAATATTCAACTTTAGACTCATTCAGTCTACCAGTCTACCCCTGTACATAAGCAAAGTGCAATATAAGCTCAGACATTTATGCACACAGCTTTTTGATAGGTGCAAGGTGCCAGCTCCCAGTTCCTATTCAAACTGTAAATCTGGCACCGGGTTCAATATTCAACTTTAGACTCGTTCAGTCTACCAGTCTACCCCTGTACATAAGCAAAGTGCAATATACACTCGGACATTTATGCACACAGCTATTTGATAGCTGCAAGGTGCCAGCTCCCAGTTCCCTATTCAAAGTGTTAATCTGGCAATGGGTTCCACATTCAACTTTAGACTCGTTCAGTCTACCAGTCTACCCCTGTACATAAGCAAAGTGCAATATACGCTCGGACATTTATGCACACAGCTATTTGATTGGTGCAAGGTGCCAAAGTAACAATAACAATTCAAAACATACAAATAAATGTCATCCATGAAATAAGTCAACTTTTCCCATATTCACATTCACCTCAAGCTACAAAATGTCAGAGATAATCTTTATATAAAAGGTAGACATCTTGGCTACCTCTAGTTCTAAATCCTTTGACAAAGTGTTGACACTGACAGTGATTTTAGTAGATAGAGCCTTAGGCTAATTTAAGATAATCCACTTAAGAAACTTAATTGATGACACTTATTTAATCTTCCAATAACTTAGACATTCCATATCATAAACCGTCTAGGATGTTGAAAATACTTAACGAGATTAAAAGTTTGACCAATGAGAGGTTACCTTCATTTAGCTTTATAAACCCTGATAGAAATTAGAATATTCAGTTGCAGTTTGGGAATCATACCTAAGACATCTCACGACTACTCCGGGGGCTGAGTTACTATTTGGATTTTCATGCCCCTGGAGTGGAAACCAACTGTTATCTACATATTGTATCTATGTTGTTATGTAAGTCATTCCTGTAAATAAATGTGTGTATATCTATTCCATGGACTTTGTATTTTTTCTGCCTAGAGTTAATTCCCCGTTAAAAGTGGACAGTTAAACCATCAACCCGGAATATCAAAAGTTGGGGCAGATGAGGATTTCCAGGAACCCTGCCTCAACCGTATGATACAGCTCCCAGTTCCCTATTGAAAGTGTGAATCTGGTACCCTGCCTCAACCGTATGATACAGCTCCCAGTTCCCTATTGAAAGTGTGAATCTGGTACCCTGCCTCAACCGTATGATACAGCTCCCAGTTCCCTATTGAAAGTGTGAATCTGGTACCCTGCCTCAACCGTATTATACAGCTCCCAGTTCCCTATTGAAAGTGTGAATCTCGTACCCTGCCTCAACCGTATTATACAGCTCCCAGTTCCCTATTGAAAGTGTGAATCTGGTACCCTGCCTCAACCGTATGATACAGCTCCCAGTTCCCTATTGAAAGTGTGAATCTGGTACCCTGCCTCAACCGTATGATACAGCTCCCAGTTCCCTATTGAAAGTGTGAATCTGGTACCCTGCCTCAACCGTATGATACAGCTCCCAGTTCCCTATTGAAAGTGTGAATCTGGTTCCCTGCCTCAACCGTATGATACAGCTCCCAGTTCCCTATTGAAAGTGTGAATCTGGTACCCTGCCTCAACCGTATGATACAGCTCCAAGTTCCCTATTGAAAGTGTGAATCTGGTACCCTGCCTCAACCGTATGATACAGCTCCCTGTTCCCTATTGAAAGTGTGAATCTGGTACCCTGCCTCAACCGTATGATACAGCTCCCAGTTCCCTATTGAAAGTGTGAATCTGGTACCCTGCCTCAACCGTATGATACAGCTCCCAGTTCCATATCTAAAGTGTGAATCTGGCACCCTGCCTCAACCGTATGATACAGCTCCCAGTTCCCTATTGAAAGTGTGAATCTGGCACCCTGCCTCAACCGTATGATACAGCTCCCAGTTCCCTATTGAAAGTGTGAATCTGGCACCGGGTTCCATATTCATGGTTCATAAAATATTTATCAACGCTTCACTTTGTTCTTCAATATCTTCTGTTCATTTTAACCCAAGTAACTAATATACGGTAATCTAAGATTATACTTTTTAATATCTCTCTTTTTGACCAAGGTGTAGCTGTAAAAATCACATGGACTGGAATAAAGTTTATCACAACATAAACTTCTTTAGTTAGTACACTTTTACTTCATTCATTGAGCAATGATACTTATTGTAGAATACTTTCACTGCTTATATCAAAAGCTTTATGACAAAGCCAGTAATTATGATATTAACTCAACTCAAATAAACCCAAATAAAGTATTCAATTTAGTATGCAAGGGTGTTTTCTCATTTCTAGCCATTTTTATGTGACTTGCTTTTTTACATGCTGTCGGTCCTTCCTTCATATTACCGGGTAAGTAACATTGTGCAAACAGCAAAAAATAGAGCCATTGGCTCTGTAGCTCATCAGGTTTTACACTTGATTTTGCTATAGGGTGTGGCCAAGCTACAATATGTAATCCTCACTAGTCAAAGAGTCTGTACACAAAGTTTCAGCTTTCTAGGTTAGGTGAGGTGATCTTGGGTTTACCGCTGCTTTCAAGAGTATTCACTTATATCGCGGCTGCTGGTATCATTGCAGGGAAAAGCCCGCAACAGCATTATGGTTATGCATTGGGGTAAAACCTGCGAGCATTAGCTTGAACTAGCAACCATGGGTGGTACTGCACTGAAATTCTATGTTGCATTGCACCCAAACCTGACTGCGTGTAGAACAGTTCTCTACTGCAGACAAAGTTGCCTAGCCCCTGGCGGGATTCGAACCACGGACCTTATATGGGGCCACAGGGCCACGAAAGCTATAACTTATATAGTTCTCACCAGTCAAGGAGTCTGTCTGTACACAAAGTTTCAGCTTTCTATCTTGAAATATGTTTCATTTTTACCCAGCTCCAGTGAGAATATTGCCTGGCTTCGTATCAAACCTCCAGCCCAAGACTTCATCTTATACTCCGGTGTGGTGTACTACTCACCAGAAAACTCCAGCAAGTATGCAGACGAGGCAGTGTTCGACATACTAGAAGATGAGATCAGCACCTTCAGATCTACAGATCCACAGTGTCGAGTTATAGTACAGGGCGATCTCAACGCTCGTACTGGAGATGGATCACATAAGGACTTCATCCACAATGACGATGCTACCTATCTTCCGATTGATGACGACATCAACTACGTCCCTGACAGCGAGATCACACCACGTGTATCCCAGGACACTGTCATCAACAGGCGCGGCCACGCCCTCCTAGACTTCTGTAAAAACACTGGGCTTAGAATTTGCAATGGTAGGTTCTTTAAAGATAACAAAATTGGTAAAATAACATGTTTTGCTAACAGTGGCCAAAGTGTCGTGGACTATGTCCTCTGCTCTGATAATGCTTTTGATTTGTTTTAAGATTTTGATGTATCTGATGAAGTAGAGCTGACACACCTCCCAGTGACGTATTCATTGTGCTTGAGTGCGGGTATAAACATTGCCTGTGACTCGAGTAATCTCAAATTGAAAGCTAAATTCCATTGGAATGATGAATATATATCTGACTACCTCAATAAATGGCAATCACTAAGTCCCGATGTTATTTGTACATTTAACCATTATATTGAAAATAATGATATTAACAGTGCTTCATCTTTGTTTCATGCCACGGTCGAGTCATGTGCTGACCACTGTAAAAAGACTGGAATGTCGACATCGCATGGACACAAGGGAGACAACTGGTATGACGAGGAATACCTCTCTGCACGAAATGCAGCTCGACGCCTGCTCCGTGCTTTCCACGCATCTAACAGTTCAAGCGATCGACAACGATACATCGACTCGTGGTCACAATATAAACAGTTATGTACATCAAAGATGTCAGAATCAACATCGAACTTTATAAACATGCTGTGTAATGCACTCTCTGCAAAGGACAACAAACTGTTCTGGAGAACTCTCCGACCTAAATCACAATTTGTTAATAACAATATTGTACCCTTGGAATGGAATAGACATTTTCATAATCTGTTCAAAGGTTTACACTCCACAAAGGAGTATGAGGAATTTTATGAGAGTATCAACCAGTTTGTAACTTCTATTAGTGACACCTTAATTGATCAATCTGCTAATTATGATGATCTAGACAATGAAATAAGCTTCCAGGAAATTGTAGATGCTATTAGTAATATGCAAAGCGGTAAAGCGCCTGGTTTTAGTGGGGTTTCTATAGAATTTTTTAAGAATGCACCAACTATCTGCATTGATATGCTTAAATCATTATTCAATAGAATTCTCTCTACAGGTATTTATCCACCAGAATGGACCTACGGAGTAATTATACCTATCTTCAAGAAAGGCAGTGTTAATGATCCAGCTAATTATAGGTCTATCACCTTACTAGAAGTGTCTGGTAAAATATTCTCAAAAATCATAAGCAATAGATTAACACTCTGGGCTGAGCGAGAAAACTTTCTGACTCCTGAACAAGCAGAATATAATCGTGGATTCCAGACTCATGACAACATCTTTGTACTTAACTCTGTAATTCAGAGGTACCTTTCTCTCCATAAAGGGAGACTATACTGCGCATTTATTGACCTTAAAGCTGCATTTGATTCGGTCGATCGAAATAGTCTGTTCTATAAACTTTGGCTTGGAAACGTTAAAGGTAAAACATTTAGATTGCTTAAGAGTATGTATGACTCTGTTAAATCATGTGTCTCATTGAAAGAAGGTTACACAGCATTCTTCAACTGTTCTCACGGCGTCCGTCAGGGATGCCAATTATCACCTTTCCTGTTTTCTTTTTTCGTAAATGACATTGTGGAAAGTCTAGCATCAGATAACCAAAGGTGTATAAATTTAGAAGTGATTGAACTCTTTATACTCCTCTTTGCCGATGATATTGTTCTTTTTGACTTATCGGTTTGTGGTTTACAAAAGAGACTAGATAAATTAGCTAGATATTGCGACCAGTGGAAACTTAAAATAAATGTGACAAAGAGTAAGATAATTGTTTTTAGAAAAGGTGGTAGATTAAAAAAGTGCGAAAAGTTTCATATCATAGACATTGTTCCAACATACAAATATCTTGGGGTTCATCTCTCAAGTTCAGGCTCATGGTATATCACCCAGAAGACCTTAGCTGAGCAGGCATGGAAAGTTTTTTGCACATTGAGATCATCAATACCTAATTTCTCCGATCTACCTATACACGCTCTATTTCAAATATTTGATGTTAAAATTCTACCAATTTTGCTTTACGACAGTGAAGTGTGGGGTTTCCACCCATCATCCAATGTAATTAATATACATGATAAATTCTGCAAACAGGTTTTGAATCTCCCAAAACATACCCCAAATATTTTTGCACGTGCTGAACTGGGTAGATATTCATTAAAAGTAAATATGCATTGTAGAATTATTAAATATTGGATAAGAATGATCTCACAAGTTGATAATATAATTTTGAAGAAATCTTATGAATATCAATATAACCTTGCAGAGAAAGGACGCCAATGTTGGGCACTGAAAGTGAAAGGTCTCCTAAGCCGCTATGGCTTTGGATATGTTTGGTTCTACCAAAATGTTGGAAATACAAATGTTTTTATGTCTCTATTTAAGCAAAGATGTATTGACAACGATAATCAGTCTTGGAAAGAAGATGTCTCATCTTTCCCAAAACTAGAATTCCTGAATAATTTAAAAGATAATGTTTTTTATGAATTATATATTAGCCATATTAAGTGTAAAGAATTTCGTATTGCCGTGAGTAAATTCCGAAGTTCCAATCATATGTTGATGATTGAATATGGTAGACGACTTGGTCTAGAACGAAAGGATCGTCTCTGCCCTCTTTGCATAATTCCTACTATTGAAGATGAATACCATTTTTGTCTTGAATGTCCATTTTATCTAGAACTTAGATCAAATATAATCCCGCCATACTATTATAATTTTCCCTCATATGAAAAGCTATATCAACTATTCATGTCAAAGAAGTTATCCATCATAAATAGTCTTGGCAAGTATCTGTTCTTAGCCAGAAAGAAACGTAACACGTTTTTGTGTCTGTGACACCCCTATACCTTGATGTATATTTTGATATCAAACATATTTTACTGGCGCTTCGATAATGTGCACAAATTGTATACTTTGTATAATGGGCCTGTGGCCCCTTTACTGAAATAAACCTCTCTCTCTCTCTCTAGGCCTCATGCTTCTGGAGAAAAAGATGAAAATAGGTCTTAAGGGTGTGGCCCTTTTGGCCCATATCAGGGGCTACAGGGCCACCAAAGCAACAATTCATAATCCTCACTAGCCAAGCGTTTGTAAACAAAGTTTCAGCTTTCTAGGCCTTGTGCTTCTGGAGAAGAAGTCGAAAATGCATAAAGTTTATGGACGGACGGACGGATGGACGGACACCATGCAATGCCATAGGCCCATTGGGCCTTACTGGCCAGAAATTCAAAAATCAAGCTTCATACAAGTCTAGGTTGAATCAAAGTCTATCAACCCATGCCATGCCATAAACCTATCTGACCTTACAGGCCAGATGAGCTAAAAAGTATAAAAAAAAAACTTAAAAACAATTGGGTTGGGGGGTGGTTAGGCCAATTCATAAGATACTAGGTTTTGACTGGAATTTAGGGGGTTGAGAGAGTGGGTAGGCTTATACCCGGTCAAAAATGGTAGTTATTATCTAAAATATGTTTTTAGTCCATTTGTTGAATTTAAGGCTTTAATTTTAAAAAAAATTAAAGGGAAGACAAAAACTAAGGTTAATAGGTAAAACATTACGAATTTTCAGAGTTTACAAATGCTATCATTTTCATTATTATAAAAAGTTTGAAAGTTTAATAACAGAGTATTGTGATTTTATTGATATAAATAACAATGCTTAAGTCTTGTAAATCTTGTAACCTTTCTTGAAAATAATGACAGCTATTCCACATGAAAAAAATAGAGCCCTTGGCTCTGTAGCTCATCAGTAGAGTGTGGCTAATGTGGTTCCCCCTAAAATTATACATGTATAAAGGTGATAAGTTTCAGTTTTCTAGGCCTTATACCTCTGGAGAAGAAGATGAAAATAGTTTTTAAAGGTGTGGCTCCTGTGGCCCTTATTAGGAGTCCTAGGGTTACCAGAGCTATAATTTATAATCCTCAATAGTCAAGGAATCTAGGTGCAGAATTTCAGCTTTCTAGGCCTTATGGTTCTGGAGTAGAAGATGAAAATATGTTTTTAGGTTGTGGCCCCTGTGACCCTTTTGAGGGGTCCTAGGGTCACCAAACCTATAGATTGTAATTCTCACTCGTTGAGGAGTGTGTACACAAGGGTTAAAGTCAGCTTACTTAGCCTAATGCTTCAGCAGAAGGGGGCACGGGCCCACTAAAGCTACAATTTATAATCCTCACTAGTCAAGGAGTATGTTTCTAGGCCTTATGCTTCAGTAGCCTGTTTCACAAAAACCTCTTACCGGTACGACCTCGGAAAGCAGGTCGTAGCCCACCTCTTACAATTTTTACCCGTTTCATTAAGACCCCCTAAATTTACACTTTGTCGTAAAGAGCTCAAAATTTAGGATCCCGATTGACCTGTCGTAAATCATTTGGCACGTCGTAAATTATAAAAAACAGGGCGGCAAGCTCTCGCTTGGACTACAAAAATCATATTTTATCAGTGTTTCCGAACATCTCGTCGAGTAAAAATTAAGAAATTCATTATTTTTTGTTCACTGACGAATGGTGTTGTATGGGTTCACAAAAAAATATTTGATCAATATATCTTATTGTGATGTGTCGATATGACATCGCGTCCAAAAGTGAGCGGAAATACCCGGACCTACTCTAGTATGTTTGTGACTTTGCTTTGCTGATCACTTTTAATAGACTTTGTATAGGCTCTTGTTTTCAAAAATATAATCGATGACGATTAGTTGTTTTTAATTGCATTGTATAGAATAAATAATTTTGTCAATGAAATAAAGTAAATTTTTCAGTCAGCATTCATGTCACGAGATAGAAAGTAAGGGAAATAACTCAATTATGCTTTCTATGTTATTGTTTTCAAATGAAAGTGTTTCAGGTTCAAATCTCACAGATTTTATCCGAAATTTTTTTATTTTGTTTTTTTAATTGTTATTTCAATTTTTGTCTTGGAATGTTATAATGTTGGTAAATTAAAACGTTGTTATAGGACAAAATGCATTCAATAAGTGAAAAATATAATGAAAATGTATCAAATTGTATATATTGTTGAGACGGAGAGGTGAAATGTATCCAAATTGAGGAAACAGGTGCCCGCTAGACGAAATCCTGTGTCGCTATGCAACCAAGCAACTCTTACTGGATATACGACATGGATTTACGACACCGTTGTACGACATGGATACAACGCCATTGTGAAACTGTCGTAAGGCATGTCGTAAACGAGATCGTATATGCCTTTGTGAAACTGCAAACTGGAGAAGAAGTCGAAAATGCACAAAGTTTACGGACAGACGGATGAATGGACAGACATGGCCGAACACCATGCCATGCCATAAGCCCTCTTGGGCCTTTCAGGTCAGATGAGCTAAAATGATATTTTTAAATAAGAAATGTTTTGATTCATTTACTTATGTCTTGCTGTTTAAAAAAATGGTGAGAAATTTATTTGCATTTTTAATCTCAATTGAGCCATCTAATTATCTTATATTATTTATCATAATGAACAAATTTCTTTCTTCAGGTCAGATATGAGACAAGTTTTGATACAATTATCAATTTTGTAGCTCTGGGTTCTCATCTGAAAAATGATAAACATTGTCTTTGATAGAGATTATTTATTCTCATGAATTTGATAAATAATTCAATTTGACAAAAGTACAACACATAAGATAAAAGATGTCTCATTTGATATAGCATGTACATGATAAACATAAATGATCACATTATGTGAAACAATAATAGTAGTCACAGCGGGCAAAGAAGTAATTCGTTCAAATTGAATTTCAATGATGAATTACATCTTAAATGTACAGACATAGAAACTGACATCTAAACATATTCTCTCATCTTTTACTAAACAAGACAGCAAAGTTAACAACACAAATACCTAACAACAAATAATGCATAAGAGAGTTCAATGCAATTATCCTGTTACATTCTAGTATAATAATTACAAAATAAATATATATAAATAATTATCACTTATCATAAAGACACGGTAAAGGATAAATGATATTTTATATAGAACAAGATAAATATTTCAGTTCATTTCAGTTCGCTCTGTCTTGTCACTGTGGAAAGGAAGCTTGTGTAAACAATTTGAATTGTGCAATGAGACATTGATCTAAGTAATGACAGGGCACAGACATGAGTTCACTATTCAAACTCTTATGCCTTTTGCATTGATTGTAGCCAATTGAAAAGAAAAGCTAAAGAAGGGAGAAGATATTTTACTTTCTCTTCAATACATCTATACTCATCTTCTCTCAAAAATGTTCTCTTTTAATGGTTTCTTATCTTTACTGGAAGATAGTGGACATTTATCCAAGTAAGTGGACTTTCTTAATGACGACTGAAAATGACAGGTACTCAACCATCTTGGCTACCCACCGGCTGGAAGGGAAGATTGATCTCAGAATGTTTGATCAGAAGAACAGACTGTACCATCATTCATCAAGATGGCTACCCACCGACTGGAAGGTAAGCTGGCCCTAAGAATGGTCTACAAGACGAACACCCTGTACCAGCAACCATCAAGATGGCTACCCACCGACTGGAAGGTAAGCTGGCCCTAAGAATGGTCTACAAGAAGAACAGACTGTACCATCATTCATCAAGATGGCTACCAACTGACTGGAAGGTAAGCTGGCCCTAAGAATGGTCTACAAGAAGAACAGACTGTACCAGCATTCATCAAGATGGCTACCAACCGACTGGAAGGTAAGCTGGCCCTAAGAATGGTCTACAAGAAGAACAGCCTGTACCAGCAACCATCAAGATGGCTTCCAACCAACTGGAAGGTAAGCTGGCCCTAAGAATGGTCTACAAGAAGAACAGCCTGTACCAGCAACCATCACGATGGCTACCAACCGACTGGAAGGTAAACTGGCCCTAAGAATGGTCTACAAGAAGAACAGCCTGTACCAGCAACCATCAAGATGGCTTCCAACCAACTGGAAGGTAAACTGGCCCTAAGAATGGTCTACAAGAAGAACAGACTGTACCAGCATCCATCAAGTTGGGTGGTTTGTAGCAGTTTAAAAGAATAGTGGCTGAATCAAACAAATATTACACTTGAAAGACAATAGAGGAGTCAGCAGGTTGTAGAGTTGTGTGGCAATGTTTTACCCATTCAAGTGACATTAGAAATTTGACATTGACATAATGTGATTTTCAAAGGTAGTGGCCATTTGACACACCAAACAGCTTTAAAAGATCAGCTTTCTGATAGTTGAACAACAGAAAACAGACCTAAAGAAGTAAAAAGAGGGAAAGCAAGGAGGAATATAAGCAAGGCTGGGAGGAACAAACACAAGATAAGGCTAGAGAAGGGGTCAGAGGCTTCAAGAAGATTGTGTCAAAGGCATACAATGTGTTTTCCTTCTTTGTTCCAAGATGACTTTTAAACAATTGTTGAAATCACAACCCAACATCTATGAACAGATCAGCTTCCTGAGAGTTGAATTTAAGATAATTGAACAAACCGAAAAGAAGTATATGAAGAGGAGACACAAATGTTTGACAGGAAGCAACGCTGTGAAAGGAGGATACCTGCATGGCAAAGAATGAACATAACTCTTGTATAACACAGTAGAACCAATCAAGGTGATTTTCAAGGACAGTGGCCAAGGCACAACTCAACATCTCAAGATCAGGTTCCGGAGAGTGAGTGACTTATTGTTTTACTCTGCATTCTGGTTCCTCCAAGCTGAACAACAGAAAAAGGAACTGATAATCATAAGGATGGACTAAGATCTGAACAACAGAAAATAGAACTGATAATCATAAGGATGGACTGAGATCTGAACAACAGAAAATAGAACTGATAATCATAAGGCTGGAGTGGGATCTGAACAACAGAAAATAGAACTGATAATCATAAGGCTGGAGTGAGATCTGAACAACAGAAAATAGAACTGATAATCATAAGGCTGGAGTGAGATCTGAATAACAGAAAATAGAACTGATAATCGTTAAACTGGAGTGAGATCTGAATAACAGAAAATAGAACTGATAATCATAAGGCTGGAGTGAGATCTGAACAACAGAAAATAATACTGATAATCATAAGGCTGGACTGAGATCTGAACAACAGAAAATAGAACAGATAATCATTTGGATGGAGTGAGATCTGAATAACAGAAAATAGAACTGATAATCAGAAGGTTGGACTGAGATCTGAACAACAGAAAATAGAACTGATAATCATATGGATGGACTGAGATCTGAACAACAGAAAATAGAACTGATAATCATTTGGATGGACTGAGATCTGAACAACAGAAAATAAAACTGATAATCAAAATACTGGAGTGAGATCTGAACAACAGAAAATATAACTGATAATCATTTGGATGGACTGAGATCTGAACAACAGAAAATAGAACTGATAATCATAAGGATGGAGTGAGATCTGAACAACAGAAAATAGAACTGATGGATGGACTGAGATCTGAACAACAGAAAATAGAACTGATAATCATTTGGATGGACTGAGATCTGAACAACAGAAAATAGAACTGATAATCATAAGGATGGACTTAGATCTGAACAACAGAAAATAGAACTGATAATCATTTGGATGGACTGAGACTACCAAAAGGAAGAAGAAATATTTTGATCTTCAGAACAGATTCCTCAAATTGCACAAAGAACTTTATTAAAAAATCTATACTTAAAACCATATAAGGCTAAAGTTAGTCAAAGATAATTACGCATACTTCTCATCTCTAAATATTCCACCTGCCATCTTATAAAGGTACTTGATGAAGACAATATAAGGAAAAGTGGGCAAGCTTTTGTGATAAAACCTTTAATGGTGTACTGACTTTAGTAGCTCTACATTTACATTTTGTGATGAGCCTGGGTGGCCATATAAAATTGAAGGCACGTTAAACCCTTTAAATAAATAATATTTTAAAGAAATTATGAATAATACTGAAGTGATTTTATGTTATGCGAATGAGGTTTGCTTTCTCACACTACGAATAATTGGAGGCAACCTAATACAATTCGATACACCTTTTGACACCATATTTGATCATGTACTTTTGAAATCATGTTTTTTTTCAATTCCTAACTTCTAACGCAAAACAACTGTCTGAAATGATAAAATGTGTACATATAAGTGTTAATGAACAAGTTTAGTTTCCAAATCTTCTATTAGATATCATGTAAATAAAACCTACCTTGTCGAAATTACTGTAGTCAATGCCAAATACTCCATCTACTATGTCAGTGCTCAAGGCTCATACATTGCAAATGATAAATTCTGAAAATTCAATTTTTGATTGGATCTAGTTTGACCAATTGTTGACCAATGAATGACTAGTGCTTTGACACCTGGGCGTTACAGGGATGGGCAGACAAACTACATCCTCCCTAATTCTTGTAATAACGTTGTCAAAGAGCGTGTAATACCCCAAGCGTGACTCCCCGTAATTACACAATCAGTTACGATGTGTCATTACTGTTTAATTACTACTCTCATGTTTTATTGCCGGACAGCTGAGCTGCTAAAACCTGTTTATTTAACACCATTGTCTGTTATATTTACATTGATTAGGCCAACTTCCGTTCTGTGTATGATGTCATAAAACACTCCGGGCATGCGCAGTAAAGGTAATATCGTTTTTCCGGTATAAACCGTTTTCCGACTGTCAAATTGAGCAGCCTGAAAGTCGAGCACTTTCAAATGGGATATCTTTGTTATTAGAGGACCGATGAAAACGTTTTTTGGTGTTTTTTAAAGCTGACAGTATTTTTTGTACAAGTTAACCTATTAACATAGAAAAAAACAATGAGGTTTCCTGTCATTTAAGGTCAATTTTAAAAACTCCCTATGATTTATGGTTTTACTAAACTATGGTGAGATATACATTAGCCAGTCATTTCGGGAAAGTTAGATGTGGGTGTCCTGCAAATATATCCTCGTCAACATGTGACCTTTGGACTTTTTACTTTAAAAATTCATTACTCCCCCTTTATAAACCTTTGGGTATTACTTACAGCAACCCTGTGGGTGGCTAAACAAAATTACAAATACCAAGAGTTTGATTATTTTATCATGGGTTAATAAGACAATTGAGAAATTAGGTCTGATGAAGCCGCCCTCGCGGGTGGCGAAACGTGACAATTAAAGTCTTGAAGTTGTCACCCGCCTGGTTTTCTATGAAAATGAAAGATGCTCCTTTTAAGTAAACTTACAACAAAGATACATGAAAAAATTAAAAAATATAAGCCAATGTGAAATGTCTTTGCATTTCAATAAACAACAAGTTTTCATGAATATTTGAAAATTTAAGCAATTATTATGGAGAAAGTAACGGGTATGATTATTTGAAATGGAAGAAATGGATTTCAGTCTACAATACCTTGTTAAACAGATTCATGATTTTCATTATAATAAATATGTATATTATGTACCCTTGATATGAATCTAAATGCCATAATTAATGATTAAGATTTTAAATATATTGCATATTCACCCTAAAATGTTATATATTTGATAAATAATTGGCTTCAATGAAAATCTAAAAAATGCCTTTTTTACAGGGTTGAAATTAATCATTAAGTTTATATGAATACCAAACCAATAACCTATCTAACATTTCCGCTTCCATCTGCCATTTTGACTGCTTTAGACAAGTTTTCAAATTATGTTTGATTGATCTCAACTTTATACCTTATTGTTGTCAATATACAACTTTGATTTTCTTTATAGCTGAAACTTTCAGTAACAGTGGATACTTCTTGATCAAATTACACATTTGATATAGTTAGTCAAAGAGTGCATCGATAGCCTGAACTTTTACCTCCTAAATACTTGTCACTTTGCATCAAGAAACAGTGCAAAAAGGGCTTTTAGTACATTAATTTTTAAAATGCCAAAGTTAAAACAATCTTAAATAAATCTTTTTATTTGTTTTGTATAGTTAGAGGTTTAATAATAACAATTCAAGGTAAGATTACTAATGTCTGAGAAGGAATTTTATGCCCCAAAAATCCTTCAAATATATCTAGCTTCAACAGATGCAATAATTGAGCGAGAAGAAAAGTTTAGAGAAGTTGATTAAGAAAATTTAAAATCTAATTTATTGCAAAAACTCCCGTTTTCATATTTTGACAATAACTCTAGAAAGAGTCTTTCGAATTTATCAAACCCTTGACTAGATTTGAAAAAACATCTTTGGGTAGTTTTCTTAGTTCAAATTCAAGCGGACAAGTTCAAGGTTAAGTAAGAATTTGGTAGATTTTTTTCACCAATTTATTTAGCAATTCTATGATAAATATGGAATGGTTGTTCACCTCGCATTCTCTCAAGTAGGAAAAAGACTTTACCGGTGAAGGTACAATGCCAGACAAATGTACATGAATAAATTTCACTGAAATTCGAAATGACTTGTACATAGCTGAAAATCTACATGAAAAGTCAACATAAGAAATTAAGTAAATCAATGAGAAATATTGACAAGAAAGTATTTGGAATTTAACTGCTACAAGTTTTGAAATTTTGAAGTTTTCACTTTTGAGTTAATAATACCCCCTTTCTCAAAAATCCAAATTGAAAAGAGGTTTGATACAAATTGAGGTTATAACATCAGCTATAACCCCTGGAAACATTATCGAAATGAATCTATCAAGCAGACAGAATTTCTCGCTTTGAGATAACCTGTCATTCATACCTTGCATCATATCTGATCTGAGTAGCTCCTAATTTGGTCATCTGTGAGATGTCATGTTCCACATATTCTAGTTGGCTCAATCTGTGACAAGGCTGGAGAGACCAAGTACAAAATCACCTGACCGCCATCCAATAGAACACTACTCAGATCAGATGTGCAACGGAAATAGTTAACCTTGACAGTTAACTGAACGGTAAGTTAAACAGCCAGGAAGATATTTTTAAGCAGGGGGAATTTCCTGATGAAGGGAATTGAGAGAAGCAAAGGTTGAAGTTTAATATTTTCTGGATTTGGTTGTTGTCAGCTCCTGGGATGAACTATGCTGAATCCCTGTTTATGGAGGAAGTAGGCCTGACTATTTGCAGGGCATCTTCCAGTTGGCACTGAGTGGAATCATGTGTTGAATGAGAGTGTTTTGCATCCCAATGGATGTTGTGATGTGAATATTTGGTGTGGTGTCTGAAAGTGCTGATAGTGTCTGCATTGATTGTGGATATCTTGGGTTTGATGTGTTTGCCAAATGGTCTGGATGTTCCCTGATGTAGTTGCTGCTGCAGTCACAACTGATGTTGCACACCGCACCTTTAGGCTGACTGTGGTGTGATTCCTACCAGTTGCCCCAGAGATGTTCCTGGGAGATGTGACAGTAAGGAAGGAGGAGGCTACGACTGCTTGCTGCTGGACAAATGATAAGTGATATGATGTTTTGCCAATGTTGAGTTACCTGTTAATGGTTACAGGTGCTGGGTTGTGACCGGTCAACAGGTTTAGTTGGGAGTTGTTAAGTTGGGTGGAGAGAGGTGGATAGATTGATAGGTAGGCATGCATGCACTACCCAACATTTGCAAAACATCACATCCCCACTGAGCAGCAAGCAGACATCAGCCCCCTCTTACCTACTGCCACATCTCTCAAGATCACCACTAGGGTAACTGGTAGGTAACACACCACAACACTACAGCCTATTAAAGGTGCGGTCTACATCATCAGCTACGACTGCAGCAGCAACTACAAGAGGGAGACATTCAGGCCACTCAGCAAACACATCCTATACCACAAGACATCCACAGTCAATGCTGACAACTATCAGCCATTTCAGATCACAACACCAAAATCCACCATCACAACATCGATTGGGATTGTCAAAACACTCACAAACAACACCATGATTACACTAAGCACCAAGTGGAGGAAGCCCTGCAAATAACCAGGCGTAGTCCCTCCATAAACAGGGATTGTCAATAGTTCATCCAATTTGCTAACAACCACCAAATCCTGAAATGAACTTCAACCTGCTGTTGTTTCCCTTTCTACAGGAATTCCCCTCAGCTACGTCTCAATCTTCCTTGCTATCTTACTTATTATTCACTGATAGTAAAGATAAAATAATACTTCAGGGTTGGGGCCAAGATCACTTCAATGTAGCCAAGCAGTCAAACATTTCAATTAGAAATTTGCATAGATTTGTATTAGATAAAGGTAATTTTTTCTAAAATATCAGAAATAATTCTGTTCTCTAAATTAAGAACATTTGAATTAAGTACTTTTTTGTTGACCCCAACCCTGAATGTTGTAAAACTTCAAATCTCAAAACTGTAACATATAATTCAAAATGTTTCAACAGCTAGCTGACTTTTCCTTCTCATATTGGTTTAAGATACAAATAAAGAATTTCAACTTTTTAACAATACTTAACATTTTAGTGAAATTGTACATTTGAACAGGTCATAATCTTCAGTAACCAAACCTAATCACCATGGCTATGAACAAAATTTATTATTTGTAATTAGTATGAATACTTAAATAAATTTTGAATTTTACCCTAATTTAAGTTTACAAACCTTGAATGTGGTCATTTACAGAAAGGTCTTTTCAAACAGAATAAATGCTAACATATTAAAGCAAATGTAAAATAGCAACCTTTTTGCAATGTATTCCTAAATACAAAATGAACAAGTCCTAAAGGCATTAAAATCATTATTGTATTAAAGTTGACAGTTAAGAAAAAAATGGATACAGAGAAGTTATATAGAATCAACATACTTCCAAAGTAGTTTGTGCAGAGAAGTTTTATTTAGAAATTCAGTTCACAAATTGAATTGATAATTATGTATTGATAACGGATAGTTCAAAGTTCATGACAATCAATTGCTTGATATTAATAGATTTTGTTAATGCTTTAGGCTTTCACTTGTAACCTATATACAAAGTTCAGTAAACATGTAAATGTAATTGAAAAGGTGACCCCTTACTCTTGTGCTGCTTAAGTCATTTTGGGTCATAAACATAATTTGTTTTATTCAATATTTTCTAATTGATAAAATCAATGCATATGTTAATATTACCACTTTTTAGCTTTTTAAAATTATTTTTATAATATTCTTTCATTTCTAAAAACTTTATCACAATCTCACTTTAAAACAATTTCTTCACCTTTGCTATCTTTAGTAAATTGCTTTTCATACATTTAAAAACATTAAATGTTTATAGATATTTATATGCTTTGTAAAATATTGTAAGTGAATCTGTCTTGATTCTCATTTACTGCAGACCATTACTTTCTCCAATCTTGTATCTTAAGAAAAAGTAAAGAGGTATCATATACAGAGAAAAAATAGTCAAATCTTCAATGCACTGTAAGCTCAAAAGATATTTATCTGTTGATTGTGGATCACAACATAGCTTTTTATAGTCACAGAGAACCATTCATACATAACCAATACCAACTGTCCAAAGGTTCATAAAACAAACATTTCAGTGCAGTTTTATCAAGTAAAATTACTTATTTCAATCATTTTACATATAGACACAATTTGTGCTTTTATAACTTAGAAAACCGTTACCTTTTATTGAAGTAAAAACATGAACATTTTTTGTTAGACTTAGTGAGATACTGATAACTTTTAATAATTTGTAATCATGTATAACTTTACCTTTATTATCTAAACTTTTACCTTTAAAGTGGCAATACTTTGCAGTTGTTATAATAGTTGTAAGCGGTGCTAGGAACATCCCGTACTTATAATAAAGCTCACAACAAGTTTTGTTTATAGCATTATCAATAAAAGGGTCATCATTAAGCTCATCCATTACTTGGTCTTTATTTTCTGGGGGGATATCTAAGAAGTAGCTGGCAGTAGTAGAATATAAAAGTAACAAAGACTTTCGTAATGTCTTAACCATAACAGAACCTAACCTACATTCATATTTCTCGTATTCTATCATTACTTCATCATCTGTCATATTATTAATTCGTTCTATAGTAATTTTCTTATCAACATATTTCCCTCCATCTAAAACAGCTCCTATAAGCCTTTCTCTCTTACTTTCAACTATCAGAATGGGGTTCGAAATGGGTAGAGGGTGTGTCAATTTCACCTAAAACTTTGTTGATATCCATTTTTAAAAATAGAGCTGTAATGTTTAAAGCAAGAAATAGCAATAACATAAATACACTGAAAAGTACAAAGTGGATACCTAAAACCATTAAGATTATAATCAGTAATAAAATATCCAACATTTTTTATATAAAAAGATTTAATCTTAAATAATAAAGGATGATATTACCTAAAGATCCCCATTGTGCTATAATTTGTGGACAAACTGGATGTGGTAAGAGCAAATTTCTTTTAGATCTTATTGAGACCTATTATTAAGAAAATTTTGAACACATAGTAATATTATGCCCCACCATAAATGATAATGAAACATATAAATCTAGATTGTGGATAAATACAGATCAAGAAGTATTTCCATAAAAAAAATTAAAATGAAAGCACCTTATTCATTATTGATGATTGTAGCGCGGAAAAAGACCTCACTACAAAGAAAGATGACCTGTCGAGACTAGCTCTCTCGGGGCGGCATACAGGGCATAGTGTGTGGATTCTTTCACAGAAATACAACTCTATACTCTAGACTTTAGAGAGCAGACAAGGTGGATTTGTTTATTTAAGTGTAAGGACAAAGATACCTTTGATGATTGTTTACGTGAGAATTATGTAATTGAAACTAAAGTAAAGCAGAGAGAGAGAAAATAAGAAAACAGTTGAAATGAAATAAGTACTCAAAATTGGTACTTTGTACAGATCACCCAATAGCTAACAAAATTTATTGATTTTTCACTATAAAATTTAGCAAAATCGCCCTTCCTGGCTTTTCAGCCAGCCCTCCCTGGGGGTAAGGAACTAAGAGCAGCCATTCTCCCCAGGGAGGTGAGGGCAGGAGTTGCACCACCAACAGCCCCGAGTTTCAATGTCTGGAATTTCATATTGCTTTCATGTGCCTCTGTAGTAGCTCTAACCCGGCTCATTACATATTACCAAGCTTAACCACATGAGATGTATGAAATGTACTCTCGAAATGTCTCGAAGCTTGCTAGAGGCTTCAGAACCGTGGCTGGTTTCCCCCCCTTCACAGGAGTTAGCAGGAGTGTACACTCGAAATGTCTCGAAGCTTGCAAGCTGTTATGCCGATGTTAGAGGCTTCAGAACCGTGCTGGTAGCACGTCACCATCTCCCCCTTCCTTCACAACCCTCACAGAAAACATCGAAAGTGTGAGAGTGCTACTGGAGGAGTGGCAAGGATTCACCAACACAGGAGTTATATTGGAGTGTACACCCAAACGTCTCGAAGCTTGCAAGCTGTTAGGCCAATTCTAGAGGCTTCAGAACAGTGCGAGGTTCTTCCCAGTTCACAGGAGTTATATTGGAAAGAACAGATGAACAATGAATGAATGTGATTCTAACTTGGCTATATGCATCTAGCCTGGATTCGAACCTATTCCGTCAGCACATGAAAGCACTAATGAATCATACGTATAGACAGAATTTGTGGTTTTTTTAATTCACCAACACAGGAGTTATACGATTGTTTGAATCGTAGATCCTCGGCTCCGCTACGCCTCGGAGACCTACGATTCAAACAGGAGGTATATTGAGCGATACACCTCGGGAAGTGTGGGTATATCTATTACATACACCCAAACGTCTCGAAGCTTGCAAGCTGTTAGGCCGATGCTAGAGGCTTCAGAACCCAGTTCACAGGAGAGTTCATTGGAAAGAACAGATGAACAATGATAAATGTGATTCTAACTTGGCTATTTGCATCTAGCCGGGGTTCGAACCTGTTCCGTCAGCACATGAAAGCACTAATGAAATTTCCAGACCATTGACCCACAGGGCTATTGGGGCCAACAAGAATTCATAGGTAAACTCATATAATTATATCTACAATACTATTTTTCTGTTTTTTCAATAAATTTAATTGGAAAATTTAATGAATGTACTTAATAGATTGAAAATACATACTTTATTTCATGTTAATTAGTGTCAAACAAAGAAAATGTTTATTATCTTACTCTAAAATTCTACTTCACTTATAGTCAAATCTTCAATGCACTGTAAGCCCAAAAGATATTTATAGATTTTCATAGTCACAGAGAACCATTCATACATAACCAATACCAACTGTCCAAAGGTTCCTAAGACAAACATTTCATTGCAGTTTTATCATGTAAAACATTTTACATATAGACACAATTTGTGTTTTTTACTAAAAAGTCTGATCTTTCAAATTATTTTCTTTATAGAAATTAAAAACATCAACAGTTTTTGTTTCAGTAAGTGAGATACTGATAACTTTTAATAATTTGTAACCATGTTTAACTTTACCTTGAAAGTGGAAGCATACCTTAAGTATCTATAAACAAATTGCTATCTTAAACATTAGGAAGTTGATGATCCATACCATGATGGTTTCCTTGTATGTACAATCTTATCAAATCTCATAAAAGGTAATAGAAAAATGCCAATGCCATATTTGTAAAAAGATACAGTCTCAGAGAGACCCATATATAATTTTCTTGTTTGGTTCTGATAAGACCAAAATGTATATCTTTTTTGATAAATTCAAACATTTCAATTATTGAATTCCATAACACCAATATATTGTTGCTGTTATTAATGGGCAATCACTTTTCAAAAAGGACTGTCCCTTTAAGCATGTGAACTAAGAAGGAATATCACTGATAAATTATAATTAGAAACAGTTCAAAACTTTCACAAATGATCAGCGATTCCTTCAACAGTCCAAAACAATACATAAACTCATGGCCTACGTTTTGGTTGATATCAACAGCAATCACTTTTCATTGTCCTCAGCATATGTACATTTTGTGATTTCATTTCATAATATTGACACATAACAATCAGTTTGTCTGCCACACCCTAAAAAAAGATAAAAGCTTGAGCAAGTCTATAAGAAGACTAGATCACTAGATAAAATATCCGGGTTTTTTTAAACTTTAGATTGAGTGACCATTTCACTTCAGAGTCCAAGTGTTAGACATACAGTACAACATTATCTAAATGAAGAACTGATAACTATATTAACTGAACTGTATCTCCAGATGTATTTTTGGAAAGATTTGCGGTTCGAAATCAAACCA
This sequence comes from Steromphala cineraria, assembly GCA_916613615.1. NCBI lineage: Eukaryota > Metazoa > Mollusca > Gastropoda > Trochida > Trochidae > Steromphala > Steromphala cineraria. The sequence goes on along the minus strand of OU744732.1, from coordinate 8,832,744 downwards.
TGATCCTCTAGAATTCAATTTATTTTACAAGTTAATGAATGATTATTGCTTTGTACATCATAACAGTTGTTGTATGTGATAAATTTATACTGGAGACCAAGACTCAAACCAAATCACCCATCAAAGATAAACTATCTACAGGAACACTAATAAAAAGTCCATTCCACATAAATATAGAATAACACTGAATTCAAAACCTGTACATTTAATATTTGCATGGATGTGAGCACTTGATATATAGGCAGAACTTATCAATAATTATTTGGTTCACAGATGATGTGACAAAAATATCTTAACTCTTAGATAGAGAGTAAGCAAGCAAAGAGAAGTTAGCACGAAGTTCACTTTTCCTCAATCTAACTTATTATTTGTAGTTTACATCTTAATACCAGTGCCTGTGTTATCAAAAGGTTTGATTCCCTCTAGGACAATAACCATAGTAACTGCAATCCATGCTTTCTGATAATACTCTATTGAATTCTTATGCTTGATTCAAGATATTTTCCTGAATCATCCTAAACAATTTTACATTCCGGATACTGAATAACTGGAAAAGTTTAAAAGTAGATGGATATATAGATATTTTCCCAAAAGATAATTATACAAAGGACATTTCAAAATAAATTGCAATTCAGGCTGCAATATTTCAACATAAAATCAAAAATTTGAGGACTGATTGGCTTTTTTAACCCTGAACCTAGAGCTTGCACTAGGTTCCATATGTGTGGTCTAGTTTGCTGGTTAACATATTAACCCTGAACCTAGAGCTAGCACTGGGTTTCATATGGACGGTCTAGTTTGCTGGTTAACATATTAACCCTGAACCTAGAGCTTGCACTGGGTTCCATATAGACGGTCTAGTTTGCTGGTTAACATATTAACCCTGAACCTAGAGCTAGCACTGGGTTCCATATAGACGGTCTAGTTTGCTGGTTAACATACTAACCCTGAACCTGGAGCTTGCACTGGGTTTCATATGGACGGTCTAGTTTGCTGGTTAACATAGGAGGTGAGGTGATGTAGGATTTAACGCTGCTAGTATTATTGCAGGGAGAAAGCCCGCAACACTATTGTTGCTATGCAATGTAGTGAAACCTGCGAGCATCGGCTGGAACTAGCAACCATGGGGGGGGGTATGTAAGGTAATGTGAGGTATCAATAGTTGTCATGGTATGAACAGTGTGGTATTGTATGATATGTAGGACATCTTATGGTATGTATAGTATTGTTGCTATTGTATGTAAGGTAATGCGAGGTATCAATAGTTGTCATGGTATGAATAGTGTGGTATTGTATGATATGTAGAACATCTTATGGTATGTATAGTATTGTTGCTATTGTATGTAAGGTAATGCGAGGTATCAATAGTTGTCATGGTATGAATAGTGTGGTATTGTATGATATGTAGAACATCTTATGGTATGTAAAGTATTGTTGCTATTGTATGTAAGGTAATGCGAGGTATCAATAGTTGTCATGGTATGGATAGTGTGGTATTGTATGATATGTAGGACATCTTATGGTATGTATAGAATTTATGCAAGGTAATGTGAGGTATCAATGGTTAGTTATTATGGTATGAATAGTGTGGTATTGTATGATATGTAGGACATCTTATGGTATGTATAGAATTTATGCAAGGTAATGTGAGGTATCAATGGTTAGTTATTATGGTATGAATGGTAGGTTGATGTATGTATGGCATTGAAAGGTTTGTATAAATGGTTTGTGTTGTTCAGTTTAAATACTTTGTACATCAGTATGGGTAATGTGTGGTTTGTATGAATTGTCTGATTTGTATCCTTTGTATTCGTTGTCAATATGGCATGATATTGTATGAATGGTTTGTATGCTTTGTATTCGTTGTCTGTTTGGAATAGTATGGATACTGTAAAGTATGAATGGTTTGTGTGCATGGTATTGTCTGTATGGAATAGTATTGATGCTGTCAAGTATGTATGGTTTGAATGCATTGTATTTGTTGTCTGTATGGAATAGTATGTATGGTTTGAATGCATTGTATTTGTCTGTTGTCTGTATGGAATAGTATGAATGCAGTAAAGTATGTGTTTGTGTGCATTGTATTTGTTGTCTGTATGGAATATAATGGTTGGTTTGTAAGCAATGTATGAGTTGCAAGGTATAATACAGTGGGTATGGTGTGTATTGTATGATATTCATTGACTGTAGAGCATGTTCTTGCATTCATCGTATGTTTTGTTCGGTTTGTAAATTTGCAAAGTGTGTATAAATTGTATGAATTTTATGCTTATTTGTTTTTAAAGTGTCAAGTAAGTTTGATTTGTATGAATCACATGTCTTGTGTAGTCTAAGACTAAAAATCTTACCCCTTGTTGGTTTGTAAGGTGTCAAAGTGTATAAAACTTATATGAATATATCTATTATTTGTATGGCATATACTATATGATATATCTTGTACTTATGGTGTGGTATGAATTTAATACTTTGTTTAGTTTGAAAAGTTGCAAAGTATGTATGGTTTCCATGTTATTGTATGGTACCTAATGTCTATATAGCAAGGTGCTGTTTGTGTAGTTGATGTTTCAAGTATGTACCGGTATGCTTTGGATAAATTGTATGTTTAAATTCATTAAAAAACTATGATGTCTATGGTTGCAATTTAAAGTGTGAATATTGTGGATGATTGTATGTTTGGTTTCTAATTGTACCTGGTATCTATGATTGTATGTTTGGTTTCTACTTGTACCTGGTATCTATGATTTGTATGTTTGGTTTCTACTTGTACCTGGTATCTATGATTGTATGTTTGGTTTCTACTTGTACCTGGTATCTATGATTGTATGTTTGGTTTCTACTTGTACCTGGTATCTATGATTGTATGTTTGGTTTCTAATTGTACCTGGTATCTATGATTGTATGTTTGGTTTCTACTTGTACCTGGTATCTATGATTTGTATGTTTGGTTTCTAATTGTACCTGGTATCTATGATTGTATGTTTGGTTTCAACTTGTACCTGGTATCTATGATTTGTATGATATGTTGGATTGTATGGTTTGAATTTTCTCCTAGTGTATAGCATTGATCATGCATCATTTATTAGTATGATATGTATTGCTTGTATGATATAGCGGCGTTCTACGTTTGCGCGGATTGGCATATCAATTGCGCGGATAAAAGATGACGTTTGCGCGGAAGAATTATTATCATTTGCGCGGCGCACTCATGCAAAGTTAATACTGATTGGATTAACCCCTTCCGTTGGCCAGATTTTAATCTGTTACCCCTGTTCACCACGTGGAGGTGGAAGTGGGATTTTGAACAGGATAAGTTTATGAATATCACTCAGTCATTAAAAGGATCATGATCACTCAGTCATTAAAAAGATCATGATCACTCAGTCATTAAAAGAGACAACTCAGTCATTAAAATGTTCACTCCGTAATTAAAAGGATCACTCCGTAATTAAAAGGATCACTCCGTAATTAAAAGGATCACTCAGTATAATACAATGACAAATGATATGAAATCATACATCTTTAATAGGAGTGAATCTCTGACCCATTGTGATTAAGTACTCATTTCTGGTCATTTCTCCATCAACATACTTTTTGTAAATTGCCATGGCAAATTGTGATCTCTGTCTTTCTTCTTTGCGTGTCATTGGTGTGAGGTGAACACTTCTCATTTAGATGTATTGAAGTTTCAATCTAACACAGAGTTTCCCTGTTGGTTTCAGAAAGTTTAAAATCCATACTTAAAAAATCCATAAGCCATAAGCCAGCCAGCCAGCCTTGACTAATTAGCTTGTCCAATCATCAGCAACGCGTGAGTGCGTCCGCGCAAATGACAAGTCACTTTGCCGCGCAAATTAAACACCGCGATCAATAAAAAAACGCGCAAACGTAGTGCGTCCATGATATAGTATGGAATTGTATGTTTCCTTTATTGTGATATACTAAGTACAAGGGTTTCCATATACAATGTAATGAATGTGATGAGTGCAAGTCTGGAAGATACGGTTTTTCTGATTTATGCAGTTTACATGATATAGAAGTTTACTACCGGGTAATATGAATATGTAAGTATTGATATGTATTGCATGTATGTTTTGAATATCACATATTTACGATATTGATTGATGAATGGTATGTTTTTGTAGAATTAACATGAAGCCATAAAAGGACATATTTGGGAAATGAAATATTAAGTTTCTAAACTATGCAGTAGTTTTGGCTATATAACACACACAAAGCAAAACAAAACATAAATGCATCATATTAGAAGATATTTGCTGTGTCCATTATTTAAATCTTGTAACCAAATGTAATGATTTTAGACTTTGGAGTAAGTTTATGCAAGTTGATATGCCATTGCCAATTGGTATCACATCATTGTTGACAACATATCCTATGTACATTTATGATACACATATAAACAAGCAAATTAACCTTTTTGTAATAATTGCCCTTTTGATTTTCTAGAGTACCGGTAGTTTGTTATTGCATTGGTTGCAGTAATACAGTGGTTATCACCCCAGATGGATTCAAATCTGACCATAGATAGAATATATCCTTTGATACAGGAAATACTAATTACTAAACAAGTGCCAGCACAGCTAGAGTTAATTTATATAAAACATTTTCTCTTTTGACTGGCATTCTAGAAGCTGATGTGATGTGATATTTCACATTTGCAGCAGACCATCAGAAACGTACAATTCACATGATCCACATTGACGCTTAAGATTGGAACATTCATCATTTGGTCTCTAAAATTGCCACATACCGCTAATTACTAAACAAGTGCCAGCACAGCTAGAGTTAATTTATAAAACATTTTCTCTTTTGACTGGCATTCTAGAAGCTGATGTGATGTGATATTTCACATATGCAGCAGACCATCAGAAACGAGCAATTCACATGACCCACATTGACGCTTAAGATTGGAACATTCATCATTTGGTCTCTAAAATTGCCACATACCGGTAATTACTAAACAAGTGCCAGCACAGCTAGAGTTCAGAATTGAATAACACATAAAGAACTCATTGCTATCTTCTCTTTGCCAACATAAAAAAATTAGATAGATTACTTACAACCACACTGCCTTACTACTTGTAAAAACCTAAATATATGAATCAGTTTTTATGTTTGACCTTGATGACGAAAGTGATCAAGAAACTATTTGGACACATCATCATTATTTTATAATCATAATTAGCAATTGAGAACATCACACAGAATTGTTTAACCCAGGATATCTGTATCTTACATGTGATTATTAAGTGCCTTACATGTTATTTGAGGGCTTGAGATAATCCAAGACTCAATAATTATCTAGGACTGAAAATAATATGATTCCAATGAAACCCATCATACCGAAGTTATTTAAAGACCATACCATACTTTACATACATATCAAGAATGACTTTCACAATCATCACTTTTATCACAAATCTGCCAACAACAACAGGAACTCACTATGGCAGGAACTGCTAACCCAATACACTAAAAATTAACAAGACCAAGTTCCCCAACTAGATATTACACAGAAATATACTCCATTTTCAGCTTGGAAGAACAGAGAGCAATCTTCAATCCATAAACATCCTAATGACTATGCAGACAAAACAATGATTTTAACTGGGTTTTGAAATTCAAAAGATGCTTACCCACCACCATCAAGGTCAAGGTCAAGGTCAAGGTAGCGTGTCTCGCTCCTCAGGAGTAACCTGAATAACAGGTGCTTGAAGACTTCCTGGGCTTCCATCTTCTTGATCTCATTCTTCCAATCTTCTATTTTCATAATGAGTCACTTTTCCTCTCAACTTGTAGAATATTACCAAGTGTTCAATGTAACCTGTTTCAAGAGCGAGTGAGTGTTAAGAGTGATCGAGTGTATAGGACCATTTGGACAATATTTCAGCCATAATGTGGTCAAGAGGGAAAGAGGGAAAATATACATTACGCCATTGATGATTTCAGGAAGGTTTATTAACTCCCCTTTGAAGAAATGCATCAGAAAACAGCAGAACAGAAGCAGGATTTCAAGAATATGTTGGTGTGAGGAATATTGAACATAGCAATATATCTCACATGATTGGGGAGTGAGTGAGTGAGTTGGGTTTTTACCAATCAGTCAACATTTAAGCAATTAGCAGCATCCCATGATTTGTGGATTCTGGGAGAAATTTGAAAATCAACTGCTGTATATATAATATTTGAATTGAAAGGACATTTCCTTCATAAGGAATGAAAAGCAGAGATGAAACCATGTGTACATGATATACACGACCTGATGTATAACTCTGAAGTGGAAAGATTCGGTGCTTGTACAGTATATACTCCATAATAGACCAATCTTGAAAGTATCAAGAAAAAAGAGACAGAATTAAGAATTGGAAATAGAAATTCAACTTTCTTTCCTGCAACAATGAGCAATGATATATGGGAAGCAAAGAGATGGATTTGAGTATAAGTAATTGTGCAATGTGCAAAACCTGTCGTCAATTAGTCACACTCAAGTTGAACAAAAATCTACTTCATACTTCAAAATGTTTTCTTTAAACCCTTAAGCAAAAGTTGGTATTACCAAGTCACAAACATCAGTTTACTTAGAATTACATTGTAAAACGAGGATATGTAGACCTACTGATAAATAAACTCACAATATAGATACAATGAACGTGAGGCAAATAACGTAAATCTACACTGCTAGTTAACAAATGAAATTCTTCATAAAACAGGGCTAGTGTTATATAGTTAAGCAAAGTATATAAGAGAAACACAATGTCAGCCTGTAAGATGTAAGTCTTCAAAAGTTGGCTAAAGATGTGCAGGCAGGGTTTCAATACAATAACATGAACAAGTTCTAGAATGATAAAGATTACAACTCTTCTCACAAGTAAAGAGGTCACAATGATAGATGGTAGTAGCAACAATCAGACAGTTTTATATCTAACAATGCAAAAGGTCTTGTTTTAGTGCAACATCCTCAAAACTTTGAAACTATGCAAAACAGATTCCTGTATGCATCCTGTAATAAGCTTGTCTTGTTTAGAGCATATACCATAAACATTCAGTTAATTTTACATATATAGGTGTGGTATAAACTACCTTGGAACAAGCTTATCTTGTTTAGAGCATATACCATAAACATTCAGTTAATTATACATATATAGGTGTGGTATAAACTACCTTGGAACAAGCTTGTCTTGTTTAGAGCATATACCATAAACATTCAGTTAATTTTACATATATAGGTGTGGTATAAACTACCTTGGAACAAGCTTGTCTTGTATAGGGCATATACCATAAACATTCAGGTAATTTTACATATATAGGTGTGGTATAAACTACCTTGGAACAAGCTTGTCTTGTTTAGAGCATATATTTTTTGTGATGCATCAAATATTATAAATATTATCATTTTTGTGTTACAGGGTATAAAATCAAGACCACCACATGAAGACAGGACAATCAGTGTTGCTCAGTCAAAGTCATAGATCCCAAGGATCGGCCATCATGGATGAGTTGTAGGCATCGGAGGTGCTGGAACTTCCAAAGACTTCTCCGATTTGTGCTCTTGGAGGTCCTTCAGACTTGACCATCTGAAAGTTCAAGGTCACTGATATATTGGCTCGGACCCCATTTTGAAAGTAATTAACTCACCACTTCTTCTAAACGAGTAACTATAGAAGTGATAGAGCTTGAAACCTAGTTCTGTGGCAAAATGATTGAAAAGTCAAAAATTGCTTTATTATATGATGGACGAGTGATCTGTTTTCTGATTGGTCGAGGAAGGTGGTCATCGACAATGATCAAACCTTATGTTGACCGCGGGAAACGTCACGCGAGTTCAACATAACAATCCGATGACCTGGAGCTAAAAATAGATCGCCACTAAGACGAGCGCCGTGAAGAGTTGCTTACGGAAAAACTTATAATTGAATGGTTTTCAAATGATTGAAACTTTCATAAATTATATAATAAAACAGTTGTTGACTTCAGTTATCGGTGAATCGAATGGTTTATTGACGTCGGAAACTTATGTTTACCTCGGCTTTCGCCTCGGTGAACATAACTGTTCCGAGGTCAACAAACCATTGGATTCACCTCAACTGAAGTCAACAATTGTATAACAACATTAAAATTTGAATAACCCACATTTGGCTGAGTGAAGTCAGAACTTTGAGATAACTATATACTTGTCAAGTTTGAATATTAGATTTATCTGGCTATTGTTTCATTGTTCAACTATATGGTTTATGTATTGATAAGTAAAGAGATATTTTGGAACAATGACTTAACAAGCACTGATGTATAAACATTGTGTTGGCTGAACTAAATGTTTTCAAAGTAAATTGTTTAGTCATTTGTATTGGTTGAATGTTTTTTAAGTTTCCTAACATTTGTCAATGTTCATATATTACAAATCTCTGCGAAGAAAAGTGTCCAAAACAAGGTTATTTTGAATAATTTATAAATTTCAAATAAACTGATATTTACATCCATATTCACTTTAAAATTGCCAATATCAAAAGAAGTTTAATTATGTAATGATTAATGAAATTAATACATTATCTTTGATGTTTTGACATTTCCTACATTCCCTGAAATTTGAGTAAACATATTTAAATGAAAACAAATATTTTGCCAATGTTTTCCCGGAATCGGTTTATTGTCCCTGTTCAAAAACCTTCATTAAAACATATGCCTGATAATATAACAGATTGAAAGAAACACTTGGAAACATTAAAGGCTTGCAGATATTACACAGCTCTTTATCAAAAGTGACAAAGTTCGGGAAACCTTGGGATATGGTGTCCAAAATTGAGTCAGTTTGTGCTTCTTTTGATTATTTGTCGATAGATCATTATGCTTAAGTCTCAGTGAAAGGATACATAAAAACATATGGTGATAGTTCATGAAGAGCCAATAATAGAATCAATGCAGATAATATACACATACCCTGTTGGTGATACATGGGTGGTACATGGGTGGTACAAGGGTGGTACATGGGTGGTACAAGGGTGGTACAAGGGTGGTACATGAGTGGTATAAGGTATGTACAAAGGCACCAGCATTAAAAATCATCATCATCATCATCCCATTGGATGGAAACAGCTGCAATGAAAAAGGATTGAATGTTGAGATTGGACATGTTTACAGTAGCTGCAATGTTTAACACAAAAAATATTAATTTATTACATATATTGGTACTTAAGATAACACAGCACATATATCCTTTCATTTATAGAGCAAAAATAAGACTATTTGATTATTTAGTGTATGTTTATGGTCTGAAATATGATAATCTCATATTGTGACAATGCTTGTTATAGTCAATCTATTATTTCTTAATAACTATCAAAGTAATGCTCAATTCATTGTGAAGGTTAAATGTTATATTACTTAAAGACTGAGTAAATACTTACCATCTGTGCATGTCCAAAGGATGGTACAAGGGTGGTATAAGGTCTGTACAAAGGCACCAGCATTAAAAATGTTAATAATCATCATCATCCCAATGGATTGAAACAGCTGTAATGAAAAAGGATTGAATGTAGAGGATGCATATGTTTACAGAAGCTGCAATGTTTAACACAAAAAATATTAATTTATTACAAATACTTAAGATAACACAGCACATATATCCTCTCATCTCACATTTATAGAGCAAAAATAAGACTATTTGATTATTTAGTGTATGTTTATGGCCTGAAATCTGATAATCTCATATTGTGACAATGCTTGTTATAGTCAATCTATTATTTCTTAATAACTATCAAAGTAATGCTCAATTCCTTGTGAAGGTTAAATGTTATATTACTTAAAGACTGAGTAAATACTTACCATGAGTATCTGTGTATGTGTCCTGTCCCCCCAGTCGGACCGGTCAGAGAGGGGGGTCAGCTGAGAATGATTTGAACAGTGTGGACAGTTGGTCAGAGAGGGGGGTCAGCTGAGAATGATTTGAACAGTGAGGACAGTTGGTGAGACTAATCTCAGCCTAGAAGCAGCTCGGCTTGGCCACTTACATAACAAGTTGCACACAGGGATCTTGATTGCCATGATTATCATTGAATCTTCTCTGTACTTGCTTTGTTTGCTTTAATTAGAACTCAAAGACTTGTTCATTGACTTTATATGTTAACTTGATATGATATGAAATTGAACTTCTAAAAGCAGATAGAAAAGAGCTAATTTTACCCTGATGTGAACAATATACAAGTAGTGAAATTAAATTATAATTTAGCTGATATTATCTCCTGATATTTTATGTTTATTTTATTAATTAGAAATAGTTTTTGTAACATTTTCTGTGATCTGTTCAATGTCTAAGGCAGTGAAGAAATTGAAAAAGCAATTTTATTGAGTTTGATAGCAACAATTTTACAGACTTTACATTAAATTTTTAGAAACATTCTCATCAATTATTTTTAGCATATGCTGACTTCCCAAAGGTTATTTTAACATTAGTAACAACATTAAAACACTTATCTGTGCAATTCATGAAATAGGCTTAAAAACACTGAAGACACGCCAATATTTTGTCAATATAAGAAATGAACAGATGATGAACAATTTTTAATGTAACTAAGACATATTCAGGTAATCTACCATTTAAGTTACTTGGAAAATATGTTCGTCGTTCAGTTATGAAGTTAATTCAAAAAGATCAAGATGTAATTATTCATTAAATCCTCATTAACTACAATATCAGTAAGTCAATCTTGCATATGGCCAAAAATGGCAGTTATGTTTCGTGCAACATGTGTATAAGACGTCAGTGTAGTTACTATAGCAGACACTCACTAAGAAGAATATTTCAACCTTTGTTGGTATATAGGCAACAAGGTCAAAGTATTTTATGGATGCTTCAATAAAGAACATCAGGTATAACTGTTTCCATTTTTTAAAGAAAGATTCTAACCTGTTGTCTATAAATGTTTCAATTGTGCAAGTAATCTTGAGACAATTTACAAATCCCTCAAAAGAAAGAGCATGTTGTTTTATACTTGAAACATAGATGAATCGCTTGGCCAAAAGAATGATATGATTAGTTAATTTATCATTTGAACAGAGTCCCAAAAAAATAGTAGATTTTGTGAGTGCCATATCTGAATGATGATAGGCATTTAGAAAAAGCTCCAAATCATACCAAAATTTCGTAACAAGTTCACAATCAAAATATACATCTGAAATATCTTCTTAGGTATTTTTACAAAATGTGCACACATCATGGTAAACAAGATTCATCTTCATTAATTCTTTTTTGGTATAAATTATTCTATAGATAAATTTGTATTGAAAATCTAACAGTTTACAGTCATTTGTGCATTTCTTATAGAATCTAAACACATCATTCCAAAATTTATCCTGTTGAAAGACATTCCAATGCTCAAGTACTTTTGGGACAGTGTTGTTCGCAATCAATTTGTGGTAGAATATCCTTGAGCCTTTTCCATTAGAGATCATATCAAGATGGACAATATTAGTGGTTTCATTGTTCAAGCATATATTTCTTTCTCCCAAAAGTTGTCTACAACAATTTGGAATACTATATAACAAACGCTGATAGTCTAATAATGTTCCTCTTATTTTGTATCTCCGTTTTAGAATATCAAAGTTGATATATCCATTTTCTACATAAATATCTCTAATGCAATGTATACCCTGGTCAAACCAATGTCTTATTATATATGAAGATCTAAATAAATGATTTAACCAAAGTGGTTGGGCCAAAATTTGGTCTATGTCATCAATGTCAAAAGTATGTTTTTTATAAAAGCACTCTCCAGGCTAATAAAACATCTCTCCAATAAGGGTTTACATTGTCAAGTAAAATGTCAATAGCATTAGAATCAAGATGTTGATAGAGCTGGAGTTTTTCTTCAAGTGCCATTTAAGTGATGATAATTTCAAAGCATTGATAAAGGAATATATATCAATCATCCTAAGACCTCCATCTTCATGAGTCCTACTGATATAAGTTCTTTTGATTGTATCATTTTTATTATTCCAAAGGAATTTGTAAAATATTTTGTTTAGATCATCATTGAATGTTTAAGGTTATTTCACTACCTGTCATTGAACCAATCCATATAGCTTTTGTTTTACTTCTATTCATTTTAAGCCCTGACATTTTGTAGAAATTATTGAATGTATCAATTGCAGCGGTGAGGCTAGCTTTTCTCAGTTCCATCTAAATAAAGCTGTGTGTCATCTGCATATTGGCCAAGTTTTTGTTCTAGGCCAAGTGTTATGCCCTTTATATCTGGGTTAGATCTTATCATTATCCCCAATATTTCAACTGCAATGATAAAAGGATAGGGCAAGACTGGATCACCCTGTCTACAACCCCTTTTTTTGTGGAAAAATGATGAAATATGGCCATTTTGTATCACTGCTGCTGTGTTGTTACCAGTAAGGATGTTAATCCATTTAATGATATTTGGCCCAAATCCAAAAGCTTGCATGGTCTTGATTATAAATGGTTTTGAGATAGTGTCAAAGGCTTTTTCAAAATCTATTAGTAACAGAAGACCAGGTTTCTTCACCTTTCTTGTTTCAAATATTATATCATAAAGTTGTCTTATATTTTCACTTATACACCTCCCTGGAATGAAACCTGTTTGGTTGTCATGAATAATTGTTTCTAATGTTAGTTTTATTCTATTTGCTATGCATGTACTGATAATTTTGTAGAGAGAATTAAGAAGTGAAATGGGGCACCAGTTTTTAAATGTTTTTGGTCTCGGTTTGGCTTGGGTAGACAAGTTATTATTCCTCTATTCATTGTTAATGTAAGTTCACTATTAACAAAAGATTCTTTTGCAAACTTACTAAATTAATGGTCCTAAATCTCAACCAAAAGAACTCAATTGGATATCCATCAATCCCAGGGCTTTTGTCATTCTTCATGGAAAAACAGCCCTACTTAATTATTTCTTCTAAGCTTATTTCCTTTTCTAGCATTTCAAATTCCTTTTTGATTTTTTGGGGAATATTCAGATTGCTAAAGTCAGTATTCTTATTTTCTTTAGGATTGTCAGCATAGCTTACTGTAAACCCGTTTCAATTCATTTAAGATACCACCACCATCTGTAACCAATTCACCATTATCTTTAACTACACTTTAAGCTTACTAGTATAGTTTCTGTTTTCTGGGTGACAAAAGTAATTTGTTGGTTTCTCACCCTCTTCATACCATTTGATTCTTTTTTTAAACTGATTTCTTTTTATATCTTCTTCATAGATTTGTTCAAGTTGTTTTTTCTTAGCTATTAGGTCTGCTAAAGGCCTTTCATTTAAATTGTTGAAGTTATCTCTAATATCTTCAAGGGATTGTATTTTTTCCTCCAGTTCTATTTATTCTTTTCTCTATTTCTCTTTTTGAAAGTAGAATAAGAAATAGTCTTTCCTCTTAAATTCATTAAAATGTTTCTAGAAATAAAGATATTGTTATTTTGAAGTTTTCCATATATTTTGGGATTATTCTGTCATCTCATTGTCAATGTTTATAGCATATTCATGGATAGTATTCTGTAATGTTTTGTAACAATGTTAATATATTCTTCATCCTGTAAGAGAGAGGTATTAAACTTTCAATACCCCCTTCCTCTTTCAGAGCTTAATTTATTTGAAATTGAAAGTGTAATTGGGGAATGATCAGATTTATAGCAGGGACAATGCTTGTTTCATATGAGACATTAAATAAATACTGAGAGACTAGGAAACCATCAAGCCTTGTTCCTGCTCAGGGTTGTTCTTCCACCAAGTAAATTTCTTTGATTCACTGTTTTGTTCCCTACATATATCTACTAAATCTAGCTCTTTAATGTTTTCCAAAACAACATTTCTTGCATTAGGGTTGTTGATATTCCTATAATTTTCAAGATCTACTGCAGGGTTAAGCACTAAATTCCAATCACCACAGATGATAATTGATTCATTTCCAAATTCAACAACATTAAGAAATATTTGTTTATAGAATTGGGGTTCATCCTTGTTTGGTCGACGATAGAGGTTTGTTAAAGTAATATTCAAGTCATCTATTGTTATATCAGCTATTATAAAGTTGCCATTTTTATCAATTAGGGATTTATTGACTTTGATTTCCATGTTGTTGTTAAAGAGAATTGTCATACCCCTTGAATTTGATTTAAAAGGGGCAATAATACAGTCCAATATCCCTATTTGTTTTTTATAATATCTTTATCTTTTCTGAAATATGTATATCTTGTAAACATATAATTGAGGTTTTTTTTTTCTCCATATTTTCTTGTCTCTTATTTCTTTCTGGCTATTGACGTCAAGTTGATAAGAAAGAAAAACAAGTATCTGATGCAGTAATAGAACTATAACGGAAGTGAAAAAGTTATCCTAAAAAATAGTCAAGAATGCATGCCATAGTGCCCTTAGATTAGCCTCATTAGGTCTGAATTATTAGTGTTAATATTATTCAAATGGTAAAGTTAAAGAGGAACCTCTCAATAACTTTTTTAGCCAGACTTCACTTTACCAGGTTACTTTTGTTTAAAACAAATAAACATACATTTTTATTTGATTAATCTTTCTCATTCTCAACTCGTGGGATCTTTTAAGTGGGCAGTTTTTGTTGCACTACACACTAGGGCTCCAGGTTGACACTTATAGAGTTCTTACAGAGGTGAACTCTAGGTTTTTACACCTTTGCCTGGATGGGATTCAAACTCCGGACCTCAGCAACGTGAGACCAGCCCTCTTGCTGAGTTAGCTATCCCCTACTTAAGAGTATCGTACAAAAGATTGAAGTTGGAGAAAGCACAGTGTTATTATTTTGTGCATTTGTTGATTTTGAAAAAGCCTTTGATAACATTTGGGACTTTGGCAAAATCTTCTAGCAATTAATATCTCAAGCAAATGTTTCCATGTCATAAGAAATATGTATAGAAATATTAAATCATGTTTTTTATGGTAAGATGGTTATACTGACTTTCCCCCGTGTACTTCCGACATAAGCCAAAGAAAGAATTTATCACCTACTTTATTTGCCATTTCTATAAAAGGTGTAGAGTTTTAGCTTGAAATCTTAATGATAAATTGGAAGATATCATCAAAATGTTTATATTAATCGCGCAGATGATGCAATTCTTTTGGCTTCAAACTCCAATGATCTGAAAAAAATGCATGATTGTTTAATACCTATTGTTCTAGATGGAAACTCAATGAAAACATTTCTAAAACAAAAATTTAAATTGTTTGTGGATCAAAGAAACACATCACTTGTACTTAACGGAATCGAAAAACATACTCTCAATACCTGAAATAAATACGCATCATTCTCTGGCCCTATAAATAAATACAGCAAAACTCAAGTTATATGGATAGGAGCTTCCAAATACTCTCAGAAAATTCTCTGCAAAAATAATAAATCAGATTGGAATCAACGAGATTTCACTTTCCTTGGCATAACATTTTGATTTACACACAACCTGGCCGAAATGGTGGAAAGAAATTATAAGGACAAACTAAAAACTATTAAAATTATTATAAATCAATGGTTAGGAAGAGATTTATTTATATAGAACTTTTATTTTAACTTAATTCAATGTGAATCACTATTTCGGACGGCGCAGTGCAATGAATAACACTGAGGACTCACAAGCACATACTCATATAATATATATAACAAGGCTTTCCAACCGGCAGTGTCCATATATAGAGTCAAAAGGTTGCAACCTCCTGTCTCATTGGTCACCCTTTGTATGTTTGGGCTTTTGGACCAATGAGAGAAGAGATTGCGACCGTTTGACACTATTTCGAACATTTCCGTCTTGTGATAACATCGCAAGACTCGCCTGATGCAAGTAAATGCTAAATGTTAATTGTACATGAAATAGAACACACAAATAAACCAAAGGCTTATCCAGATACATATGTCCTCAACAGGATACAAGAATAAGCTTTGGATGGTAACATCATAATATACATAAGCACATTTCATACACAGGGTTCAACATTGAATAATAAGTAATGATAAGATCACTTGTTTAAGAATCAGTGACAGATCTAACTGAATGTTCACCAATCTGACTGTTTATAGCAATGAATGTACTCTTATTTTCTAGAATTTTCAAGAATTGTTGCTGTAGGATTTCCAAACATGATTATTGATAGATTTTGTTTCATATCCACTAATGTATGTAGAAACAGTTATACATATTTTAAAAAGTAGTGAAATTACTGCTAATGAAAATGAAATATTACAGATTTTTTTACATTAATGTTTGTTTCTTGTAACACAATGATTTTGCTAGTTTGTTGTTTGCTTACTTTTGTAGATGAAATAATGACAATTGCATTCCTCTCAACCTAGTAAGTTACTGACCAATGTAGAAACCTACAGTTTTCCACAGCAATCATCATGATAACACATATGCACATTTTTAACACAAATACAATTGTTTTGTACAACTTGATTAAACGTGCAACCCAAAAACCATGATAAATTCTTTTATAAATGTTATGTTTTTATTTTTTTATCTGGGGCCCTTAAATTTTGACTTTTTGGTGCGGCCTTTTTGACTTTTTGGTGGGGCCCTTTTGACTATAGGGGTTTGAGGCCAATTTGACTTTTCTGTTTAGCGGCCTTTTTGTCATGCGTCCCTTTTGACCTGTTCCAAACTTCAAATACTTTTACTGATTGTTTGAAACTTTGGTTTGTGCAACACATGGGTGGCGGGATTCACATGCATGTGATTGTGTTCATGAGACACGTTTTTTCAAAAAGTAAAACCTTATTTTATCACCAATAGAACACTCCTTGATTTGCCATAATGAGAGTTAAATTTTGGTTTCAGCATATACTGAAAATTCAACTTTTATTTGTAGGGTGTGTAACTTTTTTTGGTGCTGGCACCGGGTTCCCTATTCAACTTAAGACTTGCTCACACCCGTTTTAACTTAAGAAGTAGAGAGAGAGAGTACGTACGTATGTAACTCTTGATAAAGCGGATAAGCAGTATCTTTATTCATATATGTATCAAAATGTGTCATGAGGACATTGAAGAGGTGAAACGTTATAATAAGATTTGTATCCAGTTTCTGGTTCATTTAAGGAGTGGCGTTCAGTCCATTGTCTTACTATTCAGTAACAGTAACCGACCTTGATCTCAGTCAGTAACTATTTTACACACTAGCTTAATACAACGTCCTCATCAGTTTCTGGTTCATTTAAGGAGTGGCGTTCAGTCCATTGTCTTACTATTCAGTAACAGTAACCGACCTTGATCTCAGTCGGTAACTATTTTACAAACTAGCTTAACACAACGTCCTCATCAGTTTCTGGTTCATTTAAGGAGTGGCGTTCAGTCCATTGTCTTACTATTCAGTAACAGTAACCGACCTTGATCTCAGAAAGCCTTGTAAAAAAGTCAGATTTTATATTTAAAAAAGGTTTAATTAGAAATAGTAGAAGTCAACATTTGATTACCGACTGATAAATGCAGACACAAAACAAGAATTAGAGTCAGTTTTTATCATTACGCCCTCTCTCAGAGAACAAGACATCAACACTGAACTTACCATAAGGCAATCTGTTCCAAACTTTTTTGTAATGAACTTGTGAGAAGAGCTTTAGATGTAAGAGGAAACTCTCTCTCTTAATGGTGGATTCTAAACACTTATTTTTCGCTTTTCTACCAGCAAAATGATATTAGTTAAATTCCTTTATTCCTTTATTCCTGAATTTCCTTTAAAACAGGTCTACACAACCTAAAAGAGGAAATCTGCTCAGTTGCAAACCTCTTGTAACACCAAATTGTATCTGTTTTATGCATATACATTGACATTTCCCAGTTGCTTAAATTAATGTTTTTAGCCGTCATTTTCTGTAGGATTTATTTATATTGCAAAACTCGCTGTACAGTGGGGATGACTCAATTCAGTTTTTATATATTCACAGCAGAGTTCACATAATGCAGTTTATGATAATATCATTTGGATATTTTATGGAGTAGCAATAGTGTTAAGGTTTCATTCATTTATGATTATTATCAAGTTCACTTTTATGTAATCAAATTGAAGCATTCGTAAAATATTTTATCTTTTGTTCATTTTAGCACAAGTAACTATAATATAATCTAAGATTATATTTTTTAAATATCTTTCTTTTTGACCTAGGTGTAGATGGACTGGATTAAAGTTTATGACAACATAAACTTGAAATTCTTCAAAGGCATATAGAAGTTGGTGTGAAAAAAAAATCCCAGACAGCTAGCTAGATTTTTTTCTGGTCTCTGAAGACATGTCAAATCTCAGTATGGAAACTTACATATTACCATGAAATAAATCAGATTATTTGGCTATTTCACTATCTTTTTTCAAATGTCAGTAAGGAAAAGGGGAAGGGGTTTTGGAAATTAAATTCTTCACTTCTTTACACTAAAAATTATACCAAACTTGTAAAAGAAATATAGTAGTAGGAAACTAAAGAAGAATATGCTTTGGATAATACTGCCACAAAAAACTAGAACTAAGTATTTCTGTTGAAATTTTTTTGGAAACCTTTCTAATGAAAGTAAGGGGCAAATCAATTTCATTCTCATCATATTTAGAAAAAATAGAATTGTAAAAACAAATCAGTTGGAAAAAAGATAAAAATTTTGGAAGATGAAATTAGAGAAAATTTTCAAAGTGTTAAAGATGGACTGAAATGGTTTATGGCCACTTTCGGGATTCACAAAAAGAGGCTTGCAATTTGCATTAGATTCAACTTTGAATAAATAAATAAATATTCGGTAGCCTAAATATTGCTTTTAAAATAGACTGCCTAATTATAGCCCTGGCAAACAGAATCTGTGGTCACTGTAGCGTGTCCAAAGCATATCTACCTATGACGTAGCAGAAGGGAAGTAGTTTCACCTATCAATTTTCAACGTTTAATGACACCTTTTTAATCGTCATTTAACATATATTCCGATAGCTTTAATATCCGACTGCTCATTAACTATTTATTCAAGCCAATTATTATTGTATATAAACATGTAGTATTGTATATTTCAAAACCCTATCAAAGGACACAAAAAAGGTGACTGCCTTGTCAAATTGGCGCCGTTGTAGCTTAACATCTGATGGTCTGTTGTTTGCTGAATCTTACAAAACATACACTGTCTATTATTCCCGACGGTGACAAATAACAAATCGTTTAATCGCAAACAAATCAAATACTTTCTACAATCGAATATAATATTACATTTTTGTGAGTTTACTGCAATATAAAGATTTATTCCAAAGAGGCCAATAGATTGTTGATAAGTTTACCATGGTGATTTGAAAGGGGGAAAAGTTTGAACGGTTATATGTTGTTTACTATGAACTTTTTCCTATTATGAAAAGATAACAATGTGAACAATCTATAGTAATTATGATCAATATCAATCAATATTTTTACAACACATATCAAGAATAAAAAAATTAAACATACATTTAACAGTGGTTTATCTATTTAAGATATATAAGGTTTCAATGCGTATTGAAAATGCAAAAATGTTATATTTGGCATCCCACTGTTTTGCATATAACATTCCGCATATTGGTACACTCACATCAATCAAAGTGAATCCGACAACAAAATTGACTCACCGTTTCATAAAGTTCAAGTACAGAGTATTTCTTAGATGTTATTGTACTTGCTTTTGGTCTTATTTATAAATCAGAATTTAACACATAAATCGTTTTTGGTTTGAAGGAGGTTTGTCTCCAGACATTATGGTAGATACGCTAAAGGCGACAGGCCGAGCGTGGGCTGGGCGTCACGCTCTAATGAGTTTTCAAAGCGTTTGCCTGTTAATTTTGGCTGCATTCTAAAAAAACGGGTATAAAATGCTGATTTAAAATCTAATTTATGTGTATATTGTCTCAATTATATGTTCATTGCATTAATGCCCATAGATTATGGAACTGGAGATAATGATCTATCATTCTTAGAAAAATACATTGCATAACCTCCTAATGAAGAAATGCTTGTCAGATTGTCCAAAACTACGAAAACATAAGAGAAGAAGAAGAAAAGGGTAATAATGATGATAATAATAATGTGCATACTTATATTGCGCCTTTTCCACATCCTAAGACATGCTCAAAGCGCTACATTATTACCCCGAAGGAGTTCACAGCTGCTACTAACTGCTACTCACGACCACGTAGGTCAGTAAATCCAATTTTCAGGTACCCATTTAAAAGCTGGGTGGACTGAGTGTAATGCGGATGAAGTGCCCAGGGACACAACACAGGATGAGACCGGCATGAGAGGCCAGCATGCTAACCACTACACCACTGTGCTCCACACAAATAAGAAGTAGAATCCAATGGTATGAAGAAGGCAAAAAACCTACAACTTTTTTCTGTAACTTAGAAAACAGAAACAATACCAGTTAACTTATTAATTTTTTTATTAATGAAAGGCAAGAACTTGTGACTGATGGAAAAGCTATGCTTGAGGAACAGGAAACTTTTTATCATAAACTGTATGCTGTTGATAAGATTCAATGTGATACAAAAGATATTTTAAAACACAGTTTTGCAGATAAGCTTGATGAACTATCTGAAGATATATATATACAATCAATAGAGGTGTAATAACTTGCATCAAACATACAAACAAAATAAAGACAGAAGATATATGAAAAATTGGCGCCCAATATCACTTTTGAATACTTTGTATAAAATAATAAGCTCCTCTATTGCCAACAGATTGAAAAAGACACTAGATATTCTGATACATCCGGATCAAACAGGGTTTATACCTGGCAGATGCATCAGTGATAATGTCAGATTAATGTATGATAACATGTATGAACTAAAAAAGAAAAACAAACCAGACTTGCACGAAAGTGACTTTAACATCCTTGGAATGAATATATCTCAACCCTAAATTGGAAAACTTATGGGTAATCAACACCAGAAAAAGATAAGATATTATCAACAGACTTCTTGCGGGTTGGAAAAAATAAAATTAACCTTACAAGAGAAAATACAGTTTTAAAAACACTTGTATTATCAACTCTAGTACACATTTTTTCTGTATTGCCTACTCCAACAGATTTCATTAACCAGTTGAATAATATCATATATAATTTTATGTGGGATGGTAAGAAGGACAAAATAAAAAGGACAACCATATGTAGAAAATATGAAGAAGGTGGACTAGAATGTCAAATATTAACTCTTTTATTAATGCACTTAAATTATCCTGCCTTAGAGGTGAGGTGAGGTGATCTGGGGTTTATTGCTGCTTTCAAGAGTATTTCACTTATATCGCGGCGGCTAGTATTATTGCAGGGAGAAAGCTCGCAACACAATTGTGGCTATATATGTATTGCAGTGAAACCTGCGAGCATCGGCTGGAACTAGCAAACCATGGGGGTACCCGACCTGACTGCGTGTAGAACAGTTTTCTACTGCAGACAATGTTGCCGAGCCCCTGGTGGGATTCGAACCACGGACCTCCTGTTCCAAAGCCGAAAGCGCTAACCACTGCTATCCTGCCTTAGAAGATTTGTGAATAAACACTTCATTTATAATCTTAGTCTATTCCCTTTTAGAAAGATTTCTTTTGGTTGACAACAGTTGACAATCCATTCTGGAATTATGTTTTAGGTTTGTGTTATAAATATTATAAAAAGCAACATATAATAAATACATCTCTTCTAGAAGAAATATTAGCTGAGCCTTTATGGTTAAATCACTAATTTATAAACAGTAACCTGTTAATTCAGCATTGGTTCACACAATAAAAGATATTTGGGGTGATCATATTCATTTTTGCCTTTTAATGAATTGAAACATCTTTATCACATCAAGGGCACTATCCTTGAATATAATAAGATAATTTTGAATATCCCTAGGACATGGAAAAACACCCTTTTAGCTCATGAAACTTGCACACAACACCTTACATTGAACCAAGAATTACTCTCACAGAAGAAAGAATGTAGGAATTTTTATGATAACCTTATTTCTGATGACACACCACTTAAAGTTGTTCAAAAGTGGGAGGGACAACTGAATTTAGATATTTCATGGAATGATGTGTATAAGAAATATAGAAATCGTACTGAGGATGTTAAACTTTTAGACTTTCAATATAGATTCATTAATAGAGCAAATTACACTAGAAAAGAGCTGTTGCAACTATTTTTTTTATCTGGGGCCCTTTTGACTAGGGGAATGGGGCCTTTTTTACTTTTTGGTGGGGCCCTTTTGACTAGGGGTTTGTGACCAATTTGACTTTTCTGTTTTGCTGCCTTTTTGTCATGCGGCCTTTTGACCTGTTCCCAACTTTAAATACCCAATACTTTTACTGATTGTTTGAAACTTTGGTTTGTGCAACACATGGGTGGCGGGATGTACATGCATGTGATTGTGTTCATGAGACACGTTTTTTCAAAAAGTAAAACCTTATTTTATCACCAATAGAATTTGCATATTTTATGGAGTATCAATAGTGTTATAGTTTCATTCATTTATGATTATTATCAAGTTCACCTTTATGTTATCAAATTGAAGCATTCATAAAATATTTATCAAAACTTCACTTTGTTCTTTTGTTCATTTTAGCACAAGTAACTTATATAATCTAAGATTATACTTTTTAAATATCTTTTTGTTTTGACCTTGGTGTAGCTGTAAACACCACATGGACTGGAATAAAGTTTAGACAACATAAACTTCTTTGGTTAGTACACTTTTACTTCATTCATTGAGCAATTATACTTATTGTAAAATTATTATTATAATTATTGATAAAGCAGGTAGAATATGGAGGTAAATTCCAATGTTGATTGAAATAAAAGGGACATTTCCTATTTTGTTTAGCAGGCAGCACAATCAAACATCACATTTTACTCTCTCAACATCAATAGATGAATAGTGTACAAATATTACGAAACCTAGCTGACATTACTGTTTTCTCTTCAAGCTCTAGAGGTCCTTTTGCAGTTTTCAGTAATGTGCATTTATGCATTGAGTTTTTACAATTTTTGTCTTATGAAACATGCCAACCATGATTCTTAGAGATCTATCTGATAAATAAATTGTTTTGTGCTTCAACTTTTGTGAGAAAAGAACATTTATAAGGAGATTATTTCAACAGTGCATCAAGAAGAATTAAGTCACTTGTTGCAGGGAAATCTGTATATTTACCTTACATGAGCCATTATTAGTAAGGTTAATGTATATTCTACCATAAATGTTCAAAATATTTGTTTCTGATTGGCTACTGTGAAAAATCAGAGAGCGTATAATTACGGTGCTCTGTTTTTCATCTAACGCGCAGGAATTCATTTGTTGCCTAGCAACAGTAGTTCTCAAATATTGCTGTTGTGTCAAAAATTTCCAAAAAAACAAGGCATGATTTGTTTTACAGAAGCAAACCGGTTGAATGATGTCGAAACCGGCAATATACACAAACTGACAACTGTTCAGATTTACTGTTGGCAAGGTCCATCATACAGTAAAGAGCGTTAGGCAAAAAGTTACAGGACAGATTATCATACAACTATAAACCGAAATATGTAATACACTTATCTTAAATTTATTTTCAACATCAATTCCATAATGCAGACGTCAATTTTGTGAATATATGCAGAAAATCTGCCAAACGCTGACAACAGTCATGATTTTCAAACATCCAGTGAATAGAGTGCTCGAGCTCCCTATGTAGCATTTGGAAATTGTCAGTAATGTTCGAAGTCAATACAAGTAACATCATTCAAGATTCCCAAATACATCAAAACTGTATGAATGGCAGTGCGTGGAAATCATGGATGGGCATCATGACACAGCACATCCGAATCTTTGCGAAAGAATATACCTAAAATCAGAAATTGTTATAGTAAAATGGAGATAAACAAACTGTTGGGAAATCAGCGGCATATAACCGAATTATTACCTGTAGCTCTTAATTATCCATTTAGAGCCTCTCGCTACGCGTTTAACTTATAATTTATAACTGTAATAATTCTGTTATATGTCGCTGATTTCCAAACACAGTATGTTTATCTCCTAATTATGTAATTATATAACTGTTATTTTGTTATAAAACTTTTGAGAAGTTTTGTAGATATAAGAAGTGAGGTATGAAATAATACACTTTAGCTTAACTCACACTTCTCACAATTGTCCCATGATGATTTTACGATTTGTTCATACTGGTATTGTTGTCAGCTATTTATGATTCAATATACCTATCTGGTTTTGGAGTAAGAAGTGCACTCATAATGCATGTAGGCCTACAATCATTGCACAAAGAAACACATTTTAGTAACAATTAGAACACAATCAATACAATCAAATTGTTTTCCCCTATTCTAAATTTAAACAAGGTTAATTCATTTCGTGTTGTTGCTATTTGTCAATTCTTACATGTGCCGATGCAATAAAATGAGCCAATCAAATTGTCTGAAAATACTGAATATACCTGTATGGTTTTGGAGCAAGAAGTACACTCATAATGCATGTACAATCATTGCACAAAGAAACACATTTCTGTCACAATCAGAACACAATCAATACAATCAAATTGTTTTCCCATATTCTTAATTTAAAGAGACACAGAGCATGTTGATAGGATCACATATGTCAAATTTTGAAATCGATGTTATTACATTGGGAACCACTAACTGTTACTGAAAATAACAAGTTAAAGGTCAATAATTAGAGCGAAGAAAGAAAGTAAGAAAGATACTCTGTGTCACTTTAAACAAGGATAATTAATTTCATGTTATTGCTATTTGTCAATTCTTACATGTGCCAATGCAATAAAATGCGCCAGTCAAATTGTCTGAAAATACTGAAATTATCGATTATCAAATAACCGTGTCTTCACGTAAAACTTTCAGTCGCGTAGATTCTAGAATATGACAGGTTTCGTTGGATTGAAATGATATTAAAAACATGAGTGTCTGTTATGTCGCAGTGCCAACAGCGACTTAATAAGAATTTCTTATTTGGCCGAATAAACCAATACACAACTTAAAAAGAGGTTAGAAAAATTAGAGCCATTGGCTCTGTAGCTCATCAGGCTCTATATTTAATTTTGCTTTAGGGTGTGGCTAATGTGGCTTCCCCTTGAGGGGGGCACAGGGTCACAAATCCTAGAATTAAGTATAAAGGTGATTTGATTTCAGATACCTGTAATCAATTCAGAAATTGAAATTGATCAAATATTCAATTGATATTTCATGCTATAGGACCCAAAGGTTCACAAAGTCCTTTTTAGGGGACAGGGGGTCAACAAAACTGCAAACTATAATCCTCACTAGTCAAGGAGTCTGTACACAAAGTTTCAGCTTTCTAAGCTTATGCTTCTGGAGAAGAAGATGAAAATAGGTTTTAAAGGGAGACTATCCTCAGGCCTGACAACACTAATCAGCCAAGGTAATGAGAGTTCGAGGAACTTTTTTAAGTTGCCTAACGCGGTCACATGACACAAACTGGGCACCGCCCGGCAGCTGTAGAGGATTTCGTAACCTCGGGTTTCGTAACCTAAGTGTGATCGCACAAATAAAAAATATGATTTTTACCCCAATATCATAATGAATTCTAACGAAAGCACTATTATTTGATGAAGCCTTCAGCATTGTCAAAGATCCTTCGTAACACACTCAGCTTTATTCTCAATAGCCAGTTGGGCTACATTTTAATAAAATGATTTATTACAAAGAGGATAAACGTAGAGAATGAAACTTTTTATGTTATTGCATTTTCATATTTATAATTATTATTATTATTTCATATTTGCATTGCTTTTAACAAACCCTTTCAAAAAGAAGAATGATTTCTATCTTGTATGATTTGTTGAAAATAGTGTCCATCGTTTTGAAATCTGTGACCGCATCTGACACGGTAAACGGATAAAAATAGAGCCATTGGCTCTGTAGCTCATCAGGCATCATATCAAGTTTGCTTTATACAGGCAAGATGAGCTAAAAATGAAACTGATGTTACCTATTGCAAGAAAACCTATAAAAAATTACAAAACAAATGTATTATTATTCAATACTTTCTAGATCGCCAATATCAGACAGTGAAAGAAGTCCACACTAAAATATCCAAGGAGAAATAAATTTGCCATAGACTGTCATCTAATGTGGGGTCATTGGGTCACGTAATCTACAATTTAAAATCTTCATTGGCCAAAGAGTCTGCACATTAAATTTCAACTCTCTTAACCTTATGGAACTTGAGAAGGAGATGAAAATAGGTTTTTAAGATTGTGACCCCTGTGACCCTATTTGGGGTCATGGAGTCACAAAACCTACAGTTTAGAATCCCAATTGGCCAAGGAGTCTACATGCAGTCTTTCAGCTCAATAGACCTTTAGGAGCTAAAGATGATGATGAAAATAAGTTTTTAAAGTTGTGACCTCTGTGACCCTATTTGGGGTAATGGGGTCAGACAATCTGCAATTGAGAATCCCCATTGGCCAAGGAGTCTGCACATATAATTTCAGCACTCTCGACCTTTTGGTACTTGAGAAGAAGATGAAAATAGTTTTTTAAGGTTGTGACCCCTGTGACCCTATTTGGGGTCACAGGGTCAACAAAGTTACAAATTAGAATCCCCATTGTCCAAGGAGTCTGCACATATCAATATTAACTCTCTAGACCTTTTGGAACTGGAGAAGAAGATGAGAATTGGTTTTTAAGGTTGTGACCCCTGTGACCCTATTTGGGGTCATGGGGTCACGAAATCAACAATTAAGAATCCCGATTGGCCAAGGAGTCTGCACATATCATTTTTAACTCTATAGTCCTTTTAGTACTGGAGAAGAAGATGAAAATAGGTTTTTAAGGTTGTGACCCCTGTGACCCTATTTGGGGTCTCAGGTTCACCAAAATTACAAATTAGAATCCCCATTGTCCAAGGAGTCTGCACATATCACTCTCAACTCTCTAGTCCTTTTAGAACTGGAGAAGAAGATGAAAATAGGTTTTTAAGGTTGTGACCCCTGTGACCCTATTTGGGGTCACAGGTTCACAAAAGTTACAAATTAGAATCCCCATTGTCCAATGAGTCTGCACATATCACTTTCAACTCTCTAGTCCTTTTAGAACTGGAGAAGAAGATGAAAATAGGTTTTTAAGGTTGTGACCCCTGTGACCCTATTTGGGGTAATGGGGTCACAAAATCTACAATTTAGAATCCCCATTGTCCAAGGAGTCTGCACATATCGTTTTTAACTCTCTAGTCCTTTTAGAACTGGAGAAGAAGATGAAAATATGTTTTTAAGGTTGTGACCCCTGTGACCCTATTTGGGGTCATGGGGTCACAAAATCTACAATTTAGAATCCCCATTGTCCAAGGAGTCTGCACATATCGTTTTTAACTCTCTAGTCCTTTTAGAACCGGAGAAGAAGATGAAAATATGTTTTTAAGGTTGTGACCCCTGTGACCCTATTTGGGGTCATGGGGTCACAAAATCTACAATTTAGAATCCCCATTGTCCAAGGAGTCTGCACATATCGTTTTTAACTCTCTAGTCCTTTTAGAACTGGAGAAGAAGATGAAAATATGTTTTTAAGGTTGTGACCCCTGTGACCCTATTTGGGGTCACAGGGTCACTAAAGTTACAAATTAGAATCTCCATTGTCCAAGGAGTCTGCACATATAATTTTTAACTCTCTACTCCTTTTGGAACTGGAGAAGAAGATGAAAATAGGTATTAAAGGTTGTGACCCCTGTGACCCTATTTGGGATCACAGGGTCACCAAAGTTACAAATTAGAATCTCCATTGTCCAAGGAGTCTGCACATATAATTTTTAACTCTCTAGTCCTTTTAGAACTGGAGAAGAAGATGAAAATATGTTTTTAAGGTTGTGACCCCTGTGACCCTATTTGGGGTCATGGGGTCACAAAATCTACAATTTAGAATCCCCATTGTCCAAGGAGTCTGCACATATCGTTTTTAACTCTCTAGTCCTTTTAGAACTGGAGAAGAAGATGAAAATATGTTTTTAAGGTTGTGACCCCTGTGACCCTATTTGGGATCACAGGGTCACCAAAGTTACAAATTAGAATCTCCATTGTCCAAGGAGTCTGCACATATAATTTTTAACTCTCTAGTCCTTTTAGAACTGGAGAAGAAGATGAAAATATGTTTTTAAGGTTGTGACCCCTGTGACCCTATTTGGGGTCATGGGGTCACAAAATCTACAATTTAGAATCCCCATTGTCCAAGGAGTCTGCACATATCGTTTTTAACTCTCTAGTCCTTTTAGAACTGGAGAAGAAGATGAAAATATGTTTTTAAGGTTGTGACCCCTGTGACCCTATTTGGGGTCACAGGGTCACTAAAGTTACAAATTAGAATCTCCATTGTCCAAGGAGTCTGCACATATAATTTTTAACTCTCTACTCCTTTTGGAACTGGAGAAGAAGATGAAAATAGGTTTTTAAAGTTGTGACCCCTCCCCTATAAAAAAAATATTCCTCAAAGTTACTTCTACAGCTTTGACACAGAACTTTCACTGCATTTCCAAACTGCCTCCATATCACCTCTTGAGATAATTTGGGCAAAATTTTACCATCTTCACTAGCAGAAGCATTTTGGTGAAGGTAACAAAGCATCTGGGAGGATGCCATGAATGGTTGGCCACAAGCTCTAGAGCAATAAAAAAGTTATGGTGAGGTTGTAACAGCTTCGATAGCCCTATAAGGGCATGTCCACAAGTGGCTAAGGGATAAAGGGGTGAGTGGAGATACTGTGGAAGGTACACCAATGACCATAAAGTAATAAAACCTCCACAGCAGCATGTGGGTTATGTAATCAGGGATGGGGGTCTCCCTCTGGGATAGATACACAAGTGACATTGGATTAGCAAGCCAAATGGAGATACTGTGGAAGGTACACCAATGACCATAAAGTAATAAAACCTACATGTGGGTTATGTAATTAGGGATGGGAGTCCCTCTCTGGGAAAGTTCAACAAGTAAAAATATTGGATTAGCAAGCCTTGTGTTTGGGTTTTTTTTTTGGGTTTTTGTTAGGGTACATTTCATAAAGAGCCTAGTGTTGATGGTTGGAAAAGTAATCCAAAATATCAGTGCATGAATATGAAGGGAATTATATAAGTAGGTATGGGGGATTTTTAGAAAAAAAATTAAGAGGCCGTTGTAAACTTTATCATATTTCTTTCCAACAGTGTCTGGGTATTGAAAAAAAAATTAATTCCAATTTTTATAAAAACATTATATCCGCAGATACAAATAAAAATTACTAAGATACAATAAAGGGTTGACAAACCAGGGTCTGTTTTCACTTAAACCAACAATGAGCAAAGCTTGTTGATGAACAATTCCCATGACTGAATTAATGACTTTGTAGTAAGGAAGAAAAAAATATACAACAAAGCATAAAAAAGATGTAAGCTTAGTTAAGGTAAAAATAAATTTGGTACAGAAATGAAGATGTGTTTAGCTTCAAATTAATGAACTATGAACAGTTTTGTTGATTGCTACCATTATACCTAAACACTTCATGGGTCGTTGAGTTTGTTTTTTTAGTTGGGGACATCAATTACCAATTTAAATGTTATTTAAAATCTTAAACTCAGGTTGTGAATTTAAGAGGAAATATCTTGGTAATTATCTGTTATTTCTAAAAACGTGTTAATTGCTTAGTTAATAACACCTGGTCATTTGAAAATGTTTATTCATATGACAAATCCACTGTCCATCACTATAAATAGCCTTGTTGATTGTCACCCTAATAAGTAATTACTTCAAGGGTAATTAAGTTTGTCATTTTGCTATGTATTGGAAAGCAGTTACACAATCAGATGTTATTTTAGTTTTAAACTCATGTTGTGATTTCCTGTTAATTGTAAAATCATTGATTGATGCTGACCATCGTGTTGACAAGTTTGTTTCATTAGTATTGGTCTTCACATGTTTTGATACATAAATTGTAAACCAATGTTTGTCTATCTTGTTAACTTCCATTTTAATTGTTTTACTCAACAGACTAATTTCAAATATTGTAAACCTGGCTGTAAAATTTACTATTGATGGATATGACTATTTGACACTTATCATGTAATTTCATAAGTTATCTATTTAAAGAAAAACTTCTTAAATGGCAATAACAAAGGACATAACTGATTGATGTAATAAAAGTCACTTAAAAGAAAATTTATCATTGTCAGAATGAACTAATTCAATAACACTTTATTAATGTCAAAGCAATGAAAATACATTTTATCAAAACCCTTTGCCATAACCATTACTCAAGTACTCTTATGAAAGAAAATAATCAAAGATTCTTTACACCATGCATTCAATGCATTGTGCTTCTCATTGATTGGCTAGACATTATCAGCCAATCAGAATCACTGCAAGATTTACTAAGCTGTGCACAAGTCACAAGAAGACAAGATGGCCGCCTGCATCAACCATTTACATAACCAACTGGATATGATGGTTAAATCACAGCTCATTAAGAGCTAAAAAAGCATTTCTGCAGTCACTGGTACCAAAGTAAGTACTTCTGATTACTGTTTCTAGTTCATGTTGCCTGTTATCTTTTCAAATCATAAATGAGAGCTTAAAATGTTTCTGAAATATTGGCTTAATTCACATGCAGTCAAAATGACAAGTGATTTTAAACCCTGATCCTTTCTTGCTGAATTTCTTGTTATGTATTGTAAATGTAGATTATAATGTACCATTAGGATTTGTTTTTTTGATACTGATTTGATCTGTAATATAGTTTTTATCTTAAATTGGTAACTTTCAGCTAAAGATGGCATTGTTTACACAAGTGTGCACTGGACCAAGACTGCCATGGAGGACATCAGAGGCTGGACACAGGCAGTGATTATGTTAGGGTTAAAACACGAGAACGAGGTTATGCTTGGGATTTCAAAACCTGAGGAAAGAAAGCTGAGCAGAAAGTAAGACCGAAAGCGAAGCTTGAGGTCTTACTATCCGCGAGGCTTTCTTTCCTCAGGTTTTGAAAACCCAAGCATAACCGAGTTCGAGTGTTTTAACTAACTTAGATGCCGTTATTAACAACCCGTAATCATTTGTCCATATTGTAGTATTTGTAATCATATTTTCAGACTGATCATAAAAATTGAGAAAAAAACAACAAATATCAAGGATTCATGTTCGTCGGTTAATTTTAACATTTATTAATGGATTACATTACTTTATACTGTCGCTTCAATTCTGAATATAAAAGATTAAAATGAATTTCCTTCAAAAAAAGCATTGTGTTCAGACGTCTTTTTGATATTGACATAGCACATAATGCATGTGCAAAGCATTCTTCGAGGTGTAAGGTTTTACAAATGACAATCGACAAGTCACGTGGTTGACACCGTATTTGGATCCTTTAAATTTATCACAAATGAAAAGGTGTAACACTGTTAATATCCATTTTGAATGTTTGTATGCATTTAACATTGGAATTAAAGTGCAATTGGATTTCCTAATGCTTTAGGGTCGATTTTTTGTACCGAAATCTGATCTTCAATCAATAGATTGTTTAACATAACCTTCACTTCTAACTGGCCCGTTAGAGTAGTGGTTATAGTGCTAGCTTACGGTTCAGAGGGTTGAGGGTTCGAATCCCGCACATCGGAAGCATTGTAAGTTTTTTCAAGATAATGTGGACTTAAGGGTTAGGTTACACATAGGAATATAAAACCCTTTGACTTTGAAATATAAAAACCTTCCAACCCCCGAGTAGGTCTTACAAATGAATATAAAACCTTTCCAACCCTCGAATAGGTCTTACATGTGAATATAATGCCCTGACTTCCCAATGTAAACCCTCCTTAGAGGTTATTACGGGAATACAAGAGACCTCCAAAACAATAGACGAAATCCCCGATAGGTTTCTAAGTAACAGGTACCTGCACAGCTGGCTAATTCTAGAATAAACATGCATTATATAATCCTTGACTGTAGATTAGACAATTGTAAATGGAACTTCCAATTGCAATTGCATTATTATTTGTAAACATCCAGACAAGTCAATTGTATGTTGTAAATTTGTGGGAGTACTTGATTTCAAATGCTAATGACTTTAGAATCTTATTTGAATTTGAATTCTATAAACATTGTTAATAATTCTCAAAGTTAGAACAAATATATTGTTAAGAGTCCATTTCTGTATGATTCATAAATGTTCAAACTGAAACTCACACTCCTGGTTTATAATTTTGATAATGACTGGATAGTAATTCACAGCCAGACAGTTGAAGACATGGTCTTCCATGAAGTTTTGATTATGAATGTCAATTCAAAGTGTTTGTCCAAATCTGTTCATCCTTTTCATAAACTTCTTGAATTGATAAAAGTAGTAAAACAAATTAAATAATAATAAAAACCTACATACCATTATTATTAACAAGTTATAACTTATTCAAATGTCAACTTATAAGTTAAAATTCTATCTGTTTTATAAGAAAACGCATATAAGCAATACAGGGGTTATCTTTTTATAATTTTTATTTTTATTTTTGCTTATTCTTGTTATTTTGTCTATATATAAATAAATCATTAGTTTCAGTTTTTCTTTCTATATCCCACCTGTTTCATTGAAGAACAGTAATATACAAATTGTTTATTTAAGGTGATCACTGAAGCTTACAATACACAGACCTGGCAACATAAGGGAACTCACAAGGGAAGACTAGGCAGTGTCATCACAGTAAGTGCACTGAATTGCTAAATAAACAAACAGATTGGTAAATGACTTCTGACCAATTCATTTCTTCTTATTTACTTACAGATTAGAGACACATTGCATTTGATTATGTAACAGGTAACAACACAGCCAGGATGGTGATCTAATTCTTAAATCAACATGCTGTATATTCCTTGAATGTAGATTAGTCAATACATTAGAAGATGCAACCCAATTCACAATTAATGAACTTGACAGACAATTATTTTCATTTGTAAACTCTCAGACAGGTTGTCTGTCTGATTTAAATGAATTTAGAGGACTTTCTTTCAAATTCTTATGAGCAATAAATCTAATTTGTAGACATTTGACACAGCATTAAACAAACTCTTGTGATTAATCTTAGTTTGTTTACAATTCTTAAAGATTTTCAACTCTTGCCATTTGTAGAGGCGGATCCCAGTGGGGGTTCAGGGGGTCCAGACCCCCCTTTTTGAAAATCAGTTATAGATTCAAGTCAATAAAAATATTTTACCTGGCTATAAGACTGACCATTCAGCTACATCATTAATTCTATCAAATTCTATTAACCAAAAAAGAGGAAAGGGTTATTGGAAATTTAATACTTCCTTATTACTTCATCCTGAATATAATAACTTGGTGAAGGAAATTTCGAAGAATACTCAGTAACCCGTATACCTGAAAATGCTAAACAGAAGGATATGGTTGAACTTAAGATCAGTGATAGTCTTTTTCTGGAAACTTTCCTAATGAAAGTCAGAGGCAAAACTATTTCCTATGCGACTTTTTTGAAAAAAGATAAAAATAAAAAGACCACAGAACTGGAAAAAAAAATTAAAAATTGTGAGGATGATATAAGAAAAGATTTCCAAAATATGAATGAATCTACTTTATCTAAACTGTCAAAATATAAATTGGAACTGGAGCAAATCAATGAAGAGGAATTAAAAGGCATCCAGATCAGAAACAGAATTAGGTGGTATGAAGAAGGAGAAAAACCATCAAAATATTTTTGTAATCTGGAAAACAGAAATTATGTCAGCAAATCTATAAATAAGATAGTCACTGAAAAAAATGAGGAAATAACTGATGGCAATTCTATTCTAAAACAGTTGAAATTCTTTTATAAGAGACTTTATTCTATAAATAAGGATCTTGATGAAGTTAATTTAGATAATGTTGAAACACCTTTATTGAATCATGAATTAAGGGAGGAACTTGAACAAGATATTACTACTGAAGAAATAACCTTTGCAGCGAGAAATATGAAAAACAATAAAAGTCCAGGAATTGATGGATTCCCAATTGATTTCTTCAAGTTTTTTTGGAATGACCTTAAAGAATGGATATTTAGATTTGTAAATGAGGCTTTCACTAAAAATGAATTATCTCTTACTATGAAAAGGGGGGTCATAACTTGTATACCAAAATCAAATAAAGACAGAACGCAGTTAAAAAATTGGAGACCAATTACTTTATTGAATGCCATTTATAAAATAATAAGTTCTTGTATAACAAACCGTTTAAAAAAAACTTTGGATACTCTTATTCATGACAATCAGACAGGTTTTATCCCAGGTAGAACTATTAGTCAAAACACAAGACTGCTATATGACCTCATGTTTGAATCAAAAGCAAGAAATATTCCAGGTTTACTTATTTTAATTGATTTCGAAAAGGCCTTTGATACAGTTTCAAAAGATTTCATTAATGTTGTCCTTAAAAAATTTGGTTTTGGTCCACAAATAATACAGTGGATTAATGTACTAACTTATCATACAACCTCTTGTGTGATACAAAATGGTTATTTATCAGAATTCTTTGATAATGAAAGGGGCTGCAGACAGGGCGATCCATTGTCACCATATCTTTTCCTCTTTGTGGCTGAAATCTTAGGATGTATGATAAGAAATAATGAAAAAATTAAAGGTATTGTAATTGATGATATGGAATATAAATTAGGTCAATACGCTGATGATACACAATTATTTTTAGATGGTTCTGAAGATAGTCTATATGCAGCTATTGAAACTATAAATGCTTTCTATAAAATGTCAGGTTTGAAAATTAATATTGACAAGACCAAAGCGATCTGGATTGGCTCAAAGGCAGGCAGTGAACAAACTTTGTGTACTGATTTACATATAGAATGGTATAAAGAAGAGTTTGAAGTATTAGGAATAAAATTTACTCCAAATCTAAATGACTTATGGGTGATCAATACAAGGAAAAAGCTTGAAGAAATAAACAGATTATTGTCAATATGGAGAAAAAGAAGCTTAACATTGATTGGGAAAATTACTGTCATTAAAACATTAGCCCTTTCTAAATTAGTGCATATTTTCAGCTCTTTGCCCAACCCTCCATATGACTTTATCAAATCTCTTGAACAAATCTTTTTCAAATTCATATGGAATGATAAAAATGATAAGATTAAAAGAAGCACTTTGAAAAGATTAAAGACTGAAGGAGGATTGGGTATGGTAGATGTCCAAACATTTATTGAAGCTTTGAAATTATCTTCTCTCAGATTTTACTGTAAAAATAATTCAATTTATAACCCTGCAAATATTCCATACCATAATATTCTTCAATATGGATCAAATATCAATAAGATACTAAATATTGAAAACCCATTTTGGAAAGATGTCTTAAAAGCATGGAATAAATATTGTAAAACTTTTAGTCTTGAACAGTATAAACTTGATGATTTTCTTGCAGAACCACTATGGCTTAACCATAATAATAAAAATCCCTATTTTATTATCAGAAATTGGGCCAAAATGGGCCTTATGACAGTAAAGGACTTATGCGATGAAAATGGTTTTATGCCCTTTGATAAATTACAATTGAAATATAAGATTAGAGGTACAGTTTTAGATTATAACTATTTACTTCATATCTTGCCCCACTGTTTAAAATCTTTAATCAAAAGCACCAAATTAATTTCTACATATCATTTGTATTTCAGTATTTACCAAAGAAATATTTTGAGGTATACAAAAGGATCAAGATTTTTTTATGATAAGTTTATTTCCAATAATGTTAAACTTGAGCTTTGTAAAAAATGGGAAGTGATATTTAATGACTATGACTTGGACTGGAA
Organism: Steromphala cineraria; assembly: GCA_916613615.1. NCBI lineage: Eukaryota > Metazoa > Mollusca > Gastropoda > Trochida > Trochidae > Steromphala > Steromphala cineraria. Next base: position 8,796,951 of record OU744732.1, on the reverse strand, counting down.
TAACATTTTCAATTCATACAGACATGGCTTGAAAGATGTAAAACTCCTTGATTTTCAATATAGATTTTTGCAAAGAGTTATATATACCAACAAAGAATTGTTGAAGATGCATCTTGTTGACAATGATCTGTGTACTTTCTGCAAGGAGACTCCTGAGAGTATCTGTCATGTATATTGGGATTGCAGTGTAACCAAAACATTTTGGAATGAACTTGAAATTTGGATAAAAGGGCACTTACAATCCAAAATAACTATTTCGAAATACTTGATTTGGTTTCTTGAAATAAATAATATTTTGATGAATCAAATCCTTCTCTCTGCCAAAAAATATATAAATTTATGTAACATAAAAAATTTAATTCCAAAACTGAGTAACTATCAAAACATTCTTCAAGAAATATATTTTGTTGAAAAATATATTTCCATCAAAAACAATGAAATGACTGCATTCAACAGCAAATGGAAATCACTAATCCCAATATTCAAGAAATGATATTATATGGCTTTAAAAAGAGCCTTTTCAGCTCATATTATTTATTATGTTTGTTGTAAAATTTCAAATATTTCATGTATAATATACTTTTTATATGCTGTATAACCCTTGGGAACCAATAAAAAAAAAAAAAAAAAAAAAAAAAAAAAAAAAGTCAATAAAAATAATGTTCTATAACAGTACATAATGTCTACGTCCCTATATAGTTCATGTATCCAATGTAATTGTTACTGTTGGCTGTATCTTAATAAATTGAGGTGCATTTTTAACTCCGAAGTGGAATAATGTAGTTAAGAAAAGTAAAGTAAAACAATGAGGATTTTGATTAACATGTTAACCTATCTTTAAGAATATTTCTGCAATTATATCAACAAAGATATATCAAACTTCTTATAAATCAGATGGAATATGCAAATGAAATGACATCCAATGTTTATATTTGAAATATTAGAAATTTTTGCTTGTTTCAGTAGCAATCAGCATGACTGTACATTCGTTGATAAAATATTATCTTTTAATGTCATAGCCAAAATGCTTATTGTTCAAATGCTATTAAAGTTGACATCAGTTGTATCACATAATTCAATCTTCACAATTCTCACAACTTCAATTTCTAATAACATTTGGTAGCTGATATTATACTTTTTTATATTTTTACTTTCAGTCACTAAGCCTGCCCATGACATCCACTTTCAGAACTGATGTCTCCATGATCTGTCTTGCTGATTTCAAGCTGATGCCCCCTGCCCCAACAGGCTGTCCTCTAAAGCACCACAGGCTGCCACCAACGTACTACTGGATAGTACAAGAAGCTGCCACCCAAACCTCACCGAAGGCTGACCCCCATGGCACCAAAGGCTGACCCCAAAGGCCCCACAGGACCTAAAAAAAAGGCTGCCACACACACTGCACCCACAAAGCTCTCCAACAAAGCACACTGGACGGCGCAAACTTTCACATTTTATTAAATCATTTAATTGGTTGTTTGATATTTGTCTTTATTTAAAAAATCTATTTAATTTTAGGCATAATTCAGGATGTAATTTTGCAGATTTGGAACCATATTAACAAATTCTGCTACAAAATTTTCTAGAGGCAATGGTGGCTGTAAACTTTTACGACTTAATTACCCTTACATGGTGCATCCACTTCTTTGCCACAATCACTGGTAGCTGTAAACTTTTACGAGATAATTACCCTTACATGGTGCATCAACTTCTTTGCCACAATCACTGGTGGCTGTAAACTTTTACGGCTTAATTACACCTACATGGTGCATCCACTTCTTTGCCACAATCACTGGTGGCTGTAAACTTTTACGACTTAATTGCCCTTACATGGTGCATCAACTTCTTTGCCACAATCAATGGTGGCTGTAAACTTTTACGACTTAATTGCCCTTACATGGTGCATCAACTTCTTTGCCACAATCACTGGTGGCTGTAAACTTTTACGACTTAATCATGGTGCATCCACTTCTTTGCCACAAAGTTACTCTTTGAAGATACATCCATCATTTTACGACTTAATCATCCCTGGTGAAGGTGAAAATGTATCTGTGGATGCAGTTGTGGCAATGGTAAAATTTTGCTTGCCATGAAACTGTCGATGCTCTTACACAAGAGAATTTTTTTTATAGGGGAGCTGTGACCCTATTTGGGGTCACAGGGTCACCAAAGTTACAAATTAGAATCTCCTTATGCTAAGGTACTTGTACACAAAATTTCAGCTCTCTAATGTGTATGGTTCATGAGGGGAAGTCGAAAGTGTCAAAAGTTTACGGACGAAGGACGACGGACGGACGACGGACGGACGCCGGACGACGGGCCATGCCATAAGCCCATCTGGACTTTCAGTCCTGATGAGCAAAAAAGTCACGAATTTGCCTAGGGAAAAATCACAATATTTTATGATAGTAATGCTTATTGAAATGTTTGGTATTTCAAATAAGTTCTATGTGTTGAAATTAAGTTGACTGATGATAGGCCACATGATATGACTTATCTTATGTTGTCTTTGTTAACAATATTTATCATTTTAAAATTTAATAAATATTGAATATCACAGTTGTCCGTAATTTGTATTTTTGAAACCGTGTTATGTATATCTTTATTTTGGATATCAGGATTAAATAAATTCGATACTTTTGTTGCACCATTACTACCAAGCATTTGTCCCCTTTCTTCATTTCATTGTCCGAAAGGATGAATTTTCTCTGAGCTTTTAGTGGTTTAAATGTTGATAGCGCTCCGGGATACAACAGTTATGATGCAGTTGATGGATGGTGATCTCACAAGAAAAGGAAGTTTATATAGAAATACAAGAATGCTTTCATGACAGAGCTTTTAGTCAATTGTTTTAGGTAGTTGAGGTGAATGAACGACTGTGACTTTTCCCCGATCACCGTTGAGGCAGGATAATCAGATATTTAGATGCGATATTATTCTTCATTCTATAAATATGATAACTTCGTTCTAAGTATGAATAGGTTTGTGATTTAACAATCATATAACAAACTAGATTAGCGTTTGCGGGATACCGCAAAAGCAGAGCAGCCCAGGAACCCTGTTCCGCCTTTTACAGGCCTCACCAAATTGGGAATTTTCTCGTGACCTTGACCTTTGACACTCAAGGTCACACAATCAATGAACACATTTCATTGAGTATAACATTATTGTAATGAAATAAAGTGTTAAAAATTAAATAAATCCATTTTCTCCATATATGTTGACCTTGCTGTGACCTTGAAATTCGACAGTTAGTACCCAAAACTTTTTGAAAATGTTGTACTTCTCAAGAGATAATATATACAAAATCTAAACTTCATAGCACAAAAACTTTTCAAGTTATTGTGTTTACAAGGAATTGCAATAACTCATATCTCATGACCTTGACCTTTGACCTTCAAGGTCACACAATAATTGAACACTTTTTATTGAGTATAACATTCATGTATTGATTAAAAGTGATCATAGTTAAAATTAAGCATTTTCGCTAAACCATGCTTAAGTCATGACCTTGCTGTGACCTTGACCTTTGACAGATTGTAGCCGAAACCTTTTCAAAATTTTTTACTTTTCCAAGGATGATATATACCAAGTTAGAGCTTCATAGCACAAAAACTTTTCAAGTTACCGTGTTTACAAAGAATTTTGTGGTGATTTTATAACTCGTGACCTTGACCTTTGAACTTGAAAGTGAACATGTCATAATGATTCCCTGGAAGTATTAACATTTAGACATGTTCATGAGTTCTGAAAAGCTAAATGGGATAAAGTTATACCCCAATTTAGTGCATTTTGTAATAACTCATATCTCATGCCCTTGACCTTTGACCTTCAAGGTCACACAATCATTGAACACTTTTTATTGAGTATAACAATCATGTATTGATTAAAAGTGTTCATAGTTAAAATAAAGCATTTTCGCTAAAACATGCTTAAGTCATGACCTTGCTGTGACCTTGACCTTTGACGGATTGTAGCCAAAACCTTTTCAAAATTTTTTACTTTTCCAAGGATGATATATACCAAGTTAGAGCTTCATAGCACAAAAACTTTTCAAGTTATCGCGTTTACAAGGAATTCTTAGAGTGAATACATAGCTCGTGACCTTGACCTTTGACCTTGAAAGTGAACGTGTCAAAATCGTTCCCCCGAGGTATGAGTAGTAAGGTATGAATAAGAGTTCTGGAAAGCAGCCCCGTCCTTCAAAAATAATTATACTTATAATATACTGGAACGGTTTTGAAATAATTTTTTAACTTTTGATCTATCAATTCATTAGCTTATGTTTTTCACGAATAAAATAGATTAAATCATATGACTAGTTTTTCCCCTAAATCTTCTTAAAAGAACATAATATTTCTCACAGTTTAAGAAGATAAAGTATCCAATCAAATAGTGAAATACGATATTAATGTTTGCTTATTGCCTAAATATGCAATGTAGATAAACATATGTTTGTCTCATTATTCAGTGAAATCATGTAACTGAGTGATTGGTAATGGGGTTTACAAAAAAAAGCAATTTTCTCATCTAATAATTTTTATGTTATTTTTCGTTGTTAAATAACATCGTTTTAAATTTGTATGATAAATTTAACAATAATGCAGAGGAATAAATCGATGACACCATCTTTGTTATTCCAATTTCTAAAATGCTTCTCAAAGAAGTTATAAATTTAACAGTCTGCAGTTACATCTAATACACGTTAAAAAGTGCCTTGAAGACGACAAGGAATCTGCCATTTGAAGTTGTGTATCAAAAAGCTCGATGTTACAGATAACAGGTGTGAGGTGTCAGTTTATTGACGTCCAGTGAGTCTAGTCATGTGTCGTAACAGGTCATATAACTGCCGGGCCATTGCTTGATGGTGCCGTCGTGTCTGACTTTATAGTGGACAAGAAATATACACAATCACAGCTCATTATTGTGTAATTAAATGTTATTTCTTTCTCGGGCACAATGTCTAGTTTAATGAACCAATGAAGTTGTCGAACATTAAATCTGACCAATGAAAATGTTATTTCTTTCTCCGGCACAATGTCTAGTTTAATGAACCAATGAAGTTGTAGAACATTAAATATGACCAATGAAAATTTTAATGAATGTTCGTTGTTTTCTTTCACTGAACATGTTTTATATTGTACAAGGTACCGATGTAAATTACCCTGGTACTATGTTTATTTTACCATTGCTTATTGAAAGCATTTTAACTCTTTCTTCCCAATTTTGCTATGGTCTCTGTCTCAGTAATAAATTCTACCTCGAAAACTTTTCGTTTAGAAATTTATCTTATCTTTATGAAAACGAGTTGTAAAATTATCCCATAAGATTTCGTCTGACCCAGATCATTTGCTACACTGTGAATTAATACAGCTTCTTTCTTGAAACAGGTATTTATTACCGCTGGTTTCAAACCCATAGTGGTAAATATGCGTTTATTCCTTGTAGTATTCCATGATCCGTTGAGCAGAAGAGCGTTTAATTCCAGGGCATTGTAGTCGTACAACCAGTCGAAAATTTTCCCAGCATGCAACTGCAAAACAATAACAAAGTCAAAGAGCCCGTCCCGGTGTTTACTCAATCTTAAGGTTTTTCGCAGATCCGATCAGTCTCCCTTTAAGGGTGTGGCCCTGTGCCCCTAATAAGGGCCACCAAAACTAAAAATTTTAATCCTCACTAGTCAAGGAGTCTGTACACAAAGTTTCAGCTTTCTAAGCTTATGCTTCTGGAGAAGAAGATGAAAATAGGTTTTAAAGGGAGACTATCCTCAGGCCTGACAACACTAATCAGCCAAGGTAATGAGAGTTCGAGGAACTTTTTTAAGTTGCGTAACGCGGTCACATGACACAAACTGGGCACCGCCCGGCAGCTGTAGAGGATTTCGAGGATTATTATCTAAAATATGTTTTTAGTACATTTGTTGAATTTTCAGGACAACAGGGTTTAATTTCAAACAGAAATTAAAGGGAAGACAATAACTAAGGTTAATAGAGCAGTAAAACATTACGAATTTCCAGAGTTTACAAATTCTATCATTTTCATTATTTTAAAATTTTGGAAAGTTTAATAACAGAGTATTGTGATTTTATTGATATAAATAACAATGCTTAAGTCTTGTAAATCTTGTAACCTTTCTTGAAAATAATGACAGCTATTCCACCTGAAAAAAATAGAGCCATTGGCCTTGTAGCTCATGAGGCTTCATATTCAATTATGCTGTAGAGTGTGGCTAATGTGGTTCCCCTAAATTTATGTATAAAGGCGATATGTTTCAGTTTTCTAGGCCTTATACTTCTGGAGAAGAAGATGAAAATAGGTTTTAAGAGTGTGGCTCCTGTGGCCCTTATTAGGAGTGCTATGGTCACCAGAGCTATAATTTATAATCCTCACTAGTCAAGGAATCTGTACACAAGGTTTCAGCTTTCAAGGCCTCATGTTCTGGAGAGGAGGACAAAACTAGGTTTTAAGGGTGTGGTCAGTGGCCCTTATGGTCACCAAACCTATAGATTGTAATTCTCACTCGTTGAGGAGTGTGTACACAAGGTTTCAGCTTACTTAGCCTTATTAGCAGCCTGTATCAGGTTGGAAAGAGAATTGCTTACACCAAATTGTTTGAGCTTGTGAGCAATGGGAACTTTTCTCTGTCAGCATTTGCCATTCAGAATGAAGTTGAAGATGACATATCTTCTGTATGGAAAGAAAGCCTAAACATGCCTGTCCTTGGACCAACTTCGATATCTCCTGGCTTCCACGACAATCTTGTTAAAGAAGATCATGTAGAAATAGAAGTAAAACAATTTTGAGTAAAAATATCCCTTAATCTCATAAATGTCTTATAATCTCCAATGTCCTGCATTAACCAAGTACAGTAGAACACGGATATAGCGAACACGGATATAGCCAACACTCGGATATAGCAAACAAATTTCAAGTCCCGTCCCTATATAATACAGAAGAACACGGATATAGCGAACACGGATATAGCGAACATTCGGATATAGCGAACAAATTTTCAAGTCCCGTCCCTATATAATAACATTAAAATTATATGCTTATAGCGAACACCGGATATAGCAAACTAAATTCTTTGGTCCCTTGGAGTTCGTTATATCCGAGTTCTACTGTATAATTAAAATTATATGCATATAGCGAACACCGGATATAGCGAACTAAATTCTTTGGGCCCTTGAAGTTCGTTATATCCGAGTTCTACTGTATTGCCAAATCCAAAGCTAAAAAGAGTATATATCTTACAAAAGAGACCCAGTTATTATACCCTAATTCATCATACTTACAAAGCATCAAGTAACAATGTCTTGGATGTTTGCCTGTTGGCATTCTTAACAATTTTATCCAAAATTTAATAACCTTGATAATGCTATGTTCATACATTCTCATTCTTCCAAGTTCACCCAGTACAGCATTATTTGAAAACCTGTATGCAATACATATAATATTTACAATATTTGTATGTACAACTTCAATATTTTTTCTTATTTCAGTACACCATATTTCAGCACCATACAACAGAATTGGTACAATTTTACAATCATACATCATCCTTTTAATTAGGACAAGTGCCCTCCTAGCTTGACTAGCTAAGTTTAACAAGCTTGAGAGAAAATATTTCTACATGAAAAAACTATTCCCAAATATTTGTAGTATGACACAACCTCTATAGTTTTACCGTTAATGAGCCATTTCTAGTGTTGGGAAAGTGAACCTCCATTTTTAAATGCAATAATTTTACTTTTATCAATATTAACAGTTAAACCCCATTTTTTACAGTAATTTTCTAAACAAAATATTTTCTTTTGCAGATTTTCCATGTACACACTTTTGTAAGCTAATATACAGTAATTTTGTTCTGTCAACAATATCAAAAGCTTCACTTCCGGTCATGCTCCTGCGCGGTTAAGTCGTGTCGAGCACGGCTCCATAAAAATCGACTGTCATCCGTGACTATGCCTAACACAAGGAAACATAACAGGTCAGAACAAAATAAAAAAAACATTACAGGACCAACCAACGCTAAATTTGGACTCGTTCGTAACTCGTTCAGAGGAAAAAGACACTGAAAGAAAAGTCACTGAAAAACCAAGCATGACTGACATGTCCGACAGCATGGCGACGCGGACTAACATCGAAAGTTTTGAAGATATGGCTAAGTACATGCATGTTATGTTCAGAAAACAAACAGAAAACATAACGGACCAAATAAACGAAGTGAAAAGGGAAATTAAGGAATTCGACAGCAAAATAGAGGATATTGTGAAATCTATTCACATCAACGAGTCGGGTATTTCCGAAAACAAAACCGAAATTCAAAGCTTGAGGAATGATTTGAACAACATGAAACGCTCTCTCTTACGCCAAGAAGTTTATTCCAGGAAGAATAGCTTGATGCTGTACGGAATCACCGATGAACGTGACCCTTCGAGAGCTGTCGCCAACGTGTTGACAAACACACTGCACGTGGATAATGCGGATAACATTACCTACGATAACATCCATAGACTCAAGAGGACCAGCACCGACCCTACCAATCTTCGTGCGGACATGCCTAAGCCGGTAGTTGTGCGATTTGCTTAGTCACTTGATAAACAGCGAGTCTTCCAGGCGTCTCTGAAACATGCTAAGGCTTTGAGAGAGGTAAAGATAAGTATCAGGACGGACTTACCCGTTATTATGAAGAAACAAAGGGGTATGCTCGCAAACCGTGCTTACGAACTGAGGAAGAAGGACAAAGTCCAGACGAGGATTATAGAGCCAGAGACATCAGTCTCCGTTTGGAGACAAGAATCTCACCTAAAGATTCCTGGACCGTGGTGGAAGAAATAAATAACTAAACCTTGTGTACAGAACTCTTAACACAGGATTATTGTTAACTTTTCTATTCTCTGGATATTATTATTATTTTGTGCTGTGTTTTCCCCCCGAGTGTTATCATATGGGATTCCATTTGGATATATTGTGACTCTTTAAGTTCATTTGTTTGAAATCTTTCCAATTCGTAAGTACCATTTTTACAGTTTATGCAAGTCCAATATGAAAACCTTATCTTAGATTTCCATGACAATGACAGATTTATGAACAATCATGTCATTACATGTATAAATAAACATTTTCATTATACGTAAGTAATGTAATGACAATATTTACTTTCTGCTCATTAAATATTATATATATATATACTTCGTAATGATTATAGTAGTGCTTCAATATGTGATCATAAAACGATGTGAACCTAATGTGCATTATTTGACCTTAATCATGCAGTATCCATCAAGTTGAGTGGATTCTAACTATATCAGAACTCAATGAAAGGATACTTTCTGATCAGTGTCATTCGACAAGTCTGTCCACATTTAATATTTCAATTATTTGATTGTGTTCAAGAATCTCTCACAATAATATTGAACCAGGGCACAATATTGCTCATATAATATATACAATAGTAGAACTCTTAATTTGCTAGAAACCACTTGATATTGTGAAAATTACAATATTGTGAAACTTTACATATTTAAAAAAAAATTCTTTTTTTTCCCAGTCACATATTACTGCTACCTATTGCAAAATGGATAGACCAAAATAAGGAATTTCTTAAACCCCTCTGTTTTATTTAATTAAATTTAATTACCTTTTTTTAAAATTAATATTGTGTTTGCTTCTGTTGTTTTTTTTGTTTGTTTGTTTTTTTTGGTTTTTTTTAAATCTTGGGGTTTTAAAATTTTAATTTTAGATTTGATTTGATTTTTTTATCAATCTTATTTATACTATCCAAGATAGAGATATATATTAATTTAAAGTTAAAATTTTCTGTAATTTCTGCCAAAGATGATCAAATCTATACAGTATAGTTTATAAAGAGTCAAGGAGCTTGCCTCAACTTTCCTTTTCTTTTATGCTTCTTTTGTTCTCATCTTTTATCTTTCTATTTTCTTTTTCCTTTCTATTATCAAAAAAAGCCCGTTCCCATTCTGTACTAACAGAACTTCTGTGCCTATTCCTATTTTTATTTAGAAACTCAAACTTCAAAGTATTGACACAAAGGCTTTTCAATTTTGTATTCTTCTATTTTGATTTAAAACACCTGCCTGACCATCCTTACCCACTTGTTCTACTCTTCATATCTACAGCCCTTCAAAAATTTCTGTTTTTATATAAATGACTAATAGTAATATAAAAAAGATAAAAATCATTTCAACAAATTGTAGAGGACTAGGGGATAAAAACAAAAGAAGGGAAGTAATGAATATTTATCGAAAAAAAAGGTTATTCTATCATATGTACAAGATATCCATTTAGCTAAAGATGATGTTAATATTATGCGAAATGAATGGGGCCTACAACCAATTATAGCACCTTTCAGATCAAATGCCAGGGGGGTCGCAATCCTCTTTAATAAGGATGTAGACCTAACTATACATAGAACTATTGAAGATGATGAAGGGAATTATATTATTGCTGACATTACAGTTGAAGACAAAAGATTTACTTTGACTAATCTGTATGGACCAAATAATTATGATCCTAATTTCTACATAAAATTATTTGAAAACATTTTTTCTTTTGATAATGATTCATTAGTTATTGTAGGAGATTGGAATTTAGTTCTAGACCCTACTATCGATCTAGAAAACTATAAACACTTAAATAATCCAAAATCAAGAGATGTTGTTATTAAATCTTTATAAAATAATGACCTTTTGGATGTATGGAGAAAACTAAACAAACTTGATAGAAAATTCACATGGTGGAAGAAGAATCCAAGGAAACAAGCCAGACTTGACTTTTTTCTTATTTCACAAGATATATATATTTGATATTACTTTGGACTCTGACATTTTACCAGGTCATAAAACTGATCATTCTGCCATATCACTTACTATTTCAAATACCATGAATCAAAATAGAGGAAAAGGCTACTGGAAATTCAATACTTCTCTGCTTCTTCATCCTGAATACCCTAATCTTGTTAAGACAAGTTTGAAAGAAACTGTGGATGAATATGCTGAAAATTAATTTTCTGACTCTATTAATTTTGACAACATTGACAAGGTGAAATTAACAATAAGTGATGGTCTATTTTTGGAAACTTTTCTTATGAAAGTAAGAGGCAAAACTATTTCTTTTGCAACATATCTGAAGAAAGACAGAAATAATAGGACAAAAGAATTGGAAAACAAAATTAAAAATTGTGAAGATAATATAAGGCAAAAATTTCAAAATATGGATGAGGCTTCGCTTGCGGAACTTTCGAAATTTAAGATTGAATTGGAACAGATAAAGGAAAAAGAATTGAAAGGTATTCAAATAAGAAATAGGATTCTATGGTATGAAGAGGGAGAAAAGCCCACAAAATATTTTTGTAATCTTGAAAAAAGAGTTTATGTCAACAAATCAATTAATAAGATTATTATCGAAGAAAATGAAGAGATTACAGATTGCAATGCTATTTTAAAACAATTAAGAACTTTTTATGAGAAACTCTATTCATCAAATGATGATCTAGATGATAATATAAACTTAGAACAAATAAAGACACCATTACTAAATGATAAACTAAGGAAAGAACTCGAAGAAGATATCAACATTGATGAAATTACCTTTGCAGTGAAAAACATGAAAAATAATAAAAGCCCAGGAATAGATGGATTCCCTATTGATTTTTTCAAATTTTTCTGGAAAGACCTTAAGGGATGGATTTATGTTAGGAAGGAATTATCTTTAACGATGAAAAGAGGGGTTATAACCTGTATACCCAAAGCAAATAAAGATAGAACTTTATTAAAAAATTGGAGACCAATTACTCTTCTGAACGCTGTTTATAAAATTATTAGCACATGTATAACAAACCGCTTAAAAAAGACTTTGGATTACTTATACATGGAAATCAAACTGGTTTTATCCCAGGTAGAACCATCAGCGAAAATACAAGAATGTTATATGACATTATGTTTGAAACTAAGATAAGAAATATGAAGGGCTTATTGATTCTCATTGATTTTGAAAAGGCTTTTGACACAGTTTCTAAAGACTTTATCAATCTAGTCCTCCGCAAATTTGGTTTTGGTCCACAAATGATAGACTGGATTAATGTATTAACTTATCATACAACTTCTTGTGTGACTCAAAATGGCCACTTATCTGAATTTTTTTTAAATGAAAGGGGTTGTAGGCAAGGGGTTCCCCTTTCACCATATTTATTTCTCTTTGTAGCTGAAATCTTGGGTTGTATGATAAGAAATAATGATAAGATAAAGGGTATTGTTATTGATGATAAAGAATACAAGTTGGGTCAATATGCTGATGACACAGAACTATTTCTTGACGGTACAGCTGAGAGTCTAGATGCAGCTATTGAAACATTAAACATCTTTTATAAGATGTCAGGTTTAAAAATCAATATTGACAAGACTAAAGCAATTTGGATTGGTTCAATGGCAGGTAGTAAAAAGACATTGTGTCCAAATTTGAAAATTGAATGGTTTAATGTGGATTTTGAAGTACTTGGAATCAAATTTACACAAAATTTGGCTGACTTATGGGTGATCAATACCAGAACAAGACTTGAAGAAATAAACAGACTATTGGCAGTATGGAGAAAAAGAAACTTAACATTAATTGGAAAAATTACAGTCATAAAGACACTTGCCCTTTCTAAATTAGTGCATATCTTCAGCTCATTGCCAAATCCTCCAGAAGACTTTATTAAATCTTTGGAACTAATATTTTTTAATTTTATCTGGAATGATAAAAGAGATAAGATAAAAGAAGCACAATGAAAAGATTAAGGACTGAAGGAGGATTAGGTATGGTTGATATGAAAACATTTATCTATGCTCTGAAATTATCTACTCTTCGATTTTATTGTAAAAACTCACTTGACATTAATCCAAGCGACATTCCTTACAATGATCTTCTAAAATATGGTGCAAATGTCGAGAAACAAATTAAAACAGAAAACCCCTTTTAAAAGCATGGAATAACTTTTGTAAAAAGTTGAATGTTGAAATGGACAACATTGACAATATCCTTGCAGAGCGATTATGGCTTAATCAAAATTTCAAGAATCCTCACCATTTTATTAAACACTGAGCCAATATGGGCATCTTGACCATTAAAGACCTATGTAATGAACATGGTTTCATGTCTTTTAATGAGATAAAGATAAAATACAAAATAAGAGGGACATCACTTGATTATAACTATCTTCTTCACATCTTACCTGAAAATTGGAAATGTGTTATCAGACAGACAAGACAAATTTCCTGTTATAATTTTTATACCAATGTTTACTAAAGAAATCTGTTGAACTCTACAAAAGGGTCAAGATTATTCTATGAGAAACTGATTTCTAATCATGACAAACTTAAGATTTGTGAAAAGTGGGAACAATTATTTAATGACTGTGAATTTGACTGGCATAAAACTTTTAATTACTATAGACACGGCCTTAAAGATGTGAAACTTCTTGATTTTCAATATAGATTTTTACAAAAAGTAGTATATACCAAAAAGGAACTGTTGCAAATGAATTTGGTCGACAACGAGTTATGTAGTTTTTGTAATAATGCTTCTGAGAATATTTGTCATGTTTACTGGGATTGTTGCGAAATCAAGAATTTTTGGGGAGAACTTGAACTTTGGGTTAATAACCACTTCCCACACAAGATTAACTTCTCAAAGTATTTGATTTGGTTTGTTACACTACATAAAAATAGAGCCATTGGCTCTGTAGCTCATCAGGCATCATATCAAGTTTGCTTTATACAGGCAAGATGAGCTAAAAATAAAACTGATGTTACCTATTGCAAAAAAAACTATAAAAAAATTACAAAACAAAATTTAATGTATTATTATTAAACACTTTCTAGATCGCCAATATCAAACAGTGAAAGAAGTCCACACTAAAACATCCAAGGAGAAATAAATTTGCCATAGACTGTCATTTAATGGAGAAAAATAGGTTTTTAAGATTGTGACCCCTGTGACCCTATTTGGGGTCATGGGGTCACAAAACCTACAGTTTAGAATCCCAATTGGCCAAGGAGTCTACATGCAGTCTTTCAGCTCAATAGACCTTTAGGAGCTAAAGATGATGATGAAAATAAGTTTTTAAGGTTGTAACCCCGTTGACCCTATTTGGGGTCATGGGGTCACGAAATCTTCAATTTAGAATCCCCATTGGCCAAGGAGTCTGCACATATAATTTCAGCTCTCTAGACCTTTTGGAACTTGAGAAGAAGATGAAAATAGTTTTTTAAGGTTGTGACCCCTGTGACCCTATTTGGGGTCACAGGGTCAACAAAGTTACAAATTAGAATCCTCATTGTCCAAGGAGTCTGCACATATCAATATTAACTCTCTAGACCTTTTGGAACTGGAGAAGAAGATGAGAATTGGTTTTTAAGGTTGTGACCCCTGTGACCCTATTTGGGGTCATGGGGTCACGAAATCTACAATTAAGAATCCCGATTGGCCAAGGAGTCTGCACATATCATTTTCAACTCTATAGTCCTTTTAGTACTGGAGAAGAAGATGAAAATAGGTTTTTAAGGTTGTGACCCCTGTGACCCTATTTGGGGTCACAGGTTCACCAAAGTTACAAATTAGAATCCCCATTGTCCAAGGAGTCTGCACATATCACTTTCAACTCTCTAGTCCTTTTAGAACTGGAGAAGAAGATGAATATAGGTTTTTAAGGTTGTGACCCCTGTGACCCTATTTGGGGTCACAGGTTCACCAAAGTTACAAATTAGAATCCCCAATGTCCAAGGAGTCTGCACATATCACTTTCAACTCTCTAGTCCTTTTAAACTGGAGAAGAAGATGAAAATAGGTTTTTAAGGTTGTGACCCCTGTGACCCTATTTGGGGTAATGGGGTCACGAAATCTACAATTTAGAATCCCTATTGGCCAAGGAGTCTGCACATATCGTTTTTAACTCTCTAGTCCTTTTAGAACTGGAGAAGAAGATGAAAATAAGTTTTTAAGGTTGTGACCCCTGTGACCCTATTTGGGGTCACAGGGTCACCAAAGTTACAAATTAGAATCTCCATTGTCCAAGGAGTCTGCACATATCATTTTTAACTCTCTACTCCTTTTAGAACTGGAGAAGAAGATGACAATAGGTATTTAAGGTTGTGACCCCTGTGACCCTATTTGGGATCACACACAGGGTCACCAAAGTTACAAATTAGAATCCCCATTGGCCAAGGAGTCTGCACATATCATTTTTAACTCTCTAGTCCTTCTGGAACTGGAGAAGAAGATGAAAATAGGTTTTTAAAGTTGTGACCCCTGTGACCCTTTTTGGGGTCACAGGGTCACCAAAGTTACAAATTAGAATCTCCATATGCTAAGGTACTTGTACACAAAATTTCAGCTCTCTAATGTGTATGGTTCATGAGAAGAAGTCGAAAGTGTCAAAAGTTTACGGATGGACGGACGGACGCCGGACGACGGGCCATGCCATAAGCCCATCTGGACTTTCAGTCCTGATGAGCTAAAAATGTGTTAATGACCCAAAACATTATCTCCGCCAAAAAATATATCCATCTATGTAATATCAAAAAAATGATTCCAAAATTGGATCATTATAAAAAACAATTAAAACAGATATATCTTGTTGAAAAAATTATTTTCATAAGAAATAATGAAACTGAAAAATTCCAAAATAAATGGTTGCCATTCATCCCATTATTCAACCAATAATGATTGCTGTAACCTTGTCTTTGTAAGCCAAGTCTATTTCATACTTTGTTGTGGTTGTTTTTTTTTATGTCAATATGCATATTTATATGACTATGTCACAATGTAACTATGGGAACAATAAAAAAAAAATTAAAAAAAATAAAAATAAAAAAATATCAAAAGCTTTTTTAAAATCTACAAAAAAGCAATAAAATTTACCACCTCTTTTTCTAAGATACTTGTGTGCTAATGAGTGGCCCTCTCTGAAACCTAAATTGCTCTTCAGAGATGGAATTTTGCAGTTCCTTCCATATGGAGAGTCTTGTGTTGATTATGGATGTAAACACTGTGCCCATTAAATTCAGCAGAGTGTTTCCCCTATAGTTATTAAAGGGGCACAATGCGCTCGCGGGTCAAGGCGAATTGACCACCGTTAATGAGACCGTTACGTAATTGATTTAGCGGGTAGCAAGGTCACGTGGTGAAGACTGGGCACTGGCCCAGCGAGATGCGGACGTAGTTTTGACAGGGGAATCCCCTTCATGACTGATTTTTTTCAGGGAAAAAAGCTTCGTGGAGGTTTTTAAATTTTCATTTAATATTGTGAATATATATTATATAGTTTGATGTAATATTTACAAAGTATCTACTCAGTTTATTTATACAAGACATAACATCGATCGTATTTATACATTGGATGTACAATTATTCTCCTTTGAATTTGTACACTATCATTTACAATGATAATTTATTGCTTATATGAACTTATTTCACAATTTGTCACTCTATACGAAACACTGTTTTTTATTACGAACCTGTAAAAATCCCATCTACGAACCCGTTTCCTCTACGAATAAACCTACACAAAGGTATGGTTGCTTCTCTTTCATCTTATCATATTTTTTTACGAAATAATGAATGAGGGGGGGGGGGGGGGGGGGGGGGGGGGGGGTATTTCCTTAACTCGTATTGAACACGATAAAAACATACCTGCTAGAAGCATCCATGTATATGATCCACTGTATTTGTTAACATCATACATGATCCATCAAGGTTTAACATATAGTGATGAAGGGGAGTCCTATGAAATAAATTTACATTCTTTTTTTGCTTTTCATTGGTCGGATTATATTCTTCAATATCATTGGTTAACATTTTGTCTGCAGAAAGGTGCCAGGACAATTGGCGGTCCCTGCCATGTACGAATACGTTAGTCACTAGTCTAGACATTCGGTCTGCAGTAAGATACCAAGACAGTCGGCGGTCACTGTTATGTACAAATTCGTTGGTCACTAGGCCAGACAATCTGTCGCCTATTGTGATGACAAGTTAGTTAGTGCCCGGACAGTTATGTCACTGTTTACGTCATACGACTAGACATTTCGCACTTTCATTGCTATAGATACACAACTTATAAAATGACAGGTGTCCCGTCGTCATAAAAGAAAATTACAGAGATAGATAAGGTGGTACTAACGAGATGTATATTTTATCAATGTATTGGGTGTGATTACAGTGATTACAAATATCAGCGATGTATTTTATTATCCTCACAATTAAACAAGTAAAAATAGTCCTGTTTATTTCACTGCCTGAAATCCAAGGAGACATTACTGTTTATGATACCTGTTAAAGAAAGATGATAAATATTTGATCTATTTGAAACATTTAGACAAAGATTAAATCTTAACTCAATTTAACAACAGCAACGCACATTCATAAAAAAAAATCTCTATGAATGGTTATAATCGGTGTTCGGTAAAAAAAGTCCTGGTAAAAAGTCCTAATTTTGCCTAGGAAATAAGTTCTCGGAAAAAAGTCCTATTTGTAAAACCCAAAGATTTTGATTAAAAAGTTCATTTACATGTACTTTTTATATGATTCAACATACATTCATGATATCGTGATATTTGTGACATTTCTGAATCACATTATTATTTCAACAAAACATCAAAAAATTTATCACTTTTGAACCAATCAATGGTTCGCCAGGCACGGAAAAAAAGTCACAGGAAAAAAGTCACAAGATTTTATTATCCATCAATAAAACACTAACATACATATTTTTCATAACATTTTATATTAAAACAATAACATTATCTGCTTTTGGACCTTAAGACATTTCATGAGCACTAATTTTAATACTGTTTAGCACTAATCTTTCACTTGTCTTAGCACCTTTGTTCAGGTCTGAGAACTACTCACATCTCACATCTCAATACACATCAGCACAAATCCTGACAATTCAAAATTCTTTTTTTATTCTAATGTTCCATCCAACCCCATCCATCCTCAATCCACGTCGGCGACATCACCGTAAGGTGAAAGAAGACGTTAAACTCCAACCCAAAAACAACAATATTTTATCCTCAACGGACATTTTTCATCGACTTGGCATGTGATATTGAACTCAAAAATTTGTCTATTACCTCATGATAAACTCACGAAGATATATTAGTGAATGTTTTAATTTTTGGTACGTAATAAGTTTGCAGATGTTACTGGGTATGCCTAGTATTGAAGTTTGATTGGACATAAGGATGATTTTATTCGGCCATATTGTTTGGACTTATAAACAATCTCGTATCCGGTTGAGTACCGCGTGAGTAGGGCGCTGCGCAAAACAAACATCGCTGAGTAGTGGTCACGCTGATTGAGATTTCCGACCTCGTTACGCTTGGCTAATTAAGCTTTTCCAACAAATAATTAATTAACCCGCGAGCGCATTGTGCCCCTTTAAGGTCTGACTTGCTTCCTTTTTTAAAGATAGTTGTTATCAGTCCATGATTCCAGGTTTGAGGAAAATATCCAGTCTCTAATATATTATTAAACAGGAAACACATATATGGTAAAATAAAATTCAGTGATGCTTTAAATGTCTCAGGGGTAAGCCATCAAGTCATGGAGTTTTCCCTTTTTTTTTTTATTAATTGCCTGTTTAATGTCATCTTCTGTAATTTCACCTCCTATCAAATCATCACATAGTGCACAGTCATCAAAGTCAGAGAAGTTATGTTCTTTAATATAGTTATGTACATGTTCATTAAATGTAGAGTCAGATTCAAGTAAGTCGTTAAAATATTGAAACCAGTTATCTGGCTGTATATCTTGGGAAGGTTGATGTTTGCTTTGTGAGAATTACTTAATAAGCATCCAAAATTCTTTATGGTCTCTGTTGACTGCAGCTTCAGAAATATCCTTCATAACTTTATCTTCCTATTCAGTTTTCTTCTGTTGGCAAACGTATTTGAAATGTTTTTTCAAGGTAATATATTCTGCATAGTGTTCACTATTATTTGTTTTCCTGAAAATATTCAACATTTTATGTTTGCTTTGTTTATCGTTTTGGCAAGTTCTATCAAAGCAGATAGGTTGTTGTCAAATTTTTTATTCTTCTTTTGTTTTATTGTTCTTGATATGAAAACCTGCTTCTGTGAGTGTCTCTGTTAGGGTAGAGGTTACAAGTAGAATTCCATCATTCATATCATTTTGTACAACAGCTTTGAATGTTTAATAGTTACCCTTCCCTATTCACGCTGTACAATTTTCCAGGAATAAAAAAAAAAGAAAAGAAAAAAAGGTCTTTGGCCAATCTAGCCCTAAATTTCAGCAAAAATACAATATAAGCTTGTACATTTATGCACACAGCTATTTGATAGCTGCAAGGTGCCAGCTCTCAATTCCTTATTCAAAATGTGAATCTGGTACCGGGTTCCATATTCAACTTAAGACTTGCTCACACCCGTTTCAAGAAAGATATGTTTTATCATTGAATAAGCATATATTAGGTCTATGTCCAGTCTACCTATGTACATAAGCAAAGTGCAATATACGCTTGTACATCTCTGCACACAGCTATTTGATAGCTGCAAGGTGCCCCTTCCCAGTTCCCTATTCAAAGTGTAAATCTGACACTGGGTTCCCTATTCAACTTAAAACTCGTTCACATCTGTTTCAAGAATGATATGTTTATTTTTGAATAAGCATATATTAGGTTTATGTCCAGTCTATCCCTGTACAATTAAGGAAAGTGCAGTTTATGCTCGTACATTTATGCACACAGCTATTAGAGAGCTGCAAGGTGCCAGCTCAATATTTAAAGTTGAAAAGTGGCACCGGGTTCCTCATTCAACTTCGCTCACACCCGTTTCAAGAAAGTTAAGGTTATCATTGAATAAGCACATATTAGGACTATGTCAACATAACAAAAATTACAACAGCAAAAGAGGTGTCCAAACTTGATATTTTGTTCGAAAATGTAACAAAGATGGCGGCAGTCGAGGAACAGCCCCTGCAGCCAGTACCTAATTTCTCAACTTTACTACTAGTAATGTGGTCTGTCAGTTCAGTCAGGTAACAGAGCATTCAAGACCAAGCAGGGTTGCACCCGTGCACTCGGTGCAATACCGTGAAGCCGCATTTCCATCACCCGAAGCGATGAGGCAGGCAACGAAGTGTATTTTTCATGCATTTTTGCAAGGTTGCGCCTCGTTTTATCAATAATAATCTTCATTCAATATTCCTAAATCCAATTAGAATTTAACTGACATTTTCAACCGAAGAAAAGCCCTCCTTGAATCAATCCAGCCAATGGCTGCTGTACAAAATGTCAACACGGCTGGATCAAGAGGTAAAAATAGCTAGGACTGAACTTTTTTGATATTTTTCTCACACTCTGAACAGCCGAAACACTTGCATTATAGAATTTATGCCAATTGAATAGCTTGTTTGTGTTGCAAAGATTATTTTTACAGATTATTTCGATTATGGAAAACATAATTATATTGCTCATAAAGAAAATAGTTATTTTAATTATTAGGGCCATCTGTAAAACTTTTTGGAATAAAATATCAACAGTTACTTAAGATTAGAATTTAGTCTATGAAATATTTACAGTAATAAGCGTACCTTCTTTCATGTTACTATATTATAAATCCACTGAGTATAAACTTGGCTTATTTTGAGTTAAGCTTGGAAATTGAAAATAAGATCATCATTCAAGCTCATACAAAATATATTTAATGACATACCCTCCCCATTATCAGCAGACTTTAGATTAAGAGGTGGGAGGGGAATATTATTATCTATATTTCATAATATTTGAATTTTCTTGTGGATAAAAGTTATCATACATCATATATCCCATGTACCAAAAAAGTAACAGAGTATCAAAAGTAAACATTATTGTAAACAAAGTTTGTGAAGGAAAGTTCAAACCACAAGTCAACAAAGTCATTTCAACACATATTATATATATATCTTTGTCTAAATCTAAGAGCGTGTCATAGATATAAGTAAAACACTTTTGATTGTATTTACAGAAACGCATGTATTGAAAACAAAGTTTTTATTTTATATAAATCATTTCTTGGACCAGTAATAAGAATTTAAGCTAAAATGAATCCCATATATATCCAAATAGTTTACCGTACAACATTTAGGTGAGGTGTTGTGGGGTTTAATGCCGCTTTCAAGATTATTTCACTTATATCACGGCTGCTAGTAATATGGGCAGGGAGAAAGCCTGAAACACCATGTGGCTACGCATTGTGATGAAACCTGCAAGCATCGCCTACAAAATTAAGTAGATATAAGGAAATATACAATTAGAAAAATATTGTTTTAATCATTATAAACAATACCGTATCATGTGTATTTTTAAAATGCCAATCTCATATCGGTTTTTAGCTCACCTTTACAAAGTAAATGTGAGCTTATGTCGTGGCGCTTCGTCCGTCGTCCGTCTGTCTGTCCGTCCGTCCGTCCGTCCGTCCGTCCGTAAACTTTCAGGAAAAAGACTACTCCTCCTAAACGAATCCAGATATTATTCTGAAATTGTAGTATGTTATACCCATGGTGATTCCTCCCAGAAAGGTAGACGTTTCAGTTTTGAGAATCAAAGATGGCCGCCATGGCAGCCATATTGAATTTTCAATTAAATTTCACCAAAAAGACTACTCCTCCTAAACAAATCCAGATATCATTCTGAAATTGTAGTATGTTATACCCATGGTGATTCCTCACAGAGAGGTAGACATTTCAGTTTTGAGAATCTAAGATGGCCGCCATGGCAGCCATATTGAATTTTCAATTAGATTTCACCAAAAAGACTACTCCTCCTAAACGAATCCAGATATCATTCTGAAATTGTAGTATGTTACACCCATGGTGATTCCTCACAGAAAGGTAGACATTTCAGTTTTGAGAATCCAAGATGACCGCCATGGCAGCCATATTGAATTTTCAATTAGATTTCACCAAAAAGACTACTCCTCCTAAACGAATCCAGGTATCATTCTGAAATTGTATTATGTTATACCCATGGTGATTCCTCACAGAAAGGTAGACGTTTCAAGTTTGAGAATCTAAGATAGCCGCCATGGCAGCCATATTGAATTTTCAACTAGATTTCAGAAAAAGATTACTCCTCCTAAACGAATCCAGATATCATTCTGAAATTGGAGTATGTTATACCCATGGTTATTCCTCACAAAAAGGTAGACCTTACAGTTTTCAGAATCCAAGATGGCCCCCATGGCAGCCATATTGAATTTTCAGCTGCAGATGACACATCATTATTATTAAATTTTAAGCTATCATCAAGTGATCACTGGCACCATATAAATTCTCTTATTTGAACTTACTAATCATAGTATTATTTTGAATATGGAATATTTAAGATTGTCATGCAACTTGTTCTATATTTTTAAGTGGTTCTAAAAAAATTAAGATAAAAGACAAACAAAATTTATTAATTTGTTTAAGATCTTTATGGCAACTAGCTGCAAAAACCCAATCACATTAAACATGTTAAATTTCAAACAATGATATCTCCCTTAAAAATCTTCCTTTAAATACCACACATAAGGGGTCAACCAGAGTTCAGATATTTCTGTTGAGTCCACTATGCTACTCTATTACACATCCCAATACAGGCTGCTAGCATCACAGTGTCAGCTGCTAGTCTGTTGCATAATCAACCCGACCCAATTGATATGGTAGAGCATTACGCTATATGGCCATGTGTATGCAATAAGAGTTATGGAAATTAGACTTGTATTCTTATGACAGTGATATGTTCTTTCTAAGAATAACAAGTTACACAAAACTTGTCAACAATAAGCTTTGTGTTTAGCAATCTACATGATAAGTTGATGTGGAAAGAGTTATTTTGCATCAAGTTCCAGTTCCTGTGTTTTACTCATATTTGTACCATTTCTATATCTAAAAATCTAAAAAATCAATTTAGGATATAAGCTAACTATGTTTTGAGAAAATTATATATATACCACACATAAGGGCTTAGCCAGAGTTCAGGTTTACATGCTCAGCACACTATGCTTCTCCAAATACTCAAAGCCAAATACACAAATTGCTACACTCTCCTAAAAGCATGATGGCAGCCATAATCAATTATCATATAAAAGATGGTTACACAATTAAACCATATTACCACATCATTCATTTTAAGGTGAGCTTCTGTACCCTCGGTACTTTTATTTTCAGGAAGAATAAGTTTTTATTCCCATTGGTGGGTGTCAAATTGAAAAAATCAGTCACACTGTATATCTGACATTCTTTTCATCTCAAGCATTCCCAACTTTGTAGAAATATGAAGGTGTTTGGGGTTTAATGCATCTTTCAAGAGTATTTCACTTGAATCACAGCTGCTCGAGTTATTGCAGGGAGGAAGCTGGCAACACTTTAGTTAAACCTGAGAGCATCATCTGGAATTAACAAACCATGTGTGATACTGCACTTAAAGGGACAGTACTATGGGGATATCTTAAACACAGCAGAAATGCACAGTACTATGAGGGTATCTTTTAAAGCAGCAGAAATGCATTCAATTCTTTGTCAAATTGTTTAATCAAGAACAATTAAAATGATAACCCCCTTAAATAATTGAAAACAAGTCTGAAATAATAAAGTCATAATCATATACAAGTATAAAGATGGAAGTACTCTAGAACACACAAAATACCCCGATGTACTGTCCCGGCCTTTATATAGAAATCATAGACACATAATTTGGTACAACCTTCAACTGAAGTTAATTGTCTGAAGCTTAACAGATACAACAGTTACATAATTTTATTTCATATCAGTCATATATTTTTTCTGATTAAAATGTGAAAGAAGTATTGTTGAAATGAATTTAGCTGATGTTTGAGACAAGATAAGACACAGTAATTTAATTCCAACTCAAATAATTCAATTATTGAAAACCTAAGAATACATTAATCACAGGTTTAGTTTAGTATGCTTTGATATTATGATGTCACAAATCTTAAAATGTCATCTGAATACTCCCCTCATACTGATAAAAATAGTAACACCTATCCAAACATAATTTATCAAATTGACTTATACAGATAATATAGAGCACACAGATGCATGCTTTGTTATGAAGATTTTTATAACCAACTGTAAACTGAGGTCAGTTGTTAAGGGCAAATTATATTACCTTTTAGATTTACAAATATTAGAAGTGATATTAATGATGTTCATTTCTCAACTTTTGGTACCATGTAAGATTTATTTAAAGCCAAACTGATATGTACCATATCACATGTTTGAAATGTTTACTTTCCCTCACAATTAAACTCAAACATAGTTCAGGATTTACTTACATTGTATAATAAACAAACCAAAGTCTCTTAATTTTCTGAACTGAGAAAAAGAAAATCAAATTATACACATATTATCAATACAGTATATAGTAGAGTATGTGTCAACATTTAAACAGCCCTATATTCTTTCAAGAATAATTGATCTTCTTTGATTTCCACTATTTTTTATGAGGTACAAAAGGGTTTTGGAAATTTGTTTTTCATCTTCTCTTTAATTGAAATATTTTTGATATAAATTCGAAGC
The DNA here is from genome assembly GCA_916613615.1 of Steromphala cineraria. Lineage (NCBI taxonomy): Eukaryota > Metazoa > Mollusca > Gastropoda > Trochida > Trochidae > Steromphala > Steromphala cineraria. The sequence continues at coordinate 8,772,372 of OU744732.1, read as the reverse complement.
TTTGATAATTTTAATTCAATAACATGAAGATTTGGAAATTTGTTAAACAGACCCTTTTCATAAAATGTTCATGAATATCATAATTTTGACTCAGTTTTTTGTGTACAAATCTGAATTGGTTTAAAAGAATTTTTGTTACTAATTTCTGTAAACATACATGTAGCATTTGATAATTTATACAAAATTATGACATGCTAAGTATTGATTATTATTTTGAATTTTTGGAGAATCATAAAAATTATCTATATCATTAAGATATGTGGTGTTCAATATAATTTTAATTTCATTGTGATTTTGATGAGGGCCTACATGCATTTACAATTATACAATATCAACTTTATTTAGATTTCTCAAATTATTTTCAATACTTTTCATCATCCTGTCTTAGTTTCCCATTGGTCAGCACCGATATCCAGATTCCATACAGGACACACATTATAGTTCGTTAAGTATATCTTCACAACACAGGTGAGTAGGAATCTTCCCTTGAAGATATTGAAAGATTTTATTTAAATTTGTTTTTTATCCTTGACATGGTAGAAGTTTTGGAACTGTCTTGATATTTTGACATAGATCAACATCGGCATTGAATCCCGATAAAGGTACAGAGGTACTTTCGAGTGTCATTTCCTTGGGTAAACTTAGTCGATTGACTGGGAATTTTATTAAATTTAGTAATGTAAAAACAGGTTTATTGCCAAAAAAGCAATAAAAATTCCCCTATAAAAAAAAATCTCTGAAAATTCGTTATTGCACCAACTCCGGAGGACAGCCAGACCACCTTTTTAAGAAAATTTTACCATTGCCGCATGCGGAAGGGCTCTGGAAAGGGTGGGGCCTGTCTCTGTATGGGCCATGGAAGGCCTGCCTTTGCTATGTGGAGTTGTTTCCGAAGGGGACCCTCAGACTGCTAGGAACTGGCAGTCTTTCCACAAGACACACACAGAAAGTGTGCTATGTGGAGTTTGTTCAGAAGGGGACCCAGAGATTGCAATATTTTCAAGTGTGGTGCAGCAATGAATTAATTATTTTGTCTATTTATTGGAGTTCTTTCCACAAGACACACACAGAAAGTGTGCTATGTGGAGTTGGTTCAGAAGGGGACTCAGAGATTGCAATATTTTAAAGTGTGGTGTGGCAGTGAAATAATTATTTTGTCTATTTATTGGAGTTCTTTCCACAAGACACACACAGAAAGTGTGCTATGTGGAGTTGGTTCAGAAGGGGACCCTCAGACTGCAATATTTTATAGTGTGGTGCGGCAGTGAAATAATTATTTTGTCCATTTGTCTGAATCCCTTCCTCAACACTCACACAGAAAGTGTGCTATGTGGACTTGTTTCAGGAAGGGACCCTCAGCATTATTTTAATTTCTAATATTCTATGTATCTTCTTTAAAATTATAAATAATAATATTTTCACAACTATGTTGAAACCATGAGAATAAAAAAAGTGAAATTAAGAAAATAAAGATCATTCTTGAAGATGATGTTTTTTCACATTGTTGAAATTGATATGCAAATTAGAAAGTTCATATTTTCGTCAAAGGTCGAACTATTATAACTCGATACGACATTGATATCTGTTGGAATGAACATATGCAAATTACTCAAACTTATCCTTTGAATTATTGAAAAATTATAAGTGTTTTTACTATTAATATTGTAAGATAAGTTGGAAATCGTTTCTCCGGCCCCAGGAAAATGGACACGATGCTTTCATACATTTATGACTGGAAAAAATCAGAGGGCATTTATCCCCACGTTTTTCCCCTTTGAGATGTGTAACGTAGTGCAGCAAAATTAACAATCTCATGCAAACGAGATTTGTTTTAAATGCTATATATTCACTGACAGTTATGTCTTAGAATTCTTTGCTTGTGCCATTTGGTATTCCCGATTCAATTTATGTACTGCATTAGTAAAAATTCTTATTTGCCTACATTTACTTCATATCATTGAACTACTGAAGACATTTACGACGCATTAAGTGTTAAAAGGTAGACATCATAGTTTTTACTTATCTTCTGATCTTTATTTAACTGATTGTGATGAAATATTACAAAGAATATTTTCTCTTTGATTGAAATGACTGGCCCCTACATTCATCTGGGCACGTTACTCATTTCTCTTCTGACCCACATATTTGAATATGCAGATGAAGGTCAACCAGTGTTGGGGCGGGGCGGCGTATATCTCCTGTCGAAAGACTGTAAACAATAGCTAACAATACAAATGTTTTTGGTCAATTAAGTCCATTTCCCCTTTGAATTTCGGTGAAATTAATTGGCTGTGTTCTGATGAGATGTTCTTTGATCAGTAAAAAGTGTAAAAACTATATTTCATTCATTTGAATTTTTATCCGAACTCCTTACGTCAGACTGCAAGGAACTCAAATATTTTAAAGTGTGGTGCGGCAATGAATTCATTTCCTGGTCCATTGTCTGAGTCCTTTTCAATTATACTCACACAAATTTGCCATAGAAAGTGTGCTATGAGTTGTTTCAGTTTAGGTGACCCTCAGACTGCAAGGAACTCAAATATTTTGTTAGTTTCCATTTTAATTCTTGTTACACAGAAGACTGATTTCAAATATTGTTAACCTGGCAGAGTGAAGCCTGAAATCTATAATTGATTCCTATGTTCATTTGACACTCATCTTGTTATTTCATTAGTTTTCAATTAAAAGAAATACTCCTTAAATAACAACAATGAAAAACATGTATGATTGATGAAAAAGGGCACTTAAAATAAACACAATTATAAAAACAATGGCACTAAACAATATAACTTAAAATGATTATAAATTATTAAAAAGAAATTATTGGTACTTTTCGTTGTTTGCTTAAACAAATTCAATGGCACTTTTTCAATTTCAAAGCTATGCAATAATACATTTCATCAAAACACCCTGCCATAAACAATTGTCTCAAATCCTAGATTCCTTACACCATTCAATACATTGTGACCACCTGATTGCCTGGACCAATCAGAACTGCTCGTTAGTCTGTGTGCATAACACCACTTCCACTTTAAGCCAGTCACTAGCAAGAAGACAAGATGGCAGCCATGATGGATAAACAACTAGAGATTATAGCTAAGTCACAGCTCATTAGAGCCCCAAATTGGCATTTCTACAGTTACTATTACCAAAGTGAGTATATCTTATGACTGTTCCCAATTTATATTCCCCATTTTTATGTTATAAATCATAAAAGAGTGAGTAAAGTGTTTCTTAAAAATTGGCTTCACTGTCAAAATGACAATTGATTTCAAACCCTGATTCTTTTTGGTTGTGTATCTTGCTTTGGCATGTCAATGTTTATTTTATTGAACCTAAATTTTGCAAATTTGATTTGATACTTGATGTGTCAGTTTGATTCTTTTCCATGATAATTTTCAGCCCATGATGCATTGTTAACAACAGTGTGCACTAGACCATGACTGCCATGAACCTGGAGACAGGAAGTGATTATGTAATATCAGGTAATATTACAGCCAGCAAGCTGACCTAATTCCTGTATAAGCATCCAGTAGAACTTTAGATGTAATAGACAATTTGCCAGAAGCTGCAAGGAATTTGAAAATATATAGACTTGATAAACTGGCATTTACATTTGTAAACATCTAAATAGGTTGAATCTATATTGGAAATAAATGTTGGAATAACTTGATTTCAAGGGGATCAAATGAATGTTCAAGTGTGTCCATTTCTGTTCAAATGTATCATGCATTGCACAATTGCCCTTAATTTTTGATTTAATTGATTTTAACATTATATGTAAATCATAAATATCAAAGAAAGTTCTTCATATAATAATTCTTCTGAAGCCTGAAGGTATAATATCAATCTGTATTTTTTATCATTTTATGCATGACATGTTAAAAAAACAATTCATCCATTCACTGTCATATTCAAAGTGTTTATTTAAGGTGATCAATGAAGCTTACAATACACAGACCTGGCAGAGTGGGGGAATTCACAGGATAACAAGACAGTGTCAACACTGTAAGTACTCTGAATTGTTAAATATACAAACAGATTAGGAAATAACAAATGAATTTACAGATAAGAGCCACAGTGCAATTCTGTTCTTAATTGCTTCCCTCCAGCCATTTTTCAGCCATTTTTTATTACTCAACCAAGCCTCTGTTTTAATAACAATAGAAGTAAATATAATAAATACTTATTATGTACTATTTATACTCATATTTTTTTGTGCTCAAAATCTATATTCATAGTTTTAAAATTATAGGTATCCTTTTTATGCCTTACATGAATTAAATGTGTGTTTTGATCTGAATGTTGTATATTTGATACTTTTATGACCATGAATGTAAAATCATCTGATAACAGAAAACCTCATAGATAAAGAATACTAGTTAATAAAAGAATAAAACTTATTTACTAGTACTTAGGCATGTATTGGAGAGTCATTGTCAGATATCATACTGAATAATCCTGAATGCTTTTTTTATTATTCAGACTCTCATGCAAGTTCTTTCATAAATATTCAAACTACCATATAGAAATTTAATTATTAGTTAATCATTCTATTTACTCTCATCTAAAAGCAAATTATAATATCACGTCTCTTTCAATAATAATGCAAATAACTAACACATTTGATGTTGAAAAAACACTAAAATAGTAATAAAATAATGCCTTTAATTTTCTAGTGATGGAAATTTGACTTCTTACACTATGAATGATAATGAAAATAACACCCACGCAAGATAGTTCTTCCAAATGGATATATGACATACTAGTAAATCAATTTTTGAATTGGTCATAAATGTAAAAATTTTAGTTAAATGAAAAATCATAAGATATGGACTTTTCTTCTCTTTCTGACATGATTTTGACAATAACATCATTTCTGTTTTTAGGAGCTCAGCCTGGATAGAGTAATCCAGAGATCATTATGATGACAGCCAGTGTAACAACCACAGCCACGGCCATCAAAGATTATATCAACAATTGGTCCCTGTCGAACAGGGACCATCATGTATTAAAACTTAAACTTAAAAACATAGAACCGCAAATTTGTTTTGTTTTTTGTTATCAAATGGCAATTATATGCATGCAGTAAGTAAAGCCATATATAGCCTGCCCTAAGAGGGTTGCTAGTTTGTTATGATCTTGAATCAAATCAGTATTTTAAAGGGACAGTAGCACATTTTTTGATAATTTTATATTTCAAAATTTTCACTGATAATAGTAAGTCAATGCAAAATGTATCAATTTGACTGTGTCAAAAATCTCAATACACAAGCCAACCATCCACAGTCAGAGGACAAAGTATGAAGATTCACATAAAATTAATTGGCAGCCATTTTATGTGAACACCTTTAAATCATTTTGTGAAAGAAAAAAGAATTGATTGGCTAAACTTTACTTTATATATTTGAATTATTACTGTTCCAATTAGCTTTAATACATTGTCTTTCAATTGAAAGCATTAATTTTAATTTTCCTGACATCACCTTATATTGCCCCTAAAACGTGGTACTGCCCCTTTAATGGCTTAACTTGGCAAAAAACCATTGGTTAAAAAAAATATGGTAAGTTACTGCAACAAATCATGTTATAAAGGTTTTTTTTACCTTTGTGACAAGTTTTAATTTCCTTTCCGAAGTATTTGAGTTCTGGGAAGGGACTTATAGCCTAAGTTCTGGAGTGGATAGTGAAGGTTTATTGCCTTTCCGTACCAATGCCATAACTAAGTTCTGGAGTGCATAGGGAAGGTTAATTGCCTCTCCAAAACCATGCCAAAAATCATGCTCAAGAGTGCATATGAAAGGTTTATTGCCTTTCCGTACCAATGCCACAATTACATTCTGGAGTGCATAGGGAAGGTTTATTGCCCTTCCGTACCAATGCTTTACTTAGGCTCTGGAGTGCATAGGGAAGGTTTATTGCCCTTCCGTACCAATGATAATAATAAAGTTCTGGAGTGCATAGGGAAGGTTTATTGCCCTTCCATACCAATGCCATACTTAGGCTCTGGAGTGCATAAGGAAGGTTTATTGCCCTTCCGTACCAATGCCAATAATAACGTTCTGGAGTGCATAGGGAAGGTTTATTGACCTCCCATACCAATGCCATACTTAGGCTCTGGAGTGCATAAGGAAGGTTTATTGCCCTTCCGTACCAATGCCAATAATAACGTTCTGGAGTGCATAGGGAAGGTTTATTGCCCTTCCATACCAATGCCAATAATAAAGTTCTGGAGTGCATAGGGAAGGTTTATTGCCCTTCCGATCAACTGCCAATAATCAAGTTCTGGAGTGTAAAGGGAAGGTTTATTACCTCTCCGTACCAATGCCATTAACCAATTCTGGAGTGCAAACGGAAGGTTTTATTGCCTTTCCGAACCAATGCTACAATCATGAAGCTCTGGAGTGCATAGGGAAGGTTTTATTACAATGGTTTTGGCATTCTTTCCGAAAGCAGTCCGTAAAATTGCTCGCTAGATTACTGAAGTGAATGTGGTGCGGAAAGACAACCGCAGACACCATCCAGATTTGGTTCAGAATCCCCTCCAGAGGTTTCTTGTGGATACACTCTGGCAATGGTAAAATTTTCTGTGGCAAAGTTATAGCAACAAGGTTTCAAGAGATTTTTTTTTGTAGGGGAAGAACAATGAGATTTTCCTTGTTTGCCGCATTACAGTTGGAAGCAAGAGTTATTTATTCATATGCTATTGCAGGACATTAGGAAAGACATCTTACACAATGGGTTGTTGTTGCAATTTTCTGAATTTCAAATGGGCCATTTTAAAAGGATTAAACTTTAAAATTTTAATTGCCGATTTTTCCTTCCAGTGCCCAAAATCGCCCATGGCCCCTGCCGTTCTCAATCCATGCTATTTGATTAAGAAATACCTTAAAGTGTTGAAATCCCTACAGTAGATATTTTATTAACGCTTCATTTTCGACCTGAAATAAGACAGTGACAATCTTGACCTACCTATTTCTTCAATGAGGCCGAGTTCTACCAAAGTATCTGTTGACAGATGATACATATTTTGTAAACACTTCAAACAATTTCAACAGGCTCATGGTGACTGATAAGGGATCTTATAAGACTTTTGCCATTTTTCCATCAGCATTCATGTCACGAGATAGAAGGAAAGTAAGGGAAATAACTCAAACATGCTTTCTATGTTATTGTTTTCAGACGAAAGTGTTTCAGGTTCAAATCTCACAGATATTATCTGAATTTTTTTTTTTTTTTTCTTAATTGTTATTTCAATTTTTGTCTTGGAATGTTATATTTTTGGTAAATTAATTTTTTTATTTTTTTTATTTTTTTTATTTTTTTATTAACACTTTTATTTCAGAAATACATAGGTATCAATCACACAAACATGTTTACATAAACAATAGATGACAGGATGACCAGAATTTGAAGAAAGTATCAATTCTATTTGACATTTTAGCTGCACATTTGGTAACATTATAATAAAAGTACCGAGGGTACAGAAGCTCACCTTAAAATGAATGATGTGGTATTGGTTTAATTATACATGTAACCATCTTTTATATAATTGATTATGGCTGCCATCATGATTTTTTTATCTTTTAAAATACTAGTCTTCTTTTGGAAACGACTAGAGCTTGAACAAACATTAATACTTGAATGATATAATCATGATAAGTTAACAATTGTTTTGTAGTGAATCATTAATATGATTTCAAGATTATTTCACTGATGGTTATGCTGCATGGGATATTGAGAATCCCAAAAGTACAGATTTTTCAAGGAAAATGAATGACTGATTGAGAGGAAAGTCATAAACACAGCAATGCATAAGACACGTTTATTTTGTTCACATAATATTGACATGTCAAGTGACCATGAGATGTCTTTCATTAAAGTATCAATTTATTTAACACTCATGCAGTACTATAATGGTAAACATTTTTGAATTGTCAAATCAACAGAGAGACAAATCAAATTTCCTTACTTTTCTTACTAAACCCTTTTCGATTTTCATCTGCATATTTATTCCACATCAACTTATCATGTAGATTGCTAAACACAAAGCTTATTGTAGACAAGTTTTGTGTAAGTTGTTATTCTTAGAAAGAACATATCACTGTCATGAGAATACAAGTACATAACTTTTATTGCATGCACATGGGCCATGGCCATATAGCATAATGCTCTACCATATCAATTGGGTCAGGTTGATTATGCAACAGACTAGCAGCTGACACTGTGATGCTAGCAGCCTGCCTTGGGATGTGTATTAGACAGCATAGTGGAATATCTGAACTCTGGTTGACCCCTTATGTGTGGTATTTAAAGGAATAAGAGGGAAATACCATTGTTTAAAATTTAACATGTTTAATGTGATTTGGTTTTTGCAGCTAGTTGCTATAAAGATTTTAAACAAATTAATCAATTATGTTTGTCTTTCATCTTACTTTTTTTTAGAAACACTTAAAAATATAGAACAACTTGCACGACAATCTTAAATATTCCATATTTAAGATAATATTATGATTAGTAAGTTCAAATTAGAGAATTTATATGGTGCCAGTGATCACTTGATGAAAGCTTAAAATTTAATAATAATGATGTGTCATCTGCAGCTGAAAAGTCAATATAGCTGCCATGGCGGCCATCTTGGATTCTCAAAACTTTAACGTCTACCTTTTTGTGCGGAATCACCATAGGTATAACATACTACAATTTCAGAATGATATCTGTATTTGTTTAGAAACAGTAGTCTTTTTCATGAAATCTAATTGAAAATTCAATATGACTGTCATGGCGGCCATCTTGGATTCTCAAAACTGAAACGTCTACCTTTCTGTGAGGAATCACCATGGGTATAACATATTACAATTTCAGAATGATATCTGTATTCGTTTAGAAGGAGTAGTCTTTTTCATGAAATCTAATTGAAAATTCAATATGGCTGTCATGGCGGCCATCTTGGATTCTCAAAACTGAAACGTCTACCTTTCTGTGAGGAATCACCATGGGTATAACATAATACAATTTCAGAATGATATCTGTATTCGTTTAGAAGGAGTAGTCTTTTTCATGAAATCTCATTGAAAATTCAATATGGCTGTCATGGCGGCCATCTTGGATTCTCAAAACTGAAACGTCTACCTTTCTGTGAGGAATCACCATGGGTATAACATATTACAATTTCAGAATGATATCTGTATTCGTTTAGAAGGAGTAGTCTTTTTCATGAAATCTAATTGAAAATTCAATATGGCTGTCATGGCGGCCATCTTGGATTCTCAAAACTTAAACGTCTACCTTTCTGTGAGGAATCACCATGGGTATAACATATTACAATTTCAGAATGATATCTGTATTCGTTTAGAAGGAGTAGTCTTTTTCATGAAATCTAATTGAAAATTCAATATGGCTGACATGGCGGCCATCTTGGATTCTCAAAACTGAAACGTCTACCTTTCTGTGGGGAATCACCATTGGTATAACATACTACAATTTCAGAATGATACGTGAATTCGTTTAGGAGGAGTAGTCTTTTTCGTGAAAGTTTACGGACGGACAGACGGACGGACGGACGGACGGACAGACAGACGGACGACGGACGAAGCGCAATGACATAAGCTCACATTTACTTTGTAAAGGTGAGCTAATAATCATAGACTTTATGGACTAGTGTTTGGAAGGTTGGCGGCTTTTTTTGTTTAAAATAAAAAAAAGTTTTTTTGAAGATGAAGATAATGGCATTTAGTGGATCATTATTTCTGTCAGGGAAACCAAGGAGTATCTTTATCGAGATGTATTTCAACTTGAGCTTTTTCTCTGAGCCAATCTTCCAGTTTTGTCCACAATGGTCTTACAAAGTCACAATCCCAGAATAGATGGTACATAGTCTCTATTTTTCGGGAGCATAAATCACATAGATCTGAATTAGTAAAACCCATTTTGTATAACCGTGTATTTGTTGGGAGGATATGGTGAAGGATATTATATTGAAACCATTGTAAATTTGTATGGGTAGTGCATCTAAAGGGTATCATGTTATATTTGCGCCATGTCTGAACAGGAATGTTGCATTGCAATTCGAGATTCCATTTGTTGATGTGTTGTTTTTTTGTGCATTGTTTGTCAGTTAGAATTGAATAGTAGTGTCCACATCCTTTATTCTCTTTACATAGTTGTTGTATATATATAAAGGCAACGTTGGTGAATCTACTTTTTTTTATTTTTGAATATCCAGTTGATTTGATATATGTTTTTGTTGACTGTTTCAAGCCATAATACAGAATAAAGTTTGTGTGGATGTCATATTTTTTCTTAAAATCAATATAGTAAATTAAAATTTTGTTATAGGACAAAATGCATTCAATAAGTGAATAATATAATGAAAATGTTTCAAATTGTATATATTGTTGAGACAGAGAGGTTAAATATATCCAAATTGAGGAAACAGGTGCCTGCTAGACGAAACAATGTGTCGCTATGCAACCAGGTAACTCTTACTGGATATACAACATGGATTTACGACACTGTTGTACGACATGTATACGACGGTTGTAAGGCATGTCGTAAGAGGGTCATAAACGCCTTTGTGAAACTGCAAACTGGAGAAGAAGTTGAAAATGCACAAAGTTTACGGACAGACAGATGGATGGATGGATAGACGCCGGACGCCGGACGCCATGCCATGCCAATAGCCCTCTTGGGCCTTTCAGGTCAGATGAGCTAAAATGATATTTTTAAATAAGAAATGTTTTGTTTCATTTTCTACAGATTTGCTGTTTTAAAAAAGGTTTAGAAATTCATTTGCAATTTTAATCTCAATTGAGCCATCTAATTATCTTGATATCATTATCATAATGAACAAATTTCTTTCATCAGGTTAGATATGAGACAAGTTTTGATACAATTATCAATTTTGTAGCTCTGGGTTTTCATCTGAAAAATGATAAACATTGTCTTTGATAGAGATTATTTATTCTCATGAATTTGATAAATAATTCAATTTGACAAAGTACAACACATAAGATAAAAGATGTCTCATTTGATATAACATGCATGATGACACATGATAAACATAAATGATCACATTATGTGAAACAATAATAGTAGTTACAGCTATGGCAAATTGAATTTCAATGATGAATTACATCTTAAATGTACACACATAGAAACATAGACACTTAAACATATTCTCTCATCTTTTACTAATCATGACAGCAAAGTTAACAACACAACACAAATACTTAACAAAAAATAATGCATTGGAGAGTTCAATGCAATTATATTGTTACTATCTAGTATGACAAATACAAAATAAATAAATATAGATAATTATCATTTACCATAAAAATAAGGTAAAGGATAAATTAAGTTTTATTTAGAATAACAAATATTTCAGTTCATATCAGTTTGCTCTGTCTTTTCATTGTGGAAATGAAAGCTAGTACAATCATTTGAATTGTGCAAGTAGACATTGATCTAAGTAATGACAGGGCACTGACATGAGTTCACTATTCAAACTCTTATGCCTTTTGCATTGATTGTTGCCAATTGAAAAGAAAAAGCTAAACAAGGGAGAAAATACTTTACTACTCATCTTCTCTCAAACATGTTCTCTTTTAATGGTTTCATTTCTTTACTGGAAGACAGTGGACATTTATCCAATTAAGTGGACTTTCTTAATGACGACTGGAAATGACTGCCACTCAACTGTCATGGCTACCCACCGGCTTGAAGGGAAGCTGGCCCTCAGAATGTTTGATCAGTAGAACAGCCTGTACCAGCATCCATCAAGATGGCTACCCACCGGCTGGAAGGTAAACTGGCCCTAAGAATGGTCTACAAGAAGAACAGCCTGTACCAGCATCCATCAAGATGGCTACCAACCGACTGGAAGGTAAGCTGGCCCTAAGAATGGTCTACAAGAAGAACAGCCTGTACCAGCATTCATCAAGATGGCTACCAACCGGCTGGAAGGTAAGCTGGCCCTAAGAATGGTCTACAAGAAGAACAGCCTGTACCAGCATCCATCAAGATGGCTACCCACCGGCTGGAAGGTAAACTGGCCCTAAGAATGGTCTACAAGAAGAACAGCCTGTACCAGCATCCATCAAGATGGCTACCCACCGGCTGGAAGGTAAACTGGCCCTAAGAATGGTCTACAAGAAGAACAGCCTGTACCAGCATCCATCAAGATGGCTACCAACCGACTGGAAGGTAAGCTGGCCCTAAGAATGGTCTACAAGAAGAACAGCCTGTATCAGCAACCATCAAGATGGCTACCAACCGGCTGGAAGGTAAGCTGGCCCTAAGAATGGTCTACAAGAAGAACAGCCTGTACCAGCATCCATCAAGATGGCTACCAACCGACTGGAAGGTAAGCTGGCCCTAAGAATGGTCTACAAGAAGAACATCCTGTACCAGCATCCATCAAGATGGCTACCAACCGACTGGAAGGTAAGCTGGCCCTAAGAATGGTCTACAAGAAGAACAGCCTGTACCAGCATCCATCAAGATGGCTACCAACCAACTGGAAGGTAAGCTGACCCTAAGAATGGTCTACAAGAAGAACTTAGCCTGTACCAGCATCCATCAAGATGGCTACCAACCGACGGGAAGTAAGCTTGCCCTCAGAATGTTTGATCAGAAGAACAGCCTGACTTGAAGGAAAGCTGGCTCTACAAATGGTCTACAAGAAGAACAGCCTGTGGTTTGAAGCAGTTAAAATGAATAGTGGCAGAATCAAACAAATATGACATTTGAAAGACAATAGAGGAGTGAGCAGGTTGTAGAGTTGTGTTGCAATATTTCAACCATTCAAGTGACATTAGACATTTGACATTATTGGCATAATGTTTTTTTAAACGCACCCAAACATCTTATAAAAATCAGCTTTCTGATAGTTGAACAACAGAAAACAGACCTAAAGAAGTAAAAAGATGGAAAGCAAGGAGGAATATAAGCAAGACTGGGAGGAACAATCACAAGATAAGGCTAGAGAAGGGGTCAGAGGCTTCAAGAAGATTGTGTCAAAGGCAAACAATGTGTTTTCCTTGTTTGTTCCAAGATGACTTTTAAACAATTGTTCAAATCACAACCCAAGATCTATGAACAGATCAGCTTCCTGAGAGGAGAATTAAAGATAATTGAACAACCAAAAAGAAGAATATGAAGAGGAGAGACAAATGTTTGACAGGAAGCAACGCTGTGTAAGGAGGATACCTGCATGGCAAAGAATGAATATAACTCTTGTATAACACAGTAGAACCAATAGAGGTGATTTTCAAGGACAGTGGCCAAGGCACAACTCAACATCTCAAGATCAGGTTCCGGAGAGTGAGTGACTTATTGTTTTACTCTGCATTCTGGTTCCTCCAAGCTGAACAACAGAAAATAGAACTGATAATCATAAGGCTGGAGTGAGATCTGAACAACAGAAAATAGAACTGATAATCATAAGGCTGGAGTGAGATCTGAACAACAGAAAATAGAACTGATAATCATAACGCCAGAGTGAGATATAAACAACAGAAAATAGAACTTATAATCATAAGGCTGGAGTGAGATCTGAACAACAGAAAATAGAACTGATAATCATAAGGATGGACTGAGATCTGAACAACAGAAAATAGAACTGATAATCATAAGGCTTGACTGAGATCAGAACAACAGAAAATAGAACTGATAATCATAAGGTTGGACTGAGATCTGAACAACAGAAAATAAAACTGATAATCATAAGGTTGGACTGAGATCTGAACTGATAATCAAAACACTGGAGTGAGATCTGAACAACAGAAAATAGAACTGATAATCATAAGGTTGGACTGAGATCTGAACAACAGAAAATAAAACTGATAATCATTTGGATGGACTAAGATCTGAACAACAGAAAATAGAACTGATAATCATAAGGATGGACTGAGACTACCAAAAGGAAGAAGAAATATTTTGATCTTCAGAACACATTCCTCAAAGTGCACAAAGACTTTATTAAAAAATCTATACTTAAAACCATATGAGACTAAAGTTAGTCAAAGATAATTAGGCATACTTCTCATCTCTAAATATTCCACCTGCCATCTTATAAAGGTACTTGATGAAGACAATATAAGGAAAAGTGGGCAAGCTTTTGTGATAAAACCCTTAATGGTGTACTGACTTTAGAAGCTCTACGTTTACATTTTGTGATGAGCCTGGGTGGCCATATAAAATTGAAGGCACGTTAAACCCTTTAATAAATAATATTTTAAAGAAATTATGAATAATACTAAAGTGATTTTATGTTATGCAAATGAGGTTTGCTTTCTCACACTACGAATAATTGGAAAACAATGAGTGTCGTTGAGGCAACCTAATACAATTCGATACACCTTTTGACACCATGTTTGATCATGTACTTTTTTTCATTTCCTAACTTCTAACGCAAAACAACTGTTTGAAATGATAAAATGTATACATATAAGTGTTAATGAACAAGTTTAGTTTCCAAATCTTCTATTAGATATCATGTAAATAAAACCTACCTTGTTGAAATTACTGTAGTCAATGCCAAATACTCCAAAGAGCGTGTAATACCCCAAGCTTGACTCCCCGTAATTACACAATCAGTTACGATGTGTCATTACTGTTTAATTACTACTCTCATGTTTTATTGCCGGACAGCTGAGCTGCTAAAACCTGTTTATTTACCACCATTGTCCGTTATATTTACATTGATTAGGCCAACTTTCGTTCTGTATATGATGTCATAAAACACTCCGGGCATGCGCAGTAAAGGTAATATCGTTTTTCCGGTATAAACCGTTTTCCGACTGTCAAATTGAGCAGCCTGAAATTCGAGAACTTTCAAATGCGATATCTTTGTTATTAGAGGACCGATGAAAACGGTTTTTGGTGTTTTTTAAAGCTGACAGTATTTTTTGTACAAGTTAACCTATTAACATAGAAATAAAAGTACCGAGGGTACAGAAGCTCACCTTAAAATGAATGATGTGGTAATATGGTTGAATTGTGTAATCATCTTTTATATGATAATTGATTATGGCTGCCATCATGATTTTTTTATCTTTTAAAATGCTATTCTTCTGTTGGAAACCACTAGAGTTTGAACAAACATTAATACAAGAATGATATAATCATGATTTGTTAACAAGCAGTAGGTTTTTGTATAACATTTTTGTATATCTATGGCTAAATTGGTGACCATCTTGGACTTTTTAATCTTCAAAATGCTACTTTTATGTGGGCATCTGTATCAATTTCCTTATGATATCTTGATTGGTTTAGGAGTATTCATTTAGTCACACTCTCAACTTCCAAAGAACTAAAAAAATAGAGCCATTGGCTCTGTAGCTCATCAGGCATAATATCAAGTTTGCTTTATACAGGCAAGATGAGCTAAAAATGAAACTGATGTTACCTATTACAAGAAAATCTATAAAAAAATTACAAAACAAATGTATTATTATTCAACACTTTCTAGATCGCCAGTATTAGACAGTGAAAGAAGTCCACACTAAAATATCCAAGGAGAAATAAATTTGTCATAGACTGTCATCTAATGGAGAAAAATAGGTTTTTAAGATTGTGACCCCTGTGACCCTATTTGGGGTCATGGGGTCACAAAACCTACAGTTTAGAATCCCAATTGACCAAGGAGTCTACATGCAGTCTTTCAGCTCAATAGACCTTTAGGAGCTAAAGGTGATGATGAAAATAAGTTTTTTAAGGGGTCATGGGGTCACGAAATCTACAATTTAGAATCCCCATTGGCCAAGGAGTCTGCACATATAATTTCAGCTCTCTAGACCTTTTGGAACTTGAGAAGAAGATGAAAATAGTTTTTTAAGGTTGTGACCCCTGTGACCCTATTTGGGGTCACAGGGTCAACAAAGTTACAAATTAGAATCCTCATTGTCCAAGGAGTCTGCACATATCAATATTAACTCTCTAGACCTTTTGGAACTGGAGAAGAAGATGAGAATTGGTTTTTAAGGTTGTGACCCCTGTGACCCTATTTTGGGTCATGGGGTCACGAAATCTACAATTAAGAATCCCGATTGGCCAAGGAGTCTGCACATATCATTTTCAACTCTATAGTCATTTTAGTACTGGAGAATAAGATGAAAATAGGTTTTTAAGGTTGTGACCCCTGTGACCCTATTTGGGGTCACAGGTTCACCAAAGTTACAAATTAGAATCCCCATTGTCCAAGGAGTCGGCACATATCACTTTCAACTCTCTAGTCCTTTTAGAACTGGAGAAGAAGATGAAAATAGGGTTTTAAGGTTGTGACCCCTGTGACCCTATTTGGGGTCATGGGGTCACGAAATCTACAATTTAGAATCCCCATTGGCCAAGGAGTCTGCACATATCATGTTTAACTCTCTAGTCCTTTTAGAACTGGAGAAGAAGATGAAAATAGGTTTTTAAGGTTGTGACCCCTGTGACCCTATTTGGGGTCACAGGGTCACCAAAGTTACAAATTAGAATCTCCATTGTCCAAGGAGTCTGCACATATAATTTTTAACTCTCTACTCCTTTTGGAACTGGAGAAGAAGATGAAAATAGGTATTTAAGGTTGTGACCCCTGTGACCCTATTTGGGGTCACAGGGTCACCAAAGTTACAAATTAGAATCCCCATTGGCCAAGGAGTCTGCACATATCATTTTTAACTCTCTAGTCCTTCTGGAACTGGAGAAGAAGATGAAAATAGGTTTTTAAAGTTGTGACCCCTGTGACCCTATTTGGGGTCACAGGGTCACCAAAGTTACAAATTAGAATCTCCATATGCTAAGGTACTTGTACACAAAATTTCAGCTCTCTAATGTGTATGGTTCATGAGGAGAAGTCGAAAGTGTCAAAAATTTACGGACGGACGACGGACGGACGCCGGACGACGGGCCATGCCATAAGCCCATCTGGACTTTCAGTCCTGATGAGCTAAAAATGATGCACATAAACATTTGGAATATATCCCTCTGACACAAATCACAAATTCAGCTAGTGATAGGTCCAATTGCCAAAGTAAACTGTCCAGGTCAATGTCTCATGTAATTCTAACTGAAGATTTCTGAATATCTTAAATCTTGACCTATGTTAGTGCAATCTGATTGGTCAGAATAGGCTAGCAACATGGGGGTTTATGCTAATTACTAGATATGATGACCTATGATGACCTCTTGCACCTGCATGTAGCTTATGTAACTTATCCTCTTATGTAAGTTACTGTTATTCCATATAGTGAGTGTCCTCCCCTCATTTCAATATGCAAAACAGATACTCTTTAGAGGAGAGTTGCAGGAGAGGGGCTGGAAGGATAGATGGGGGGGTTGGGGGGGTTGGGGGGGGGAGGGGGATAGAAGGAATGTGGGATAGGTTTGCAATGGAAGGACAGGAGAAAAAAGGGGAGGAGGGAAAGGGGGGGATAGAAGGGGTGGGGGTAGAAGAGAGGTTTGCAATGGAAATAATCTGGAGGTCAACTCAGTAATATGTTTATTGAAGTATCTTAACAAACAGAGAGAATTGGTGAGAAAGACTTTGTAAAAAAAGAATTGTTCAGACAGCTGTTCAATTAGTTTTGAAGATGAATATTAAATGATATCTTTTATTAGCATGACAAACAAAATAAAAGATAATTTGTTATTCATTAACCAAAATTTTCAATTTGGAATAAATTAATTGCATGGGAACAATGGACTAAAAAACCTAACAGTTAGTGTTGGGAGTGAACAAATTTAATCATTTTAAATGCTTTTGAAAAGGATTTGTTTGAATTGAATGATCATTATAATTATCTAGATAATCATTGTTCAGACCGTAATCAGATATAGATGATCATAAAATGTATATTTATCCCTCACTGGCTATGTTATTTGCCATATATATGAAGTGTCAGGAATTATGTAAAACGGAAAGGATTTATTAAAACAGTCATGTTTCAGGCGCAGATAAAGATGATTCATACAGTTTTTTGTAACTGTATTTATAGTGTTGATGAATATTACAACAAGCGTATCAATACAAATATAATGACATTGATTTGATTGATCAGGAAATGTATTCTTTTCAATGAATTTCATGAAATCTAATTAAAAATTCAATATAATTGACATATTGACCATCTTGGATTCTTGATAATAAAATAAATGCGTCTTTGTCAGGAATCACTATATAAAAAAATACTCACTTTTCAGAATGATATCTAATTGATTTAGTAGGAGTAGTACTTGGCCTGAAATCTAATTGAAAAATAATGACTTCTATGACGACATGTTGTTCCCAGAACCCCTTCAGCATGATACAATTATCATTTATTTTTACAGGTATTTATAAAACACATGGTATTGGAACTGGAACCTGATACAAAATACCTCTATTATTAACTTATCATGTAGATAACTGAACATAAAAGCAGATTCTTGACTTGTTAATATTAACTCATCGTGCAAATTGTTGTTCACAAAAGCTGATTCTTGACTTGTTTAAATTGTTATTTGTAAAAAGTATTACTATTGATAGAATACAAGTATATTTTTCATAAAGACAATGTATATACTTTCCATAAAGTCCATTATGTTCTATTAATCAATTAGGTCAGGATTACTATGCAATATACAAGCAGGCAGGGCTGCTAGCCCCAGATCCTTAAGGAGAGTGTAGCAATTTGTGTATTGGGCTTTGTGTACGTATATTTGGAGAAGCATCCTAGTGTGCTGAGCATGTAAACCTGAACTCTGGCTAAGCCCTTATGTGTGGTATTAATAGACTTGACGGGAGAGAACATGAATTGTTGTGAAAAATATATATAATTTAACAAAATATAGTGAGCTTATGTCCTAAATTGATTTTGTGTCAAGAAGAACTGCTGTTAAATATAGAAATGGTACAAATATGAGTAAAACACAGGAACTGGAACCTGATGCAAAATAACTCTTTCCACATCAACTTATCATGTAGATTGCTAAACACAAAACAAGTGACAAGTTTTGTGTAAGTTGTTATTCTTAGAAAGAACATATCACTGTCATGAGAATACAAGTCTAATTTCCATAACTCTTATTGCATACACATGGCCATATAGCATAATGCTCTACCATATCAATTGGGTCAGGTTGATTATGCAACAGACTAGCAGCTGACTCAACAGAAATATCTGAACTCTGGATGACCCCTTATGTGTGGTATTTAAAGGAATATAAGGGAGATACCATTGTTCAAAATCTAACATGATGTTTAATGTCATTGGGTTTTTGCAGCTAGTTGCCATAAATATTTTAAACAAATTAATTAATTATGTTTGTCTTTCATCTTAATGTTTTAGAAACACTTAAAATATAGAACAACTTGCATGACAATCTTAAATATTCTATATTCAAGATAAAATTATGATTAGTAAGTTCAAATTAGAGAATTTATATAGTGCGAGTGATCACTTGATGAAAGCTTAAAATTTAGTAATAATGATGTGTTATCTGCAGCTGAAAAGTCAATATGGATGCTATCGCGGCCATCTTGGATTCTCAAAACTGAAACGTCTACCTTTGTGGGAGGAATCACTATAGGTATAACATACTACAATATGAAAATGATATCTAGATTGGTTTAGGAGGAGTAGTCTTTTTCATGAAATCTCATTGAAAATTCAATATGGCTGTCATGGCGGCCATCTTGGATTCTCAAAACTGAAACGTCTACCTTTCTGTGAGGAATCACCATGGGTATAACATAATACAATTTCAGAATGATATCTAGATTGGTTAGGAAAGAGTAGTCTTTTCATGAAATCTAATTGAAAATTCAATATGGCCGCCATATCAATATGGCCGCCATAGCGGCCATCTTGGATTCTCAAAACTGAAACGTCTACCGTTCCGAGGGGAATCACCATGGGTATAACATACTACAATTTCAGAATGATATCTGCATTCGTTAAGGAGGAGTAGTCTTTTTCCTGAAATCTAATTGAAAATTCAATATGGCTGCCATGGCGGCCATCTTGGATTCTCAAAATTGAAACATCTACATTTCTGTGAGGAATCACAATGGGTATAGCATACTACAATTTCAGAATGATATCTGGATTCGTTTAGGAGGAGTAGTCTTTTTCCTGAAATCTAATTGAAAATTCAATATGGCTGCCTTAGCGGCCATCTTGGATTCTCAAAACTGAAACGTCTACCTTTCTGTGAGGAATCACCATGGGTATAACATACTACAATTTCAGAATGATATCTGCCTTTTTTTTAGGAGGAGTAGTCTTTTTCGTGAAATCTAATTGAAAATTCAATATGGCTGCCATGGCGGCCATCTTGGATTCTCAAAACTGAAACGTCTACCTTTCTGTGAGGAATCACCATGGGTATAACATACTACAATTTCAGAATGATATCTAGATTTGTTTAGGAGGAGTAGTCTTTTTCCTGAAATCTAATTGAAAATTCAATATGGCTGCCATGGCGGCCATCTTGGATTCTCAAAACTGAAACGTCTACCTTTCTGTGAGGAATCACCATGGGTATAACATACTACAATTTCAGAATGATATCTGGATGCGTTTAGGAGGAGTAGTCTTTTTCCTGAAAGTTTACGGACGGACGGACGGACGGACGGACGGACGGACGGACAGACGGACGGACGGACGGACGGACAGACAGACGGACGACGGACAAAGCGCCATGACATAAGCTCACATTTACTTTGTAAAGGTGAGCTAAAAAACAATGAGGTTGTCGTTTAAGGTCAATTTTATAACTCCCTATGATTTATGGTTTAACTAAACTATGGTGAATTATACATTAGCCAGTCATTTCGGGAAAGTTAGATGTGGGTGTCCTGCAAATATATCCTCGTCAACATGTGGCCTTTGGACTTTTTACTTTAAAAATTCATGACTCCCCCTTAATAAACCTTTGGGTATTACAGCAACCGTGTGGGTGGCTAAACATAATTAAAAATACCAAGAGTTTGATTATTTTATCATGGGTTAATAAGACATTTGAGAAAATAGGTCTGATGAAGCCGCCCTCTCGGGTGGCAAAACGTTACAATCAAAGCCTTGAAGTTGTCACCCGCCTGGTTTTCTATGTGTTTGGTAACACCCCCCCCCCCCCACCATTATTTTTGATAAAGAGGGAAAGGAGGATGCTCCTTTTAAGTAAACTTACATCAAAGATACATGAAAGATATAAGCCAATGTGAAATGTCTTTGCATTTCAACAAACAACAAGTTTTCATGAATATTTGGAAATTTAAGCAATTATTATGGAGAAGTATGATTATTTGAAAAAGAAATGGATTTCAGTCTACAATACCTTGTTAAACAGATTCCATGATTTTCATTATAATAAATATGTATATTATTTACCCTTGATATGAATCTAAATGCCATAATTAATGAAGATTATAAATATCTTGCATATTGTTCCCAAAATGTTATATATGTTTGATAAATATTTGGCTTCAATGAAAATCTAATAAATGACTATCTTTCAGAGTTGAAATTAATCATCAAATTTATATGAATACCAATCATAAAACCTATCAAACATTTCGACTCCCAACTGCCATTTTGACTACTTTAGATAAGTTTTCAAATTATGTTCGATTGATCCCAACTTCATACCTTATTATTGTCAATATACAACTTTGATTATCTTTATAGCTGAAACTTTCAGTAACAATGGAAACTTCTTGATCAAATTACACATTTGATATAGTTAGTCAAGGAGTGCATCCATATCCTGAACTTTAACCTCCTAATTACTTGTCACTTTGCATCAAGAAACAGTGCAAAAAGGGCTTTTAGTACATTGATTTAAAAAATGCCAAGTTAAAACAATCTTAAATAAACCTTTTTTTTGTTTTGTATAGTTACAGGTTTACTAATAACAATTCAAGGTAAGATTACTTATGTCTGAGTAGGAATTTGATGCCCCCAAATCGTTCAAATAAATCTAGCTTCAAAAGATGCAATAATTGAGCGAGAAGAAAAGTTTAGAGAAGTTGATTAGGAAAATTTTAAATCTATTGGAAAAACTCCTGTTTTCATATTTTGACAATCACTCTAGAAAAGAGTCTTTCGAATTTGTGAAACCCTTGACTAGATTTGAAAAAAAAAATCTTTGGGTACTTTTCTTAGTTCAAATTCTAAGCGGACAAGTTCAAGGTTAAATAAGAATTTGGTAGATTTTTTTCACCAATTTATTTAGCAATTCTATGATAAATATGGAATGGTTGTTCACCTTGCATTCTTGTGTAGGAAAAAGATTTTACCGCCGAAGGTTCAATGCCAGACAAATGTACATGAATAAATTTCACTGAAATTCGAAATGACTTGTACATAACTGAAAATCTACATCAAAAGTCAACATAAGAAATTAAGTAAATCAATGAGAAATATTGACAAGAAATTATTTGGAATTCAACTGCTACAAGTTTTGAGATTTTGAAGTTTTCACTTTTGAAAATAGTTAATAATACCCCTTTTCTCGAAAATCAAAATTGAAAAGGTGTTTGATACAAATTGAGGTTATTACATCAGCTATAACCCCTGGAAACATTATCGAAATGAATCTATCAAGCAGACAGAATTTCTCGCTTTGAGATAACCTGTCATTCATACCTTGCATCATATCTGATCTGAGTACTGCCTTATTTGGTCATCTGTGAGATGTCATGTTCCACATATTCTAGTGGGTCTCTCTAGTCTTGTGACAGATTGAGCCAAGTACAAAATCACCTGACCGCCATCCAATAGAACACTACTCAGATCAGATGTGCAATGGAAATAGTTAACCTTGACAGTTAACTGAACGGTAAGTTGAACAGCCAGGAAGATATTTTTAAGTAGGGGGGAATTTCCTGATGATGAAGGGAATTGAGAGAAGCAAAGGTTGAAGTTTTAATATTTTCTGGATTTGGTTGTTGTCAGCTCCTGGGATGAACTATGCTGAATCCCTGTTTATTGAGGAAGTAGGCCTGACTATTTGCAGGGCATCTTCCAGTTGGCACTGAGTGGAATCATGTGTTGAATGAGAGTGTTTTGCATCCCAATGGATGTTGTGATGTGAATATTTGGTGTGGTGTCTGAAAGTGCTGATAGTGTCTACATTGATTGTGGATATCTTGGGTTTGATGTGTTTGCCAAATGGTCTGGATGTTCCCTGATGTAGTTACTGCTGCAGTCACAACTGATGTTGCACACCGCACCTTTAGACTGACTGTGGTGTGATTCCTACCAGTTGCCCCAGAGATGTTCCTGGGAGATGTGACAGTAAGGAAGGAGGAGGCTACGACTGCTTGCTGCTGGACAAATGATAAGTGATATGATGTTTTGCCAATGTTGAGTTACCTGTTAATGGTTACAGGTGCTGGATTGTGGATGGACCGGTCAACAGGTTTAGTTGGGAGTTGTTAAGTTGGGTGGAGAGAGGTAGATAGATTGATAGGTAGGCATGCATGCACTACCCAACATTTGCAAAACATCACATCCCCACATAGCAGCAAGGAGACATCAGCCCCCACTTACCTACTGCCACATCTCTCAAGATCACCACTAGGGTAACTGGTAGGTAACACACCACAACACTACAGCCCATTAAAGGTGCAGTCTACATCATCAGCTACGACTGCGGCAGCAACTACAAGAGGGAGACATTCAGGCCACTCAGCAAACACATCCTATACCACAAGACATCCACAGTCAATGCTGACAACTATCAGCCATTTCAGATCACAACACCAAAATCCACCATCACAACACCGATTGGGATTGTCAAAACACTCACAAACAACACCATGATTACACTAAGCACCAAGTGGAGGAAGCCCAGCAAATAACCAGGCGTAGTCCCTTCATAAACAGGGATTGTCAATAATTCATCCCATTTGCTTACAACTACCAAATCCTGAAATGAACTTCAACCCGCTGTTGTTTCCCTTTCTACAGGAATTCCCCTCTGCTATGTCTCCAATCTTCCTCGCTATCTTACTTATTATTCACCGATAGTAAAGATAAAATACTTCAGGGTTGGGGCCAAGATCACTTCAATGTAGCCAAGCAGTCAAACATTTCAATTAGAAATTTGCATAGATTTGTATTATATTTTCTAAAATATCAGAAATAATTCTGTTCTCTAAATTAAGTACATTTGAATATTTTACTTAAGTATAGGACTTAAGTACTTTTTTGTTGACCCCAACCCTGAATGTTCAAATCTCAAAACTGTAACAGATAATTCAAAATGTTTCAACAGCCAGCTGACTTTTCCTTCTCATATTGATTTAAGGTACATATAAAGACTTTCCACCTTTGAACAATACGTACACAACATTTTAGTGAAATTGTACATTTGAACATAATCTTCACTAACAAAGCCTAATCACCAATGGCTATGAACAAAATGTCTTATTTGTAATGTGTATGAATACTTAAATAAATTTTGAATTTTACCCTAATTTAAGTTTACAACCCTTGAATGTGGTCAAACAGAATGAGTGCTAATATATTAAAACAAATGTAAAATAGCAACCTTTTTGCAAAGTATTCCTAACTACAAAATGAACAAATCCCAAAGGCATTAAAATCTTATTTTATTGTATTAAAGTTGGTAGTTAAGAAAAAATGAATACAGAGAAGTTATATAGAATCAACATACTTCCATAAGTAGTTAATGTGCAGAGAAGTTTTATTTAGAAATTCAGTTCACAAATTGAATTGATAATTATTGATAGCTGATAGTTCTCAGTTCATGATATTAATAGATTTTGTTAATGCTTTAGGCTTTCACTTGTAACCTATATACAAAGTTCAGTAAACATATAAATATAATTGAAAAGGTGATTCCTTACTCTTGTGCTGCTTAAGTCATTTTTGATCATAAACATAATTTTTTTTATTCAAGCTAATATTTTATAATTGATAGAATCAAAGCATATGTTCAAATTATCATTTTTTAGCTTTTTAAAATTATTTTTATAATATCCTTTCATTTCTAAAAATTATATCACAATCTCACTTTAAATCAATTTCTTCACATTTGCTATCTTAAGTAAATTGCTTTACTTTATTTTACTTTACTGATGTTTAACCACATTAGCGCGGCTACTTGTATCCTTTAGTGGATCCATGTAGTAACCAGCTCGTTACCTCCTCAAGCCAACCGTGGACAAGCGCCTCCCCAGTTTTTTAAGTAAATTACTTTTCATAACATTCATAGATATTTAAATGATTATAGATATTTATATGCTTTGTGAAATATTGTTAGTGAATCTGTCTAAATTCTCGTTTACTGCAGACCATTACTTTCTCCAGTCTTGCATCTTAGCAAAAAATGAATAGATATGTATTATGTACAGAGAAAAAATAGTCAAATCTTCAATGCACTGTAAGCTCAAAAGATATTTAACTGTTGATTGTGGATCACAACATACCTTTTTATAGTCACAGAGAACCATTCATACATAACCAATACCAACTGTCCAAAGGTTCATAAGATAACATTTCATTGCAGTTTTATCAAGTAAACCATTTTACTTATTTAAATCATTATACGTTAAGACAGAATTTGTGTTTTTTTTAAATTAAGAAGCCGTTACTAAAAAATCCAATACTTCAAATTCTTTTCTTTCTTGAAATTAAAAACATCAACAGTTTTTGTTAGACTTAGTGAGATACTGATAACTTTTAATAATTTGTAACCATGTATAACTTTACCTTGATAGTGGAAGCATACCTTAAGTATCTATAAAATTTGCTATCCTTAACATTAGGAAGTTGATGATCCATACCATGATGGTTTCCTTGTATGTACAATCTTATCAAATCTCATAAAAGGTAATAGAAAAAAGCCAATGCCACATTTATGTAAAAGATATCTCAGAGAGCCCCCAATCATTTTCTTGTTTGGTTCTGATAAGACCAAAATAAATATCTTTTTAGATAAATTCGAATATTTCAATTATTGAATTCCATAACACAAATATATTGTTGTTGATATACACCAAGCAGAGATAAAACATCCCAACTACCATGGTAACCTATCAAACAACTCAATACTGTCTTTCTGGCCGCTTTAGATAAGTTTAATGTGTTATCTTTGTCCACTTGATAAACATCATTGTATGTTCTTTTTTTATCATAACTGGGACTTGATACAATCCAGGTAATGTCACCTTAACAAGAGTAAGCATCATTATACTTTCAGCAACAGTCAGTATTTATAGATGAAATGGAGAGATTGTTAAACTTGTATACTTAGCATCATTATACTTTCAGCAACAGTCAGTATTTATAGATGAAATGGGGACATTGTTAAACTTGCATACTTAGCATCATTATACTTTCAGCAACAGTCAGTATTTATAGATGAAATGGGGACATTGTTAAACTTGTATACTTAGCATCATTATACTTTCAGCAACAGTCAGTATTTATAGATGAAATGGAGAGATTGTTAAACTTGCATACTTAGCATCATTATACTTTCAGCAACAGTCAGTATTTATAGATGAAATGGAGAGATTGTTAAACTTGCATACTTAGCATCATTATACTTTCAGCAACAGTCAGTATTTATAGATGAAATGGAGACATTGTTAAACTTTGGCATACACGTCTTAATAACTCTTAATAACTAACACATTAGCCAATCTAATGTAATACAAGAGACATCTTTATACTACTTTCGGATGTGTTGTAAACATGGAAGTCATTCTACGTATATATAGCATCCTTTCTATTGGTCTTCATCCACCATCTTAAATTGTTAGCACTTCTCGAAAAGAAATCTGCTGTATCTCTTGATATAAAATAAAATAACTAAACGGTTGATAGAATAAGCATATTTACAAATATTAAATCATAAAAATTATCCAATATGACATCATTTCATCATCATAAAGGATTCCACACTAATTAAAATAAATCTGCTGTAATAGGATATTTTATTTACAAAGTTAGAATAAACTAAGTAGTTTAGAAAATTTGAGCATATTTACAAATAATTAATCATATTTTTTTTGTCAAATTGTTCAATATAAAATGACTCAAATGCTACCCATAATAACATATTGATATAAAATAAAATGCTGTATTGTACCAAGCTATTGATATTAAATAAAATGGTTGATAGAATAAGGATATTTACAAATATTGAATCATAAAAGTTATCCATTGTCCATTTATCATGATAAAGGATTCCACACTCATTAAATTAAATCTCCTGTAGTATGATAATCTATTTACAAATTAAGAATAACTAATTAGTTGAGAAAATATGAGCATATTTACAAATAATTCATCATAAAAGTTCACTTGGCATTAAAATGGGGGAA
Source organism: Steromphala cineraria (assembly GCA_916613615.1). NCBI lineage: Eukaryota > Metazoa > Mollusca > Gastropoda > Trochida > Trochidae > Steromphala > Steromphala cineraria. Next base: position 8,745,047 of record OU744732.1, on the reverse strand, counting down.
GGATCGAGGGCCATTGGCTGCATTTCATAATGTTTCTATTTTTGTTGTCAAATTATTTAATCTAAAACGACTCAAATGCTACCCATAATAACATATTTAGAATTAGTTGTCAAATAATTTTTAAGTCCTACTAAATTCCGTTTCCACAGAAGATACTCCAAAAGGACTGTCCCTTTAAGCATGTGAACTAAGAAGTAATGTCACTGATAATTATTAGTAGAAACAGTCCAAAACTTTCCCAAATGATCAGCGATTCCTTCAACAGTCCAAAATACTCATGGCCTACATATGGGCTAATATTAACAGCAATCACTTTTCATTGTCCTCAGCATATGTACATTTTGTGAATTCATTTCATAATATTGACACATAACAAACAGATTGTCTGCCAGACCCTAATATAAGATGAAAGCTTAAGCAAGTCTATAAGAAGACTGCTGTATTGTACTAATCTATTGATATTAAATAAAAAAACTTAACTAATTGATAGAATAACCATATTTACAAATATTGAATCATTAAAATATTCCATTGACATCATTGTCATAATAAAGAATTCCACACTCATTTAATTAAATCTCATGTAATATGATAACTTATTTACAAAGTTATTATAACTAATTAGTTGGGGAAATATGAGCATATTTACAAATAATTCATCATAAAAGTTACATTGGCGTTAAAATGTGATCCTCTAGAATTCCATTTATTTTACAGGTAATGAATGATTATTGCTTTGTACATCATAACAGTTGTTGTATGTGATAAATTTATACTGAAGACCAAGACTCAAACCAAATCACCCATCAAAGATAAACCATCTACAGGAACGCTAACAAAAAGTCCATCCCAGAAGGCTTGTACGTTCCACATAAATGCAGAATAACAAAGATCAAAACCTGTACCTTTAATATTTGCATGTGTGTGAGCACTTGATATATAGGCAGAACTTCTCAATAATTATTTGGTTCACAGATGATGAGACAAAAATATCTTAACTCTTAGCTATAGAGTAAGCAAGCAAAGAGAAGTTAGCACAGAGTTCACTTTTCCTCAATCTAACTTATTATTTGTAGTGTACATCTTAATACCAGTGCCTGTGTTATCAAAAGGTTTGATTCCCTCTAGGACAATAACCATAGTAACTGCAATCCATGCTATCTGATAATACTCTATTGAGTTCTTACTGCTTGATTCAAGTTATTTTCCTAAATCATCCTAAACTATTTTACATTGTGGATACTGAATAACTGGAAAAGTTTAAAAGTAGATGGAATTATTGATATTTTCTGAAAAGATTATCATCGCCCAAAATTTGTGACTTAGGTCTCATCCTGTGTTGTGTCCTGGGCAAGAGCGACACTTAATCCACATTGCACTCAGTTCACCCAGCTGTACAAATGGGTACCTGAACAAGAAGGACCTATACAGTCGGCAGCACCGAATGTACCATCCCTCCAGGGTAATAATACTCATGGCGCTTTGAGCATACTTTGTCATGGATATATGCGAGGTATAAGAAAGCTATTATTATTATACAAAGGACATTTCAAAATTAATTGCAATTCAGCCTGAAATATTTCAAATTAAAATTCAAAACCCCAGAACGGAGCATACATCGTCTAGGTTCAGGGTTAGCCAATCAGTCCTCATACTTTATTGAATTTTAAGTTGAAATATTGCAGGCTGAAAGCTCCAGGTACAGGGTAGACGATCATGCTCGCCTCGGGGTTTCATATGTGCCGTCTAGTTTGCTGGTTAACATATGAGGTGAGGTGATGTAGGATTTAACGCTGCTTTCAAAATTATTTCACTTATATCGGGGCTGCTAGTATTATTGCAGGAAGAAAGCCTGCGACACCATTGTGGCTATGCATTGTGGTGAAACCTTATTTCATAGCATGAATGGAATTGTATTGTATGATATGTAGGACATCTTATGGTATGTATAGAATTTATGCAAGGTAATGCGAGGTATCAACAGTTGTTATGGTATGAATGGTATGTCATTGCATGTAGGGCATTGAAAGGTTTGTATAAATGGTTTGCGTTGTTCAGTTTAAATAGCAGCATACTTTTACATCAGAATGGTTAATGTGTGGTTTGTATGAATTGTTAGATTCGTATCCTTTGTATTCATTGTCAATATGGCATGTTATTGTACAAATGGTTTGTATCCATGGAAAAATTTATACATTGTATTTGTTATCTGTATGGAATAGTGTAGATGCTGTAAAGTATGTTTGGATTGAATGCATTGTATTGTCTGTATGGAATAGAATGGATGGTTTGTAAGCAATGTATGAGTTGCAAGGTTTAATACAGTTGGTATGGTGTATATTGTATGATATTTATTGTCTGTATGGAATAGTATGGATGGTTTGTAAGCAATGTATGAGTTGCAAGGTATAATACAGTTGGTTTGGTGTATATTGTATGATATTTATTATCTGTATGGAATAGTATGGATGGTTTGTAAGCAATGTATGAGTTGCAAGGTATAATACAGTTGGTATGGTGTGTATTGTATGATATTTATTGTCCGTATGGAATAGTATGGATGGTTTGTAAGCAATGTATGAGTTGCAAGGTATAATACAGTTGGTATGGTGTATATTGTATGATATTTATTGTCTGTATGGAATAGTATGGATGGTTTGTAAGCAATGTATGAGTTGCAAGGTATAATACAGTTGGTATGGTGTGTATTGTATGATATTTATTATCTGTATGGAATAGTATGGATGGTTTGTAAGCAATGTATGAGTTGCAAGGTATAATACAGTTGGTATGGTGTGTATTGTATGATATTTATTGTCTGTATGGAATAGTATGGATGGTTTGTAGGCAATGTATGAGTTGCAAGGTATAATGCAGTTGGAATGGTGTGTATTGTATGATATTTATTATCTGTATGGAATAGTGTAGATGGTTTGTAAGCAATGTATGAGTTGCAAGGTATAATGCAGTTGGTATGGTGTGTATTGTATGATATTTATTATCTGTATGGAATAGTGTAGATGGTTTGTAAGCAATGTATGAGTTGCAAGGTTTAATACAGTTGGTATGGTGTGTATTTTATGATATTTATTGTCTGTATGGAATAGTATGGATGGTTTGTAAGCAATGTATGAGTTGGTATCTATGATTGTATGTTTGGTTTCTACTTGTACCTGGTATCTATGATTTGTATGATATGTTGGATTGTATTGTTTGAATGGTCTCCAAGTGTATAGTGCATCATTTATTAGTATGATATGTATTGCTTGTATGATATAGCGGCGTTCTACGTTTGCGCGGATTGGCATATCAATTGGGCGGATGAAAGACAACGTTTGCGCGGAAGAATTATTATCATTTGCGCGGTGCACTCATGCGAAGTTAATACTAAATAACCCCTTCCGTTGGCCAGATTTTAATCTGTTACCCCTGTTCACCACGTGGAGGTGGAAGTGGGATTTTGAACAGGATAAATTTATGAATATCACTCAGTCATTAAAAGGATCACGATCACTCAGTCATTAAAAGGATCACTCAGTCATTAAAAGAGATAACTCAGTCATTAAAATGTTCACTCAGTAATTAAAAGGATCACTCAGTAATTAAAAGGATCACTCAGTATAATACAATGACAAATGATATGAAATCATACATCTTTAATAGGAGTGAATCTCTGACCCATTGTGATTAGGTACTCATTTCTGGTCATTTCTCCATCAACATACTTTTTGTAAATTGCCACTTCTCATTTTGATGAATTGAAGTTTCAATCTAACACAGAGTTTCCCTGTTGGTTTCAGAAAGTTTAAAATCCATACTTAAAAAATCCATAAGCCATAAGCCAGCCAACCAGCCTTGACTAATTAGCTTGTCCAATCATCAGCAACGCGTGAGTGTGTCCGCGCAAATGACAAGTCACTTTGCCGCGCAAATTAAACACCGCGACCAATAAAAAAACGTGCAAACGTAGTGCGCCCATGATATAGTATGGCAATGTATGTTTTCTTTATTGTGATAAACTAAGTACAAGGGTTTCCATATACAATGTAATGAATGTGATGAGTGCATGTCTGGAATTACGGTTTTTCTGATTTATGCAGTTTACGTGATATAGAATTTTACTACCGGGTAATATGAATATGTAAGTATTGATATGTATTGCATGTATGTTTTGAATATCACGTATTTATGATATTGATTGATGAATGGTATGTTTTTGTTGAATTAACATGAAGCTATAAAAGGACATATTTGGGAAATGAAATGTTTAGTTTCTAAACTATGCAGTACTTTTGGCTATAACACACACAAAGCAAAACAAAACATTAATGCATCATATTAGAAGATATATTTTGCTGTGTCAGTGAATTAAATCTTGTCCCCACATGTAAGGATTATAGACTTTGGAGTAAGTTTATGCAAGTTGATATGCCATTACCAATTGGTATCACATCATTGTAGACAACATATTCCTTGTTCATTTATGATACACATATAAACAAGCAAATTAACCTTTTTGTAATAATTGCCCTTTTGATTTTCTCGAGTAGTTTGTTATTGCATTGGTTGCAGTAATACAGTGGTTATCGTCCCAGATGGATTCAAATCTGACCATAGATAGAATATATCCTTTGATACAGGAAATACTAATTACTAAACAAGTGCCAGCACAGCTAGAGTTAATTTATAAAACATTTTCTCTTTTGACTGACATTCTAGAACCTGATGTGATGTGATATTTCACATATGCAGCAGACCATCAGAAACGAGCAATTCACATCATCCACATTGACGCTTAAGATTGGAATATTCATCATTTGGTCTCTAAAATTGCCACATACCGTTAATTACTAAACAAGTGCCAGCACAGCTAGAGTTCAGAATTGAATAACAAATAAAGAACCCATTGCTACCTTCTCTTTGCCAACATAAAAAAATAAGATAGATTACTTACAACCACACTGCCTTACTACTTGTACAAACCTAAATATATGAATCAGTTTTTATGTTTTACCTTGATGACGAAAGTTATCAAGAAACTATTTGGACACATTATCATTATTTTATAATCATAATTAGCAATTGAGAACATCACACAGAATTGTTTAGCCCAGGATATCTGTATCTTACATGTGATTATTAAGTGCCTTACATGTTATTTGAGGGCTTGTAAGAGATAATCCAAGACTCAATAATTATCTAGGACTGAAAATAATCTGATTCCAATGAAACCCATCATACTGAAGTTATTTAAAGACCGTACCATACTTAACATACATATCAAGAATGACTTTCACAATCATCACTATTATCAAAATCCTGCCAACAACAACAGGAACTCACTTTGGCAGGAACTGCTAACCCAATACACTAAAAGTTAACAAGTCCAAGTTCCCTAACTAGATATTACACAGAAATATATTCCATTTTCAGCTTGGAAGAATAGAGAGCAATCTTCAATCCATAAACATCCTAATGAATATGCAGACAAAACAACAATGATTTTAACTGGGTTTTGAAATTCAAAATATGCTTACCCACCACCATCAAGGTCAAGGTCAAGGTAGCGTGTCTCGCTCCTCAGGATCAACCTGAATAACAGGTGCTTCTTCCCCAGCTTTCATCTTCTTGATCTGATTCTTCCAATCCTCTATTTTCATAATGAGTCACTTTTCCTCTCAACTTGTAGAATATTACCAAGTGTTCAATGTAAACTCTGTTTTCAATGTAACCTGTTTCAAGAGCGAGTGAGTGTTAAGAGTGATCGAGTGTATAGGACCATTTGGACAATATTTCAGCCATAGTGTGGTCAAGAGGGAAAGAGGGAAATTATTGAATACATTTTGCCATTGATGATTTCAGGAAGGTTTATTAACTCCCCTTTGAAGAAATGCATCAGAAAACAGCAGAACAGAAGCAGGATTTCAAGAATATGTTGGTGTGAGGAATATTGAACATTGCAATATACCTCACATGATTGGGGAGTGAGTGAGTTGGGTTTTTACCATTTAGTCAACATTTAAGTCAACATATTAGCAGCATCCCATTGTGGATATTGGGAAAATTTGGAAATCAACTGCTGTATATATAATATTTGAATTGAAAGGACATTTCCTATAAAAGGAATGAAAAGCAGAGATGAAACCATGTGTACATGATATACACGACCTGATGTATAACTCTGAAGTGGAAAGATTCGGTGCTTGTACAGTATACATTCCATATAAGACCAAACTTGAAAGTATCAAGAAAAAAGAGACAGAATTAAGAATTGGAAATAGAAATTCAACTTTCTTTCCTGCAACAATGAGCAAAGATATATGGGAAGCAAAGAGATGGATTTGAGTATAAGTAATTGTGCAATGTGTAAAACCTGTCGTCAATTAGTCACACTCAAGTTGAATAAAAGTCTACTTCATACTTCAAAATGTTTTCTTTAAACTTTAAGCAATAGATAGTATTACCAAGTCACAAACTGAAGTTTACTAGAAATTACATTGTAAAACAAGGATATGCAGACCTACTGATAAATAAACTCACAATATAGATACAATGAACGTGAGGCAAATAATGTAAATCTACACTGCTAGTTAACAAATGAAATTCTTCATAAAACAGTGCTAGTGTTATATAGTTAAGCAAAGTATATAAGAGAAACACAATGTCAGCCTGTAAGATGTAAGTCTTCAAGAGTTGGCTAAAGATGTGCAGACAGGGTTTCAATACAATAACATGAACAAGTTCTAGAATGATAAAGATTACAACTCTTCTCACAAGTAAAGAGGTCACAATGATAGATGGTAGTAGCAACAATCAGACAGTTTTATATCTAACAATGCAAAAGGTCTTGTTTTAGTGCAACATCCTCCAAAACTTTGAAACTATGCTAAACAGAGACCTGTATGCTTCTCGGTATAGGCTTATCTTGTTTAGAGCACATACCATAAACATTCGGTTAATTTTACATATATAATATAGGTGTGATATAAAATCTTGGAACAAGCTTGTCTTGTTTAGAGCATATACCATAAACATTCAGTTAATTTTACATATATAGGTGTGGTATAAACTGCCTTGGAACAAGCTTGTCTTGTTTAGAGCATATACCATAAACATTCCGTTAATTATACATATATAGGTGTGGTATAAACTACCTTGGAATAAGCTTATCTTGTTTAGAGCATATACCATAAACATTCAGTTAATTTTACATATATAGGTGTGGTATAAACTACCTTGGAACAAGCTTATCTTGATTAGAGCATATACCATAAACATTCCGTTAATTTTACATATATAGGTGTGATATAAACTACCTTGGAACACGCTTGTCTTGTTTAGAGCATATACCATAAACATTCCGTTAATTTTACATATATAGATGTGGTATAAACTGCCTTGGAACAAGCTTGTCTTGTTTAGAGCATATACCATAAACATTCTGTTAATTTTACATATATAATATAGGTGTGGTATAAACTACCTAGGAACAAGCTTATCTTGTTTAGAGCATATACCATAAACATTCAGGTAATTTTACATATATAGGTGTGGCATAAACTACCTTGGAACAAGCTTGTCTTGTTTAGAGCATATACCATAAACATTCTGTTAATTATACATATATAATATAGGTGTGGTATAAACTACCTTGGAATGAGCTTATCTTGTTTAGAGCATATACCATAAACATTCAGTTAATTTTACATATATAGGTGTGGTATAAACTACCTTGGAATAGGCTTGTCTTGTTTAGAGCATATACCATAAACATTCAGTTAATTATACATATATAGGTGTGGTATAAACTACCTTGGAACAAGCTTATCTTGTTTAGAGCATATACCATAAACATTCTGTTAATTATACATACATAATATAGGTGTGGTATAAACTACCTTGGAACAAGCTTGTCTTGTTTAGAGCATATACCATAAACATTCGGTTAATTTTACATATATAGGTGTGGTATAAACTACCTTGGAACAAGCTTGTCTTGTTTAGAGCATATACCATAAACATTCAGTTAATTTTACATATATAATATAGGTGTGATATAAAATCTTGGAACAAGCTTGTCTTGTTTAGAGCATATACCATAAACATTCAGTTAATTTTACATATATAATATAGGTGTGGTATAAACTACCTTGGAACAAGCTTATCTTGTTTAGAGCATATACCATAAACATTCAGTTAATTTTACATATATAATATAGGTGTGATATAAAATCTTGGAACAAGCTTGTCTTGTTTAGAGCATATACCATAAACATTCAGTTAATTTTACATATATAATATAGGTGTGGTATAAACTACCTTGGAACAAGCTTATCTTGTTTAGAGCATATACCATAAACATTCAGTTAATTTTACATACATAGGTGTGGTATAAACTACCTTGGAACAAGCTTATCTTGTTTAGAGCATATACCATAAACATTCAGTTAATTTTACATAATATAGGTGTGGTATAAAATACCATCGATTGAGCTTGTTTTAAATGTTTAGAGCATATATTTTTGTGACGCATCTTATATTATATATATGATCATTTTTGTGTTACAGGGTATAACATCAAGACCACCACATGAAGACAGGACAATCAGTGTTGCTCAGTCAAAGTCATAGATCCCAAGGATCGGCCATCATGGATGAGTTGTAGGCATCGGAGGTGCTGGAACTTCCAAAGACTTCTCCGATTTGTGCTCTTGGAGGTCCTTCAGACTTGACCATCTGAAAGTTCAAGGTCACTGATATATTGGCTCGGACCCCATTTTGAAAGTAATTAACTCACCACTTCTTCTAAACGAGTAACTATAGAAGTGACTTGACAGAGCTTGAAACCTAGTTCTGTGGCAAAATGATTGAAAAGTCATAAATTGCTACAACATTAAAATTTGAATAACCCACATTTGGCTGAGTGAAGTCAGAACTTTGAGATAAGGGTAAATTATAAACTATATACTTGTCAAGTTTGAATATTAGATGTAATCTGGCTATTGTTTCATTGTTCAACTATATGGTTTATGTATTGATAAGTAAAGATATATTTTGGAACAATGACTTAACAAGCACTGATGTATAAACATTGTGTTGGCTGAACTAATGTTTTCAAAGTAAATTGTTTAGTCATTTGTATTGGTTGAATGTTTTTTAAAGTTTCCTAACATTTGTCAATTTTCATATATTACAATTCTCTGCGAAGAAAAGTGTCAAACTGTCCAAAGCAAGGTTATTTTGAATAATTTATAAATTTCAAATAAACTGATATTTACATCCATATTCATTTTAAAATTGCCAATATCAAAAAGAGTTTGATTATGTAATGATTAATGAAATTTATACATTATCTTTGATGTTTTGACATTTCCTACATTCCCTGAAATTTGAGTTAACATACTTAAATAAATATTTTGCCAATGTTTTCCCTGAATCGGTTTATTGTCCCTGTTCAAAAACCTTCATTAAAACATATGCCTGATAATATAACAGATTGAAAGAAACACTTGGAAACAAAGGCTTGCAGATATTACACAGCTCCTTATCAAAAGTGACAAAGTTCGGGAAACCTTTGGATATGGTGTCCAAAATTGAGTCAGTTTGTGCTTATTTTGATTTTTTGTTGATAGATCAATATGCTTAAGTCTCAGTGAAAGGATACATAAAAACATAAGGTGATAGTTCATGTAGAGCCAATAATAGAATCAATGTAGATAATATACACATACCCTGTTGGTGATACATGGGTGGTACAAGGGTGGTACAAGGGTGGTACATGAGTGGTATAAGGTATGTACAAAGGCATCAGCATTAAAAATCATCATCATCATAATCCCAACGGATGGAAACAGCTGTAATGAAAAAGGATTGAATGTAGAGACTGGACATGTTAACAGTAGCTGCAATGTTTAACACAAAAAATATTAATTTATTACATATATTGGTACTTAAGATAACACAGCACATATATCCTTTCATTTATAGAGCAAAAATAAGACTATTTGATTATTTAGTGTATGTTTATGGTCTGAAATATGATAATCTCATATTGTGACAATGCTTGTTATAGTCAATCTATTATTTCTTAATAACTATCAAAGTAATGCTCAATTCATTGTGAAGGTTAAATGTTATATTACTTAAAGACTGAGTAAATACTTACCATCTGTGCATGTCCAAAGGATGGTACAAGGGTGTATAAGGTCTGTACAAAGGCACCAGCATTAAAAATGTTCATAATCATCATCATCCCAATGGATTGAAACAGCTGTAATGAAAAAGGGTTGAATGTAGAGGATGCATATGTTTACAGAAGCTGCAATGTTTAACACAAAAATACTAATTTATTACAAATACTTAAGATAACACAGCACATATATCCTCTCATCTCACATTTATAGAGCAAAAATAAGACTATTTTATTATTTAGTGTATGTTTATGGCCTGAAATCTGATAATCTCATATTGTGACAATGCTTGTTATACCTCATTCTATTATTTCTTAATAACTATCAAAGTAATGCTCAATTCATTGTGAAGGTTAAATGTTATATTACTTAAAGACTGAGTAAATACTTACCATGAGTATCTGTGTATGTGTCCTGTCCCCCCAGTCGGACTGGTCAGAGAGGGGGGTCAGCTGAGAATGATTTGAACAGTGAGGACAGTTGGTCAGAGAGGGGGGTCAGCTGAGAATGATTTGAACAGTGAGGACAGTTGGTCAGAGAGGGGAGTCAGCTGAGAATGATTTGAACAGTGAGGACAGTTGGTCAGAGAGGGGGGTCAGCTGAGAATGATTTGAACAGTGAGGACAGTTGGTGAGACTAATCTCAGCCTAGAAGCAGCTCGGCTTGGCCACTTACATAACAAGTTGCACACAGGGATCTTGATTGCCATGATTATCATTGAATCTTCTCTGTACTTGCTTTGTTTGCTTTAATTAGAACTCAAAGACTTGTCCACTGACTTTTATGTTAACTTAATATGATATGAAATGGAATTTCTAAAAGGAGATAGAAAAAGAGCTAATTTTACCCTGATGTGAACAATATACAAGTAGTGAAATTAAATTAGAATTTAACTGATATTATCTCCTGATATTTTATGTTTATTTTATTAATTAGAAATAGTTTGTGTAACATTTTCTGTGATCTGTTCAATGTCTAAGGCAGTGAAGAAATTGAAAAAGCAATTTTATTGAGTTTGATAGCAACAATTTTACAGACTTTACATTACTTTTTGAGAAACATTCTTATCAATTTATTTTTAGCATATGCTGACTTCCCAAAGGTTATTTTAACATTAGTAACAACATTAAAACACTTATCTGTGCAATTCATGAAATAGGCTTAAAAACACTGAAGACACGCCAATATTTTGTCAATATAAGAAATGCACAGATGATGAACAATTTTTAATGTAACTAAAACATATTCAGGTAATCTACCATATAAGTTACTTGGAAAATATGTTCATCATTCAGTTATGAAGTTAATTCCAAAAGATCAAGGTGTAATTATTCATTAAATCCTCATTAACTACAATATCAGTAAGTCAATCTTGCATATGGCCAAAAATGGCAGTTGTTATGTTTCGTGCAACATGTGTATAAGACGTCAGTGTAGTTACTATAGCAGACACATTTACTAAGAAGAATATTTCAACCTTTGTTGGTATATGGGCAACAAGGTCAAAGTATTTTATGGATGCTTCAATAAAGAACATCAGGTATAACTGTTTCCATTTTTTAAAGAAAGATTCTAACCTGTTGTCTTTAAATGTTTCAATTGTGCAAGTAATCTTGAGACAATTTACAAATCCCTCAAAAGAAAGAGCATGTTGTTTTATACTTGAAACATAGATATATTGCTTGGCCAAAAGAATGATATGATTAGTTAATTTATCATTTGAACAGAGTCCCAAAAAAATAGTAGATTTTGTGAGTGCCATATCTGAATGATGATAGGCATTTAGAAAAAGCTCCAAATCATACCAAAATTTCTTAACAAGTTCACAATCAAAATATACATGAGAAATATCTTCTGAGGTATTTTTACAAAATGTGCACACATCATGGTCAACAAGATTCATCTTCATTAATTCTTTTTTGGTATAAATTATTCTATAGATAAATTTGTATTGAAAATCTAACAGTTTACAGTCATTTGTGCATTTCTTATAGAATCTAAACATATCATTCCAAAATTTATCCTGTTGAAAGACATTCCAATGCTCAAGTACTTTTGGGACAGTGTTGTTCGCAATCAATTTGTGGTAGAATATCCTTGAGCCTTTTCCATTAGAGATCATATCAAGATGGACAATATTAGTGGTTTCATTGTTCAAGCATATATTTCTTTCTCCCAAAAGTTGTCTACAACAATTTGGAATACTATATAACAAACGCTGATAGTCTAATAATGTTCCTCTTATTTTGTATCTCTGTTTTAGAATATCAAAGTTGAGAAATCCATTTTCAACAAAAATATCTCTAATGCAATTTATACCCTGGTCATACCATTGTATTATTATATATGAAGATCTAAACAAATGATTTAACCAAAGTGGTTGGGCCAAAATGTGGTCTATGTCATCAATGTCAAAAGTATGTTTTTTACAAAGCACTCTCTAGGCTAATAAAACATCTCTCCAATAAGGGTTTACATTGTCAGATAAAATGTCAATAGCATTAGAACCAAGAGAAAATAGATTACCTAATGGAAAGATGTTGATAGAGCTGGAGTTTTTCTTCAAGTGCCATTTAAGTGATGATAATTTCAAAGCATTGATAAAGGAATATATATCAATCATCCTAAGACCTCCATCTTCATGAGTCCTACTGATATAAGTTCTTTTGATTTTATCATTTTTATTATTCCAAAGGAATTTGTAAAATATTTTGTAAGCCTTTAAATGAATGTTTTAGGGGGGTTAGGGAGAGCAGAGAAGAAATGACTGGGGTAGAGATTGCTAGAGTTTTAATAACAGTGATTTTCCTAATAAGAGTCAAATTTCTTCTTCGCCAGCTGGCCAGTAATCTATTTATATGTTCTAAGCGTTTTCTTGTGTTATAATTACCCATAGATCTTTAAGAGAAGCATTGAGAGTTATTCCTAGTATTTCAGTCCCCATTGTGCCAATCTAAATACAGATCATTAGCTAAGGCGATTTCACTACCTGTCATTGAACCAATCCATATATCTTTTGTTTTACTTGTATTCATTTTAAGCCCTGACATTTTGTAGAAATTATTGAATGTATCAATTGCAGTGGTGAGGTTTTTCTCAGTTCCATCTAAATAAAGCTGTGTGTCATCTGCATATTGGCCAAGTTTTTGTTCTAGGCCAAGTGTTATGCCCTTTATATCTGGGTTAGATCTTATCATTATCCCCAATATTTCAACTGCAATGATAAAAGGATAGGGCGAGACTGGATCACCCTGTCTACAACCCCTTTTTTGGTGGAAAAATGATGAAATATGGCCATTTTGTATCACTGCTGCTGTGTTGTTACCAGTTAGGATGTTAATCCATTTAATGATATTTGGCCCAAATCCAAAAGCTTGCATGGTCTTGATTATAAATGGTTTTGAGATAGTGTCAAAGGCTTTTTCAAAATCTATTAGCAACAAAAGACCAGGTTTCTTCACCTTTCTTGTTTCAAATATTATATCATAAAGTTGTCTTATATTTTCACTTATACACCTCCCTGGAAGGAAACCTGTTTGGTTGTCATGAATAATTGTTTCTAATTATAGTTTTATTCTATTTGCTATGCATGTACTGATAATTTTGTAGAGAGAATTAATAAGTGAAATGGGGCGCCAGTTTTTTAAATGTTTTTGGTCTTGGTTTGACTGTAGACAAGTTATTATTCCTCTAATCATTGTTAATGTAAGTTCACTATTAACAAAAGATTCTTTTACAAACTTACTAAATTAATGGTCCTAAGTCTTAGTCTTTAAAAGAATTCAATTGGATATCCATCAATCCCAGGGCTTTTGTCATTCTTCATGGAAAAATAGCCCTACTTAATTATTTCTTCTAAGCTTATTTCCTTTTCTAGCAATTCAAATTCCTTCTTGTTTATTTTGGGAATATTCAAATTGCTAAAGTCAGTATTCTTATTTTCTTTAGGATTGTCATCAGCATATAGCTTACTGTAAAACTGTTTCAATTAATTTAAGATACTACCAGCATCTTTAACCAATTCACCATTATCTTTAAAGGGGAAGTAGCACGGCTTTTTGATAATTTTATATTTTAACTTTTTCACTGATAATTGTACGTTAATGTTAAATGTATTATTTTGATAGTGTCAAAAATCTCATAACACAAGTCAATCATCCATAGTCAGAGGACAAAGTATTAAGGTTCACCTAAAATCCATTGGCGGTCATTTTGTGTGAACACCTTTAACTCATTTTAGTGTAGGAAAAAGGAATCGCATGGTTAAACTTTACATTATATCTTTGAATTATTACTGTTCCATTCAGTTTAAATGCATTGTCTTCCAATTGGAACCATTATTTTTCATTTTCCTGACATCACCTTATATTCCCCCTAAAAATGTGCTACTGCCCCTTTAACTACACTATAAGCTTACTAGTATAGTTTCTGTTTTCTGGGTGACAAAAGTAATTTGTTGGTTTCTCACCCTCTTCATACCATTTTATTCTTTTAAGAAACTGATTTCTTTTTTATATCTTCATAGATTTGTTTAAGTTGTTTTTTCTTAGCTGTGAGGTCTGCTAAAGACCTTTCATTTAAATTGTTGTAGTTATCTCTAATATCTTCCTCAAGGGATTGTATTAATTTTTTCCTCCAGTTCTATTCTATTCTTTTCTCTATTTCTCTTTTTGAAAGTAGAATAAGAAATAGTCTTTCCTCTTAAATTCAATAAAAATGTTTCTAGAAATAAAGATACTGATATTTTCATTTGAAGTTTTCCATATATTTTTGGATTATTCATTTCATCTTCAATGTCAATGTTTATAACATATTCATGGATAGTATTCTGTAATGTTTTGTAACAATGTTAATATATTCTTCATCCTGTAAGAGAGAGGTATTAAACTTTCAATACCCCCTTCCTCTTTCAGAGCTTAATTTATTTGAAATTGAAAGTGTAATTGGGGAATGATCAGATTTATAGCAGGGACAATGCTTGTTTCATATCAGACATTAAATAAATCTTGAGAGACAAGGAACAAATCAAGCCTTGCTTGCTGCTTTAGGTTTTTCTTCCACCAAGTAAATTTCTTTGATTCACTGTTTTGTTCCCTACATATATCTACTAAATCTAGCTCTTTAATGTTTTCCAAAACAACATTTCTTGCATTAGGGTTGTTGATATTCTTATAATTTTCAAGATCTACTGCAAGGTTAAGCACTAAATTACAATCACCACAGATGATAATTGATTCATTTCCAAATTCAACAATATTAAGAAATGTTTGTTTATAGAATTGGGGTTCATCCTTGTTTGGAGCATAGAGGTTTGTTAAAGAAATATTCAAGCCATCTATTGTAATATCAGCTATTATAAAGTTGCCATTTTTATCAATTAGGGGTTTATTGACTTTGATTTCCATGATGTTGTTAAAGAGAATTGTCACACCCCTTGAATTTGATTTAAAAGGGGCAATAATACAGTCCAATCCCTATTCAATTTTCATAATATCTTTATCCTCGTTTGAAATATGAATATCTTGTAAACATATAAATGAGTATTTTTTTCTTTTCCTTATTTTCATATTTTCTTGTCTCTTATTTCTTTCTGGCTATTGATGCTATTGAAGAAAGAAAAATAAGTATCTAATGCTGTAATAGAACTATAACGTAAGTGAAAAAGTTCTCCTAACAAATAGTCAAGAATGCATGCCATAGTGCCCTTAGATTCGCCTTATAAGGTCTGAATTATTAGTGTTAATATTATTCAAATGGTAAAGTTAAAGAGGAACCTCTCAATAATTTTTCAGCCAGATTTCACTTTACCAGGTTACTTTTGTTTAAAACAAATAAACATACTTTTTTATTTGATTCATCTTTCTCATTTTCAACTCGGCGTGTGCCATGTGTTTATGTATCAACCATTCAGCCACTGACATGAATTCGTGGGATCTTTTAAGAGCGCAGTTTTTGTTGCACTATACACTAGGGCTCCAGAGTGACACTTATAGAGTTCTAACATAGGGGAACTCCAGGTTTTTACACCATGGCCTGGATGGGATTTGAACCCCGGACCTCAGCAACGTGAGACCAGCGCTCTTGCAGACAGAGCTATCCCCTACTAAGAGTATCTTACAAAACATTAAAGAAAGAAAGCACAGTGTTGAACTCCGCTATCACTAGTAAGGAGATATATAGTGCTGTTAGAAAACTTAAAAATAACAAAGCCAATGGGTACATTATATCTACTGTAGATTCATTTACTGATATTTATGTTAAACTTTATAACTTAATATTTGATCATGGTATATTCCCTGAAAGTTGGTTAACAGGCGTTATTAAACCTATTTATAAAAGAAAAGGAGACACACGAGAGCCTGAAAATTACCGCCCTATAACTCCACTAAGTTTTTTAGGGAACCTTTTTACTTCTTTACTTAGTAATCAATTGAATTGATATCTAGAAAGTAATGAAATTTGGTCTGAGGCTCAAAGGTTAATCAAGTCAATCATATATTCACTTTGTTTAATTTTTCATAGATTTGAAATGCAGAAAAAAGAAACTATTTTGTGCATTTGTTTATATTCAAAAAGCCTTTGATAACATATATTTGATATAATATCTCAAGCAAATGTTTCCATGTCATATGAAATATGTATAGAAATATCAAATCATATATTTTATGGTAAGATGGTTATACTGACTTTTCCCCGTGTACTTTCGACATTAAGCCAAGGAGAGAATTTATCACCTACTTTATTTGCCATTTCTATGAATGATATTGACATTTGTTTGATGAAGATTTTTATTAAGATGTAGAGCTTGAGCCTGAAGACTTTAACGATAAATTTGAAGATATCATCAAAATGTTATATTATTATACTATACGCAGATGAGTCAGCTCTTTTGGCTCCAAACTCAAATGATCTTAAAAAAATGCTGGATTCTTTTAATCAAAGAAAGATTATAACACATCACTTGTACTTTCCAGAACCGAAAAATGTCTTCAACATACTCTCAATACCTGAAATAAATACGCATGTTTCTCTGGTCTAAAAATAAATACAAGCAAAACTCAAGTTATAAGGATAAGAACGCAAAACACTCTCAGAAAATTCTCTGCTAAAACTATAAATGAGATTGGAATCAAAGAGATTTCACTATCCTTGGCTTAACATTATGATTTACACACAACCTGGCTGAAATGGTAGAAAGAAATTATAAGGACAAACTAAAAAACTAAAAAACACAAAGTTTCAGCTTTCTAGGCCTAATGGTTCTAGAGAAGAAGATGAAAATATGTTTTTAGGTGTGGCCCCTGTGGCCCATATTAGGGACCACAGGGCCACCAAAGCTACAATTTATAATCCTCATTAGTCCAGGAATCTGTACACAAAGTTTCAGCTTTCTAGGCCTTATGGTTCTGGAGTAGAAGATGAAAATGGGTTTTATAGGCGTGGCCCCTGTGGCCCTTATTAGCGGCCTAAGGGCCACCAAAGCTACAATTTATTACATTTAAATCTCTAAAATAAAAATTTGGAAATTTTAACATTTGTGTGCATGTTTTTTTATACTGGCCTCATTAGGCCTTATTAGTCAAGGAGTCTGCATGTTGAGATCTAAACTTAAAGTAATGATTTTATGAATGCTTCTATTTTTTTTTCAAAATGGCACTGTGGAACGAACATGGCGCACGCTATTTGAGACTGCAAGATGTCTCCTGCTTGAAGCGGGGCTGCCAAAATATCTTTGGACGTATGCTGTCATGATTGCTGCCTACATAAGAAATCGCTGCTTCAACCAGAGACTTAACAAGACCCCCTTTGAGGCACTCACTGGAGAGAAACCTGACCTGTCTCACATGCACGTGTTTGGGACAATATGCTATGCATTCATCCAGAACAAAAAGAAACTTGATGATAGAAGCGAACAGGGTGTGTTCGTAGGCTACGACAAGGAGAGTCCAGCTTACCTGATATATTTCCCCGGCAATGAACAGGTGAGAAAGGTCAGATGCGTGAAATTTACAGAGAAATTTGAGGAAACCAAAGATCAAATAGACATACCACTGATTGAAAGTGATGAGAAATTCGAAGAATTCACAGAGGATGAGAAAGAAAAGGAAAACAGAAAAATAGAAGAAGCGAAAGATGTTGCAGATGATGAAGCGAGAAGATATCCGAGAAGGCAAAGTAGAAGACCTCGCCATCTGTCTGACTATGTGACAGAGTCAACACATGACACTGAGGACAGTGCACTGTCGTCTTTCGTTGACTACTGCTATTTCTTGAGGGATGTTCCTACATCCTACATGGAGGCAGTGAAATCCCCAGAATCTGGCAAATGGCAAGAAGCAATGTGTGCTCTTATAGACAATGAGACATTTGAATTGACAACTCTTCCTGAAGATAGAACGACAGTGGGGGGAAGATGGGTGTATACCATAAAGTCCAACCCACAGAAATACAAGGCCAGATATGTTGCAAAGGGTTACTCGCAGGTAAAGGACATTGACTACAAGGAGACGTTTGCTCCCACGGCCAAACTGACGTCCATTCGTACGCTTATGCAACTGGCAGTACAAAATAACATGACAATCCACCAAATGGATGTGAAAACTGCTTACTTGAATGCTCCAATAGATTGTGAAATTTACATGGAACAACCAGAAGGATTTGAAAAAGTGGGAAAACATGGGGAGAAACTAGTGTGTAGACTCAAAAAGTCCCTATATGGACTAAAACAGAGTGGCAGGAATTGGAACACTCTACTACACGACTATCTCACAGCAACTGACTTCAATCAATCCTTAGCGGATCCATGTGTTTACTACAAAAGTGTTGCTGGATATCTTGTCATCATGATTGTTTGGGTCGATGACATCATTGTGGCCTGTGAAAATGTTGAGATTCTCAATGGGATCAAAGGGTCCCTGTGTCAGAAATTCAAAATGAAAGATCTTGAAAAGTTGTCATGGTTTCTGGGAATAGAGTTCAAATGTGATGAAGGACAAATAGAAATGAATCAGAAGGATTACATGGAGAAAATGCTTGCCAAGTTCAACATGACAAACTGTAAACCAAAGGCTACACCAGTGGATCAGGGTGTTGATAGGGCACACAGTGAGGGTGACACACTGTTAGAAAACCCCAAGCTGTACAGAGAAATTGTGGGGAGTTTGATATATGTGATGACTTGCACAAGACCAGATTTGTGCTATGTGGTGACAAAATTGTCACAGCATATGTCAAAACCAATGAGATCTCATATGGTGATGGCAAAACATGCTTTACGCTATGTGAGAGGTACACTGAACAAAGGCCTGAAATTTGAGAAATCTGAAACCTCACTGAAACTCAGTGGGTTTTGTGATGCTGATTGGGGGACATCAGATGATAGACATAGCGTGACAGGATATGGGTTCCAACTGTGTGATAACAGACCCTTGATATCCTGGAAGAGTAAGAAACAGCAAACAGTAGCACTATCAACATGTGAAGCAGAGTATATGGCTCTGTGTGCTGCTACCCAGGAGGGAAAGTTCCTCCGACAACTGTACAAGGACATTAGCAATCAAGATGAACACGAGACTGTACTCCTGAAGGTTGACAACCAGGGGGCCATCTCGCTTGTGAAAAACTCTGTTACTCACCAAAGATTAAAACATATTGACATTAAGTACCATTTCGTTAGGGCAGAAGTTCAGTCTGGTTCGGTCGAGCTGGAGTATGTACCAACTGAGAATAACGTGGCAGATGTATTCACCAAGCCGGTGTCCAGTGTCCGAATGAAGCAGCTTGTTAATTTGTCTGATGTGTGAATGAGAACTTTAAGTTTAAGTGGGGGTGTTGAGATCTAAACTTAAAGTAATGATTTTATGAATGCTTCTATTTTTTCAGTTTCTCAGTTTGTAACAGAGGAGTTACTTCCCTTTATGTTCTTATACCATGTGCTAGTAAAATGGCTGACATGAAAGACCACATGGAATTGTGAAGAACTGTTTTGTAAATGTTTACCAAGTGTTTGCAATAAATTGCATTGAACCAAAGAAGACTTATCCTTCACTAAAGCCTAGATATGACTTCAACACTGCACACAAAGTTTCAGCTTTCCACGCCTTATGCTTCTTGAGAAGAAGATGAAAATAGGTTTAAAGGGCGTGGTCCCTCTGGCCCTTAATATAGCTATAAATCATAATCCTCACTAGTCAAGGAGTATGTACACAACATTTCAACTTTCTCAGTCTATTTGTTCAGGAGAATAACTAATATGCTTTTGAAAATGTCAATCTAATTTCAACATTTCCCTTGCATAGAAAATGTCAATTTTGTCATCTGCAATTCGGGTTGTTATTGACTGTCCACTTTCTGAAAATGATTATGAATTTCCTATATTAAAGAAAGAAGAGTAATAAAAGCAAACAAATTATATGTACATATATGTACATCTTTGGTGACACTAAAAAATTACATTTGATTTTCTCTGAAATGAACATTTTGAAATTTTAAAATAATATGTATTTCTGTAACTTGAGATTTTTTAAGTTTTGTTTCAATATTACTAGATCTTCATCCACTTGAACAGCACATTTAGGCAGGGATGTGACTTTCTCAGTTCCTACAATTCTATTATTTTCAACAATTATATATGAACATGTATAAATACTGAATAGTATCAACAAATGACTAATGAAAAATGATTGAAATTTTGTGTACATTGCAATAACTATCATGACCATGACCTTTGACATTCAAGATCACACAATCAATGAACAATTTTCATTAAGTATATTAAATAATAATGTGATGAATTTAAGTGCTAACAGTTAAAATAATAAATTTTCTCAATACATGCTTTAGTCGCGACCTATCTATGACCTTGACCTTTGCTAGATTTTAGCGGAAACCTTTCCAAATTTTTTAACTTTTCCAAAGATAATATATACCAAGTTAAAGCTTCATACCACAAAAACTTTTCAAAACTTCATATCAATTTTGCTTTAGGGTGTGGCAAATGTGCTTCCTCCCTTACTTTGGACCACAGTGTCACCAAATGTACTATTTTGATTCCTCCTTATCTAACTTAGGAGTTTGCACTCAAAGTTTCAGCTTTGTAGGCCTGCATGATGCTTCTTGAGTAAAATATGAAATTAGGTTAAAAGGTGTGGCCCCTGAGGCCCTTATTAAAGGCCACAAAAGCTATAAATCATCATCCTCACTTGTCAAAGAGTATATTCACAAGGTTTCAGCTTTCTGGGCCTATTGCTTCTGGAAAAGAAGATGAAAATAGGTTTTACGGACATGGCCCCTGTGGCCCTTATTACGGGCCACAGGGCCACCAAAGCTACAATATATATTCCTCACTAGTCAAGGAAGGAGTCTGTACACAAAGTGTTAGCTTTCTAGGTCTTGTGCTTCTGGAGAGGATGAAAATAGGTTTTACAGGCGTGACCCCTATGGCCCAATAAATAATTCCTTCTAGTCAAGGAGTCTGTACACAAAGTTTATGCTTTCTAGGCCTTATGGTTCTGAAGAAGAAGATTAACATAGGTTTAAAGGGTGTGGCCCCTATGGCCCTTATAAGGGGCAACAGGGCCACCAAAGCTACAATTTATAATCCTCACTAGTCAAGGAGTCTGCACACAAAGTTTATGCTTTCTAGGCCTTATGGTTCTTGAGAAGAAGATGAAAATAGGTTTTTTAACGGTGTGGCCCCTATGGCCCTTATTAGGTATTAGGTTATAAATTCAGGTGAAATTGCCATGTGACAATGTTTAGTGACCAATAGCTATCAACATAGCAGTCAATGAGCTCTGATTAGATAAGTTCATAAAGTGTACGGAACATAACAACATGACGACCTTTGATGTTTGCTATCTCTGACGTCACTATATGAGAACGTTGGTGGTGGTCTAACATCACTGATATCAGCTCTCATGCAGTGAAAAAACAACTGTTTTTTGTGTTTCAGAGTTGTCAGCAATCCTCAAAACCTCTCTGTGTAGCCGGATCAAGTTACCATTAGAAATGAAGGAACACTGATTCTTGTATAAAGGGCTGTTTTTGATCAATTTTGTCAATTTTTTAGAGGGGATTCGCAATATTTTTGCTATACCGTTTATTGGTTTTAAGGTGTTTTTTTTCACTATTGGATTGACAATCATTCATTGTTGACAGATAATTAACTTTTTCGACATGTGACTAAGTTCCAGCGGAAACGTCACATGATTATGACATTTTTGTCATTTCTGCAAAAATTCACGAATATTGCTCAATTAAAAGGTTTAAACTTGAAAGTGTGGGCTTCAGCTATGTCATTGCCAACTTAAATGAAAATGTAAATATGAGATCGTTTTCAAAATTTCTGCTTTAAAATTGCAATGTTTCTTTTGGAATTCAGTGTATTTCAAAGAAAATAGTGAAATATGCTTGTGGTTATGTGAACTTTAATGGGATAAAGTTAGATTCTTATATGGTGTACATTGGAATAACTCATATCTCGTGGCCTTGACCTTTGACATTCAAGGTCACACCAGAAATGAACGCTTTTCATTGAGTATAACAAACATATGTTATTAATAAAAGTGTTAATAGTTAAAATAAAACCATGCTTAAGTCGCAACCTTGCTATGACCTTGACTTTTGATGGATTTTAGCGGAAACCTTTTCAATTTTTTTTATTCTCCCAAGGATGATACATACCAACTTAGAGCTTCATAGCACAAAAACTTTTTGAGTTATCACGTTTACAAGGAATTCTTGCAGTAATTACATAACTCGTGACCTTGAAAGTGAACATGTCAAAATGGTTCCCCCGAGGTATAGGTATATATATACTTATGTATATGAGTTTTGGAAAGCTAAGTGGAAAAAGGGTATAGCCATTAGAAGGAGTAGGGCGGCGGCGGCATTGGAAACTTCACAAACACTGATAGCAGCCCTGCTGGGCTGCTAATAATTCAAATACATAATTATTATATATATAATCAAGAGTAATCAAATTACATCACCATTTAATCATTCATAAAAAAATACCTTGTATTTAATCAGATATTTCATTTCTATTCACTGCTTCTGAATCCGCGGGACTGTCACAATTCTTCACTTGTCCATTATCTAAATTTCTTTCATGAATTATAATAAAACACAGCGTTCCGCATCCAAATGCTGCAGTGTTTGTAAACAAGGAGTCCAAGGTCAAGCTTAGCTCCTTACACCAATAATGCCATGCAAAGAGCTTATCGCCTGTGAATATGTTCTTTTTCGCACGCACTGTGTTGGAGCATTTCACAAATACATAACACGTTTGACAGGGATTTATGCAACACTACGGCCCAAAAAATATGAAATCAAATTTCTTGATTATTTTTGAAAATTTTCCTATCGAAAAATAATATGTGAAAACTTAGGGTATTACCATTATGTTAACCATATTGATAACTGAAGTCTGCCGAAAATTTCAGAAAGAGGAAAATATGAATTTTATGATTTCGACCATGTCTCTTTGGGAATTGCCAGACTTTGCCGTTTTTTGTTTGTTTTGTTTTTGGTTTTTTTAAATCTTTTTTATTCATTTCATTTCAGTAGGTGTACAAGGTAGTACATAATACAAATGTCAGTGAAGCATTCATAAAATATAGGCATTTAGTCACTGTTGTAAAATATACATGAGAGCTTTCCATTTAGCATGGAAGGAAGACAAAGTATTGTTTTTACAAGCTATAATTTTTTCCACATTGAAAACATCCTTGACAATGCTAACAAAACTGTCAATTGATAACTTGGTTTTCTTGATACTTGAGACATGTATATGTTTTTTCGTCATGAGGATAATATGTGATGCCAGAAGGCTGACAGAACTGTTGCAAAATAAAATAGATGGCAATATTAGCATGTGTTATATGTTGGTTCATAAAGTTTCCAACTTTTCTCCAGAAGTCATGCACTTTATTGCATTTAATGAAAACATGCTGTAGACTTTCAGGTTCAGATTCACAAAAAGAGCAACTATTAGTTTGAATTAAATTCATTTTCAACAACTCCTTTCTAGTATAAATTGCTCTGTTAATAAATCTATACTGAAAATCCAAGAGTTTTACATCTTTAGTACAGTTTCTATATCTTGTAAACACTACATTCCATTCAATATCTAAATCAAGTTCATTTTGCCATTTTTGACACACTTTTAGTGGAGTGTCATAAGCAATCAATTTATCATAGACATTTCTACATCCTTTTTGTTGAGAAAGTAAATCTTGAAGAGTTTGGCTTAACAAGAGGTTTTGTTTCTGCTGTTGATTAGATAAAAGAGTGTTTTTCCATATTTTGGGGATGTTCAATAATATCTTATTGTACTCAAGAATTGTTCCCTTGACACGATATAGGTTTTTAACTTCATTAAAAGTCAAAAATTCATTATTACCCCAAATATCTGAGTGAATACCTCTGTTAAACCAACTCTCAATTAGAAAATTACTATGTCTTACATGATGAATTAACCATAAAGGTTCAGCTAATATATCTTCTACCTGAGATGTGTCTATGTCATGATATTGTTTATAATATTTATCCCAGATTGCTAATATTTCATTCCAAAATGGGTTATCAAGAGATACATGCCTATCTATGTGTGCCCCAGGAGAAGAAATATTTTAATAAATGGAAATGAGCTTGGATTGTGAGTTTTTTTTTATACATACCTTCTAAGGCAAGATAGTTTAAGTGCATTTATAAAGGAACTGATATCAATCATTCTTAATCCACCCTCTTCATGTTTTCTACATATAGTTGTCCTTTTGATTTATCCTTCTTGCCATCCTATATGAAGTTATACATAATTTTATTCAATTGGTCAAGAAATTCCTTAGGAGGGGATGGTAATACAGAAAAAATATCAACTAAAGTTGATATTGCAAGAGTTTTTAGAACAGTAATTTTCCCATGTATAGTAAGTTTTCTATTTTTCCATCCAGCAAGAAGTCTGTTTATTGTTTCTAGTCTTTTTCTAGTATTGATTACCCATAGGTCTTCCAAAGTGGGATTGAGATGAATACCAAGGATGTTGAAGTCACAATCATGCCAGTCTAAACCACTGCATGAGCACAATTTCACACTGCTTTCAATCATTGAACCAATCCAAATAGCTTTAGTTTTTTCAATGTTTATCTTAAAGAGGTTATGCAATGTACTTTTTCTAAGAATGATAGATCAATATCTCCAGTACTATTATCTATGAGAATGCAATGAGCATATAATTGAGACAATACACACATAAATTAGACTTTTAATCAGCATTTTATACCCGGTTTTTAGAATGCCACCGAAATTAACAGACAAACGCTTTGAAAACTCATTAGAGCGTGACGCCCCACCCACCGGCCTCCCACTCACCGGCCTATCTCCATTTGCGCGTCTACCATAATGTCTGGAGACAAACCTCCTTCAAACCAAACGATTTATGTGTTAATTTCTGATTAATAAAAAAGGCAAGAAGCAAGTACGATAATATCTAAGAAAATACTCTGTACTACTTTTGTTGTCGGAATTGCTTTGATGGATGTGACTGTACTAATATTCGGAATGTTATATGCAAAACAGTGTGATCCCAAACATAACATTGTTTCATTTTCGATACGAATCGAAACCTTATATATCTTGAATAGATCAACCACTGTTAAATAATGTTTAATTACTTTATTATTGATATGTGTTGTAAAAATACGGAGATTGATCATAACGTACTATAGATTATCCACTGTGGCGCCTATCTTTTCATAAGAGAAAAAAATATAATAAACTAGATTAGCGTTTGCGGGATACCGCAAAAGCAGAGCAGCCCCGGAACTTTGGGTTTCGCCTTACCCTGTTCCGCCTTTTACAGGCCTCACCAAATTGGGAATTTTCTCGTGACCTTGACCTTTGACACTCAAGGTCACACAATCAATGAACACATTTCATTGAGTATAACATTATTATTGTAATGAAATAAAGTGTTAAAAATACAATTAATCCATTTTCTCCATATATGTTGACCTTGTTGTGACCTTGACCTTCGACAGTTCGTACCCAAAACTTTTTGAAAATGTTGTACTTCTCAAGAGATAATATATACAAAATCTAAACTTCATAGCACAAAAACTTTTCAAGTTATTGTGTTTACAAGGTATTGCAATAACTCATATCTCATGACCTTGACCTTTGACCTTCAAGGTCACACAATAATTGAACACTTTTTATTGAGTATAACAATCATGTATTGATTAAAAGTGATCATAGTTAAAATTAAGCATTTTCGCTAAACCATGCTTAAGTCATGACCTTGCTGTGACCTTGACCTTTGACAGATTGTAGCCGAAACCTTTTCAATTTTTTTTACTTTTCCAAGGATGATATATACCAAGTTAGAGCTTCATAGCACAAAAACTTTTCAAGTTACCGTGTTTACAAAGAATTTTGTGGTGATTTTATAACTCGTGACCTTGACCTTTGAACTTGAAAGTGAACATGTCATAATGATTCCCTGGAAGTATTAACATTTAGACATGTTCATGAGTTCTGAAAAGCTAAATGGGATAAAGTTATACCCCAATTTAGTGCATTTTGTAATAACTCATATCTCATGACCTTGACCTTTGACCTTCAAGGTCACACAATCATTGAACACTTTTTTTTGAGTGTAACAGTCATGTATTGATTAAAAGTGTTCATAGTTAAAATAAAGCATTTTCGCTAAAACATGCTTACGTCATGACCTTGCTGTGACCTTGACCTTTGACAGATTGTAGCCAAAACCTTTTCAATTTTTTT
Organism: Steromphala cineraria; assembly: GCA_916613615.1. Lineage (NCBI taxonomy): Eukaryota > Metazoa > Mollusca > Gastropoda > Trochida > Trochidae > Steromphala > Steromphala cineraria. The sequence continues at coordinate 8,718,069 of OU744732.1, read as the reverse complement.
TACTTTTCCAATGATGATATATACCAAGTTAGAGCTTCATAGCACAAAAACTTTTCAAGTTATCGCGTTTACAAGGAATTCTTAGTGTGAATACATAGCTCGTGACCTTGACCTTTGACCTTGAAAGTGAACGTGTCAAAATCGTTCCCCCGAGGTATGAGGAGTAAGGTATGAATAAGAGTTCTGGAAAGCTTAGGGGAAAAAAGTTATAGCTAGTAGTACGAGTGCGGCGGCGGCGTCGGCGGCGGCGGACGCGGCGGCGGCGGCGATGGAAACTTCACAAAAACTGATAGCAGCCCCGTCCTTAGACGGGGCTGCTAATAACATGAAACCGTTCACACTTTTCCTTTTCTTTCAAACCATCATGGTAAAATTATTCAACGTCTATTGGCCTCTTTAAAATATATCTTTATATTGCAATAAACTCACAAAAAATTAACATTGTAGGTATTCGATTGTAGAAAGTAGTCGGTTTGTTCACTGAAAACCTAAAAGATTTGTTATTTGTCACTGTCGGAAATAATAGTCAGTGTATGTTATGTAAGATTCAGCAAACAACAGACCATCAGATTATCACTTTAACGGACTTGTCTAGCCATAACGGCGCCAATTTAACAAGGCAGTCGCCTTTTTGCGTCATTTGATATGGTTTTGAAATATACGATACTACATGTTTATACAATAATCATTGGCTTGAATAAATCGTTATTTAGTCTACAAATATACAAAAGTGTTTTTTGTGAATATTTGTATGTTAAATGAACGATTAAAAAGGTGTCATTTCCCGTTGAAAAATGATCATTAGGTGAAACTACTTGCCCACTGCTACGTCACAGTAGGTAGACACGCTCAGGCCACGCTTCACTGACCACAGATTTTGTTCGCCGGGGCTAATTAGGCAGTGTATTTTAAAAGTCGTATTTAGGCAGGTTGCCGTCCGATTTCGAAAATTCAAAGTTGACTTTTATTCAAATTGTAAGCCGCTTTTTATGAATCCCGAAAGTGGCTATAGACCATTTCAGTCCCCCTTTAAGTCCTGACATCTTAAAGAATAAATGTAATGTATCTAGAGCTGCTCTCAGGCTACTTTCAGATCCGTCTAAATATAATTGAGTATCATCTGCATATTGTCAAATTTTGTACTCTTCGTTATTGAGTATAATACCCTTAATATCTTTGTTATCTCTTATCATAGTTCCAAGAATTTCGGCCACAAAAATGAATTAATATGGAGCTGATAATTTTGTATAGTGAATTTAACAATGAAATTGGGTGCCAGTTTTTAACAAGTTTTCTGTCTCTATTTGGTTTGGGCAAGCAAGTAATAATTCCTCTATTCATTGTGGGGGGGAGCGGGGCAAATTGGGACAGTGGGTTCATTGGGACACCCCACAAAATAGTTATTTATAGATATGCAATCACATTATCATTATGTCTCAAGGAAGAGACGTCATACATACTGGCACTTTTTGTTGCATCACTGGATGCAGCTGAAACATTCAGAAGTGTGGTGACCAAAATGTGTTTTTGCATCTCGTTGTAAAATTCAGACTCTTATTAACAAACCTTTGTGTGATCAAATACAGTATTCTCCTTTTGATGCAATGTATTCGCCATTCTGTAAAAGTGAGGTATTAAATTTCCAATATCATGGCCCCTTTCATTGCTTAGAGGATTTGATAGTGATAGTGTAAGTGGTGAATGATCTGATTTATATCCTGGGACAATGTCAGCTTCATATGATATCCTGAGAAACTAGGAAAAAATCAAAACGGGCGGGAAGACCAGTACCTGAGGACATTGCATCTTAGGATCCGCTTCCTGACGGTGACGTCATCAGCGGCAACGTCATTGGGTCACCCCCTCAGTCGAAGGACAGTTGCAAGAAGACTTCGTGCCTTTTGTATCAGAGCCTACCGACCATTCCGGGGAACAGTACTGACCATCAGACATCGGCAACTGAGACTACGCTGGGCCACTCAAGTTCGACGTTGGCAGCTACGTGACTGGCGTCGAGTGCTATTTTCTGATGAAAGTCGATTTTCTTTATCAAGAGCTGATGGAAGAGTTAGGGTTTATAGGCGAGCAGGTGAAAGAACGGCCAATTGCTGTATCAAGGAGTCGGAACCTTATGGTGGTGGGAGTGTGATGGTGTGGGGCGGCATTTGTGGCGACCAAAAGACTGATCTTGTCGTTGTGAATGGTAATCTGACGGGCCAACGTTACATCGACCAGGTACTGAGACCAGTTGTCCTACCATTTCTGCAACGACAACAACATGGAGTCATCTACCAACAAGATAATGCTCCACCACATGTTGCTAGGATTGTGCACAACTTTTTCAACATAAACAACGTCATGCCATGGCCAGCTCGATCTCCAGATCTCTCACCGATTGAACATTTGTGGGACCACCTTGACAGGCGTATACGGAGTCGACAAAACCCTCCAATCAACCGACAGCAGATGGCACAAGCTCTCATCGATGAATGGAGACTTAACCCAGCTGACGTCCTCAGACGCTTGACTACGTCAGCCCGAAGACGAGTGTTTGCCTGTATCAATGCCAGAGGTGGACACACTCGATACTAGTGACTCAGTTTGCTTCATTGTCAAGCCCCCAATTTGGTAACAACTTTCATGAAATCTACATTTTGACCCCATGGTCATTTGTCCACATCGTATGACAAATCCAATTGTTCAATTTTCCAATTTGTATTACTTACAAATGCCTAAATGATTTGTTTGAGTAATGAAATTTTCAAAACCCTCATTGATTTTGTTGTTTTTTATTAACCTAGATCTAAAGCAAGGGAAAGTTTTTTTATGCCCGTCAGTGTAGATCTGTGTCCTGTCTACCTATAATCATAAGCAAAGTGCATTTTATGCCCGTACATTTATGCGCAGAGCTATTTGATAGCTGCAAGGTACCAGCTCCCAGTTACCTATTCAAAGTGTGAATCTGGCATCGGGTTCCATATTCAACTTAAGACTTGGTCACACCCATTTCAAGAAAGATATGTTTTATCATTGAATAAGCATAAATTTGGTCTAAACCCAGTCTACCTTTGTACATAAGCAAAGTGCAATATATGCCCGTACATCTATGCACACAGCTATTTGATAGCTACAAGGTGCCAGCTCCCAGTTCCCTATTCAAAGTGTGAATCTTGCACCGGGTTCCATATTCAACTTAAGACTTGGTCACACCCATTTCAAGAAAGATATGTTTATCATTGAATAAGCATAAATTTGGTCAATGTCCAGTCTACCTATGTACATAAGCAAAGTGCAATATATGCTCGTACATCTATACACACAGCTATTTGATAGCTACAAGGTGCCAGCTCCCAGTTCCCTATTTAAAGTGTGAATCTGGCACCGGGTTCCATATTCAACTTAATACTTGGTCACACCCATTTCAAGAAAGATATGTTTATCATTGAATAAGCATAAATTTGGTCTATGTCCAGTCTACCTTTGTACATAAGCAAAGTGCATTTTATGCCCATACATCTATGCACACAGCTATTTGATACCTACAAGGTGCCAACTCCCAGTTCCCTATTCAAAGTGTGAATCTGGCACCGGGTTCCATATTCAACTTAAGACTTGCTGACACCAGTTTCAAGAAAGATATGTTTATCATTGAATAAGCATATATCAGGTCTATGTCCAGTCTACCTATGTACATGAGCAAAGTGCAATATACGCTTGTACAATTATGCACACAGATATTTGATAGCTACAAGGTGCCAGCTCCAAGTTCCCTATTCAAAGTGTGAATCTTGCACCGGGTTCCATATTCAACTTAAGACTTGGTCACACTTGTTTCAAGAAAGAAATGTTTTATCATTTCATTAGCATATATTAGCTCTATGTCAAGTCTACCTTTGTACATAAGTAAAATGCATTTTATGCCCGTACATTTATGTGCAGAGCTTATGAAGTGCATTTTATGCCCGTACATTAATGCGCAGAGCTATTTGATAGCTACAAAGTGCCAGCTCCCAGATCCCTATTCAAAGTGTAAATCTGGCAACGGGTTCAATATTCAACTTTAGACTCTTTCAGTCTATCAGTCTACCCCTGTACATAAGCAAAGTGCAATATACGCTCTGACATTTATTCACACAGCTATTTGATAGATGCAAGGTGCCAGCTCCCAGTTCCCTATTCAAAGTGTAAATCTGGCACTGGGTTCCTTATTCAACTTTAGACTTGTTCAGTCTACCAGTCTACCCCTGTACATAAGCAAAGTGCAATATACGCTCTGACATTTATGCACACAGCTATTTGATAGATGCAAGGTGCCAGCTCCCAGTTCCCTATTCAAAGTGTAAATCTGGCAACGGGTTCAATATTCAACTTTAGACTCGTTCAGTCTATCAGTCTTCCCCTGTACATAAGCAAAGTGCAATATACGCTCTGACATTTATGCACACAGCTATTTGATAGCTGCAAGGTGCCAGCTCCCAGTTTCCTATTCAAAGTGTGAATCTGGCACCGGGTTCCATATTCAAATTAAGACTTGGTCTCACCCGTTTCAAGAAAGATATGTTTTATCATTGAATAAGCATATATTAGGTCTATGTCCAGTCTATGTACATAAGCAAAGTGCAATATATGCTCGTACAATTATACACACGGCTATTTGATAGCTGGAAGGTGCCAGCTCCCGGTTCCCTATTTTAAGTGTGAATCTTGCACCGGGTCCCATATTCAACTTAAGACTTGGTCACACCCATTTCAAGAAAGATATGTTTTATCATTGAATAAGCATAAATTTGGTCTATGTCCAGTCTACCTTTGTACATTCCTCACAGAAAGGTAGACGTTTCAGTTTTGAGAATCCAAGATGGCCGCCATGACAGCCATATTGAATTTTCAATTAGTTTTCATGAAAAAGCCTACTCCTTCTAAACGAATACAGATATCATTCTGAATTTGTAGTATGTTATACCCATGGTGATTCCGCACAGAAAGGTAGACGTTTCAGTTTTAAGAATCCAAGATGGCCGCCATGGCAGCCATATTGAATTTTCAATTAGATTTCATGAAAAAGACTACTCTTCCTAAACCAATCTAGGTATCATTCTGAAATTGTAGTATGTTATACCAATGGTGATTCCTCACAGAAAGGTAGACGTTTAAGTTTTGAGAATCCATGATGGCCGCCATGACAGCCATATTGAATTTTCAATTAGTTATCATGAAAAAGACTACTCCTTCTAAACGAATACAGATATCATTCTGAAATTGTAGTATGTTATACCTATGGTGATTCGGCACAGAAAAGTAGATGTTTCAGTTTTGAGAATCCAAGATGGCCGCCATGGCAGCCATATTGAATTTTCAATTAGATTTCATGAAAAAGACTACTCTTCCTAAACCAATCTAGGTATCATTCTGAAATTGTAGTATGTTATAACCATGGTAATTCCGCACAGTAAGGTAGACGTTTTAAGTTTTGAGTATCCAATATGGCCGCCATGGCAGCAATATTGAATTTTCAATTAGATTTCATGAAAAAGACTTCCCCTTCTAAACCAATATAGATATCATTCTGAAATTGTATTATGTTATACCCATGGTGATTCCGCACAGAAAGGTAGAGGTTTCAGTTTTTGAGAATCCAATATGGCCGCCATGGCAGCCATATTGAATTTTCAATTAGATTTCATGACAAAGACTATTTCTCCTAAACCAATATAGATATCATTTTTATATTGTAGTATGTTATACCTATAGTGATTTGGCACAGAAAGGTAGACGTTTCAGTTTTGAGAATCCAAGATGGCCGCGATAGCAGCGGAGCCATACTGACTTTTCAGCTGCAGATGACACATCATTATTATTAAATTTTAAGCTTTCATTATGTGATCACTGGCATCATATAAATTCTCTAATTTGAACTTACTAATCATAATCATAATATTATCTTGAATATTTAAGATTGTTGTGCAAGTTGTTCTATATTTTTAAGTGTTTCTAAAAAAACTTAAGATGAAAGACAAACATAATTTGTTTAAAATCTTTATGGCAACTAGCTGCAAAAACCAAATCACATTAAACATCATGTTAAATTTTAAACAATGGTATCTCCCTTATATTCCTTTAAATACCACACATAAGGGGTCAACCAGAGTTCAGATATTCCTGCTGAGTCCACTATGCTGTCTAATACACATCCCAATACAGGCTGCTAGCATCACAGTGTCAGCTGCTAGTCTGTTGCATAATCAACCTGACCCAATTGATATGGTAGATCATTATGCTATATGGCCATGGCCCATGTGTATGCAATAAGAGTTATGGAAATTAGACTTGTATTCTCATGACAGTGATATGTTCTTTCTAAGAATAACAACTTACACAAAACTTGTCTACAATAAGCTTTGTGTTTAGCAATCTACATGATAAGTTGATGTGGAATAAATATGCAAATGAAAATCGAAAAGGGTATAGTAAGAAAAGTAAGAAAATTTGATTCGTCATATCTCTCTGTTGATTTGACAATGCAAAAATGTTTACCATTTTAGTACTGTATGAGTGTTAAATAAATTGCTACTTTAATGAAAGACATCTCATGGTCACTTGACATGTAAATATTATGTGAACAAAATAAACGTGTCATATGCATTGCTGTGTTTATGACTTTCCTCTCAATCAGTCATTCATTTTCCTTGGGATTCTCAATATCCCATGCAGCATAACCATCAGTGAAATAATCTTGAAATCATATTAATGATTCACTACAAAACAAATGTAAGTGGCCACCATCCTGTAAGTATTGAATGACATTTAAATGGATACACCTAAACCAATCAAGATATCATAATGAAATTAATACGGATGCCCACATAAAAGTAGCATTGAAGATTAAAAAGTACAAGATGGTCACAAATTCAGCCATAGATATACAAAAACGTTATACAAAAACCTACTGCTTGTTAACAAATCATGATTATATCATTCTTGTATTAATGTTTGTTCAAGCTCTAGTGGTTTCCAACAGAAGAATAGTATTTTAAAAGATAAAAAAATCATGATGGCAGCCATAATCAATTATCATATAAAACATGGTTACACAATTAAACCATTTTACCACATCATTCATTTTAAGGTGAGCTTCTGTACCCTCGGTACTTTTATTTAAAGAAAGATTCTAACCTGTTGTCTATAAATGTTTAAATTGTGCAAGTAATCTTGAGACAATTTACAAATCCCTCGAAAGAAAGAGCATGTTGTTTTATACTTGAAACATAGATGAATCGCTTGGCCAAAAGAATGATATGATTAGTTAATTTATCATTTGAACAGAGTCCCAAAAAAATAGTAGATTTTGTGAGTGCCATATCTGAATGATGATAGGCATTTAGAAAAAGCTCCAAATCATACCAAAATTTCTTAACAAGTTCACAATCAAAATCTGAAATATCTTCTGAGGTATTTTTACAAAATGTGCACACATCATGGTAAACAAGATTCATCTTCATTAATTCTTTTTTGGTATAAATTATTCTATATTCTAACAGTTTACAGTCATTTGTGCATTTCTTATAGAATCTAAACACATCATTCCAAAATTTATCCTGTTGAAAGACATTCCAATGCTCAAGTACTTTTGGGACAGTGTTGTTCGCAATCAATTTGTGGTAGAATATCCTTGAGCCTTTTCCATTAGAGATCATATCAAGATGGACAATATTAGTGGTTTCATATTGTTCAAGCATATATTTATTTCTCCCAAAAGTTGTCTACAACAATTTGGAATACTATATAACAAACGCTGATAGTCTAATAATGTTCCTCTTATTTTGTATCTCTGTTTTAGAATATCAAAGTTGATAAATCCATTTTCTACATAAATATCTCTGATTCAATGTATACCCTGGTCATACCAATGTATTATTATATATGAAGATCTAAATAAATGATTTAACCAAAGTGGTTGGGCCAAAATTTGGTCTATGTCATCAATGTCAAAAGTATGTTTTTTTATAAAAGCACTCTCCAGGCAAATAAAACATCTCTCCAATAAGGGTTTACATTGTCAAGTAAAATGTCAATAGCATTAGAACCAAGAGAAAATAGATTTCCTAATGGAAAGATGTTGATAGAGCTGGAGTTTTTCTTCAAGTGCCATTTAAGTGATGATAATTTCAAAGCATTGATAAAGGAATATATATCAATCATCCTAAGACCTCCATCTTCATGAGTCCTACTGATATAAGTTCTTTTGATTGCATCATTTTTATTATTCCAAAGGAATTTGTAAAATATTTTGTTTAGATCATCATTGAATGTTTTAGGGGGGTTAGGGAGAGTAGAGACTAGGGTAGAGATTGCTAGAGTTATAATTACAGTAATTTTCCCTATAAGAGTCAAATTTCTTCTTCGCTAGCTGGCCAGAAATCTAAATTTATATGTTCTAAGTGTTTTCTTGTGTTAGTTACCCATAGATCTTCAAGAGAAGCATTGAGAGTTATTCCTAGTATTTCAAAGTCCCCATTGTGCCAATCTAAATACAGATCATTAGCTAAGGTGATTTCACTACCTGTCATTGAACCAATCCATATTTGTTTTACTTGTATTCATTTTAAGCCCTGACATTTTGTAGAAATTGTTGATTGTATCAATTGCAGCGGTGAGGCTTTTCTCAGTTCCATCCAAATAGAGCTGTGTGTCATCTGCATATTGGCCAAGGATTTGTTCTAGGCCAAGTGTTATGCCCTTTATATCTGGGTTAGATCTTATCATTATCCTCAATATTTCAACTGCAATGATAAAAGGATATGGCCATTTTGTATCACTGCTGCTGTGTTGTTACTAGTAAGGATGTTAAACCATTTAATGATATTTGGCCCAAAACCAAAAGCTTGCATGGTCTTGATTATATATGGTTTTGAGATAGTGTCAAAGGCTTTTTCAAAATCTATTAGTAACAAAAGACCAGGTTTCTTCACCTTTCTTGTTTCAAATATTATAACTGGGGGGGGGGGGGGGGGGGGGGGGGGGGCGCTTGTCCACGGTAGGCTTGAGGAGGTAACGAGCTGGTTACTGCATGGATCCACTAAAGGATACAAGAGTCGCAATAATGTGGTTGAACATTATTAAAATAAAAAGAAGAAGGGGGATGCGACTCCAAACACATAGACAACCAAGCGGGTGACGACTTCAAGGTTTTAATTGTTACGTTTCGCCACCCCTAAGGGCAGCTTCATCAGACAAAAATTAGGCAGAGAGGCAGAGCTAAGGTACTAAAATGTGGTACACTGCTGATGATGTCACAATGGTGATTATGATGTCACAATCAGTTGGAGGCTGTAGGCCAGTATGTGGTTTATGAGAGACTTCATTAATAATATGAGAAGGAAAATGCGGTACTGTACATGGAAAGGAAAGGAATTTAGGTTTAAAGAGGGACTGAAATGCTATATGGCAACTTTCGGGATTCATGAAATAGTGATAACAATTTCACATGGACTCAACTTTAAATTTCTGAAATCGACCTAGAAACGGCTTAATTACGACTGTATAAAGAACACCGCCTATTTAGGCTGGCGAACAGAATAAAACGCACTGAAGCGTGACTGCCTCGTGACGTGTTAGTAGGCGATGTGATACCCCCTTGTGTGCCCTCGTTATGTAAAACAACACAAGCTAACAGTACAGCTCGATGTTTAACCGTCGATTAAACACCCTAAACAACATCCAAACATCTCAAACCTTCAATAAATCGGTAGTTTATTTATTCAACTGGCAATTTGTATCGATGAAAACGTAAGACCCTGATTAAAAACGAAGTTGTGCGCATAATGCTACAGCATGTAGGCCTAGATGGTCTCGCTTTGCGCAATGTTGTCATAAGACTGCACGTGAGAACCCGGATGTTTATGTAAACAATTGCTCCCGTGTGAACTGTTTTATCTTCGTGAACAGTTGTTGGTTGTTATTGAATATTACTTTAGTAGCACAGCAGAAAGGATGTAATTATACAATACTATTTTTTTTTACATTTAAACCATTTTTTAGAATTGCCTTTGACTTCATTTTGTAACAGGATAAAAAATATATACGTTTTTCTTAGTTATTTCATTTAGTGATGGACAATTTACAATTCTCAAGGAAAGACATGTATTGGATGATCACTGATGTCTTGTTTAAAACATTATTTTAATAGGGCATTTCACTGAAAATCTTAATGTTTTCACTCTTGTACATAGAGGAGATATTTTCCACAACAATACCCGATACATGGCCAAACAGAATGAAGATTTATTAAATGAACCTTATCCAAAATAATTATCAGATAGAGCAAAAACGGTATTCCTAATTTCAGGTTAATAGGTTATGATTTACCAATCAGAGAAAAAAGGGATGTTAAGGAATACAATTGCTATTTGATGTTACCTAATTAGCTGATGTCATAAAATAGCCAGGTGTTGATGATTGTGCATTATATAACCTACCTGCTATAGTCATCATTTGATATAATCTAATTAGGAAACAGACAGGAAATACGATAGACAGTAAAGTAATTGTGTAATAAGTGAGTATCTGATCTAAAGAGAGTAATTAGTAACACCTGCAGACCAATGTCATTGTTTATTCAACCTTTTTACACAACGTTCAAATCTAAATGTGAGCATTGTATATTCGGATTATTACCATAAATCAGCCCAAAACTTTGTGCTATGTTTTATATTCTACTAATCTCCCTTTTCTCTGCATGCCAAACTGTTCATTCAGTGAAAATGCGAGCTCGAAGCAGAAAATCGGTGTAGTGATCGGAACACGTGAGTTCGATGTAGATTGTCACATTGCTCTGTTTGACCTAACACAGCGGGTCAATTTGGCGTGAAACCATCAATATGATGAGAATTTGTCTACGGAGACTTCATCAGGAGATATTCTAGGACAGTTGACAGCAACACAATGATATAACATACTATTAATCGTTTTGAAAAGGCAGAACTGCGGATTTCGCCTATCATTTTCCATATAAGCAGACGAACGCTTCGCCTACTGCCACGTCACTTCCGGTATCCCCTGCCCATGGCCTCTCAGCCTTGTTTTGGTTTGTCGCTGGACGGCGACAAGCAGACGCCTTGTTACGCAATGTTTACTTAGCTGTAGCTTCATTGAGAAACTGTGTATCGTTGCTGTTTTGGCCTAATATTTATGTTATATAGTTATTTGACCAATATCTTTTGAAAAATATATTTAAAAAAGGTTATGCAGCCCTTCTTTAAAATGAAATAAAATTGAGAAAGTCTTTCCGTAAAAAGCCATCATAAGAAATTAATGTGGGTGATTGTCCTGATCCCTGTACTGTGGCGGTACTTCTCCATGGTGGGTTCCATGGATGTACACCACTTGCAGACAACCGCTGGAGTAACAGTTTCAATCAACACCATTGTGGAACGTACCATATCTCATCTTTATCCCACAAGCATGCTGTCCAGAAGATCCGACTGCTGTCACATCGCCACCACATTGGAAATCCAAAGTACAAGAGCCTGACCTACAGAAGTACCGCCACAGTACAGGGATCAGGACAATCACCCACATTAATTTCTTATGATGGCTTTTTACGGAAAGACTTTCTCAATTTTATTTCATTTTAAACCTAAATTCCTTTCCTTTCCATGTACAGTACCGCATTTTCCTTCTCATATTATTAATGAAGTCTCTCATAAACCACATACTGGCCTACAGCCTCCAACTGATTGTGACATCATAATCACCATTGTGACATCATCAGCAGTGTACCACATTTTAGTACCTTAGCTCTGCCTCTCTGCCTAATTTTTGTCTGATGAAGCTGCCCTTAGGGGTGGCGAAACGTAACAATTAAAACCTTGAAGTCGTCACCCGCTTGGTTGTCTATGTGTTTGGAGTCGCATCCCCCTTCTTCTTTTTATTTCAAATATTATATCATAAAGTTGTCTTATATTTTCACTTATACACCTTATGAAACCTGTTTGGTTGTCATGAATAATTGTTTCTAATTATAGTTTAATTCTATTTGCTATGCATGTACTGATAATTTTGTAGAGAGAATTAAGAAGTGAATGGGGCGCCAGTTTTTTAAAATGTTTTTGGTCTTGGTTTGGCTTGGGTAGACAAGTTATTATTCCTCTATTCATTGTTAATGTAAGTTCACTATTAACAAAAGATTCTTTTACAAACTTACTAAATTAATGGTCCTAAATCTCTTTAAAAGAACTCAATTGGATATCCATCAATCCCAGGGCTTTTGTCATTCTTCATGGAAAAACAGCCCTACTTAATTATTTCTTCTAAGCTTATTTCCTTTTCTAGCATTTCAAATTCCTTCTTGTTTATTTTGGGAATATTAAAATTGCTAAAGTCAGTATTCTTATTTTCTTTATGATTGTCATCAGCATATAGCTTACTGTAAAACTGTTTCAATTAATTTAAGATACTACCACCATTTTATATTTAAAGGGGAAGTAGCACGGCTTTTTGATAATTTTATATTTTAACTTTTTCACTGATAATTGTACGTTAATGTTAAATGTATTATTTTGATAGTGTCAAAAATCTCATAACACAAGCCAATCATCCATAGTCAGAGGACAAAGTATGAAGGTTCACCTAAAATCCATTGGCGGTCATTTTGTGTGAACACCTTTAATTCATTTTAGTGTAGGAAAAAGGAATCGCATGGTTAAACTTTACATATTAATATCTTTGAATTATTACTGTTCCATTCAGTTAAATGCATTGTCTTCCAATTGGAACCATTAATTTTCATTTTCCTGACATCACCTGATATTCCCCCTAAAAACATGCTACTGCCCCTGTAACTACACTATAAGCTTACTAGTATAGTTTCTGTTTTCTGGGTGACAAAAGTAATTTGTTGGTTTCTCACCCTCTTCATACCATTTTATTCTTTTAAGAAACTGATTTCTTTTTTTATATCTTCATAGATTTGTTTAAGTTGTTTTTTCTTAGCTGTGAGGTCTGCTAAAGACCTTTCATTTAAATTGTTGTAGTTATCTCTAATATCTTCCTCAAGGGATTGTATTTTTTCCTCCAGTTCTATTCTATTCTTTTCTCTATTTCTCTTTTTTAAAGTAGAATAAGAAATTGTCTTTCCTCTTAAATTCATTAAAAATGTTTCTAGAAATAAAGATACTGATATTTTCATTTGAAGTTTTCCATATATTTTTGGATTATTCATTTCATCTTCAATGTCAATGTTTATAACATATTCATGGATAGTATTTTGTAATGTTTTGTAACAATGTTAATATATTCTTCATCCTGTAAGATAAAGGTATTAAACTTCCAATACCCCCTTCCTCTTTCAGAGCTTCATTTATTTGAAATTGAAAGTGTAATTGGGGAATGATCAGATTTATATCCCGGGACAATGCTTGTTTCATATGAGATAATAAATAAATCTTGAGAGACTAGGAAACCATTAAGCCTTGCTTGCTACTTTGGGTTTTTCTTTCACCAAGTAAATTTCTTTGATTCACTGTTTTGTTCCCTACATATATCTACTAAATCTAGCTCTTTAATGTTTTCCAAAACAACATTTCTTGCATTAGGGTTGTTGATATTCCTATAATTTTCAAGATCTACTGCAGGGTTAAGCACTAAATTCATTTCCAAATTCAACAATATCAAGAAATATATGTTTATAGAATTGGGGTTCATCCTTGTTTGGACCATAGAGGTTTGTTAAAGTATTATTCAAGCCATCTATTGTAATATCAGCTATTATAAAGTTGCCATTTTTATCAATTAGGGATTTATTGACCTTAATTTCCATGTTGTTATTAAAGAGAATTGTCATACCCCTTGAGTTAAGAAATAAAGTTCGCTCTACCCCAATGTGTTTTGTAATAAAGTAAAGTTTTGCCCTGTTAAAGCACGAGGTCTATGTCCAGTCTATCCCTGTACATAAGCAAAGTGCAATATATGGTCATACATTTATGCACACAGCTATTTGATAGCTGCAAGGTGCCAGCTCCCAGTTCCCTATTCAAAGTGTGAATCTGGCACCGGGTTCCATATTCAAATTAAGACTTGGTCACACCCATTTCAAGAAAGATATGTTTTATCATTGAATAAGCATATATTAAGTCTATGTCCAGTCTACCTATGTACATAAGCAAAATGCATTTTTTCCCGTTACATTGATGGGCAGAGCTATTTGATAGCTACAAGGTGCCAGCTCCCAGTTCCCTTTTCAAAGTGTGAATCTGGCACCGGGTTCCATATTCAACTTAAGACTTGCTGACACCGATTTCAAGAAAGATATGTTTTATCATTGATAAGCATATATTAGGTCTATGTCCAGTCTACCTATGTACATAAGCAAAGTGCAATATATACTCGTACATCTATGCACACAGCTATTTGATAGCTACAAGGTGCCAGCTCCCAGTTCCCTATTCAAAGTGTAAATCTGGCACTGGGTTCCTTATTCAACTTTAGACTTGTTCAGTCTACCAGACTACCCCTGTACATAAGCAAAGTGCAATATATACTTGTAGATCTATGCACACAGCTATTTGATAGCTACAAGGTGCCAGCTCCAGTCTACCTATGTACATAAGCAAAGTGCAATATAAACTCGTAGATCTATGCACACAGCTATTTGATAGCTACAAGGTGCCAGCTCCCAGTTCCCTATTCAAAGTGTGAATCTGGCACCGGGTTCCATATTCAAATTAAGACTTGGTCACACCCATTTCAAGAAAGATATGTTTTATCATTGAATAAGCATATTTTAAGTCTATGTCCAGTTTACCTATGTACATAAGCAAAATGCATTTTTTCCCGTTACATTGATGGGCAGAGCTATTTGATAGATACAAGGTGCCAGCTCCCAGTTCCCTTTTCAAAGTGTGAATCTGGCACCGGGTTCCATATTCAACTTAAGACTTGCTGACACCGATTTCAAGAAAGATATGTTTTATCATTGATAAGCATATATTAGGTCTATGTCCAGTCTACCTATGTACATAAGCAAAGTGCAATATATACTCGTACATCTATGCACACAGCTATTTGATAGCTACAAGGTGCCAGCTCCCAGTTCCCTATTCAAAGTGTAAATCTGGCACTGGGTTCCTTATTCAACTTTAGACTTGTTCAGTCTACCAGACTACCCCTGTACATAAGCAAAGTGCAATATATACTTGTAGATCTATGCACACAGCTATTTGATAGCTACAAGGTGCCAGCTCCAGTCTACCTATGTACATAAGCAAAGTGCAATATAAACTCGTAGATCTATGCACACAGCTATTTGATAGCTACAAGGTGCCAGCTCCCAGTTCCCTATTCAAAGTGTGAATCTGGCACCGGGTTCCATATTCAAATTAAGACTTGGTCACACCCATTTCAAGAAAGATATGTTTTATCATTGAATAAGCATATATTAAGTCTATGTCCAGTCTACCTATGTACATAAGCAAAATGCATTTTTTCCCGTTACATTGATGGGCAGAGCTATTTGATAGCTACAAGGTGCCAGCTCCCAGTTCCCTTTTCAAAGTGTGAATCTGGCACCGGGTTCCATATTCAACTTAAGACTTGCTGACACCGATTTCAAGAAAGATATGTTTTATCATTGATAAGCATATATTAGGTCTATGTCCAGTCTACCTATGTACATAAGCAAAGTGCAATATATACTCGTACATCTATGCACACAGCTATTTGATAGCTACAAGGTGCCAGCTCCCAGTTCCCTATTCAAAGTGTAAATCTGGCACTGGGTTCCTTATTCAACTTTAGACATGTTCAGTCTACCAGACTACCCCTGTACATAAGTAAAGTGCAATATATACTTGTAGATCTATGCACACAGCTATTTGATAGCTACAAGGTGCCAGCTCCAGTCTACCTATGTACATAAGCAAAGTGCAATATAAACTCGTAGATCTATGCACACAGCTATTTGATAGCTACAAGGTGCCAGCTCCCAGTTCCCTATTCAAAGTGTGAATCTGGCACCGGGTTCCATATTCAACTTAAGACTTGCTGACACCGATTTCAAGAAAGATATGTTTTATCATTGAATAAGCATATATTAGGTCTATGTCCAGTCTACCTATGTACATAAGCAAAGTGCAATATATACTCGTAGATCTATGCACACAGCTATTTGATAGCTACAAGGTGCCAGCTCCCAGTTCCCTATTCAAAGTGTGAATCTGGCACCGGGTTCCATATTCAACTTAAGACTTGCTGACACCGATTTCAAGAAAGATATGTTTTATCATTGAATAAGCATATATTAGGTCTATGTCCAGTCTACCTATGTACATAAGCAAAGTGCAATATATACTCGTACATCTATGCACACAGCTATTTGATAGCTACAAGGTGCCAGCTCCCAGTTCCCTATTCAAAGTGTAAATCTGGCAACGGGTTCAATATTCAACTTTAGACTCGTTCAGTCTATCAGTCTTCCCCTGTACATAAGCAAAGTGCAATATACGCTCTGACATTTATGCACACAGCTATTTGATAGATGCAAGGTGCCAGCTCCCAGTTCCCTATTCAAAGTGTAAATCTGGCAACGGGTTCCATATTCAACTTTAGACTCTTTCAGTCTATCAGTCTACCCCTGTACATAAGCAAAGTGCAATATACGCTCTGACATTTATTCACACAGCTATTTGATAGCTGCAAGGTGCCAGCTCCCAGTTCCCTATTCAAAGTGTAAATCTGGCACTGGGTTTAATATTCAACTTTAGTCTCGTTTAGTCTCGTTCAGTCTACCAGTCTACCCCTGTACATAAGCAAAGTGCAATATACGCTCGGACATTTATTCACACAGCTATTTGATAGGTGAAAGGTGCCAAATCCCAGTTCCCTATTCAAAGTGTAAATCTGGCACTGGGTTCCTTATTCAACTTTAGACTTGTTCAGTCTATCAGTCTACCCCTGTACATAAGCAAAGTGCAATATACGCTCTGACATTTATGCACACAGCTATTTGATAGATGCAAGGTGCCAGCTCCCAGTTCCCTATTCAAAGTGTAAATCTGGCACTGGGTTCCTTATTCAACTTTAGACTTGTTCAGTCTACCAGTCTACCCCTGTACATAAGCAAAGTGCAATATACGCTCTGACATTTATGCACACAGCTATTTGATATATGCAAGGTGCCAGCTCCTAGTTCCCTATTCAAAGTGTAAATCTGGCACTGGGTTCCTTATTCAACTTTAGACTTGTTCAGTCTACCAGTCTACCCCTGTACATAAGCAACGTGCAATATACGCTCTGACATTTATGCACACAGCTATTTGATAGATGCAAGGTGCCAGCTCCTAGTTCCCTATTCAAAGTGTAAATCTGGCAACGGGTTCAATATTCAACTTTAGACTCGTTCAGTCTATCAGTCTTCCCCTGTACATAAGCAAAGTGCAATATACGCTCGGACATTTATGCACACAGCTATTTGATAGGTGCAAGGTGCCAGCTCCCAGTTCCCTATTCAAAGTGTTAATCTGGCATTGGGTTCCTTATTCAACTTTAGACTTGTTCAGTCTACCAGACTACCCCTGTACATAAGCAAAGTGCAATATATACTTGTAGATCTATGCACACAGCTATTTGATAGCTACAAGGTGCCAGCTCCAGTCTACCTATGTACATAAGCAAAGTGCAATATAAACTCGTAGATCTATGCACACAGCTATTTGATAGCTACAAGGTGCCAGCTCCCAGTTCCCTATTCAAAGTGTGAATCTGGCACCGGGTTCCATATTCAAATTAAGACTTGGTCACACCCATTTCAAGAAAGATATGTTTTATCATTGAATAAGCATATATTAAGTCTATGTCCAGTCTACCTATGTACATAAGCAAAATGCATTTTTTCCCGTTACATTGATGGGCAGAGCTATTTGATAGATACAAGGTGCCAGCTCCCAGTTCCCTTTTCAAAGTGTGAATCTGGCACCGGGTTCCATATTCAACTTAAGACTTGCTGACACCGATTTCAAGAAAGATATGTTTTATCATTGATAAGCATATATTAGGTCTATGTCCAGTCTACCTATGTACATAAGCAAAGTGCAATATATACTCGTACATCTATGCACACAGCTATTTGATAGCTACAAGGTGCCAGCTCCCAGTTCCCTATTCAAAGTGTAAATCTGGCACTGGGTTCCTTATTCAACTTTAGACTTGTTCAGTCTACCAGACTACCCCTGTACATAAGCAAAGTGCAATATATACTTGTAGATCTATGCACACAGCTATTTGATAGCTACAAGGTGCCAGCTCCAGTCTACCTATGTACATAAGCAAAGTGCAATATAAACTCGTAGATCTATGCACACAGCTATTTGATAGCTACAAGGTGCCAGCTCCCAGTTCCCTATTCAAAGTGTGAATCTGGCACCGGGTTCCATATTCAAATTAAGACTTGGTCACACCCATTTCAAGAAAGATATGTTTTATCATTGAATAAGCATATATTAAGTCTATGTCCAGTCTACCTATGTACATAAGCAAAATGCATTTTTTCCCGTTACATTGATGGGCAGAGCTATTTGATAGATACAAGGTGCCAGCTCCCAGTTCCCTTTTCAAAGTGTGAATCTGGCACCGGGTTCCATATTCAACTTAAGACTTGCTGACACCGATTTCAAGAAAGATATGTTTTATCATTGATAAGCATATATTAGGTCTATGTCCAGTCTACCTATGTACATAAGCAAAGTGCAATATATACTCGTACATCTATGCACACAGCTATTTGATAGCTACAAGGTGCCAGCTCCCAGTTCCCTATTCAAAGTGTAAATCTGGCACTGGGTTCCTTATTCAACTTTAGACTTGTTCAGTCTACCAGACTACCCCTGTACATAAGTAAAGTGCAATATATACTTGTAGATCTATGCACACAGCTATTTGATAGCTACAAGGTGCCAGCTCCAGTCTACCTATGTACATAAGCAAAGTGCAATATAAACTCGTAGATCTATGCACACAGCTATTTGATAGCTACAAGGTGCCAGCTCCCAGTTCCCTATTCAAAGTGTGAATCTGGCACCGGGTTCCATATTCAACTTAAGACTTGCTGACACCGATTTCAAGAAAGATATGTTTTATCATTGAATAAGCATATATTAGGTCTATGTCCAGTCTACCTATGTACATAAGCAAAGTGCAATATATACTCGTAGATCTATGCACACAGCTATTTGATAGCTACAAGGTGCCAGCTCCCAGTTCCCTATTCAAAGTGTGAATCTGGCACCGGGTTCCATATTCAACTTAAGACTTGCTGACACCGATTTCAAGAAAGATATGTTTTATCATTGAAAAAGCATATATTAGGTCTATGTCCAGTCTACCTATGTACATAAGCAAAGTGCAATATATACTCGTACATCTATGCACACAGCTATTTGATAGCTACAAGGTGCCAGCTCCCAGTTCCCTATTCAAAGTGTAAATCTGGCAACGGGTTCAATATTCAACTTTAGACTCGTTCAGTCTATCAGTCTTCCCCTGTACATAAGCAAAGTGCAATATACGCTCTGACATTTATGCACACAGCTATTTGATAGATGCAAGGTGCCAGCTCCCAGTTCCCTATTCAAAGTGTAAATCTGGCAACAGGTTCCATATTCAACTTTAGACTCTTTCAGTCTATCAGTCACAGGAGCAACGATCGTCCTTTCCAAAGCATTAAAGGCGTTCCTTCCAAAAGGAAAGAGTGCACCTTTCCAATCTTTCAGCCAAGGAAAGAGCGCACCTTTCCAATCTTTCCAAACGAATTAAAGAACGACCTTTCCAAAGCCCTATGGAAAGGACGAGTGGAAAGGTACGGCCTTTCCACAGACTTCAATTTAAGAGCTCGTTAGATGTCTCCCCATGAGTTATGTCCCTTTATCCCGTCTATAAATAGGAATATAACTGGTGATAGATATACCAAGGAATGTGGTTATATAATGCAGGTTCATTTGAAATTATATAGATAAAAAATTTGATATACTAAAATTCTATAATTTGAAGACATTTGATTATTGAAGGAGTATTTGAAAAGATTGTTTTGGTTACAATATATGCATTCTCAATTTGTTCTTAATATTGATTTTATTATTCATAACAATATATTTAAAAGACAAAAGTTCTTTTAAAAAAAACAAATAACCCAATGATTGAGAGTTTGATTTTGATATTTACTAAATTGAAATTGTTGTGGGGGGGGGGCTGCAGTTTAATGGTTGGTTCGTAGACACTTGCAACATTGGCAATAAACTAATTCTTATTTACAATTATAAATGTTACACATGACTTATGATTAAATGTCATATATATTAGTATGCTATGGTAAAAAAGGATCACTTATGGATTGGTGTATTGTGATGGATTTTGATGATCGTTTTGTTACAATACTTCTTGTTATATTTTGAATGTTTATATTTCTCATTGTATTTGTACCATGGGCTGTTTAGGATTTCAAAAATCATACTAAGAACATAATTTGGTTATTATAAAAAATAATATTATTGTGTTGAAAATATTTATTTATCAGTCTACGAACCAACCGTTTTATATGTCTGTGAACCAAAAGTGTCCAAGAACAAGTCCCCGTCTACGAACCCGTATTGTCTACGAAAAAAATGGTTCCCTTGCATTTGAATTCTTTTCAAAACTGAACTGAACTAATGCAAAGCAAGTTATAAAATGATCAAAATGAAAACATTTTCATTTCAATGAATTACTTCTTGTAAAATCGTGTAAACAAAACTTACCTTGTTGAAAATATTCCATTTGCATGTAAGTCCCAGGGGTACTGTACTCCAATAGATATGTCATGTGTTCATCTCAAAACACATACACTATATATGATGATCATGAATAGTTCAATTTTTCATTGGATCTAGTTTGACATCCTGTCGACCAATGAGTGACTTGTGCCTTGACAACTTGGCATGACCTAGATGCTTTGGCAGACATGCTTATTCTCTATAACAACATCCTTTGGCTAATCCTTGTAATCACATCGTCAAAGAGTTGACAATCCCCTAAGAGGGACACCACCAATAAAGTTATGTCAAAGCTTTTTATTACTACTCATGGGTTGACAGTTGTAGACAGTTGTAGCTGCATTATTGAGCTTAAACATGTTTAATCTGTTTAATTACCACTAACCTGTGTCATACTTATATTATTTGACTAATATTAATATCCTTAAACACTTCGGTCATGCACAATAAAGCTATTATCTATTACTGTTTGAAAAAATATCCCTTCCACTTCAACATTCAAAATCCAAAGCTATTTTATTTATCATCTTTGACCTATTTTAAATTTTAGTCGCCCATTCATTTGAAATAACTGAGGCAAAGGCCCCACTTCGACAAGGTGACATCAAGCAGAGGTAAAAGCAATCAATCACAAAACATAACATCAACGCAATTAACATAATACCGTACATTTAATTACAACCGCACCTTTTCAAGGGCAACATTCTGATTATTAGAAAAACGTTTGGTTTGATGTATAATAAATTGATCAACAATATACTTTCATTTAGAAAATTTATTACTTTTCCTACAAATACTTGTTTATTTTATCTCATTGCTTTGTACAATGAACAAACATCAGTTTGAGGACTTTAATACATGCATGAAGATATATATGTCAGAGAGAAAACACAGTGTGTAAAAGTACAGATGACAAAGGTGTATTTTTAATGGCGCATTAGGTACTTAAGGGGGTTCAATCATGCTATGCCAACATTTGGTAAATATTGCATTCAGTCAACGTTTTGGTGGTTAAATGTGTTCACCAATAATTATTATCTATGCATTACAGACAGACAGACAGATTGTTATTAAAGTCTCACCTCAACATGAAAATACATACAATACATTTGATAAAACAGTAAAAGTTGAGCCACCCCTATAAAGGATTATGAGAGACTTATGTCATAAAAATATTTACAAGAAGCAAAATAGGTGCCTAAAGTTATAGTTATAACATTTATAAAGATAAATCTATTGAGATAACATCATGAATTGTATTCGTAAGATTGACGTTTAGAAAGAATTAAATTGCAGGTTTTGGCAGCAGTAAAACAAACATTTGGGCTGGATAAGAAAAATTGAAACTTTTGGTCACTCAAGGGTGAAGCTTAAGCTCTGCTAGATTGGATTAGCAAATTCTTTTGTTTAATTTTTCTTAGCGTTCCAAGTTTTTTCTCCAAATGTTGGCGTAGCAAGAGGTCACCCTTAGTAAAAGTCGGGTTTATTTTGATTGAAACAATAAACAACATCGTGATATTTAATAAAATATATAACATAAAACTGTCTATATACACTACTGAATTACCGATACTGAAGATCATTTTGAGTCAAATATGACAGACCAAAATACAGATGGTTTATTTACGTCACACGCTCATGCATATTCATCAATATAGTATATTTTCATTTGTATTTTGAAACCCATTTCTTACAAGTGTACAAATCCATTTAGACAGCAATCTTCAATCATACTCCACACATTTTCCATTTCTTTTCTAGCATTTTCAACAATACATTCTTAATATATACCAGATCAATCCTTCAACACATATAGATTATATACATGTTTTAGATAAACACATAGGCGACATAGTTAATAATTGTGTAATTGTGATTCTTCAAGTGTTATCGAAAGTTGGGAATTACGGAACAATAAGTCAATCTTAGGCCCTGTTATCTTCTTCCGCTTGTACACACATTTCAAAGTTTCATTGTTTTCTTAAGATGTTTGCTGATATGAGAACACGAATCCCTAGATAATAGAACAACAATATCTTTACATCAATTTATCTACAGGAGTGTGCGATTTGATAAAACATTGTTAAATGATCGTTGTAAAACATCATATGAAAAGCAACCGCTGGCAATAAGTCACCCAGTTGTGTAATACAGATATGTCAGGTTCTTATTTTCTATGTTTGATATTTGTCTAGTTTGTGTCTTGTGTGTTTGTACTGGTGATGTCTTCAGATAAGCAAAGCTTTGCTTCTTTAGTGAATAGGATTCTTCATTAAATAAAATATGCTTAAACCAAAATAATGATATTATAATAATACTTTAATCTACTTTCTACTAATCTTTTGACAAATCATAGAGACATAGTTCCCTGATATACTGAAGCAAAGTTTTAGGATGTCTGAAAAAAAACATACGAATTACAATTACAAAACCGAACCCACATAAGTGTAAAGAACATTACAAAATATTCCATTTGATTGAAAGGAATAATGAAATCCGCCACAAAAGGTCGACGCGAGATGGTCCACATAAAACATGCGATTTGGATAGCGGTGTATCTCCCTAATAAATTAGTAAACAATTGATGTTCAATTCTAAAGAGGATATGTCTTAAAATCTTCTATCTGGGCAGTCTGATTAGATGCAGACACGATAAGTGACGGCGGCGGACATCAAACACTGCTGAGACTGCAATGGCGCCAGGAAGGGATTGTCGTGCTCTCAGGTTATGTCATATCAAGGCATGCACACGTCCGCACAGCTGACAATATACATCGATATGGGGGAGGGGTGCAAAAGGGCGGCTTGCCTTTTGATGTTAGTTAACGCGCACGTTGAGATTATTTGATTCACTTTATTCCACTAGTTCATTACGTAAACATATATTATCAAGCTTTTAATAGTCCTTTTAAGAAATAGCATTAAAGTGTGTAATATACGACAAAATAAAAGTCAATAACTTTAATAGTAAGTAATAAAGACATCAAGCAGTTGTAAATGATAATTCCTAATGATATTCTGTATACCATTCATAAATGATACTAACTGATTTTCATAGGTCTCATATTAAATCTGTACCAGATGCAAAGGTAGAGACAGCTTAATATTAATTCGAGGTCAGTAGAAATAATTGCAAATATATATATCAACCAATGTACCGGTATTTGATATCTGAATCGTTTTATGGTTATTTTTCAAGAGAAGCATTCATAAGGCATTTGCTGCATGTTTCTACCGTTTTTGCCTTTTTGTATATATAAATTTATTCTGAATTTTGTGTAATGTTTTATGGAAAGAGTTTAAATCAGTTGTTAATAGTTTTATGGACACGATTTAAAAATGCTTTTTTAAGCATTTCAGATATAATCCTAAGAAAAACGTCTCAAATTGATTCAGAATTAATGTAGAAAGTATTTATGCTAACCGTATGTAATATAATTGCTTCCATATGTTTTCTTTAATTTATTTAATATATGTTACAGTATTTCGTTGTAACATACGAATACTTTTTATGTAATAATTTAAATTCTATTATAAAAAGATGTATATCACACACGCCTTCATGAATACAGAAACCCTCATCATGCGGTTACAAATTACTTTGTATTTTCAAATAAAAGAATAAGTTTCCAAACATAACCATTGTGTAAAAGTTCATAATGAATCGTTACCTTGTGTATAACAATATCGACTGAAAACAATAGCTGTGGAATATCCTCTGCCATGGCGATGACAATTGTAAATAAAAGTACCGAGGGTACAGAAGCTCACCTTAAAATGAATGATGTGGTAATATGGTTTAATTGTGTAACCATCTTTTATATGATAATTGATTATGGCTGCCATCATGATTTTTTTATCTTTTAAAATGCTATTCTTCTGTTGGAAACCACTAGAGCTTGAACAAACATTAATACAAGAATGATATAATCATGATTTGTTAACAAGCAGTAGGTTTTTGTATAACTTTTTTTTATATCTATGGCTAAATTGGTGACCATCTTGGACTTTTTAATCTTCAAAATGCTACTTTTATGTGGGCATCTGTATTAATTTCATTATAATATCTTGATTGGTTTAGGAGTATTCATTTAGTCACACTCTCAACTTCCAAAGAACTAAAAAGATGATGCACATAAACATTTGGAATATATCTCTCTGACACAAATCACAAATTCAGCTAGTGATAGGTCCAATTGCCAAAGTAAACTGTCCAGGTCAATGTCTCATGTAATTCTAACTGAAGATTTCTGAATATCTTAAATCTTGACATATGTTAGTGCAATCTGATTGGTCAGAATAGGCTAGCAACATGGGGGTTTATGCTAATTACTAGATATGCTGACCTATGATGACCTCTTGCACCTGCATGTATAGCTTATGTAACTTATCCTCTTATGTAAGTTACTGTTATTCCAAATAGTGAGTGTCCTCCCCTCATTTCAATATGCAATACAGATACTCTTTAGAGGAGAGTTGCAGGAGAGGGGCTGGAAGGATAGATGGGGAAAGGGGGGGGGGGGGGATAAGGGGGGATAGAAGGATTGTGGGATAGAAGAGAGGTTTGCAATGGAAGGACAGGAGAAATAAAAGTACCGAGGGTACAGAAGCTCACCTTAAAATGAATGATGTGGTAATATAGTTTAATTGTGTAACCATATTTTATATGATAATTGATTATGGCTGCCATCATGATTTTTGTATCTTTTAAAATGCTAGTCTTCTGTTGGAAAAAATTAGAGCACGAACAAACATTAATACAAGAATGTTAATAAATCATGATTTGTTAACAAGCAGTAGGTTTTTGTATAACTTTTTTGTATATCTATGGCTGAATTGGTGACCATCTTGTATTTTTTAATCTTCAAAATGTTACTTATATGTGGGCATCCATATTAATTTCATTATCTTGATTGGTTTAGGAGTATTCATTTAAATGTCAATCAATAATAACAGGTTTTGTGACTCTTGAAGTCAAGAAATAGTCCCGAAAATCTCAAGAATTCTTTCTTAAAAGTACTTGTACAGTACCAAAGTTTTCAAACACAATCACAAAAGTCAACAAACTGGTTAATCCAATGTTAGATTAGTCACACTCTCAACTTCCAAAGAACTAAAAAAAGATGCACATAAACATTTGGAATATATCCCTCTGACACAAATCACAAATTCAACTAGTGATAAGTCCAATTGCCAAAGTAAACTGTCCAGGTCAATGTCTCATGTGATTCTAACTGAAGATTTCTGAATATCTTAAATCTTGACATATGTTAGTGCAATCTGATTGGTCAGAATAGGCTAGCCACATGGGGGTTTATGCTAATTACTAGATATGATGACCTGTGATGACCTCTTGCACCTGCATGTAGCTTATGTAACTTATCCTCTTATGTAAGTTACTGTTATTCCATAATGTGAGTGTCTTCCCCTTAATTCAGTATGCAATACAGATATTAGGAGGGGAGTTGCAGGAGAGGGGCTGGAGGATAGGAGGGGAAAGGAGGGATAGAAGAGAGGTTTGCAATGGAAGGACAGGAAAGGAAAGGGGAGGAGGGGAAGGGGGGATAGAAGGGGTAGATAATCATCGTTCAGATCGTAATCAGATCCCTCACTGGCTATGTTATTTGGCCTTTTATGAAGTGTCAGGAATTATGTAACCCACTGATATCATTAGATGTTTTATTTAAAAGGATTTATTAAAACACTCATGGTTCAGGCTGTTCGCAGATAAAGATGATTCATACAGTTTTTTGTAACTGTATTTATAGTGTTGATAAATATTACAACAAGTGCATCAATACAAATATAAACACATTCATTTGATTGACCAGGAAATGTATTCTTTTCAATGAATTTTATGAAATCTAATTGAAAATTCAATATAAATGACATATTGACCATCTTGGATTCTTGATAATAAAATGAATGCGTCTTTGTCAGGAATCACTATATAAAAAAATACTCACTTTTCAGAATGATATCTTAATTGATTTAGTAAGAGAAGTACTTGGCCTGAAATCTTATTGAAAAATAATGACTTCTATGTTGACATGTTGTTCCGAGAGCCCCTTCAGCATGATACAATTATCATTTAGTTTTACAGGTTTTCATAAAACATATGGTATTGGAACTGGAACCTGATACAAATTACCTCTTTCTACAATAACTTATGTAGATTACTGTACATAAAAGCAGATTCTTCACTTATTAATATTAACTCATCTTGCAGATTGTTGTACACAAAAGCTGATTCTTGACTTGTTTAAATTGTTATTTGTAAAAAGTATTATTATTAATAGAATACAAGTATACTTTTCATAAAGTCAATTTATATACTTTCCATAAAGTCCATTGCTTAGACATGATAATTGCCATACATCATTATGTTGTATTTATCAATTACCCATAAGTAAAGATAACTAAGCAACATACAAGCAGGCAGGGCTGCTAGCCCCAGATCCTTAAGGAGAGTGTAGCAATTTGGGGATTTGGCTTTGTGTATTTGGAGAAGAATAGTGTGCTGAGCATGTAAACCTGAACTCTGGCTAAGCCCTTATGTGTGGTATTTAAAAACTTGACGGGAGAGAACATGCATTGTTGTGAAAAATATATATAATTTCACAAAACATAGTTAGCTTATGTCCTAAATTGATTTTGTGTCAAGAAGAACTTCTGTTAGATATAGAAATGGTATAAATATGAGTAAACACAGGAAATGGAACCTGATACAAAATAACTCTTTCCACATCAACTTATCATGAAGATTGCTAAACACAAAACTTATTGATGACAACTTTTGTGTAAGTTGTTATTCTTAGAAAGAACATATCACTGTCATGAGATTACAAGTCTAATTTCCATAACTCTTATTGTATACACATGGCCATATAGCATATTGCTCTGCAATATCAATTGGGTCAGATTATGCAACAGACTAGCAGCTGACACTGTGATGCTTGCAGCCTGTATCAGGATGTGTATTAGAATAAACACTGTGGACTCTAGAGGCATATCTGAACTCTGGTTGACCCCTTATGTGTGGTATTTAAAGGAATATAAGGGAGATACCATTGTTTAAAATTTAACATGATGTTTAATGTGATTGGGTTTTTGCAGCTAGTTGCCATGAAGATTTTAAGCAAATTAATTAATTATGTTTGTCTTATATATCTTAATTTTTTTTTAAAAACACTTAAAAATATAGAGCAACTTGCATGACAATCTTAAATATTCCATATTCAAGATAATATTATGATTAGTAAGTTCAAATTAGAGAATTTATTTGATGCAAGTGATC
Source organism: Steromphala cineraria (assembly GCA_916613615.1). Taxonomy (NCBI): domain Eukaryota; kingdom Metazoa; phylum Mollusca; class Gastropoda; order Trochida; family Trochidae; genus Steromphala; species Steromphala cineraria. The sequence goes on along the minus strand of OU744732.1, from coordinate 8,689,977 downwards.
ACTTGATGAAAGCTTAAAATTTAATAATAATGATGTGTCATTGCAGCTGAAAAGTCAATATGGCTGCTTTTGCGGCCATCTTGGATTCTCAAAACTGAAACGTCTACCTTTCTGTGCGGAATCACTATAGGTATAACATACTACAATTTAGAAAGTATATCTAGATTGGTTTAGGAGAAGTAGTCTTTTTCATGAAATCTAATTGAAAATTCAATATGGCTCCCATGGCAGCCATCTTGGATTCTCAAAACTGGAACATCTACCTTTCTGTGAGGAATCACCTTGGGTATAACATACTACAATTTCAGAATGGTATCTGGATTTGTATAGGAGGAGTAGTCTTTTTCGTGAAATCTAATTGAAAATTCAATATGGCTGCACTGGTGGCCATCTTGGATTCTCAAAACTGAAACATCTACCTTTCTGTGAGGAATCACCATGGGTATAATATACTACAATTTCAGAATGATATCTGGATTCGTATAGGAGGAGTAGTCTTTTTCATGAAATCTAATTGAAAATTCAATATGGCTGCACTGGCAGCCATCTTGGATTCTCAAAACTGAAACATCTATCTTTCTGTGAGGAATCACCATGGGTATAACATACTACAATTTCAGAATGGTATCTGTATTCGTATAGGAGGAGTAGTCTTTTTCATGAAATCTAATTGAAAATTCAATATGGCTGCCATGACGGCCATCTTGGATTCTCAAAACCGAAACGTCTACCTTTCTGTGAGGAATCACCATGGGTATAACATACTACAATTTCAGAATGGTATCTGGATTGGTAAAGGAGGAGTAGTCTTTTTCATGAAATCTAATTGAAAATTCAATATGGCTGCCATGGCGGCCATCTTGGATTCTCAAAACTGAAACATCTACCTTTCTGTGAGGAATCACCATGGGTATAACATACTACAATTTCAGAATGATATCTGGATTCGTTTAGGAGGAGTAGTCTTTTTCCTGAAAGTTTACGGACGGACAGACAGACAGACGGACGGACGGACGGACAGACAGACGGACGACGGACGAAGCGCCATGACATAAGCTCACATTTACTTTGTAAAGGTGAGCTAAAAAGGGGAGGAGGGAAAGGGGGGATAGAAGGGGTGGGGGTAGAAGAGAAGTTTGCAATTGAAATAATCTGGAGGTCAACTCAGTAATATGTTTATTTTAGTATCTTAACTAACAGAGAGAATTGGTGAGAAAGACTTTGTAAAAAAAGAATTGTTCAGACAGCTGTTCAATTAGTTTTGAAGATGAATATTAAATGATATCTTTTATTAGCATGACAAACAAAATAAAAGATAATTTGTTTGTTCATGAACCAAAATTTTCAATTTGGAATAAATTAATTGCATGGGAACAAAGGACTAAAAACCTAACAGTTACTGAGTTAGTGTTGGGAGTGAACAAATTTAATCATTTTAAATGCTTTTGAAAAGGATTTGTTTGAATTGAATGATCATTATAATTATCTAGATAATCATTGTTCAGACCGTAATCAGATATAGATGATTATAAAATGTATATTTATCCCTCACTGGTTATGTTATTTGCCATATATGAAGTGTCAGGAATTATGTAAAACGGAAAGGATTTATTAAAACAGTCATGCTTCAGGCTGTTCGCAGATAAAGATGATTCATACAGTTTTTTGTAACTGTATTTATAGTGTTGATAAATATTACAACAAGCGTATCAATACAAATATAATGACATTGATTTGATTGATCAGGAAATGTATTCTTTTCAATGAATTTCATGAAATCTAATTGAAAATTCAATATATAATTGACATATTGACCATCTTGGATTCTTGATAATAAAATAAATGTGTCTTTGTCAGGAATCACTATATAAAAAAATACTCACTTTTCAGAATGATATCTAATTGATTTAGTAGGAGTAGTACTTGGCCTGAAATCTAATTGAAAAATAATGACTTCTATGATGACATGTTGTTCCCAGAACCCCTTCAGCATGATACAATTATCATTTATTTTTACAGGTATTTATAAAACACATGGTATTATCATGTAGATTACTGAACATAAAAGCAGATTCTTGACTTGTTAATATTAACTCATCGTGCAGATTGTTGTACACAAAAGCTGATTCTTGACTTGTTTAAGTTATTTGTAAAAAGTATTACTATTTATATACTTTCCATAAAGTCCATTATGTTCTATTTACCAATTAGGTCAGGATTACTATGCAATATACAAGCAGGCAGGGCTGCTAGCCCCAGAGAGTGTAGCAATTTGTGTACATGTATTTGGCTTTGTGTACGTATATTTGGAGAAGCATCCTAGTGTGCTGAGCTTGTAAACCTGAACTCTTGCTAAGCCCTTATGTGTGGTATTAAAAGACTTGACGGGAGAGAACATGAATTGTTGTGAAAAATAAATATAATTTCACAAAATATAGTTAGCTTATGTCCTAAATTGATTTTGTGTCAAGAAGAACTTCTTTTAGATATAGAAATGGTACAAATATGAGTAAAACACAGGAACTGGAACCTGATGCAAAATAACTCTTTCCACATCAACTTATCATGTAGATTGCTAAACACAAAACAAGTGGCAAGTTTTGTGTAAGTTGTTATTCTTAGAAAGAACATATCACTGTCATGAGAATACAAGTCTAATTTCCATAACTCTTATTGCATACACATGGCCATATAGCATAATGCTCTACCATATCAATTGGGTCAGGTTGATTATGCAACAGACTAGCAGCTGACACTATGATGCTAGCAGCCTGTATTGGGATGTGTATTAGACAGCATAGTGGACTCAACAGAAATATCTGAACTCTGGTTGACCCCTTATGTGTGGTATTTAAAGGAATATAAGGGAGATACCATTGTTCAAAATCTAACATGATGTTTAATGTCATTGGGTTTTTGCAGCTAGTTGCCATAAATATTTTAAACAAATTAATTAATTACCGGGTATGTTTGTCTTTCATCTTAATGTTTTAGAAACACTTACAAATATAGAACAACTTGCATGACAATCTTAAATATTCCATATTCAAGATAATATTATGATCAGTAAGTTCAAATTAGAGAATGTATATAGTGCGAGTGATCACTTGATGAAAGCTTAAAATTTAGTAATAATGATGTGTCTTCTGCAGCTGAAAAGTCAATATGGATGCTATCACAGCCATCTTGGATTCTCAAAACTGAAACGTCTACCTTTGTGGGAGGAATCACAATAGGTATAACATACTACAATATGAAAATGATATCTAGATTGGTTTAGGAGAAGTAGTAATTTTCATGAAATCTCATTGAAAATTCAATATGGCTGCTATCGCGGCCATCTTGGATTCTCAAAACTGAAACGTCTACCTTTCTGTGCGGAATCACCATAGTTATAACATACTACAATTTCAGAATGATATCTAGATTGGTTTAGAAAGAGTAGTCTTTTCATGAAATCTAATTGAAAATTCAATATGGCTGCCATAGTGGCCATCTTGGATTCTCAAAACTGAAACGTCTACCTTTCTGTGAGGAATCACCATGGGTATAACATACTACAATTTCAGAATGATATCTAGATTGATTTAGAAAGAGTAGTCTTTTCATGAAATCTAATTGAAAATTCAATATGGCTGCCATAGTGGCCATCTTGGATTCTCAAAACTGAAACGTCTACCTTTCTGTGAGGAATCACCATGGGTATAACATACTACATTTTCAGAATGATATCTGCATTCGTTTAGGAGGAGTAGTCTTTTTCGTGAAATCTAATTGAAAATTCAATATGGCTGCCATGGCGGCCATCTTGGATTCTCAAAACTGAAACGTCTACCTTTCTGTGAGGAATCACCATGGGTATAACATACTACAATTTCAGAATGATATCTGGATTCGTTTAGGAGGAGTAGTCTTTTTCGTGAAATCTAATTGAAAATTCAATATGGCTGCCATAGCGGCCATCTTGGATTCTCAAAACTGAAACGTCTACCTTTCTGTGAGGAATCACCATGGGTATAACATACTACAATTTCAGAATGATATCTGGATTCGTTTAGGAGGAGTAGTCTTTTTCGTGAAATCTAATTGAAAATTCAATATGGCTGCCATGGCGGCCATCTTGGATTCTCAAAACTGAAACGTCTACCTTTCTGTGAGGAATCACCATGGGTATAACATACTACAATTTCAGAATGATATCTGGATTCGTTTAGGAGGAGTAGTCTTTTTCCTGAAAGTTTACGGACGGACGGACAGACAGACAGACGGACGGACGGACGGACAGACAGACGGACGACGGACGAAGCGCCATGACATAAGCTCACATTTACTTTGTAAAGGTGAGCTAAAAAGCTGTAGGTAAATGTTGCTCTCAAAAATTAAATGACGGTGATAAAGCCTTTACTTGTATAAACATATTTTTCGTGAATATTCCGTTACCATTTGTTTTCATTATAATCAATACTTTTTGACAGGTGTATCTTCGGGGTAGTGTTTTATTAGTCTCCTTTACAATACCCACAGAAACATCTTTAAAAATATAATTTTCTGAAATGTTAACTGTTGCTTATGAGCATTAACACTTGATACACAGTCGGTCTTATTGATCATCACACAAGGAAATGTTATTTACATCAGAGAGATGAAATCTTTTGGTTTTTAAATTGTCATAACAAACGATTTGGTTTTGCAAACAAGAGGTGTACTTTTATAAATGTATCGTTTATGCTGTAACCTGTATTGTACAATCCTGGTGACACAATAATAAAATAATTTTCTTCTTCTTTTTTTTCTTTCTTCAAGATATTGTTGGTATTTCATATTTTATTAACTATATTCGCACAGTCAAACTAGATGCTGTACTCTACATGTATGGACCTTTAAAATTCCTATCGTCATGTGCAATTTTTATTATGATGAAATATATTCATATTATACATTCATACGGCTTAGTATTAAATTGCTTTTTTTGCTTTGATATTTGAATATGAAAGGGAAAGACAAGAACCAAATCTATCAATATGCATTTATTTTCAGCTAAAAAAATCACATATATTTTTAGTCTACTACTGCAAAATCCAATGCATATTATGTAATGGGTTTAAACAACGGGTAACAAGCTTACTGTTTATCGATTGGTTACTCGTTATCACGTGCCGTACCGGGAGTTACCTTTGTTAGTATAATTGGTCAGTGAACACTCACGTGATTTATGGTATTGAAATATAATCAACCGTCAATACTTCTCTATCCGGTGATTGGCAACCCCAGCTGAAGAACTCTCTGAAAAGCTCATTGACTCTGTTCAGGTAAGCAATATTTCTTTACATTTAATGCTTCCCATTTCATTCCTTTTATTTTGAGAATCATTAGGTTTTAACAAAAATCGTTTACAATTTATAAAGGGAGGACTGTTATCGTTGTATCAACTGAGTATTACACTTATCAGGTATACTTTGCATGTGAGTTTAACAAATCTTTTTTAAAGCTTAACCTAACAAGTAGAAAACTGGTATAATCGATAGACATGAATAAACTGTAGATTTTAAGTAATGATGTAGGATTTTAGGGAGACAAGGCTAAAGCAACAGTGATCATAGGATGTAATGGCAACTTTGAGAGTTAACAACAGTTCAGTGATTGTTGTTAGTCATGATCAAAGTGCTCTTTCTCTAAATTAAAAGTTTAAATAACCACTAACATATTTCTCTCTTTTCTTTAAATTATATTAAAGTCTGATTACAATATTGTATAGTTCGTCAAAGGTCGCTACTCAAATATATTTAGTTTGGTAATGAAAGCCGTTTTTAATGCCACTTTTGTTCAGTGTATAAAATAGATTGGAAACCTAGCCTGTCCTGAAAATTAATTGGTCAATTCCTAAGGGGAAAATGAAGAAAAACATTGAAAAGTTACCAGTCCTGACCAAAAACTAAGCAGTCCTGGCAAAAAGTAGCCAGTCACGGACTGGCGGACGGGCTATGTTTTAAACACTGTTTTGTTGGACCTATATTCCCACAAACCAATGAATGCATGACTGCCCGTCACTGGTCACACCCCCTTTTTCTGACGCCTTAAACAGAATCGGCTTAGTTATCAACAATACCTCAAAAAAAATTCAGAAAATGTTTTATACTCAGTTATATAAATCATTTGACGATGTAATATTACTAGGTAAGCATTTGGTGTAAAAAAAGATATCCACATCAATGGTAATCATTTAGGAAGTATTTCAGGTGAAATGATGACACGTTAATCTGTACCGTCACACCCGTGCGAGTTTTATGACCCCAAACCCAGGTTGTTTTTTTACAGCAGATAATTACGCTGTCTTAATGAAAGGCTAATTTAAGGTGGACAAATTAACACAAATCAAGCCCAGTTTTTATTTTGTTGAAAAAAATAAAATCTAGAAGTGATAAAGGTTAGTGGATGTTTAAATAATTACACAAGTTATCTCAATAGGCTAAAACATGGCAAGTTGATTTTAATCCTGGTAAGGCTGATGCAATTCTATTCTCACGTAAAAGTAGTCAAACGCCAAACTAGTCTTATAATATATGGAGTAGATATTAATGAAGTTGATCAACATAAGCATTGAGGAATAATTTATGAACTAGTTGAAAGGGTAAGTCCCTTAGTAAATGCCTTCATAGACATAAGTTTAGATTGTCGAGGAAGTCATTACTGCAAATCTTACATATTGCCAATTTTTGATTGATTTTGATTTGATTGATGTTCGCCAATTGGGATAACTGTACACAGAACAAGAGAATTATCGTAAGTTTGCATTTAGTTGTTTTGCGACCAAACTGAGGAACAAGTCATGCATTGATATAACAAAATATATAAAGAAACGAACTGTAACCGACGATATTTTAACAAAATTAGCTTGTTTTATAAAGTGGTCAAAACTAAAACAAATTTAACTACGGGTTGGATCCTCACGTGAATAAACATCCAATCAGACTCTAGAAATAAAACAATCATTATCATAACAGATTGACCTTAAAATAACAAGATGCACAACTACATACGCTAGCAATTTTAGAACAAACACGTGCAATTGATTTCTTTGGACATACACATTTTTATAATCTATTGAATAACTGGCTATTCCATGCCCCTCGCTTGCGTTTTTCATTCATATTTGAATTTAATGCACAATAATCTCTTTGCATGTGTTATTCTGTCGTGTAAAGTTTGTATGCTGTTAAACGTTTTTCATTCTAAAATTATGTTTCAAAGAGAGTTAAATACGTAAAAAGTATTATAAAGGTTAATTTGCGTACATGTATGTAATAATGTGACATTCTACATGTACGACATATTAATTCTGTTTTGTTTACAAATAGGCTTGTTTGTGTGTTCAACAAGTCAAATAAAGTTACAATTTGTTTTTACGTTTTGTTGAATGCCTCACACCGTTTAGGAACCGACAGTATTAATACAAGATACATTTTATAGACAGACAGACATAAATAAAATATCTGTCCGTCTGTCTACATTTCATATCATATTTAGAATATTCATTCAGGGCAAAATGTTCAAGCTATGAAGTTACAGGACTTGCTCACCAGAAATATAGACCACGCCCATCACTTGTGAACAGATTTACGATCAAAAGACAAGTGACTGTTTATTCATATGTCAATAAACTATAGATGAACAAATCACCTTAAATTACCAACAACAATGGTGAAAATTACAAGATAACGTCTCTGAAATCTCTGATTGATATCCCCGACTGATCTACATGAAACAATCAGAACTTTATGGTAGACTAGACAGTTTCCTTTCATCCCGTCTCGGTAGATGAGGGGTACTGTGAGCTAATTGGCGTCGCTAGAGCGGGCAGTTACGCTGACAAGGGGCCTAGGCGTTGAGCCATGAAGTATGTCCAGGGGTTAATGAGTTAAAAAGTTACAGGCATTTTTCATGTTGTTTTGTTAAGCTTGTCGGTGTTTACTTATTTATTTAGATGAACTATATATTATGTTAAACAATCATTCTTTATTGTGTTGGCGTTTGTATAGATAACTATATAACTATATAATATTCACCATGACATGTTCTACATCTTGTATTTTGGAGCGGTATTAACATAAGCTTTTAGATTTACCAATCCAATCCTTCATTGAAATACATATTTTTAAACCATTTACAATGAAACTTATTGCATGCACCAAGTAAAGATACAGGTTAATAGAATGACATGAATCATGACAATAGTTAAAATGCATTTCATCCTTTGTTGTAATTCAAATAAGTAACAAATGTAAGGCATCATGGGTTTTCACAACATAGACACAAGATTACACATAAGTCAGAATTCACACGTTACAGACACATTAACAAAAGTAGAGTTCATCAATATCTCGCATGGGCAATTCTGGCCTAAATGCACGCAATATTTAATGAGCCATGTTATGGATCATAATAAAATGTTATTGGTATTTGTTTGTTTAGCATTATTTAGTGCTGTACTTTCTGTTTTAGTTATAAACAAGGATTTGTGTAGAACATAATAATTACATATTTTAAAGTTGGATGAAAGTCTCTCACAGGTATCTACACGGTTAATAAATGCTTCTTTTTCTTGAAGATGTACTTAACAAGAAACAAAGGTTCGAGGTATAACACATTTTAAACACATTAATGATATGTAACGATACTATACCTTAAGACATTAAATAAATTAGATAAAAAGAATAGAGACATTAATTCTTTAGTAATTCTTTAATGCCATTCAATTTTGAGAAATAGTTTCTAATGCACTTAATATGCAGTTTGTTAGTTTGTTATGTTCATATTTCTTACATCTGTTATAAGCCAAAAAGTGTTGCTTTACACAAAACTTATGCAACATACAATCTAATGAAATATAAGTATATAAAAATAACAACTGCAACAAGCATAAGAAAAGCTCACTAACTCTTTGAGTATTCGGCTTCCACCCCTACCTAATTCCAATCCCCCGGTGCGACTGCAATTAACACTACCGGTAATCGCCTTATTGCAATTAGTGATGTCGTTAATGAGGCCTGTTAATGAGATCGAGCCATCAGGTGTTAAATGTGTATTCAAGCGTGAGGGGCAGCATATTTGCGGTCGCTGCATATGAGTTCATTTAAAGCTATTGCCTCTCAGAAGATGGTCTTGTTAACTTTGGAATGCTGTAAAACATTACATAAAAGTGATGTTTAATTCGTGGTTTTTTTTACATTAGCGTTTGGAACTTGGTATGTAGAAAGAGAGTTGTTTCCCCTAAGTCGGCAGCGCTCTCTCGGATGGCATACTGAAACTAGATTAAAGAAATGTAAAACTTTAGAAGATCAACGTAATAGTAGATCACGTTGGGTCTTGGGAATTGTAAAACTATTTGTAAATATTACATCGATTTCACTTCATAATTAACATTCTGGCCACTTGGCTCGTACGGCTGTTAAAACAGCGATTTGCAAATATAACGTTAGCCACTTTCTTTAACATTACCAACAAGACTTCTGATGATAGTTCATGTAATCCAATTGGCAATTTATTAGAAAGCATCTCACGTTTTGTGGTGTAAATAAATGTTTCTCATTGTTATGATTCTACAAATTGGTATTGATTATTGGTAGTTTAGATTTCCTCAGATTGACTTACCTCAAGTAAGAAATGTGTATGTTTTATGAAAGGATATATCAGGCACCGTTGTGAGAAGACAGGGTGATGTTATATTAACAATATAATTTCATTTCAATTATTATCACTATATGTTATATAAACGCAATGGTGTCACAGTGCTGTGACATCACCACATTAGAGTTTTCAGACAGGAGAAGTGTTGAGAGATATTAAATGTCATGTAAACTTTGGATTTTAGATGATAGATAAAATCTTACCCATGTGTCTTCTAATATCAAATATATCACACTCTTTGATAAAAGTCAAACTATTTGTAACTTTCATCTACTCGTGTTGACATATTTGATATCGATAACGGTGTATGTATGTACATGTATGTTTCTGTGTATATATGTTTCTATGTGTGTATGTGTATGTACTGATATATGTTTGTATGTGTATGTATGGTTGGTTTGGATGTATCTATTATGTATATGTGAATATTTGTGTCTATCTGTTCTGATGTCTATGTTTCGCATTGAGTGAATTTATAAAAAAATTTAATATACATGTATGTAATGTACACTTTGTCTTTAAGATACTTTTACTGCATATATTATGTATTAATCAAGGTGTTATTTATGCCTCCAGGCCTGGCGTTTGTATTTTAACTGTACCCTAAATCTTCTTTTAAGCAAATAACACATGACACTTTAGTAAACTATATTATTATTAATGATTCAAAGTTTCTAGGCCTATTTCTTCTGAAGTGGGAATTAATTAGGCCAGGAAGCATTGAGTCCTGATTTGGGTTCACAGTACCACAGACATTCATAAATCAAAGTGGCTGTATCTAAAATTCAGTACGGTTTAAAACTGAAGTCAATTTACAGACAGAACTAGAATCTTACCAATGAAGTACTGAAATGATAATTTAAATGAGCTAATCCTTCCATAAGTCTTCCATAATTATTTACAAACGAAATCAATCATTAAAGGGGCAGTAGCACATTATATTGAAAACATAAGGTGATGTCGGGAATGTGAAACTTGAAATTCCATCTGCTTCCAATTGAAAGACAATGTATTTAAACTAAATGAAGCAGTTATAAATCAAATAAATAATATAAAGTACAACCAAACATCTTTTTTTACACAAAATGAATGAAAGGGTTTACACAAAAATGGCCACAAAAAGTCTTCATGTGAATCTTTATAATTTGTTCTCTGACTTTTGAATATTGTATTGAGTTATGCTACTTTAAAAATAATACATACTTACATAAAAATAATAGAATTAGCTCAAGAAGTAGAATATTGAACATGACATAGTCTTTGTTCACTGTCTATGGATGTTAATTTATGGTACCCAAAATATAGCAAATTCATCTGACTCAAATATAAATGATGCAACTGATTACTTGAACGAGTCCTTTTGGTAAAAAGTAACTGCTATTGAATTCATTGTTGAAAAAGCGGCAGGATAAAGGTATTATATGTAAATTTGTATGGATAATAATGGGTTAATATTTACTTATGAATATTGATGAATACTTAATAATTTTCTACCTTTTTTCCATGCAAATATCTTGAAGAAAGAAACCTGTATCAATTGTATCATCCTGACAATGAATTGCATCAGTCAGCAAAGAGGATAAGAGCAAAGCAGAAGGACTACTGGACTGAAAACGAGGGTAAGATCAAGTTGGAGTCTCCTAATGTCAAGGTGATGTCTTTACACAATGCTTACTATAACAGTTGGCAAGAAGGAGAAGACCTCATCCTTTATGCGAGGTCAGTGCATCAAGAAAAAATTTGAAGAGGAATTAGCCATATGGGACAAAACATGTTTGTGGTTGTCCAGGAGACAGATTCATGTCCTGCTGATAGTTAGTGAGTAACAAGGAAACAACTCATTTTATTATGAATCGTGTTGCAATAAATGTCAGTAGGAAAATGATAATGTGACCGATTCAAGAACTGAACTATTACAATTATTACAACATATATACATGTTAGAATGTAAGATTTATTTTCACAATCAGGTCACTGATTATTTTAAATAACTAAACGATTGAATGAATAGTAAATATTGCATGAATTTATTATTGTAAATGACTAAATGAATGAAAAGTGTATATGACATGAATTTATGATTGTATATAAATAAACCTGTTAATGTTATTGTCTTTTCTTATTATTTTGATATAATGTATATTGAACTAAAGTAGTTAAAGACAAAAACTCTATATATTCAAAATAGAAGACAGATATTAGATACCCGACCTGAAACATTTTATCTTCAACTTATCTTTAACTTCAACAATATTCATCTTTAAGAAACATAATTCAAACTCAACAAAATTCTCCAATCCTCAATTTAAAATATTGAATTGCATTTTTAAAAACGATTCAGTAATATGTCAGCTTTGAAAACAAGTGACAGAACGCATTCAAGATTTGTTGTTCATAACATGACGGACTCCCAGTATAAAAAAGTATGTTATTGATCCTTTTTTCCACTCAAATAACACAACAAAAATGATTAATTATATATCTCTATTCATTAATCAACAACAAACACAACAACTAAGAACTCAACAAGATTCTAGAATCCTGAATACTACCAATAAAAAATATGAAATATGATTTTATTAGTGCTTCAACTTACTCATTAAAATATATGCAAGCTTTTAAAAAACCATATTATGACTGCTTACTTCATTGAAATGACACAACAGATATATCAATTGCTGAACACAAATTTATGTGGGTTTTTCAATTAGATCATTGGATTCTCAAGTAAAAAGATGTAATAAGATTTTACTAGCGCTTCAATGATTTGTCAGTTTTGGAAATATGGCTTTGGAAAGGCGTCCTTTCCAAACGTTGGAAAGGACGCCTTTCCGTCTTTGGAAAGGACGCCTTTAATTCTTTGGAAAGTTTTGGAAAGAACGTTCGTTACTCCAGTGAGTCTACCCCTGTACATAAGCAAAGTGCAATATACGCTCTGACATTTATTCACACAGCTATTTGATAGCTGCAAGGTGCCAGCTCCCAGTTCCCTATTCAAAGTGTAAATCTGGCACTGGGTTTAATATTCAACTTTAGTCTCGTTTAGTCTCGTTCAGTCTACCAGTCTACCCCTGTACATAAGCAAAGTGCAATATACGCTCTGACATTTATTCACACAGCTATTTGATAGCTGCAAGGTGCCAGCTCCCAGTTCCCTATTCAAAGTGTAAATCTGGCACTGGGTTTAATATTCAACTTTAGTCTCGTTTAGTCTCGTTCAGTCTACCAGTCTACCCCTGTACATAAGCAAAGTGCAATATACGCTCGGACATTTATTCACACAGCTATTTGATAGGTGAAAGGTGCCAAATCCTAGTTCCCTATTCAAAGTGTAAATCTGGCACTGGGTTCCTTATTCAACTTTAGACTTGTTCAGTCTATCAGTCTACCCCTGTACATAAGCAAAGTGCAATATACGCTCGGACATTTATTCACACAGCTATTTGATAGGTGAAAGGTGCCAAATCCTAGTTCCCTATTCAAAGTGTAAATCTGGCACTGGGTTCCTTATTCAACTTTAGACTTGTTCAGTCTATCAGTCTACCCCTGTACATAAGCAAAGTGCAATATACGCTCTGACATTTATGCACACAGCTATTTGATAGATGCAAGGTGCCAGCTCCCAGTTCCCTATTCAAAGTGTAAATCTGGCACTGGGTTCCTTATTCAACTTTAGACTTGTTCAGTCTACCAGTCTACCCCTGTACATAAGCAAAGTGCAATATACGCTCTGACATTTATGCACACAGCTATTTGATAGATGCAAGGTGCCAGCTCCTAGTTCCCTATTCAAAGTGTGAATCTGGCAACGGGTTCAATATTCAACTTTAGACTCGTTCAGTCTATCAGTCTTCCCCTGTACATAAGCAAAGTGCAATATACGCTCGGACATTTATGCACACAGCTATTTGATAGGTGCAAGGTGCCAGCTCCCAGTTCCCTATTCAAAGTGTTAATCTGGCATTGGGTTCCTTATTCAACTTTAGACTTGTTCAGTCTACCAGACTACCCCTGTACATAAGCAAAGTGCAATATATACTTGTAGATCTATGCACACAGCTATTTGATAGCTACAAGGTGCCAGCTCCAGTCTACCTATGTACATAAGCAAAGTGCAATATAAACTCGTAGATCTATGCACACAGCTATTTGATAGCTACAAGGTGCCAGCTCCCAGTTCCCTATTCAAAGTGTGAATCTGGCACCGGGTTCCATATTCAAATTAAGACTTGGTCACACCCATTTCAAGAAAGATATGTTTTATCATTGAATAAGCATATATTAAGTCTATGTCCAGTCTACCTATGTACATAAGCAAAATGCATTTTTTCCCGTTACATTGATGGGCAGAGCTATTTGATAGATACAAGGTGCCAGCTCCCAGTTCCCTTTTCAAAGTGTGAATCTGGCACCGGGTTCCATATTCAACTTAAGACTTGCTGACACCGATTTCAAGAAAGATATGTTTTATCATTGATAAGCATATATTAGGTCTATGTCCAGTCTACCTATGTACATAAGCAAAGTGCAATATATACTCGTACATCTATGCACACAGCTATTTGATAGCTACAAGGTGCCAGCTCCCAGTTCCCTATTCAAAGTGTAAATCTGGCACTGGGTTCCTTATTCAACTTTAGACTTGTTCAGTCTACCAGACTACCCCTGTACATAAGTAAAGTGCAATATATACTTGTAGATCTATGCACACAGCTATTTGATAGCTACAAGGTGCCAGCTCCAGTCTACCTATGTACATAAGCAAAGTGCAATATAAACTCGTAGATCTATGCACACAGCTATTTGATAGCTACAAGGTGCCAGCTCCCAGTTCCCTATTCAAAGTGTGAATCTGGCACCAGGTTCCATATTCAACTTAAGACTTGGTCACACCCATTTCAAGAAAGATATGTTTTATCATTGAATAAGCATATATTAAGTCTATGTCCAGTCTACCTATGTACATAAGCAAAATGCATTTTTTCCCGTTACATTGATGGGCAGAGCTATTTGATAGCCACAAGGTGCCAGCTCCCAGTTCCCTTTTCAAAGTGTGAATCTGGCACCGGGTTCCATATTCAACTTAAGACTTGCTGACACCGATTTCAAGAAAGATATGTTTTATCATTGATAAGCATATATTAGGTCTATGTCCAGTCTACCTATGTACATAAGCAAAGTGCAATATATACTCGTACATCTATGCACACAGCTATTTGATAGCTACAAGGTGCCAGCTCCCAGTTCCCTATTCAAAGTGTAAATCTGGCACTGGGTTCCTTATTCAACTTTAGACTTGTTCAGTCTACCAGACTACCCCTGTACATAAGTAAAGTGCAATATATACTTGTAGATCTATGCACACAGCTATTTGATAGCTACAAGGTGCCAGCTCCAGTCTACCTATGTACATAAGCAAAGTGCAATATAAACTCGTAGATCTATGCACACAGCTATTTGATAGCTACAAGGTGCCAGCTCCCAGTTCCCTATTCAAAGTGTGAATCTGGCACCGGGTTCCATATTCAACTTAAGACTTGCTGACACCGATTTCAAGAAAGATATGTTTTATCATTGAATAAGCATATATTAGGTCTATGTCCAGTCTACCTATGTACATAAGCAAAGTGCAATATATACTCGTAGATCTATGCACACAGCTATTTGATAGCTACAAGGTGCCAGCTCCCAGTTCCCTTTTCAAAGTGTGAATCTGGCACCGGGTTCCATATTCAACTTAAGACTTGCTGACACCGATTTCAAGAAAGATATGTTTTATCATTGAATAAGCATATATTAGGTCTATGTCCAGTCTACCTATGTACATAAGCAAAGTGCAATATATACTCGTACATCTATGCACACAGCTATTTGATAGCTACAAGGTGCCAGCTCCCAGTTCCCTATTCAAAGTGTAAATCTGGCAACGGGTTCAATATTCAACTTTAGACTCGTTCAGTCTATCAGTCTTCCCCTGTACATAAGCAAAGTGCAATATACGCTCTGACATTTATGCACACAGCTATTTGATAGATGCAAGGTGCCAGCTCCCAGTTCCCTATTCAAAGTGTAAATCTGGCAACGGGTTCCATATTCAACTTTAGACTCTTTCAGTCTATCAGTCTACCCCTGTACATGAGCAAAGTGCAATATACGCTCTGACATTTATTCACACAGCTATTTGATAGCTGCAAGGTGCCAGCTCCCAGTTCCCTATTCAAAGTGTAAATCTGGCACTGGGTTTAATATTCAACTTTAGTCTCGTTTAGTCTCGTTCAGTCTACCCCTGTACATAAGCAAAGTGCAATATACGCTCTGACATTTATGCACACAGCTATTTGATAGATGCAAGGTGCCAGCTCCCAGTTCCCTATTCAAAGTGTTTATCTGGCACTGGGTTCCTTATTCAACTTTAGACTTGTTCAGTCTACCAGTCTACCCCTGTACATAAGCAAAGTGCAATATACGCTCTGACATTTATGCACACAGCTATTTGATAGATGCAAGGTGCCAGCTCCCAGTTCCCTATTCAAAGTGTAAATCTGGCAACGGGTTCAACATTCAACTTTAGACTCGTTCAGTCTATCAGTCTACCCCTGTACATAAGCAAAGTGCAATATACGCTCGGACATTTATGCACACAGCTATTTGATAGGTGCAAGGTGCCAGCTCCCAGTTCCCTATTCAAAGTGTTAATCTGGCATTGGGTTCCTTATTCAACTTTAGACTCGTTCAGTCTACCAGTCTACCCCTGTTCATAAGCAAAGTGCAATATACGCTCGGACATTTATGCACACAGCTATTTGATAGCTGCAAGGTGCCAGCTCCCAGTTCCCTATTCAAAGTGTTAATCTGGCACTGGGTTCCTTTTTCAAATTTAGACTCGTTCAGTCTACCAGTCTACCCCTGTACATAAGCAAAGTGCAATATACGCTCTGACATTTATGCACACAGCTATTTGATAGATGCAAGGTGCCAGCTCCCAGTTCCCTATTCAAAGTGTAAATCTGGCAACGGGTTCAACATTCAACTTTAGACTCGTTCAGTCTATCAGTCTACCCCTGTACATAAGCAAAGTGCAATATACGCTCGGACATTTATGCACACAGCTATTTGATAGGTGCAAGGTGCCAGCTCCCAGTTCCCTATTCAAAGTGTTAATCTGGCACTGGGTTCCTTATTCAACTTTAGACTCGTTCAGTCTACCAGTCTACCCCTGTACATAAGCAAAGTGCAATATACGCTCTGACATTTATGCACACAGCTATTTGATAGATGCAAGGTGCCAGCTCCCAGTTCCCTATTCAAAGTGTAAATCTGGCAACAGGTTCAATATTCAACTTTAGACTAGTTCAGTCTATCAGTCTACCCCTGTACATAAGCAAAGTGCAATATACGCTCGGACATTTATGCACACAGCTATTTGATAGCTGCAAGGTGCCAGCTCCCAGTTCCCTATTCAAAGTGTTAATCTGGCACTGGGTTCCTTTTTCAAATTTAGACTCGTTCAGTCTACCAGTCTACCCCTGTACATAAGCAAAGTGCAATATACGCTCTGACATTTATGCACACAGCTATTTGATAGATGCAAGGTGCCAGCTCCCAGTTCCCTATTCAAAGTGTAAATCTGGCAACGGGTTCAACATTCAACTTTAGACTCGTTCAGTCTATCAGTCTACCCCTGTACATAAGCAAAGTGCAATATACGCTCGGACATTTATGCACACAGCTATTTGATAGGTGCAAGGTGCCAGCTCCCAGTTCCCTATTCAAAGTGTTAATCTGGCACTGGGTTCCTTATTCAACTTTAGACTCGTTCAGTCTACCAGTCTACCCCTGTACATAAGCAAAGTGCAATATACGCTCTGACATTTATGCACACAGCTATTTGATAGATGCAAGGTGCCAGCTCCCAGTTCCCTATTCAAAGTGTAAATCTGGCAACAGGTTCAATATTCAACTTTAGACTAGTTCAGTCTATCAGTCTACCCCTGTACATAAGCAAAGTGCAATATACGCTCGGACATTTATGCACACAGCTATTTGATAGCTGCAAGGTGCCAGCTCCCAGTTCCCTATTCAAAGTGTTAATCTGGCACTGGGTTCCTTTTTCAACTTTAGACTCGTTCAGTCTACCAGTCTACCCCTGTACATAAGCAAAGTGCAATATACGCTCTGACATTTATGCACACAGCTATTTGATAGATGCAAGGTGCCAGCTCCTAGTTCCCTATTCAAAGTGTAAATCTGGCAACGGGTTCAATATTCAACTTTAGACTCGTTCAGTCTAACAGTCTTCCCCTGTACATAAGCAAAGTGCAATATAAGCTCGGACATTTATGCACACAGCTATTTGATAGATGCAAGGTGCCAGCTCCCAGTTCCCTATTCAAAGTGTAAATCTGGCACTGGGTTCCTTATTCAACTTTAGACTTGTTCAGTCTATCAGTCTACCCCTGTACATAAGCAAAGTGCAATATACGCTCTGACATTTATGCACACAGCTATTTGATAGATGCAAGGTGCCAGCTCCCAGTTCCCTATTCTAAGTGTAAATCTGGCACTGGGTTCCTTATTCAACTTTAGACTTGTTCAGTCTACCAGTCTACCCCTGTACATAAGCAAAGTGCAATATACGCTCTGACATTTATGCACACAGCTATTTGATAGATGCAAGGTGCCAGCTCCTAGTTCCCTATTCAAAGTGTAAATCTGGCAACGGGTTCAATATTCAACTTTAGACTCGTTCAGTCTATCAGTCTTCCCCTGTACATAAGCAAAGTGCAATATACGCTCGGACATTTATGCACACAGCTATTTGATAGGTGCAAGGTGCCAGCTCCCAGTTCCCTATTCAAAGTGTTAATCTGGCATTGGGTTCCTTATTCAACTTTAGACTCGTTCAGTCTACCAGTCTACCCCTGTTCATAAGCAAAGTGCAATAAACGCTCGGACATTTATGCACACAGCTATTTGATAGCTGCAAGGTGCCAGCTCCCAGTTCCCTATTCAAAGTGTTAATCTGGCACTGGGTTCCTTTTTCAAATTTAGACTCGTTCAGTCTACCAGTCTACCCCTGTACATAAGCAAAGTGCAATATACGCTCTGACATTTATGCACACAGCTATTTGATAGATGCAAGGTGCCAGCTCCCAGTTCCCTATTCAAAGTGTTAATCTGGCAACGGGTTCAACATTCAACTTTAGACTCGTTCAGTCTATCAGTCTACCCCTGTACATAAGCAAAGTGCAATATACGCTCGGACATTTATGCACACAGCTATTTGATAGGTGCAAGGTGCCAGCTCCCAGTTCCCTATTCAAAGTGTTAATCTGGCACTGGGTTCCTTATTCAACTTTAGACTCGTTCAGTCTACCAGTCTACCCCTGTACATAAGCAAAGTGCAATATACGCTCTGACATTTATGCACACAGCTATTTGATAGATGCAAGGTGCCAGCTCCCAGTTCCCTATTCAAAGTGTAAATCTGGCAACAGGTTCAATATTCAACTTTAGACTCGTTCAGTCTATCAGTCTACCCCTGTACATAAGCAAAGTGCAATATACGCTCGGACATTTATGCACACAGCTATTTGATAGCTGCAAGGTGCCAGCTCCCAGTTCCCTATTCAAAGTGTTAATCTGGCACTGGGTTCCTTTTTCAACTTTAGACTCGTTCAGTCTACCAGTCTACCCCTGTACATAAGCAAAGTGCAATATACGCTCTGACATTTATGCACACAGCTATTTGATAGATGCAAGGTGCCAGCTCCTAGTTCCCTATTCAAAGTGTAAATCTGGCAACGGGTTCAATATTCAACTTTAGACTCGTTCAGTCTAACAGTCTTCCCCTGTACATAAGCAAAGTGCAATATAAGCTCGGACATTTATGCACACAGCTATTTGATAGATGCAAGGTGCCAGCTCCCAGTTCCCTATTCAAAGTGTAAATCTGGCACTGGGTTCCTTATTCAACTTTAGACTTGTTCAGTCTATCAGTCTACCCCTGTACATAAGCAAAGTGCAATATACGCTCTGACATTTATGCACACAGCTATTTGATAGATGCAAGGTGCCAGCTCCCAGTTCCCTATTCAAAGTGTTAATCTGGCAACGGGTTCAACATTCAACTTTAGACTCGTTCAGTCTAACAGTCTTCCCCTGTACATAAGCAAAGTGCAATATAAGCTCGGACATTTATGCACACAGCTATTTGATAGATGCAAGGTGCCAGCTCCCAGTTCCCTATTCAAAGTGTAAATCTGGCACTGGGTTCCTTATTCAACTTTAGACTTGTTCAGTCTATCAGTCTACCCCTGTACATAAGCAAAGTGCAATATACGCTCTGACATTTATGCACACAGCTATTTGATAGATGCAAGGTGCCAGCTCCCAGTTCCCTATTCAAAGTGTTAATCTGGCACTGGGTTCCTTTTTCAAATTTAGACTCGTTCAGTCTACCAGTCTACCCCTGTACATAAGCAAAGTGCAATATACGCTCTGACATTTATGCACACAGCTATTTGATAGATGCAAGGTGCCAGCTCCCAGTTCCCTATTCAAAGTGTTAATCTGGCAACGGGTTCAACATTCAACTTTAGACTCGTTCAGTCTATCAGTCTACCCCTGTACATAAGCAAAGTGCAATATACGCTCGGACATTTATGCACACAGCTATTTGATAGGTGCAAGGTGCCAGCTCCCAGTTCCCTATTCAAAGTGTTAATCTGGCACTGGGTTCCTTATTCAACTTTAGACTCGTTCAGTCTACCAGTCTACCCCTGTACATAAGCAAAGTGCAATATACGCTCTGACATTTATGCACACAGCTATTTGATAGATGCAAGGTGCCAGCTCCCAGTTCCCTATTCAAAGTGTAAATCTGGCAACAGGTTCAATATTCAACTTTAGACTCGTTCAGTCTATCAGTCTACCCCTGTACATAAGCAAAGTGCAATATACGCTCGGACATTTATGCACACAGCTATTTGATAGCTGCAAGGTGCCAGCTCCCAGTTCCCTATTCAAAGTGTTAATCTGGCACTGGGTTCCTTTTTCAACTTTAGACTCGTTCAGTCTACCAGTCTACCCCTGTACATAAGCAAAGTGCAATATACGCTCTGACATTTATGCACACAGCTATTTGATAGATGCAAGGTGCCAGCTCCTAGTTCCCTATTCAAAGTGTAAATCTGGCAACGGGTTCAATATTCAACTTTAGACTCGTTCAGTCTAACAGTCTTCCCCTGTACATAAGCAAAGTGCAATATACGCTCGGACATTTATGCACACAGCTATTTGATAGATGCAAGGTGCCAGCTCCCAGTTCCCTATTCAAAGTGTAAATCTGGCACTGGGTTCCTTATTCAACTTTAGACTTGTTCAGTCTATCAGTCTACCCCTGTACATAAGCAAAGTGCAATATACGCTCTGACATTTATGCACACAGCTTTTTGATAGATGCAAGGTGCCAGCTCCCAGTTCCCTATTCAAAGTGTAAATCTGGCACTGGGTTCCTTATTCAACTTTAGACTTGTTCAGTCTACCAGTCTACCCCTGTACATAAGCAAAGTGCAATATACGCTCTGACATTTATGCACACAGCTATTTGATAGATGCAAGGTTCCAGCTCCTAGTTCCCTATTCAAAGTGTAAATCTGGCAACGGGTTCAATATTCAACTTTAGACTCGTTCAGTCTATCAGTCTTCCCCTGTACATAAGCAAAGTGCAATATACGCTTGGACATTTATGCACACAGCTATTTGATAGGTGCAAGGTGCCAGCTCCCAGTTCCCTATTCAAAGTGTTAATCTGGCATTGGGTTCCTTATTCAACTTTAGACTTGTTCAGTCTACCAGTCTACCCCTGTTCATAAGCAAAGTGCAATATACGCTCGGACATTTATGCACACAGCTATTTGATAGCTGCAAGGTGCCAGCTCCCAGTTCCCTATTCAAAGTGTTAATCTGGCACTGGGTTCCTTTTTCAAATTTAGACTCGTTCAGTCTACCAGTCTACCCCTGTACATAAGCAAAGTGCAATATACGCTCTGACATTTATGCACACAGCTATTTGATAGATGCAAGGTGCCAGCTCCTAGTTCCCTATTCAAAGTGTAAATCTGGCAACGGGTTCAATATTCAACTTTAGACTCGTTCAGTCTAACAGTCTTCCCCTGTACATAAGCAAAGTGCAATATACGCTCGGACATTTATGCACACAGCTATTTGATAGATGCAAGGTGCCAGCTCCCAGTTCCCTATTCAAAGTGTAAATCTGGCACTGGGTTCCTTATTCAACTTTAGACTTGTTCAGTCTATCAGTCTACCCCTGTACATAAGCAAAGTGCAATATACGCTCTGACATTTATGCACACAGCTATTTGATAGATGCAAGGTGCCAGCTCCCAGTTCCCTATTCAAAGTGTAAATCTGGCACTGGGTTCCTTATTCAACTTTAGACTTGTTCAGTCTACCAGTCTACCCCTGTACATAAGCAAAGTGCAATATACGCTCTGACATTTATGCACACAGCTATTTGATAGATGCAAGGTGCCAGCTCCTAGTTCCCTATTCAAAGTGTAAATCTGGCAACGGGTTCAATATTCAACTTTAGACTCGTTCAGTCTATCAGTCTTCCCCTGTACATAAGCAAAGTGCAATATACGCTCGGACATTTATGCACACAGCTATTTGATAGGTGCAAGGTGCCAGCTCCCAGTTCCCTATTCAAAGTGTTAATCTGGCATTGGGTTCCTTATTCAACTTTAGACTCGTTCAGTCTACCAGTCTACCCCTGTTCATAAGCAAAGTGCAATATACGCTCGGACATTTATGCACACAGCTATTTGATAGCTGCAAGGTGCCAGCTCCCAGTTCCCTATTCAAAGTGTTAATCTGGCACTGGGTTCCTTTTTCAAATTTAGACTCGTTCAGTCTACCAGTCTACCCCTGTACATAAGCAAAGTGCAATATACGCTCTGACATTTATGCACACAGCTATTTGATAGATGCAAGGTGCCAGCTCCCAGTTCCCTATTCAAAGTGTTAATCTGGCATCGGGTTCAACATTCAACTTTAGACTCGTTCAGTCTATCAGTCTACCCCTGTACATAAGCAAAGTGCAATATACGCTCGGACATTTATGCACACAGCTATTTGATAGGTGCAAGGTGCCAGCTCCCAGTTCCCTATTCAAAGTGTTAATCTGGCACTGGGTTCCTTATTCAACTTTAGACTCGTTCAGTCTACCAGTCTACCCCTGTACATAAGCAAAGTGCAATATACGCTCTGACATTTATGCACACAGCTATTTGATAGATGCAAGGTGCCAGCTCCCAGTTCCCTATTCAAAGTGTAAATCTGGCAACAGGTTCAATATTCAACTTTAGACTCGTTCAGTCTATCAGTCTACCCCTGTACATAAGCAAAGTGCAATATACGCTCGGACATTTATGCACACAGCTATTTGATAGATGCAAGGTGCCAGCTCCCAGTTCCCTATTCAAAGTGTAAATCTGGCACTGGGTTCCTTATTCAACTTTAGACTTGTTCAGTCTACCAGTCTACCCCTGTACATAAGCAAAGTGCAATATACGCTCTGACATTTATGCACACAGCTATTTGATAGATGCAAGGTGCCAACTCCCAGTTCCCTATTCAAAGTGTAAATCTGGCAACAGGTTCAATATTCAACTTTAGACTCGTTCAGTCTATCAGTCTACCCCTGTACATAAGCAAAGTGCAATATACGCTCGGACATTTATGCACACAGCTATTTGATAGGTGAAAGGTGCCAGCTCCCAGTTCCCTATTCAAAGTGTTAATCTGGCACTGGGTTCCTTATTCAATTTTAGACTCGTTCAGTCTACCAGTCTACCCCTGAACATAAGCAAAGTGCAATATACACTCAGACATTTATTCACACAGCTATTTGATAGGTGAAAGGTGCCAGCTCCCAGTTCCCTATTCAAAGTGTAAATCTGGCACTGGGTTCCTTACTCAACTTTAGACTCGTTCAGTCTACCAGTCTACCCCATTACACAAGTAAAGTGCAATATACGCTCTGACATTTATGCACACAGCTATTTGATAGGTGCAAGGTGCCATCTCCCAGTTCCCTATTCAAAGTGTTAATCTGGCACTGAGTTCCATATTCAACTTTAGACTCGTTCAGTCTACCAGTCTACCCATGTACATAAGCAAAGTGCAATATACGCTCGGACATTTATGCACACAGCTATTTGATAGGTGCAAGGTGCCATCTCCCAGTTCCCTATTCAAAGTGTTAATCTGGCAACGGGTTCAACATTCAACTTTAGACTCGTTCAGTCTACCAGTCTACCCCCCTACATAAGCAAAGTGCAATATACGCTCTGACATTTATGCACACAGCTATTTGATAGATGCAAGGTGCCAGCTCCCAGTTCCCTATTCAAAGTGTAAATCTGGCAACAGGTTCAATATTCAACTTTAGACTCGGTTAGTCTATCAGTCTACCCCTGTACATAAGCAAAGTGCAATATACACTCGGACATTTATTAAAACAGCTATTTAATAGCTGCAAGGTGCCAGCTCCCAGTTCCCTATTCAAAGTGTAAATCTGGCACTGGGTTCCTTATTCAACTTTAGACTTGTTCAGTCTACCAGTCTACCCCCATACATAAGCAAAGTGCAATATACGCTCTGACATTTATGCACACAGCTATTTGATAGATGCAAGGTGACAGCTCCCAGTTCCCTATTCAAAGTGTAAATCTGGCACTGGGTTCCTTATTCAACTTTAGACTCGTTCAGTCTATCAGTCTACCCCTGTACATAAGCAAAGTGCAATATATGCTCGGACATTTATGCACACAGCTATTTGATAGATGCAAGGTGCCAGCTCCCAGTTCCCTATTCAAAGTGTAAATCTGGCAACGGGTTCAATATTCAACTTTATACTCGTTCAGTCTACCAGTCTACCCCTGTACATAAGCAAAGTGCAATATATGCTCGGACATTTATGCACACAGCTATTTGATAGGTGCAAGGTGC
Source organism: Steromphala cineraria (assembly GCA_916613615.1). Lineage (NCBI taxonomy): Eukaryota > Metazoa > Mollusca > Gastropoda > Trochida > Trochidae > Steromphala > Steromphala cineraria. Next base: position 8,665,257 of record OU744732.1, on the reverse strand, counting down.
CAGCTCCCAGTTCCCTATTCAAAGTGTTAATCTGGCAACAGGTTCAATATTCAACTTTAGACTCGTTCAGTCTACCAGTCTACCCCTGTACATAAGCAAAGTGCAATATATGCTCGGACATTTATGCACACAGCTATTTGATAGATGCAAGGTGCCAGCTCCCAGTTCCCTTTTCAAAGTGTTAATCTGGCACTGGGTTCCATATTCAACTTTAGACTTGTTCAGTCTACCAGTCTACCCCTGTACATAAGCAAAGTGCAATTGTGCTCTGACATTTATGCACACAGCTATTTGATAGATGCAAGGTGCCAGCTCCCAGTTCCCTTTTCAAAGTGTAAATATGGCAACGGGTTCAATATTCAACTTTAGACTCGTTCAGTCTATCAGTCTAACCCTGTACATAAGCAATGTGCAATATATGCTCTGACTTTTATGCAGACAGCTATTTGATAGCTGCAAGGTGCCAGCTCCCAGTTCCCTATTCAAATTGTAAATCTGGCACTGGGTTCCTTATTCAACTTTAGACTCTTTCAGTCTACTAGTCTACCCCTGTACATAAGCAAAGTGCAATATACGCTCGGACATTTATTCACACAGCTATTTGATAGGTGAAAGGTGCCAGCTCCCAGTTCCCTATTCAAAGTGTAAATCTGGCACTGGGTTCCTTATTCAACTTTAGACTCGTTCAGTCTACCAGTCTACCCCTGTACATAAGCAAAGTGCAATATTTAGAGGATATTTGTCTTTTCTTGACAAATACCATGTTTATCTCATCGAGTGAGGAAGAAAGTTTATATTTTCACGAGTGGCGCAGCCACGAGTGATAATATACAACTTTTCTGCCTCACGAGATGAGATAAACATGGTATTTGTCAAGAAAAGACAAATTTTCTATTTATTTTATGATTAAATCGTTGTTTTTCTGTCGAAATTCAAGCGCATCTACGTTGAGTCGGCTCCGATGAGAGCTCGTTGCCTAAGCGACAACATGACGTCATGAGCGTGTCATTGCGCCAGAGCATTGTTCGATGACGTCAGGTCATTGTTGTTATCAGTCACTAGTGACTGATAACACGTTCCATTGTTATTGTCACTAGTGACTGATAACACGGTTTATTTTCATTGATAGATCTCGGTATTTCACCGCCAATCATATAATAAATGCTCTGACATTTATTCACACAGCTATTTGATAGGTGAAAGGTGCCAGCTCCCAGTTCCCTATTCAAAGTGTTTATCTGGCACTGGGTTCCTTATTCAATTTTAGACTCGTTAAGTCAACCAGTCTACCCCTGTACATAAGCAAAGTGCAATATACGCTCTGACATTTATGCACACAGCTATTTGATAGATGCAAGGTGCCAGCTCCCAGTTCCCTATTCAAAGTGTAAATCTGGCAACAGGTTCAATATTCAACTTTAGACTCGGTCAGTCTATCAGTCTACCCCTGTACATAAGCAAAGTGCAATATACGCTCTGACATTTATGCACACAGCTATTTGATAGGTGAAAGGTGCCAGCTCCCAGTTCCCTATTCAAAATGTAAATCTGGCACTGGGTTCCTTATTCAACTTTAGACTTGTTCAGTCTACCAGTCTTCCCCTGTACATAAGCAAAGTGCAATATACGCTCTGACATTTATGCACACAGCTATTTGATAGATGCAAGGTGCCAGCTCCCAGTTCCCTATTCAAAGTGTAAATCTGGCAACGGGTTCAATATTCAACTTTAGACTCGTTCAGTCTATCAGTCTACCCCTGTACATAAGCAAAGTGCAATATACGCTCGGACATTTATTCACACAGCTATTTGATAGATGCAAGGTGCCAGCTCCCAGTTCCCTATTCAAAGTGTAAATCTGGCACTGGGTTCCTTATTCAACTTTAGACTTGTTCAGTCTATCAGTCTACCCCTGTACATAAGCAAAGTGCAATATACGCTCGGACATTTATGCACACAGCTATTTGATAGATGCAAGGTGCCAGCTCCCAGTTCCCTATTCAAAGTGTTAATCTGGCACTGGGTTCCTTATTCAACTTTAGACTCGTTCAGTCTATCAGTCTTCCCCTGTACATAAGCAAAGTGCAATATAAGCTTGGAAATTTATTCACACAGCTATTTGTTAGCTGCAAGGTGCCAGCTCCCAGTTCCCTATTCAAAGTGTTAATCTGGCACTGGGTTCCTTATTCAATTTTAGACTTGTTCAGTCTACTAGTCTACCCTTGTACATAAGCAAAGTGCAATATACGCTCTGACATTTATGCACACAGCTATTTGATAGATGCAAGGTGCCAGCTCCCAGTTCCCTATTCAAAGTGTTAATCTGGCACTGGGTTCCTTATTCAACTTTAGACTCGTTCAGTCTATCAGTCTTCCCCTGTACATAAGCAAAGTGCAATATACGCTCAGACATTTATTCACACAGCTATTTGATAGGTGCAAGGTGCCAGCTCCCAGTTCCCTATTCAAAGTGTTAATCTGGCACTGGGTTCCATTTTCAACTTTAGACTTGTTCAGTCTACTAGTCTACCCCTGTACATAAGCAAAGTGCAATATATGCTCGGACATTTATGCACACAGCTATTTGATAGGTGCAAGGTGCCAGCTCCCAGTTCCCTATTCAAAGTGTTAATCTGGCACTGGGTTCCTTATTCAATTTTAGACTCTTTCAGTCTACCAGTCTAACCCTGTACATAAGCAAAGTGCAATATACGCTCGGACATTTATTCACACAGCTATTTGATAGGTGAAAGGTGCCAGCTCCCAGTTCAATATTCAAAGTGTTAATCTGGCACTGGGTTCCTTTTTCAACTTTAGACTTGTTCAGTCTACCAGTCTAACCCTGTACATAAGCAAAGTGCAATATATGCTCTGACATTTATGCACACAGCTATTTGATAGGTGCAAGGTGCCAGCTCCCAGTTCCCTATTCAAAGTGTTAATCTGGCAACAGGTTCAATATTCAACTTTAGACTCGTTCAGTCTACCAGTCTACCCCAGTACATAAGCAAAGTGCAATATACGCTCGGACATTAATGCACACAGCTATTTGATAGGTGCAAGGTGCCAGCTCCCAGTTCCCTATTCAAAGTGTTAATCTGGCACTGGGTTCCTTAATCAACTTTAGACTCGTTCAGTCTACCAGTCTACCCCTGTACATAAGCAAAGTGCAATATACGCTCTGACATTTATGCACACAGCTATTTGATAGGTGCAAGGTGCCAGCTCCCAGTTCCCTATTCAAAGTGTTAATCTGGCAACAGGTTCAATATTCAACTTTAGACTCGTTCAGTCTACCAGTCTACCCCAGTACATAAGCAAAGTGCAATATACGCTCGGACATTAATGCACACAGCTATTTGATAGGTGCAAGGTGCCAGCTCCCAGTTCCCTATTCAAAGTGTAAATCTGGCACCGGGTTCAATAATCAACTTTAGACTTGTTCAGTCTAAAAGTCTACCCCTGTACATAAGCAAAGTGCAATAAACGCTCATACATTTATGCACACAGCTATTTGAAAGCTGCAAGGTGCCAGCTCCCAGTTCCCTATTCAAAGTGTAAATCTGGCACTGTGTTCCTTATTCAACTTTAGACTCGTTCAGTCTACCAGTCTACCCCTGTACATAAGCAAAGTGCAATATACGCTCGGACATTTATTCACACAGCTATTTGATAGGTGAAAGGTGCCAGCTCCCAGTTCAATATTCAAAGTGTTAATCTGGCACTGGGTTCCTTTTTCAACTTTAGACTTGTTCAGTCTACCAGTCTAACCCTGTACATAAGCAAAGTGCAATATATGCTCTGACATTTATGCACACAGCTATTTGATAGGTGCAAGGTGCCAGCTCCCAGTTCCCTATTCAAAGTGTTAATCTGGCAACAGGTTCAATATTCAACTTTAGACTCGTTCAGTCTACCAGTCTACCCCAGTACATAAGCAAAGTGCAATATACGCTCGGACATTAATGCACACAGCTATTTGATAGGTGCAAGGTGCCAGCTCCCAGTTCCCTATTCAAAGTGTTAATCTGGCACTGGGTTCCTTAATCAACTTTAGACTCGTTCAGTCTACCAGTCTACCCCTGTACATAAGCAAAGTGCAATATACGCTCGGACATGTATGCACACAGCTATTTGATAGGTGCAAGGTGCCAGCTCCCAGTTCCCTATTCAAAGTGTAAATCTGGCACCGGGTTCAATAATCAACTTTAGACTTGTTCAGTCTAAAAGTCTACCCCTGTACATAAGCAAAGTGCAATAAACGCTCATACATTTATGCACACAGCTATTTGAAAGCTGCAAGGTGCCAGCTCCCAGTTCCCTATTCAAAGTGTAAATCTGGCACTGTGTTCCTTATTCAACTTCAGACTCATTCAGTCTACCAGTCTACCCCTGTACATAAGCAAAGTGCAATATACGCTAGGACATTTATGCACACAGCTATTTGATAGATGCAAGGTGCCAGCTCCCAGTTCCCTATTCAAAGTGTAAATCTGGCACTGTGTTCCTTATTCAACTTCAGACTCATTCAGTCTACCAGTCTACCCCTGTACATAAGCAAAGTGCAATATACGCTCGGAGATTTATGCACACAGCTATTTGATAGCTGCAAGGTGCCAGCTCCCAGTTCCCTATTCAAAGTGTAAATTTGGCACTGAGTTCCATATTCAACTTTAGACTCATTCAGTCTACCAGTCTACCCCCGTACATAAACAAAGTGCAATATACGCTCAGACATTTATGCACACAGCTATTTGATAGCTGCAAGGTGCCAGCTCCCAGTTCCCTATTCAAAGTGTAAATCTGGCACTGGGTTCCTTATTCAACTTTAGAGTCGTTCAGTCTACCAGTCTACCCCTGTACATAAGCAAAGTGCAATATACGCTCGGAGATTTATGCACACAGCTATTTGATAGCTGCAAGGTGCCAGCTCCCAGTTCCCTATTCAAAGTGTGAATCTGGCACTGAGTTCCATATTCAACTTTAGACTTGTTCAGTCTACCAGTCTACCCCTGTACATAAGCAAAGTGCAATATACGCTCTGACATTTATGCACACAGCTATTTGATAGGTGCAAGGTGCCAGCTCCCAGTTCCCTATTCAAAGTGTTAATGTGGCAACAGGTTCAACATTCAACGTTAGACTCGTTCAGTCTACCAGTCTACCCCTGTACATAAGCAAAGTGCAATATACGCTCGGACATTTATGCACACAGCTATTTGATAGGTGCAAGGTGCCAGCTCCCAGTTCCCTATTCAAAGTGTTCATCTGGCAACGGGTTCAACATTCAACTTTAGACTCGTTCAGTCTACCAGTCTACCCCTGTACATAAGCAAAGTGCAATAAACGCTCGGACATTTATGCACACAGCTATTTGATAGGTGCAAGGTGCCAGCTCCCAGTTCCCTATTCAAAGTGTTCATCTGTCAACGGTTTCAATATTCAACTTTAGACTCGTTCAGTCTACCAGTCTACCCCTGTACATAAGCAAAGTGCAATATACGCTCGGACATTTATGCAGACAGCTATTTGATAGGTGCAAGGTGCCAGCTCCCAGTTCCCTATTCAAAGTGTTAATCTGGCAACGGGTTCAATATTCAACTTTAGACTCGTTCAGTCTACCAGTCTACCCCTGTACATAAGCAAAGTGCAATATACGCTTGGACATTTATGCACACAGCTATTTGATAGGTGCAAGGTGCCAGCTCTCAGTTCCCTATTCAAAGTGTTAATCTGGCAACGGGTTCAATCTTCAACTAAAGACTCGTTCAGTCTACCAGTCTACTCCGGGTACATAAGCAAAGTGCAATGTACGCTTGGACATTTATGCACACAGCTATTTGATAGGTGCAAGGTGCCAGCTCCCAGTTCCCTATTCAATGTGTTAATCTGGCAAAGGGTTCCATATTCAACTTTAGACTCGTTCAGTCTACCAGTCTACCCCTGTACATAAGCAAAGTGCAATATACGCTCGGACATTAATGCACACAGCTATTTGATAGATGCAAGGTGCCAGCTGCAAATTTCCCTTTTCAAAGTGTAAATATGGCACTGAGTTCCAAATTCAACTTTAGACTCATTCAGTCTACCAGTCTACCCCTGTACATAAGCAAAGTGCAATATACGCTCGGACATTTATGCACACAGCTATTTGATAGCTGCAAGGTGCCAGCTCCCAGTTCCCTATTCAAAGTGTAAATCTGGCACTGGGTTCCTTATTCAACTTTAGAGTCGTTCAGTCTACCAGTCTACCCCTGTACATAAGCAAAGTGCAATATACGCTCGGATATTTATGCACACAGCTATTTGATAGCTGCAAGGTGCCAGCTCCCAGTTCCCTATTCAAAGTGTGAATCTGGCACTGAGTTCCATATTCAACTTTAGACTTGTTCAGTCTACCAGTCTACCCCTGTACATAAGCAAAGTGCAATATACGCTCTGACATTTATGCACACAGCTATTTGATATGTGCAAGGTGCCAGCTCCCAGTTCCCTATTCAAAGTGTTAATGTGGCAACAGGTTCAACATTCAACGTTAGACTCGTTCAGTCTACCAGTCTACCCCTGTACATAAGCAAAGTGCAATATACGCTCGGACATTTATGCACACAGCTATTTGATAGGTGCAAGGTGCCAGCTCCCAGTTCCCTATTCAAAGTGTTCATCTGGCAACGGGTTCAACATTCAACTTTAGACTCGTTCAGTCTACCAGTCTACCCCTGTACATAAGCAAAGTGCAATAAACGCTCGGACATTTATGCACACAGCTATTTGATAGGTGCAAGGTGCCAGCTCCCAGTTCCCTATTCAAAGTGTTCATCTGTCAACGGTTTCAATATTCAACTTTAGACTCGTTCAGTCTACCAGTCTACCCCTGTACATAAGCAAAGTGCAATATACGCTCGGACATTTATGCAGACAGCTATTTGATAGGTGCAAGGTGCCAGCTCCCAGTTCCCTATTCAAAGTGTTAATCTGGCAACGGGTTCAATATTCAACTTTAGACTCGTTCAGTCTACCAGTCTACCCCTGTACATAAGCAAAGTGCAATATACGCTTGGACATTTATGCACACAGCTATTTGATAGGTGCAAGGTGCCAGCTCTCAGTTCCCTATTCAAAGTGTTAATCTGGCAACGGGTTCAATCTTCAACTAAAGACTCGTTCAGTCTACCAGTCTACTCCGGGTACATAAGCAAAGTGCAATGTACGCTTGGACATTTATGCACACAGCTATTTGATAGGTGCAAGGTGCCAGCTCCCAGTTCCCTATTCAATGTGTTAATCTGGCAAAGGGTTCCATATTCAACTTTAGACTCGTTCAGTCTACCAGTCTACCCCTGTACATAAGCAAAGTGCAATATACGCTCGGACATTAATGCACACAGCTATTTGATAGATGCAAGGTGCCAGCTGCAAATTTCCCTTTTCAAAGTGTAAATATGGCACTGAGTTCCAAATTCAACTTTAGACTCATTCAGTCTACCAGTCTACCCCTGTACATAAGCAAAGTGCAATATACGCTCGGACATTTATGCACACAGCTATTTGATAGATGCAAGGTGCCAGCTCCCAGTTCCCTATTCAAAGTGTAAATCTGGCAACGGGTTCAATATTCAACTTTAGACTTGTTCAGTCTACCAGTCTACCCCTGTACATAAGCAAAGTGCAATATATGCTCTGACATTTATTCACACAGCTATTTGATAGCTGCAAGGTGCCAGCTCCCAGTTCCCTATTCAAAGTGTAAATCTGGCACTGGGTTCCTTATTCAACTTTAGACTCGTTCAGTCTATCAGTCTACCCCTGTACATAAGCAAAGTGCAATATACGCTCGGACATTTATGCACACAGCTATTTGATAGGTAAAGGTGCCAGCTCCCAGTTCCCTATTCAAAGTGTAAATCTGGCACTGGGTTCCTTATTCAACTTTAGACTCGTTCAGTCTATCAGTCTACCCCTGTACATAAGCAAAGTGCAATATACGCTCGGACATTTATGCAGACAGCTATTTAATAGCTGCAAGGTGCAAACTCCCAGTTCCCTATTCAAAGTGTAAATCTGGCACTGGGTTCCTTTTTCAAATTTAGACTCGTTCAGTCTACCAGTCTACCCCTGTACATAAGCAAAGTGCAACACAAGCTCTGACATATATGCAGACAGCTATTTGATAGATGCAAGGTGCCAGCTCCCAGTTCCCTATTCAAAGTGTTAATCTGGCAATGGGTTCAATATTCAACTTTAGACTCATTCAGTCTACCAGTCTACCCTTGTACATAAGCAAAGTGCAATATAAGCTTGGACATTTATTCACACAGCTATTTGTTAGCTGCAAGGTGCCAGCTCCCAGTTCCCTATTCAAAGTGTAAATCTGGCACCGGGTTCAATATTCAACTTTAGACTCGTTCAGTCTACCAGTCTTCCCCTGTACACAAGCAAAGTGCAATATACGCTCGGACATTTATTCACATAGCTATTTGATAGGTGCAAGGTGCCAGCTCCCAGTTCCCTATTCAAAGTGTTTATCTGGCACTGGGTTCCTTTTCAACTTTAGACTTGTTCAGTCTACTAGTCTACCCCTGTACATAAGCAAAGTGCAATATATGCTCGGACATTTATGCACACAGCTATTTGATAGGTGCAAGGTGCCAGCTCCCAGTTCCCTATTCAAAGTGTAAATCTGGCACCGGGTTCAATAATCAACTTTAGACTTGTTCAGTCTAAAAGTCTACCCCTGTACATAAGCAAAGTGCAATATACGCTCATACATTTATGCACACAGCTATTTAAAAGCTGCAAGGTGCCAGCTCCCAGTTCCCTATTCAAAGTGTAAATCTGGCAACGGGTTCAATCTTCAACTAAAGACTCGTTCAGTCTACCAGTCTACTCTGGGTACATAAGCAAAGTGCAATATACGCTTGGACATTTATGCACACAGCTATTTGATAGGTGCAAGGTGCCAGCTCCCAGTTCCCTATTCAATGTGTTAATCTGGCAAAGGGTTCCATATTCAACTTTAGACTCGTTCAGTCTACCAGTCTACCCCTGTACATAAGCAAAGTGCAATATACGCTCGGACATTAATGCACACAGCTATTTGATAGATGCAAGGTGCCAGCTGCAAATTTCCCTTTTCAAAGTGTAAATATGGCACTGAGTTCCAAATTCAACTTTAGACTCATTCAGTCTACCAGTCTACCCCTGTACATAAGCAAAGTGCAATATACGCTCGGACATTAATGCACACAGCTATTTGATAGGTGCAAGGTGCCAGCTCCCAGTTCCCTATTCAAAGTGTGAATCTGGCACTGGGTTCCTTATTCAACTTTAGACTCGTTCAGTCTACCAGTCTACCCCTGTACATAAGCAAAGTGCAATACACGCTCTGACATATATGCACACAGCTATTTGATAGCTGCAAGGTGCAAGCTCCCAGTTCCCTATTCAAAGTGTGAATCTGGCACTGGGTTCCTTATTCAACTTTAGACTTGTTCAGTCTACCAGTCTACCCCTGTACATAAGCAAAGTGCAATATATGCTCGGACATTTATGCACACAGCTATTTAATAGCTGCAAGGTGCAAACTCCCAGTTCCCTATTCAAAGTGTAAATATGGCACTGAGTTCCAAATTCAACTTTAGACTCGTTCAGCCTACCAGTCTACCCCTGTACAAAAGCAAAGTGCAATGTATGCTCGGACATTTATGCACACAGCTATTTGATAGATGCAAGGTACCAGCTCCCAGTTCCCTATTCAAAGTGTTAATCTGGCAATGGGTTCAATATTCAACTTTAGACTCATTCAGTCTACCAGTCTACCCTTGTACATAAGCAAAGTGCAATATAAGCTTGGACATTTATTCACACAGCTATTTGATAGGTGCAAGGTGCCAGCTCCCAGTTCCCTATTCAAAGTGTTAATCTGGCAATGGGTTCAATATTCAACTTTAGACTCATTCAGTCTACCAGTCTACCCTTGTACATAAGCAAAGTGCAATATAAGCTTGGACATTTATTCACACAGCTATTTGATAGATGCAAGGTGCCAACTCCCAGTTCCCTATACAAAGTGTTAATCTGGCAATGGGTTCAATATTCAACTTTAGACTCATTCAGTCTACCAGTCTACCCTTGTACATAAGCAAAGTGCAATATAAGCTTGGACATTTATTCACATAGCTATTTGATAGGTGCAAGGTGCCAGCTCCCAGTTCCCTATTCAAAGTGTAAATCTGGCACTGGGTTCCTTATTCAACTAAAGACTTGTTCAGTCTACCAGTCTACCCCTGTACATAAGCAAAGTGCAATATAAGCTCGGACATTTATTCACATAGCTATTTGATAGGTGCAAGGTGCCAGCTCCCAGTTCCCTATTCAAAGTGTAAATCTGGCAATGGGTTCAATATTCAACTTTAGACTCATTCAGTCTACCAGTCTACCCTTGTACATAAGCAAAGTGCAATATAAGCTTGGACATTTATGCACACAGCTATTTGATAGGTGCAAGGTGCCAGCTCCCAGTTCCCTATTCAAAGTGTAAATCTGGCAATAGGTTCAATATTCAACTTTAGACTTGTTCAGTTTACCAGTCTACCCCTGTACATAAGCAAAGTGCAATATATGCTCTGACATTTATTCACACAGCTATTTAATAGATGCAAGGTGCCAGCTCCCAGTTCCCTATTCAAAGTGTGAATCTGGCAATAGGTTCAATATTCAACTTTAGACTCATTCAGTCTACCAGTCTACCCTTGTACATAAGCAAAGTGCAATATACGCTCTGACATTTATGCACACAGCTATTTGATAGGTGCAAGGTGCCAGCTCCCAGTTCCCTATTCAAAGTGTAAATCTGGCACTGGGTTCCTTATTCAACTTTAGACTTGTTCAGTCTACCAGTCTACCCCTGTACATAAGCAAAGTGCAATATACGCTCGGACATTTATTCACACAGCTATTTGATAGGTGCAAGGTGCCAGCTCCCAGTTCCCTATTCAAAGTGTAAATCTGGCACTGGGTTCCTTATTCAACTTTAGACTTGTTCAGTCTACCAGTCTACCCCTGTACATAAGCAAAGTGCAATATACGCTCTGACATTTATGCACACAGCTATTTGATAGGTGCAAGGTGCCAGCTCCCAGTTCCCTATTCAAAGTGTTAATCTGGCACTGGGTTTCTTATTCAACTGTAGACTTGTTCAGTCTACCAGTCTACCCCCGTACATAAGCAAAGTGCAATATACGCTCGGACATTTATTCACACAGCTATTTGATAGGTGCAAGGTGCCAGCTCCCAGTTCCCTATTCAAAGTGTAAATCTGGCACTGGGTTCCTTATTCAACTTTAGACTTGTTCAGTCTACCAGTCTACCCCTGTACATAAGCAAAGTGCAATATACGCTCGGACATTTATGCACACAGCTATTTGATAGGTGCAAGGTGCCATCTCCCAGTTCCCTATTCAAGTGTAAATCTGGCACTGGGTTCCTTATTCAACTTTAGACTCATTCAGTCTACCAGTCTACCCCCGTACATAACCAAAGTGCAATATACGCTCTGACATTTATTCACACAGCGCCAGTAAACAACAACACCGATTCTTCGGTTCAGACACGGCGAGGCCGGACGTTTAATACAAAAGTAGGAATGGGTTACACGAAAAGTGGAAACACCAAACGAAACGAAATAAAAGTAATGGCGTGATTGCCTCTCCATTCATCCTTTCACTCTCTCCTGTGTAATGGACATGATAAGAATGAAGGTAAACGTAAGTGTGAACATAAATGATAGGATTTTTTTAGCAAAATGGTACTAATGTTCATTCATGACATCTCCCATTCCCCTGCATCCTGCCATTTTGGACGTTGTCGGGATCTGGCAGATCTCCGCGGTTGGGGCGACAGATGAGTGTCTGGTGTAGTCTGGGGGGATTCAGCAATCAGTTCCTCATGATGATCAATGGGGTATGGGTGACACTGATCGTTCACAGCGTCATCTACTATCAAGTTTGGGGATAATGGTGTAGCAATATCCGGTGGAAGAGGAGGTGGACTGTTTGAAGTGGTGGCTGGAGGAGCAGGGAAGGTCATTGAGTTATTCACATGATTTGGGGTAGGAGCAGTGTAAACAGTGTACTGACAGTCCTCAAGTCCGCGAATAGGACCAGGTGATGGTGTAGCTACCATCGTTGATATGACTGGGTAACAGTCTATGGTCTTCACGTCATAACACTTTGACCGGTACTGAGACTTGGAAAACTTGCGTACTGTACATGTGTCTCTATCTCCAGACAGGTTAATGATAATGTATTTCTCCCGAGCTCTAGTTTTATCACGATCTCCCTTTAGGAAGACCAAGTCACCGACTTTCAGCTGTGCAACTGGATGTAGCCCTCGATTACCGGCTTTTGACTTAGCGCTACAGGCATGGTTCGAGTTTCTTGTGCTCTGTTGAAGGGATATAATGTCCTCATCATTGATTGGCAGCTGCTCACCAGTCAGTTGGTCCCGCTGTGTCCAGATCTCAAGAGCAGAGACGCCGCTGCTTCTCACTCGAGAGTTCAGAGTAGCTGTGGCAATAGCTAAAGTAACATTTGAGATTGGGCCTCCTTCAGGAGAGTGATGGAGACACTCGATACCAAGTTCCTGGATTGCTTTCTCAGCAACAGGGTTCTTATTGACGTTTTTGGAGTTGCCAATGACAAGAGAAATGCCATGTTGAGTGAGTGAATAGTCTTTTGAGAGGGCTGCGAAGCCTGGTGCTGGATCAACACGAATAGTGATTCCGCACTTGATGAGTGGACGTGCCTTAGCACAGAGTATGAGAATTGCATCTCGCAAGGTGTCGTGGCGTTCGTTCTCTATAAGCATAGTGAAAGTCATTGAGGAAACTGTTTCACGAAGAACAAGTATCATTTGTCGATATCTGCGCATGACATCAGCAGCGTAGCTAGCGCCAATTAGGGTGGGTGGAGGGTTTGAAGCTTGTGGGTAGAGCTGTTTTGGAAATGACTTCAAGGACATGCAGTGATGGCAGGAAGAAGATATTCTGTTGATAGCCTTGTCAATGCCTAAGGCAAAGAAGTATCTGTTGAAAACCGTCTTCGTCTGGTGCTGAGAAGGATGGTCAAAACGGATATGGATAGCAGTTAGTAGACCAACTAAGACTCCACATGGGACTACTATTCTTTCCCGACATGGTTGGAAGGGTTGACTGTCCCTTACAACAAGAAGACCATCACGAGCAATTGTGACCTCTCGGAGATAACGTTTCACGTCAGGGATAGATGTCATCTTCTTTGAAGGGCGAGTTCCCTGGGTCAAGTGAGAATGAGTGCGTCTGAGGTCAGGACATTCCTGTTGGGTATCCAGCCATGCCGCCCGACTGGTGAAAGGCATTCTTACACTGTTGTCTGTTACATCTTTAATAGACAATCCTCGGATAACTGAGCTCTCTGAGAGCGATATAAACTGGCATATCTGGCAGCTTTGGTCCATACACTCGTTGGGATGCCGACTGGCATAGTCTGAGGGTAAGTTAGCAACACCAGCAATGTGGCGTATTTCTACCATGTACCTACTGACGGTAGCAAGGAATGTGGTAACTCTCGAACTTGCTGAAAACTCACCCCGTCTGAGCTTCTCATAAGCTTGCACACATGGACGACTGTCTGTTAGGACTTGAACAGTTTGTTTTGATTGGATGATGTAGGGAGAGAAACGTTTGACGGCACTCCCAATTGCTAGGGCTTCAACTTCACAAGGGAGCCAAGTGAGTTGATGCTTCTTCAGTTTTGCATTAAAGAACCCGGCTAGGAAAAGTTTATTGTCCCTAAGGGCATACAGAGTAGCTGCGAGACCCTTGTTCTTGACTGATGCATCCGTGACAATCCATAAACAGTCTGCTGGTCGAGGGAGGGTGATAGACTTACAGTCCAGGAGGGCTGACTGTGCAGTTTTGAACGCATCCCTCAGCTCATCAGTCCATAAGATCTTCTCTTGGGACTGTTTGCCAGCTGTGAGTTGGTCCAGTGGGTCAAGAAGCTGGGCATAACCATGAAGGACACGGCTCAACACCTTATAAGCACCAATGAAGGAGCGAAGTCCTTGAACAGTTTGAGGTGGTTCAACTGATGAAAGGGCCGCAATTCGGTGAGGGCTCGCCGTTAGGGCACCCTGTGTCCAAATCCATCCAAGGATTGTCGTAGATTGTGGGCAGATGATGGTTTTGGCAGCAGTGAGTCTCAAATTGTTGTTTTTCAAAGCTGTGAGGACTCTTCTCCAGTTGTGCAGAACTTCCTCAGGGGTGTCACCTCCACAGAACAGGTCATCAGCAATCTTTGCCACACAGCCTTCTTCTATGAGATCTCCAAGGACTCTGCACATCAGTTCTTCAAGACAGGTTTCAGAACCTGGCATCCCCATAGCACATCTAGTGTACACCCGTACACCTTTGAATGGGGTAACTACGCCGCAATACTTCATAGAGGCATGTTCCAGGGGTATCTGGTAAAAGGCTTTGAGTAGGTCAGAGACAATAATGTACCTCCATTTGCCGATATCACGGAGCACATTGTCAACGTTTGGCATGAGTGAAGGTTGGGGCTTGCTGTAATGACCAACTTCACCAAAGAAGGTCACAAGACGGCTTCCCCCTTTGGGCTTGCGAACAAGGAAGGAGAGATTGAGATACTCAACAGGTACATTAACTTGTTCAGGCTTGGCAAATACACCTGCAGATTCCAGTTCATCAAACTTGTGTTGGAGTTCAATTAGCATCTCACGGTTGTAGTGAGGAAGTCTGCCTTTTCTCTGTGGCGGTAGTGTAGGACCCATGTTCACAATTGCTTTGATGTTACCGCTGAAGCCATTGTATTTTGAAATGGCGGGGTTAAATACATCATCAAACTCTTCGTTTAGGTCAAGGAACTGGTCTCTGATTCCCTTGGGAAGGTGGTTATCTGGGTCAAGGGAGATGCTTGCAGAGTATGGCGATGATGCCTTCATAGTAATGGGTGGTTTATCTGGGTAATCTGGTGTGACCATAGGGGTGGAAATTGATCGAATCTGACACAGGTGTTCATTGCGTTTGAGAACAATTGGATCTTCAAGATTGTTAGTAACACGAAGCGTATGACCAACAGAGCAGATTTCCTGAGGTGGAGGCCAGGCCTTTTGGAATTTGTCGATTGAGTTTGATGGGCAGTCTAATCTCGGCTCAAGGGCCCACTCTGTGTCGGGAGCACAAGTGCTAGGTGTAGTCAACTCTACATATTCCCCAGGGAGGATCACTGTTTGGTGTGAAGGTCCACGAACTAGGAATGCCTGGGTTCTGCGTATTGAAGCATCCTTGTGTTCAACACTACCGTATTGAACAATCTCCGAACCTTTGATGACTATCTGTCTCTTTGCTGGACGGGTAGCGATGTCATTAACTGAGAGAAATGGTATTCCTGCGATTATGTCCACGTCCAGATGTTTTACTACAAGGGCGTGTAGTTTGAAACTGTGGGATCCCCTTGTCAGGTTACAGTGTATTTCACCTGTAACCTCTAATGGTGTTACACCATCTGCTTGTCGGGCTGACTGTGAAGCAGGTTTAATTGAGAGACCGATACTTCTGGCAAAGGATGCAGTGACCATGTTGGTTGTTGCACCTGTATCAAGGGTAAGTTTCACAGGGTGATGTAGGTAGTACGCATACAACACTGGGGACTGGATAACGTCCACACGACAAACAGTTGGAGAGTCGATAAGAGCATCGTTGTCGGAGGGACTGTCACAGGGTAGGTCATCTTCTTCAGGTTCCATGAAGTCTTCATTGTCATCATCTATGACAAGACGAGAGAGACCAAAACTTCTTCTATCAGATTCAGGTACGTATCTGCAGTCAGCAAGATTGTGAGATGAATAGGAAGGTCGACCAGCAGTCTTACAAAGGATACAGGTTTTGAAAGGTTTGCGTTTCACAGAGTGGCGGTAGTTACCCTGGAATTTTCTACTCTGGTTGAAAGTTGAGCTTCTGAGTACCTTGGTGTCTTCAATTGTCCGAAGCTCATCTAGGAGTGAAGAAAGAGCTTGTGATATCTCTGGCTTAAGGGAAGCAATTGATCGGTTGCGAAGTTCAGAGCCATATTTCTGCTTAACAAGCTGGGGCAAACCTGGGTTGATAAGTTGGAGCCATAGAACTACGATGGTATTTTCAAGTGTTGGAGTTAGATCCTCATCAGTATCTATTATGGCGCCATGATGAGTGATATTTCCTTCTGCAGTTAGCAGATTATCCTCAAAGAAGGCCATTAGACGCTGGAAAAGGTCTTCTGGTCGTTCTGCAGGCTTGAGATTTATATTTACCAAATCTAGAAAGTGTGCACCTGTAGACTGAAACCCGTAGTGCTGTCTTTTCTTTTGCCAGATATCAGGTAGCGAGGTTGATCCTTTAATTATGGAATTCCTTGAGATAACTGAACAATAGTTTGCTATCTGGCCGAGCATAAGTTCAAGTCGAGCATTTTTCTGGGCAGCAGTTTAACGGCGTGCTTCGGCTACCTCCTCACCATCCGGTTGTAAGCCTCTGTTCGGATTTGCAGCACTTTTCTTCCGCCAAGTGAAACCGTCAGTTAGAAAAGGAGCAAAATTATTGTCTAGAGAGAGTATATATAGGAGGTTTTGCCTCCAGTTCTCAAATGAATTGATTGTCTCATTTGTTGTTAATTGCCACTGTTTAGGAGCACGAGCTGCAGCCATTGTAGAAGAGTTTGACTTTAAAAGATAATAAACAGAAAGTTCTAATGGAACTAATTTGATTTATAAGGGGAAAGGTATAGTCCTTTGCAGATTAAGATATAAACATTTACAGTGTAATAAATGAATTGGGTAACCTGATGATGCACGAAACTGTCAATGTTCTCTATAAAACGTGCATTATGATATGGCCGTTTTCAGCAGTGTGTAATTCCGAATTGCACAGCGCTGATCCGTATTTCACGGTGAGGAGATGTAGATGTATATTTGTTGAGTCTCTGCGATTATTAAGTCACACAAGTGTCAAAGATCACATATTCACTGAAAGAAGTTAAAGTGTGAGCATAGCACGCCACAGGGAATTATTTTGAGCTTGCGTGGAAACAACGTCCTAGCTGTAACGTCACTTTGCACCAAGTCAGTGGATTCTCATTGTTACGTTAAAACGTGACATAAGGCACTCAACCAAGCTGTTTACCGAAGGTGAAAGGTGATGAAAATTACTTTGTTTGTCAAGTTATTTGTCTCCGACGTAGGTAAAGACCGCTGCCACCACGCCAGTAAACAACAACACCGATTCTTCGGTTCAGACACGGCGAGGCCGGACGTTTAATACAAAAGTAGGAATGGGTTACACGAAAAGTGGAAACACCAAACGAAACGAAATAAAAGTAATGGCGCAGCTATTTGATAGATGCAAGGTGCCAGCTCCCGGTTCCCTATTCAAAGTGTAAAACTGGCAACTTGTTCAATATTCAACTTTAGACTCGTTCAGTCTACCAGTCTACCCCTGTACAAAAGCAAAGTGCAATATACGCTCTGACATTTATTCACACAGCTATTTGATAGGTGAAAGGTGCCAGCTGCCAGTTCCGTTGCCAGCTCCCAGTTCCGTATTCAAAGTGTAAATCTGGCACTGGGTTCCTTATTCAACTTAAGACTTGTTCAGTCTACCAGTCTACCCCTGTACATAAGCAAAGTGCAATATACGCTCGGACATTTATGCACACAGCTATTTGTTAGGTGCAAGGTGCCAGCTCCCAGTTCCCTATTCAAAGTGTAAATCTGGCAACGGGTTCAATATTCAACTTTGGACTCGTTCAGTCTACCCCTGTACATAAGCAAAGTGCAATACACGCTCTGCCATTTATGCACACAGCTATTTGTAAGGTGCAAGGTGCCAGCTCCCAGTTCCCTATTCAAAGTGAAAATATGGCAACGGGTTCAATATTCAACTTTAGACTCGTTCAGTCTACCCCTGTACATAAGCAAAGTGCAATATACGCTCGGACATTTATTCACACAGCTATTTGATAGCTGCAAGGTGCCAGCTCCCAGTTCCCTATTCAAAGTGTTAATCTGGCACTGGGTTCCTTTTTCAACTTAAGACTTGTTCAGTCTACCAGTCTACCCCTGTACATAAGCAAAGTGCAATATACGCTCGGACATTTATTCACACAGCTATTTGATAGGTGCAAGGTGCAAGCTCCCAGTTCCCTATTCAAAGTGTAAATCTGGCACTGGGTTCCTTATTCAACTTTAGACTTGTTCAGTCTACCAGTCTACCCCTGTACATAATCAAAGTGCAATATACGCTCGGACATTTATTCACACAGCTATTTGATAGGTGCAAGGTGCCAGCTCCCAGTTCCCTATTCAAAGTGTAAATCTGGCACTGGGTTCCTTATTCAACTTTAGACTTGTTCAGTCTACCAGTCTACCCCTGTACATAATCAAAGTGCAATATACGCTCGGACATTTATGCACACAGCTATTTGATAGGTGCAAGGTGCCAGCTCCCAGTTCCCTATTCAAAGTGTAAATCTGGCACTGGGTTCCTTATTCAACTTTAGACTTGTTCAGTCTACCAGTCTACCCCTGTACATAATCAAAGTGCAATATACGCTCGGACATTTATGCACACAGCTATTTGATAGATGCAAGGTGCCAGCTCCCAGTTCCCTATTCAAAGTGTAAAACTGGCAACTTGTTCAATATTCAACTTTAGACTCGTTCAGTCTACCAGTCTACCCCTGTACATAAGCAAAGTGCAATATACGCTCTGACATTTATTCACACAGCTATTTGATAGGTAAAGGTGCCAGCTCCCAGTTCCCTATTCAAAGTGTAAATCTGGCACTGGGTTCCTTATTCAACTTTAGACTTGTTCAGTCTACCACTCTACCCCTGTACACAAGTAAAGTGCAATACACGTTCTGACATTTATGCACACAGCTATTTGTAAGGTGCAAGGTGCCAGCTCCCAGTTCCCTATTCAAAGTGTAAATCTGGCACTGGGTTCCTTATTCAACTTTAGACTCGTTCAGTCTACCAGTCTACCCCTGTACATAAGCAAAGTGCAATATACGCTCTGCCATTTATGCACACAGCTATTTGATAGGTGCAAGGAGCCAGCTCCCAGTTCTGTATTCAAAGTGTAAATCTGGCACTGGGTTCCTTATTCAACTTTAGACTTGTTCAGTCTACCAGTCTACCCCTGTACATAAGCAAAGTGCAATATACGCTCTGACATTTATGCACACAGCTATTTGATAGGTGAAAGGTGCCAACTCCCAGTTCTCTATTCAAAGTGTTAATCTGGCACTGGGTTCCTTTTTCAACTTAAGACTTGTTCAGTCTACCAGTCTACCCCCGTACATAAGCAAAGTGCAATATACGCTCGGACATTTATTCACACAGCTATTTGATAGATGCAAGGTGCAAGCTCCCAGTTCCTTATTCAAAGTGTAAATCTTGCACTGGGTTCCTTATTCAACTTTAGACTCGTTCAGTCTACCAGTCTACCCCTGTACATAAGCAAAGTGCAATATACGCTCGGACATTTATTCACACAGCTATTTGATAGATGCAAGGTGCCAGCTCCCAGTTCCCTATTCAAAGTGTAAATCTGGCACTGGGTTCCTTATTCAACTTTAGACTTGTTCAGTCTACCAGTCTACCCCCGTACATAATCAAAGTGCAATATACGCTCGGACATTTATGCACACAGCTATTTGATAGATGCAAGGTGCCAGCTCCCAGTTCCCTATTCAAAGTGTAAAACTGGCAACTTGTTCAATATTCAACTTTAGACTCGTTCAGTCTACCAGTCTACCCCTGTACATAAGCAAAGTGCAATATACGCTCTGACATTTATGCACACAGCTATTTGATAGGTGAAAGGTGCCAGCTCCCAGTTCCCTATTCAAAGTGTAAATCTGGCACTGGGTTCCTTATTCAACTTTAGACTTGTTCAGTCTACCAGTCTACCCCTGTACATAAGCAAAGTGCAATATACGCTCTGACATTTATGCACACAGCTATTTGATAGGTGAAAGGTGCCAACTCCCAGTTCTCTATTCAAAGTGTTAATCTGGCACTGGGTTCCTTTTTCAACTTAAGACTTGTTCAGTCTACCAGTCTACCCCCGTACATAAGCAAAGTGCAATATACGCTCGGACATTTATTCACACAGCTATTTGATAGATGCAAGGTGCCAGCTCCCAGTTCCCTATTCAAAGTGTAAATCTGGCACTGGGTTCCTTATTCAACTTTAGACTTGTTCAGTCTACCAGTCTTCCCCTGTACATAATCAAAGTGCAATATACGCTCGGACATTTATGCACACAGCTATTTGATAGATGCAAGGTGCCAGCTCCCAGTTCCCTATTCAAAGTGTAAAACTGGCAACTTGTTCAATATTCAACTTTAGACTCGTTCAGTCTACCAGTCTACCCCTGTACATAAGCAAAGTGCAATATACGCTCTGACATTTATTCACACAGCTATTTGATAGGTAAAGGTGCCAGCTCCCAGTTCCCTATTCAAAGTGTAAATCTGGCACTGGGTTCCTTATTCAACTTTAGACTTGTTCAGTCTACCAGTCTACCCCTGTACATAATCAAAGTGCAATATACGCTCTGCCATTTATGCACACAGCTATTTGATAGGTGCAAGGAGCCAGCTCCCAGTTCTGTATTCAAAGTGTAAATCTGGCACCGGGTTCCATATTCAACTTTAGACTCGTTCAGTCTACCAGTCTACCCCTGTACATAAGCAAAGTGCAATATACGCTCTGACATTTATTCACACAGCTATTTGATAGCTGCAAGGTGCCAGCTCCAAGTTCCCTATTCAAAGTGTTAATCTGGCACTGGGTTTCTTATTCAACTTTAGACTTGTTCAGTCTACCAGTCTACCCCTGTACATAAGCAAAGTGCAATATACGCTCGGACATTTATTCACACAGCTATTTGATAGATGCAAGGTGCAAGCTCCCAGTTCCTTATTCAAAGTGTAAATCTTGCACTGGGTTCCTTATTCAACTTTAGACTCGTTCAGTCTACCAGTCTACCCCTGTACATAAGCAAAGTGCAATATACGCTCGGACATTTATTCACACAGCTATTTGATAGATGCAAGGTGCCAGCTCCCAGTTCCCTATTCAAAGTGTAAATCTGGCACTGGGTTCCTTATTCAACTTTAGACTTGTTCAGTCTACCAGTCTACCCCCGTACATAATCAAAGTGCAATATACGCTCGGACATTTATGCACACAGCTATTTGATAGATGCAAGGTGCCAGCTCCCAGTTCCCTATTCAAAGTGTAAAACTGGCAACTTGTTCAATATTCAACTTTAGACTCGTTCAGTCTACCAGTCTACCCCTGTACATAAGCAAAGTGCAATATACGCTCTGACATTTATGCACACAGCTATTTGATAGGTGAAAGGTGCCAGCTCCCAGTTCCCTATTCAAAGTGTAAATCTGGCACTGGGTTCCTTATTCAACTTTAGACTTGTTCAGTCTACCAGTCTACCCCTGTACATAAGCAAAGTGCAATATACGCTCTGACATTTATGCACACAGCTATTTGATAGGTGAAAGGTGCCAACTCCCAGTTCTCTATTCAAAGTGTTAATCTGGCACTGGGTTCCTTTTTCAACTTAAGACTTGTTCAGTCTACCAGTCTACCCCCGTACATAAGCAAAGTGCAATATACGCTCGGACATTTATTCACACAGCTATTTGATAGATGCAAGGTGCCAGCTCCCAGTTCCCTATTCAAAGTGTAAATCTGGCACTGGGTTCCTTATTCAACTTTAGACTTGTTCAGTCTACCAGTCTACCCCCGTACATAAGCAAAGTGCAATATACGCTCGGACATTTACTCACACAGCTATTTAATAGCTGCAAGGTGCCAACTCCCAGTTCCCTATTCAAAGTGTAAATCTGGCACTGGGTTCCTTATTCAACTTTAGACTTGTTCAGTCTACCAGTCTACCCCCGTACATAATCAAAGTGCAATATACGCTCGGACATTTATGCACACAGCTATTTGATAGATGCAAGGTGCCAGCTCCCAGTTCCCTATTCAAAGTGTAAAACTGGCAACTTGGTCAATATTCAACTTTAGACTCGTTCAGTCTACCAGTCTACCCCTGTACATAAGCAAAGTGCAATATACGCTCTGACATTTATTCACACAGCTATTTGATAGGTAAAGGTGCCAGCTCCCAGTTCCCTATTCAAAGTGTAAATCTGGCACTGGGTCCCTTATTCAACTTTAGACTTGTTCAGTCTACCAGTCTACCCCTGTACATAAGCAAAGTGCAATATACGCTCTGACATTTATGCACACAGCTATTTGATAGGTGAAAGGTGCCAGCTCCCAGTTCTCTATTCAAAGTGTTAATCTGGCACTGGGTTCCTTTTTCAACTTAAGACTTGTTCAGTCTACCAGTCTACCCCCGTACATAAGCAAAGTGCAAGATACGCTCGGACATTTATTCACACAGCTATTTGATAGGTGCAAGGTGCCAGCTCCCAGTTCCCTATTCAAAGTGTAAATCTGGCAACTTGTTCAATATTCAACTTTAGACTCGTTCAGTCTACCAGTCTACCCCTGTACAAAAGCAAAGTGCAATATACGCTCTGACATTTATTCACACAGCAATTTGATAGGTGAAAGGTGCCAGCTGCCAGTTCCGTTGCCAGCTCCCAGTTCTGTATTCAAAGTGTAAATCTGGCACTGGGTTCCTTATTCAACTTTAGACTCGTTCAGTCTACCAGTCTACCCCTGTACATAAGCAAAGTGCAATATACGCTCTGCCATTTATGCACACAGCTATTTGATAGGTGCAAGGAGCCAGCTCCCAGTTCTGTATTCAAAGTGTAAATCTGGCACCGGGTTCCATATTCAACTTTAGACTCGTTCAGTCTACCAGTCTACCCCTGTACATAAGCAAAGTGCAATATACGCTCTGACATTTATTCACACAGCTATTTGATAGCTGCAAGGTGCCAGCTCCAAGTTCCCTATTCAAAGTGTTAATCTGGCACTGGGTTTCTTATTCAACTTTAGACTTGTTCAGTCTACCAGTCTACCCCTGTACATAAGCAAAGTGCAATATACGCTCGGACATTTATTCACACAGCTATTTGATAGATGCAAGGTGCAAGCTCCCAGTTCCTTATTCAAAGTGTAAATCTTGCACTGGGTTCCTTATTCAACTTTAGACTCGTTCAGTCTACCAGTCTACCCCTGTACATAAGCAAAGTGCAATATACGCTCGGACATTTATTCACACAGCTATTTGATAGATGCAAGGTGCCAGCTCCCAGTTCCCTATTCAAAGTGTAAATCTGGCACTGGGTTCCTTATTCAACTTTAGACTTGTTCAGTCTACCAGTCTACCCCCGTACATAATCAAAGTGCAATATACGCTCGGACATTTATGCACACAGCTATTTGATAGATGCAAGGTGCCAGCTCCCAGTTCCCTATTCAAAGTGTAAAACTGGCAACTTGTTCAATATTCAACTTTAGACTCGTTCAGTCTACCAGTCTACCCCTGTACATAAGCAAAGTGCAATATACGCTCTGACATTTATGCACACAGCTATTTGATAGGTGAAAGGTGCCAGCTCCCAGTTCCCTATTCAAAGTGTAAATCTGGCACTGGGTTCCTTATTCAACTTTAGACTTGTTCAGTCTACCAGTCTACCCCTGTACATAAGCAAAGTGCAATATACGCTCTGACATTTATGCACACAGCTATTTGATAGGTGAAAGGTGCCAACTCCCAGTTCTCTATTCAAAGTGTTAATCTGGCACTGGGTTCCTTTTTCAACTTAAGACTTGTTCAGTCTACCAGTCTACCCCCGTACATAAGCAAAGTGCAATATACGCTCGGACATTTATTCACACAGCTATTTGATAGATGCAAGGTGCCAGCTCCCAGTTCCCTATTCAAAGTGTAAATCTGGCACTGGGTTCCTTATTCAACTTTAGACTTGTTCAGTCTACCAGTCTACCCCCGTACATAAGCAAAGTGCAATATACGCTCGGACATTTACTCACACAGCTATTTAATAGCTGCAAGGTGCCAACTCCCAGTTCCCTATTCAAAGTGTAAATCTGGCACTGGGTTCCTTATTCAACTTTAGACTTGTTCAGTCTACCAGTCTACCCCCGTACATAATCAAAGTGCAATATACGCTCGGACATTTATGCACACAGCTATTTGATAGATGCAAGGTGCCAGCTCCCAGTTCCCTATTCAAAGTGTAAAACTGGCAACTTGGTCAATATTCAACTTTAGACTCGTTCAGTCTACCAGTCTACCCCTGTACATAAGCAAAGTGCAATATACGCTCTGACATTTATTCACACAGCTATTTGATAGGTAAAGGTGCCAGCTCCCAGTTCCCTATTCAAAGTGTAAATCTGGCACTGGGTCCCTTATTCAACTTTAGACTTGTTCAGTCTACCAGTCTACCCCTGTACATAAGCAAAGTGCAATATACGCTCTGACATTTATGCACACAGCTATTTGATAGGTGAAAGGTGCCAGCTCCCAGTTCTCTATTCAAAGTGTTAATCTGGCACTGGGTTCCTTTTTCAACTTAAGACTTGTTCAGTCTACCAGTCTACCCCCGTACATAAGCAAAGTGCAAGATACGCTCGGACATTTATTCACACAGCTATTTGATAGGTGCAAGGTGCCAGCTCCCAGTTCCCTATTCAAAGTGTAAATCTGGCAACTTGTTCAATATTCAACTTTAGACTCGTTCAGTCTACCAGTCTACCCCTGTACAAAAGCAAAGTGCAATATACGCTCTGACATTTATTCACACAGCAATTTGATAGGTGAAAGGTGCCAGCTGCCAGTTCCGTTGCCAGCTCCCAGTTCTGTATTCAAAGTGTAAATCTGGCACTGGGTTCCTTATTCAACTTAAGACTTGTTCAGTCTACCAGTCTACCCCTGTACATAAGCAAAGTGCAATATACGCTCGGACATTTATGCACACAGCTATTTGTTAGGTGCAAGGTGCCAGCTCCCAGTTCCCTATTCAAAGTGTAAATCTGGCAACGGGTTCAATATTCAACTTTGGACTCGTTCAGTCTACCCCTGTACATAAGCAAAGTGCAATACACGCTCTGCCATTTATGCACACAGCTATTTGTAAGGTGCAAGGTGCCAGCTCCCAGTTCCCTATTCAAAGTGTAAATCTGGCAACGGGTTCAATATTCAACTTTAGACTCGTTCAGTCTACCCCTGTACATAAGCAAAGTGCAATATACGCTCGGACATTTATTCACACAGCTATTTGATAGCTGCAAGGTGCCAGCTCCAAGTTCCCTATTCAAAGTGTTAATCTGGCACTGGGTTTCTTATTCAACTTTGGACTTGTTCAGTCTACCAGTCTACCCCTGTACATAAGCAAAGTGCAATATACGCTCGGACATTTATTCACACAGCTATTTGATAGATGCAAGGTGCAAGCTCCCAGTTCCTTATTCAAAGTGTAAATCTTGCACTGGGTTCCTTATTCAACTTTAGACTCGTTCAGTCTACCAGTCTACCCCTGTACATAAGCAAAGTGCAATATACGCTCGGACATTTATTCACACAGCTATTTGATAGATGCAAGGTGCCAGCTCCGAGTTCCCTATTCAAAGTGTAAATCTGGCACTGGGTTCCTTATTCAACTTTAGACTTGTTCAGTCTACCAGTCTATCCCCGTACATAAGCAAAGTGCAATATACGCTCGGACATTTACTCACACAGCTATTTAATAGGTGCAAGGTGCCAACTCCCAGTTCCCTATTCAAAGTGTAAATCTGGCACTGGGTTCCTTATTCAACTTTAGACTTGTTCAGTCTACCAGTCTACCCCCGTACATAATCAAAGTGCAATATACGCTCGGACATTTATGCACACAGCTATTTGATAGATGCAAGGTGCCAGCTCCCAGTTCCCTATTCAAAGTGTAAAACTGGCAACTTGTTCAATATTCAACTTTAGACTCGTTCAGTCTACCAGTCTACCCCTGTACATAAGCAAAGTGCAATATACGCTCTGACATTTATTCACACAGCTATTTGATAGGTAAAGGTGCCAGCTCCCAGTTCTCTATTCAAAGTGTAAATCTGGCACTGGGTTCCTTATTCAACTTTAGACTTGTTCAGTCTACCAGTCTACCCCTGTACATAAGCAAAGTGCAATATACGCTCTGACATTTATGCACACAGCTATTTGATAGGTGAAAGGTGCCAGCTCCCAGTTCTCTATTCAAAGTGTTAATCTGGCACTGGGTTCCTTTTTCAACTTAAGACTTGTTCAGTCTACCAGTCTACCCCCGTACATAAGCAAAGTGCAATAAACGCTCGGACATTTATTCACACAGCTATTTGATAGGTGCAAGGTGCCAGCTCCCAGTTCCCTATTCAAAGTGTAAATCTGGCACTGGGTTCCTTATTCAACTTTAGACTTGTTCAGTCTACCAGTCTACCCCTGTACATAAGCAAAGTGCAATATACGCTCGGACATTTATGCACACAGCTATTTGATAGGTAAAGGTGCCAGCTCCCAGTTCCCTATTCAAAGTGTAAATCTGGCACTGGGTTCCTTATTCAACTTTAGACCTGTTCAGTCTACCAGTCTACCCCCGTACATAATCAAAGTGCAATATACTCTCGGACATTTATGCACACAGCTATTTGATAGGTGCAAGGTGCCATCTCCCAGTTCCCTATTCAAGTGTAAATCTGACACTTGGTTCCTTATTCAACTTTAGACTCATTCAGTCTACCAGTCTACCCCCGTACATAACCAAAGTGCAATATACGCTCTGACATTTATTCACACAGCTATTTGATAGATGCAAGGTGCCAGCTCCCGGTTCCCTATTCAAAGTGTAAAACTGGCAACTTGTTCAATATTCAACTTTAGACTCGTTCAGTCTACCAGTCTACCCCTGTACAAAAGCAAAGTGCAATATACGCTCTGACATTTATTCACACAGCTATTTGATAGGTGAAAGGTGCCAGCTGCCAGTTCCGTTGCCAGCTCCCAGTTCTGTATTCAAAGTGTAAATCTGGCACTGGGTTCCTTATTCAACTTAAGACTTGTTCAGTCTACCAGTCTACCCCTGTACAAAAGCAAAGTGCAATATACGCTCGGACATTTATGCACACAGCTATTTGTTAGGTGCAAGGTGCCAGCTCCCAGTTCCCTATTCAAAGTGTAAATCTGGCAACGGGTTCAATATTCAACTTTGGACTCGTTCAGTCTACCCCTGTACATAAGCAAAGTGCAATACACGCTCTGCCATTTATGCACACAGCTATTTGTAAGGTGCAAGGTGCCAGCTCCCAGTTCCCTATTCAAAGTGTAAATCTGGCAACGGGTTCAATATTCAACTTTAGACTCGTTCAGTCTACCCCTGTACATAAGCAAAGTGCAATATACGCTCGGACATTTATTCACACAGCTATTTGATAGCTGCAAGGTGCCAGCTCCAAGTTCCCTATTCAAAGTGTTAATCTGGCACTGGGTTTCTTATTCAACTTTAGACTTGTTCAGTCTACCAGTCTACCCCTGTACATAAGCAAAGTGCAATATACGCTCGGACATTTATTCACACAGCTATTTGATAGATGCAAGGTGCAAGCTCCCAGTTCCTTATTCAAAGTGTAAATCTGGCACTGGGTTCCTTATTCAACTTTAGACTTGTTCAGTCTACCAGTCTACCCCCGCACATAAGCAAAGTGCAATATACGCTCGGACATTTATTCACACAGCTATTTAATAGCTGCAAGGTGCCAACTCCCAGTTCCCTATTCAAAGTGTAAATCTGGCACTGGGTTCCTTATTCAACTTTAGACTTGTTCAGTCTACCAGTCTACCCCTGTACATAAGCAAAGTGCAATATACGCTCGGACATTTATTCACACAGCTATTTGATAGCTGCAAGGTGCCAGCTCCCAGTTCCCTATTCAAAGTGTAAATCTGGCACTGGGTTCCTTATTCAACTTTAGACTCGTTCAGTCTTCCAGTCTACCCCTGTACATAAGCAAAGTGCAATATACTCTCGGACATTTATTCAAACAGCTATTTGATAGGTGAAAGGTGCCAGCTCCCAGTTCTCTATTCAAAGTGTAAATCTGGCACTGGGTTCCTTTTTCAACTTTAGACTTGTTCAGTCTACCAGTCTACCCCCCTACATAAGCAAAGTGCAATATATGCTCTGACATTTATGCACACAGCTATTTGATAGGTGCAAGGTGCCAGCTCCCAGTTCCCTATTCAAAGTGTTAATCTGGCACTGAGTTCCTTTTTCAACTTTAGACTTGTTCAGTCTACCAGTCTACCCCCGTACATAAGCAAAGTGCAATATACGCTCGGACATTTATTCACACAGCCATTTGATAGGTGCAAGGTGCCAACTCCCAGTTCCCTATTCAAAGTGTAAACCTGGCAAAGGGTTCAATACTCAACTTTAGACTCTTTCAGTGTATCAGTCTACCCCTGTACATAAGCAAAGTGCAATATACGCTCGGACATTTATTCACACAGCTATTTGATAGCTGCAAGGTGCCAGCTCCCAGTTCCCTATTCAAAGTGTAAATCTTGCACTGGGTTCCTTATTCAACTTTAGACTCGTTCAGTCTACCAGTCTACCCCTGTACATATGCAAAGTGCAATATACTCTCGGACATTTATTCAAACAGCTATTTGATAGGTGAAAGGTGCCAGCTCCCAGTTCTCTATTCAAAGTGTAAATCTGGCACTGAGTTCCTTATTCAACTTTAGACTTGTTCAGTCTACCAGTCTTCCCCCCTACATAAGCAAAGTGCAATATATGCTCTGACATTTATGCACACAGCTATTTGATAGCTGTAAGGTGCCAGCTCCCAGTTCCCTATTCAAAGTGTAAATCTGGCACTGGGTTCCTTATTCAACTTTAGACTTGTTCAGTCTACCAGTCTACCCCTGTACATAAGCAAAGTGCAATATACGCTCGGACATTTATTCACACAGCTATTTAATAGCTGCAAGGTGCCAACTCCCAGTTCCCTATTCAAAGTGTAAATCTGGCACTGGGTTCCTTATTCAACTTTAGACTTGTTCAGTCTACCAGTCTACCCCCGTACATAATCAAAGTGCAATATACGCTCGGACATTTATGCACACAGCTATTTGATAGATGCAAGGTGCCAGCTCACAGTTCCCTATTCAAAGTGTAAAACTGGCAACTTGTTCAATATTCAACTTTAGACTCGTTCAGTCTACCAGTCTACCCCTGTACATAAGCAAAGTGCAATATACGCTCTGACATTTATTCACACAGCTATTTGATAGGTAAAGGTGCCAGCTCCCAGTTCCCTATTCAAAGTGTAAATCTGGCACTGGGTTCCTTATTCAACTTTAGACTTGTTCAGTCTAGCAGTCTACCCCTGTACATAAGCAAAGTGCAATATACGCTCTGACATTTATGCACACAGCTATTTGATAGGTGAAAGGTGCTGCTCCCAGTTCCCTATTCAAAGTGTAAATCTGGCACTGGGTTCCTTATTCAACTTTAGACTTGTTCAGTCTACCAGTCTACCCCTGTACATAAGCAAAGTGCAATATACGCTCTGACATTTATGCACACAGCTATTTGATAGGTGAAAGGTGCCAGCTCCCAGTTCTCTATTCAAAGTGTTAATCTGGCACTGGGTTCCTTTTTAGCTCACCTTTACAAAGTAAATGTGAGCTTATGTCATGGCGCTTCGTCCGTCGTCCGTCTGTCTGTCCGTCCGTCCGTCCGTCTGTCTGTCTGTCCGTCCGTCCGTAAACTTTCAGGAAAAAGACTACTCCTCCTAAACGAATCCAGATATCATTCTGAAATTGTAGTATGTTATACCCATGGTGATTCCTCACAGAAAGGTAGACGTTTCAGTTTTGAGAATCCAAGATGGCCGCCATGGCAGCCATATTAAATTTTCAATTAGATTTCACGAAAAAGACTACTCCTCCTAAACGAATGCAGATATCATTCTGAAATTGTAGTATGTTATACCCATGGTGATTTCTCACAGAAAGGTAGACGTTTCAGTTTTGAGAATCCAAGATGGCCGCTATGGCAGCCATATTGAATTTTCAATTAGATTTCAGGAAAAAGACTACTCCTCCTAAACGAATCCAGATATCATTCTGAAATTGTAGTATGTTATACCCATGGTGATTCCTCACAGAAAGGTAGACGTTTCAGTTTTGAGAATCCAAGATGGCCGCCATGGCAGCCATATTGAATTTTCCATTAGATTTCACGAAAAAGACTACTCCTCCTAAACGAATGCAGATATCATTCTGAAAATGTAGTATGTTATACCCATGGTGATTCCTCACAGAAAGGTAGACGTTTCAGTTTTGAGAATCCAAGATGGCCACTATGGCAGCCATATTGAATTTTCAATTAGATTTCATGAAAAGACTGCTCTTTCTAAACCAATCTAGATATCATTCTGAAAATGTAGTATGTTATAACTATGGTGATTCCGCACAGAAAGGAAGACGTTTCAGTTTTGAGAATCCAAGATGGCCGCGATAGCAGCCATATTGAATTTTCAATGAGATTTCATGTAAATGACTACTTCTCCTTAACCAATCTAGATATCATTTTCATATTGTAGTATGTTATACCTATTGTGATTCCTCCCACAAAGGTAGACGTTTCAGTTTTGAGAATCCAAGATGGCTGTGATAGCATCCATATTGACTTTTCAGCTGCAGAAGACACATCATTATTACTAAATTTTAAGCTTTCATCAAGTGATCACTCGCACTATATACATTCTCTAATTTGAACTTACTGATCATAATATTATCTTGAATATGGAATATTTAAGATTGTCATGCAAGTTGTTCTATATTTGTAAGTGTTTCTAAAACATTAAGATGAAAGACAAACATAATTAATTAATTTGTTTAAAATATTTATGGCAACTAGCTGCAAAAACCCAATGACATTAAACATGTTAGATTTTGAACAATGGTATCTCCCTCATATTCCATTAAATATCACACATAAGGGGTCAACCAGAGTTCAGATATTTCTGTTGAGTCCACTATGCTGTCTAATACACATCCCAATACAGGCTGCTAGCATCATAGTGTCAGCTGTTAGTCTGTTGCATAATCAACCTGACCCAATTGATATGGTAGAGCATTATGCTATATGGCCATGTGTATGCAATAAGAGTTATGGAAATTAGACTTGTATTCTCATGACAGTGATATGTTCTTTCTAAGAATAACAACTTGCACAAAACTTGTCACTTGTTTTGTGTTTAGCAATCTACATGATAAGTTGATGTGGAAAGAGTTATTTTGCATCAGGTTCCAGTTCCTGTGTTTTACTCATATTTGTACCATTTCTATATCTAACAGAAGTTCTTCTTGACACAAAATCAATTTAGGACATAAGCTAACTATATTTTGTGAAATTATATTTATTTTTCACAACAATTCATGTTCTCTCCCGTCAAGTCTTTTAATACCACACATAAGGGCTTAGCCAGAGTTCAGGTTTACATGCTCAGCACACTAGGATGCTTCTCCAAATATACGTACACAAAGCCAAATACACAAATTGCTACACTCTCTGGGGCTAGCAGCCCTGCCTGCTTGTATATTGCATAGTAATCCTGACCTAATTGATAAATAGAACATAATTGACTTTATGGAAAGTATATAAATTGTCTTTATGAAAAGTATACTTGTATTCTATTAATAGTAATACTTTTTACAAATAACAATTTAAACAAGTCAAGAATCAGCTTTTGTGTTCAGTAATCTACATGATTAGTTAATAATAGAGGTATTTTGTATCAGGTTCCAGTTCCTATACCATGTGTTTTATAAATACCTGTAAAAATAAATGATAATTGTATCATGCTGAAAGGGTTCTGGGAACAACATGTCATCATAGAAGTCATTATTTTTCAATTAGATTTCAGGCCAAGTACTACTCCTACTAAATCAATTAAGATATCATTCTGAAAAGTGAGTATTTTTTTATATAGTGATTCCTGACAAAGACGCATTTATTTTATTATCAAGAATCCAAGATGGTCAATATGTCAATTATATTGAATTTTCAATTAGATTTCATGAAATTCATTGAAAAGAATACATTTCCTGATCAATCAAATCAATGTCATTATATTTGTATTGATACGCTTGTTGTAATATTTATCAACACTATAAATACAGTTACAAAAAACTGTATGAATCATCTTTATCTGCGAACAGCCTGAAGCATGACTGTTTTAATAAATCCTTTCGGTTTTACATAATTCCTGACACTTCATATATGGCAAATAACATAGCCAGTGAGGGATAAATATACATTTTATAATCATCTATATCTGATTACGGTCTGAACAATGATTATCTAGATAATTATAATGATCATTCAATTCAAACAAATCCTTTTCAAAAGCATTTAAAATGATTAAATTTGTTCACTCCCAACACTAACTGTTAGGTTTTTTAGTCCTTTATTCCCATGCAATTAATTTATTCCAAATTGAAAATTTTGGTTAATGAATAACAAATTATCTTTTATTTTGTTTGTCATGCTAATAAAAGATATCATTTAATATTCATCTTCAAAACTAATTGAACAGCTGTCTGAACAATTCTTTTTTTACAAAGTCTTTCTCACCAATTTTCTCTGTTAGTTAAGATACTTCAATAAACATATTACTGAGTTGACCTCCAGATTATTTCCATTGCAAACCTCTCTTCTACCCCCACCCCTTCTATCCCCCCTTTCCCTCCTCCCCTTTTTTCTCCTGTCCTTCCATTGCAAACCTCTCTTCTATCCCATAATCCTTCTATACCCCCCCCCCCCCCCCCCCCCCTATCCCCATCTATCCTTACAGCCCCTCTCCTGCAACTCTCCTCTAAAGAGTATCTGTATTGCATATTGAAATGAGGGGAGGACACTCACTATATGGAATAACAGTAACTTACATAAGAGGATAATTACATAAGCTACATGCAGGTGCAAGAGGTCATCATAGGTCATCATATCTAGTAATTAGCATAAACCCCCATGTTGCTAGCCTATTCTGACCAATCAGATTGCACTAACATTTGTCAAGATTTAAGATATTCAGAAATCTTCAGTTAGAATTACATGAGACATTGACCTGGACAGTTTACTTTGGCAATTGGACCTATCACTAGCTGAATTTGTGATTTGTGTCAGAGAGATATATTCCAAATGTTTATGTGCATCATCTTTTTAGTTCTTTGGAAGTTGAGAGTGTGACTAAATGAATACTCCTAAACCAATCAAGATATCATAATGAAATTAATACAGATGCCCACATAAAAGTAGCATTTTGAAGATTAAAAAGTCCAAGATGGTCACCAATTTAGCCATAGATATACAAAAAAGTTATACAAAAACCTACTGCTTGTTAACAAATCATGATTATATTATTCTTGTATTAATGTTTGTTCAAGCTCTAGTGGTTTCCAACAGAAGAATAGCATTTTAAAAGATAAAAAAGTCATGATGGCAGCCATAATCAATTATCATATAAAAGATGGTTACACAATTAAACCATATTACAACATCATTCATTTTAAGGTGAGCTTCTGTACCCTCGGTACTTTTATTCAACTTAAGACTTGTTCAGTCTACCAGTCTACCCCCGTACATAAGCAAAGTGCAATATACGCTCGGACATTTATTCACACAGCTATTTGATAGGTGCAAGGTGCCATCTCCCAGTTCCCTATTCAAGTGTAAATCTGGCACTTGGTTCCTTATTCAACTTTAGACTCATTCAGTCTACCAGTCTACCCCCGTACATAACCAAAGTGCAATATACGCTCTGACATTTATTCACACAGCTATTTGATAGATGCAAGGTGCCAGCTCCCGGTTCCCTATTCAAAGTGTAAAACTGGCAACTTGTTCAATATTCAACTTTAGACTCGTTCAGTCTACCAGTCTACCCCTGTACATAAGCAAAGTGCAATACACGCTCTGCCATTTATGCACACAGCTATTTGTAAGGTGCAAGGTGCCAGCTCCCAGTTCCCTATTCAAAGTGTAAATCTGGCAACGGGTTCAATATTCAACTTTAGACTCGTTCAGTCTACCCCTGTACATAAGCAAAGTGCAATATACGCTCGGACATTTATGCACACAGCTATTTGTAAGGTGCAAGGTGCCAGCTCCCAGTTCCCTATTCAAAGTGTAAATCTGGCAACGGGTTCAATATTCAACTTTAGACTCGTTCAGTCTACCCCTGTACATAAGCAAAGTGCAATATACGCTCGGACATTTATTCACACAGCTATTTGATAGCTGCAAGGTGCCAGCTCCCAGTTCCCTATTCAAAGTGTTAATCTGGCACTGGGTTTCTTATTCAACTTTAGACTTGTTCAGTCTACCAGTCTACCCCTGTACATAAGCAAAGTGCAATATACGCTCGGACATTTATTCACACAGCTATTTGATAGATGCAAGGTGCAAGCTCCCAGTTCCTTATTCAAAGTGTAAATCTGGCACTGGGTTCCTTATTCAACTTTAGACTTGTTCAGTCTACCAGTCTACCCCCGTACATAAGCAAAGTGCAATATACGCTCGGACATTTATTCACACAGCTATTTAATAGCTGCAAGGTGCCAACTCCCAGTTCCCTATTCAAAGTGTAAATCTGGCACTGGGTTCCTTATTCAACTTTAGACTCGTTCAGTCTACCAGTCTACCCCTGTACATAAGCAAAGTGCAATATACGCTCGGACATTTATTCACACAGCTATTTGATAGCTGCAAGGTGCCATCTCCCAGTTCCCTATTCAAAGTGTAAATCTGGCACTGGGTTCCTTATTCAACTTTAGACTCGTTCAGTCTTCCAGTCTACCCCTGTACATAAGCAAAGTGCAATATACTCTCGGACATTTATTCAAACAGCTATTTGATAGGTGAAAGGTGCCAGCTCCCAGTTCTCTATTCAAAGTGTAAATCTGGCACTGGGTTCCTTATTCAACTTTAGACTTGTTCAGTCTACCAGTCTTCCCCCCTACATAAGCAAAGTGCAATATATGCTCTGACATTTATGCACACAGCTATTTGATAGGTGCAAGGTGCCAGCTCCTGGTTCCCTATTCAAAGTGTTAATCTGGCACTGAGTTCCTTTTTCAAATTTAGACTTGTTCAGTCTACCAGTCTACCCCCGTACATAAGCAAAGTGCAATATACGCTCGGACATTTATTCACACAGCTATTTGATAGGTGCAAGGTGCCAACTCCCAGTTCCCTATTCAAAGTGTAAACCTGGCAAAGGGTTCAATACTCAACTTTAGACTCTTTCAGTGTATCAGTCTACCCCTGTACATAAGCAAAGTGCAATATACGCTCGGACATTTATTCACACAGCTATTTGATAGCTGCAAGGTGCCAGCTCCCAGTTCCCTATTCAAAGTGTAAATCTTGCACTGGGTTCCTTATTCAACTTTAGAATCGTTCAGTCTACCAGTCTACCCCTGTACATAAGCAAAGTGCAATATACGCTCGGACATTTATTCACACAGCTATTTGATAGCTGCAAGGTGCCAGCTCCCAGTTCCCTATTCAAAGTGTAAATCTTGCACTGGGTTCCTTATTCAACTTTAGAATCGTTCAGTCTACCAGTCTTCCCCCCTACATAAGCAAAGTGCAATATACGCTCTGACATTTATGCACACAGCTATTTGATAGCTGCAAGGTGCCAGCTCCCAGTTCCCTATTCAAAGTGTGAATCTGGCACCGGGTTCCATATTCAACTTGAGTCTCATTCAGTCTACCAGTCTACCCCTGTACTTAAGCAAAGTGCAATATACACTAGGACATTTATGCACACAGCTATTTGATAGCTGCAAGGTGCCAGC
This sequence comes from Steromphala cineraria, assembly GCA_916613615.1. Lineage (NCBI taxonomy): Eukaryota > Metazoa > Mollusca > Gastropoda > Trochida > Trochidae > Steromphala > Steromphala cineraria. The sequence continues at coordinate 8,629,288 of OU744732.1, read as the reverse complement.
TCCCAGTTCCCTATTCAAAGTGTAAATCTGCCACCTGTTTCCATATTCAACTTTAGACTCGTTCAGTCTACCAGTCCACCCCTGTACATATATAAGCCAAGTGCAATATAATCTCGCACATTTATGCACACAGCTAATTGATAGCTTCAAGGCGCCAGCTCTCAGCTGCCTATTCAAAGTGTAAATCTGGCACTGGGTTCCTTATTCAACTTTAGACTCGTTTAGTCTACCAGTCTTCCCCTGTGCCAGTGTAGAAAACTCCCAAAAAATCAAGCCAGACAGCCGGACTGGTAACTCCAAAAAGTTGCCAGTCCGGAACAGAACTTACCTGTCCGGTTCTTACAATAAAGACATGACGAAATTAAGATTCTGAATAACTTAATGTCATAAACTTCAAATATACGTCCTCTTATTGGTTGAGTTTGTGCCAGGTATACATGTAGTACTCGATGTCAAATATCAGACACTAATCACTGTCTTCACAGTCAAGATCAGAAAAATCTGATCCATAGTCCGAGTCCATTCCCTCATCGACAGCTTTCCCAGCTTCAGGGACCTGGACAGAATCACCTGCAGTTTCAGCTGCGACATGATCACGCCTTAGATTTGTTGAACCAACCACAAATGGCCCGACAGAGGATTTATGAAATTTGTTTTGGCTAAATTGTCCGTAAACTGAACGGCATGTTTTACAAGACACTTTACCGTGACAGTCGTCAGTGATAAGCCAAGCAAAATCCTTTATGGCTTCATGTTCTTTATCTTTTTCTGCCTGTGTTTTTCTTTTCGGCGAAGATGGCAGTCCGAAATATTTCCGTAACATTTTCAAAATTATCTAGACATACTAGAGATCCGTTCATAATCTGGGTAGGGGTCGCTTGAGTGAATACATATGTGACAGACAGGGCTTGGAGTTTAGATAAACAAGCTCCCTTCACAGTCTTTGTAGGTATCGCATCGTATAATCAATAATTAAAGGCAGAGCATCGAGTTTAGATTAAACAGTCAGACTGACTGATACAAATGCGCTGGCTGCAATGTAACTTGCCTTTGTCATATTTGATAATTTGACTTACGAAACCTGACGAAACACTATTTCTTTTGGCTTTTTTTTTCCATTTGAGTCAATTTGAGTATACTATTACAGTTGGCCTTTGTAAATATCTACCCGACCACCGGACGGGCTACTTGTGAAAGTTAACCGTCCGGCTCGAAAACAGGCCGTCTCGGGCGGTCGGGCAGGCGGGAGTTTTCTACGCTGCCTGTGCATAAGCAAAGTGCAATATATGCTCTGACATTTATGCACACAGCTATTTGATAGGTGCAAGGTGCCAGCTCCAAGTTCCCTATTCAAAGTGTAAATCTGGCACTGGGTTCCTTATTCAACTTTAGACTCGTTGACTCTACCAGTCTACCTCTGAACATAAGCAAAGTGCAATATACGCTCGGACATTTATGCACACAGCTATTTGATAGGTGCAAGGTGCCAGCTCCCAGTTCCCTATTCAAAGTGTAAATCTGGCACCAGGTTCCTTATTCAACTTTAGGCTCGTTCAGTCTACCAGTCTACCCCTGTATATAAGCAAAGTGCAATATACGCTCGGACATTTATGCACACAGCTATTTGATAGATGCAAGGTGCCAGCTCCCAGTTCCCTATTCAAAGTGTGAATCTGGCAACGGGTTCAACATTCAACTTTAGACTCGTTCAGTCTACCAGTCTACCCCTGTACATAAGCAAAGTGCAATATAAACTCGGACATTTATGCACACAGCTATTTGATAGGTGCAAGGTAATAGCTTCCAGTTCCCTATTCAAAGTGTTAATCTGGCAACGGGTTCAATATTCAACTTTAGACTAGTTCAGTCTACCAGTCTACCCCTGTACATAAGCAAAGTGCAATATACGCTCGGACATTTATGCACACAGCTATTTGATAGCTGCAAGGTGCCAGCTCCCAGTTCCCTATTCAAAGTGTAAATCTGCCACCTGTTTCCATATTCAACTTTAGACTTGTTCAGTCTACCAGTCCACCCCTGTACATATATAAGCAAAGTGCAATATAATCTCGCACATTTATGCACACAGCTAATTGATAGCTTCAAGGCGCCAGCTCCCAGCTGCCTATTCAAAGTGTAAATCTGGCACTGGGTTCCTTATTCAACTTTAGACTCGTTTAGTCTACCAGTCTACCCCTGTGCATAAGCAAAGTGCAATATATGCTCTGACATTTATGTACACAGCTATTTGATAGCTTCAAGGCGCCAGCTCCCAGTTCCCTATTCAAAGTGTAAATCTGGCACTGGGTTCCTTATTCAACTTTAGACTCGTTGACTCTACCAGTCTACCTCTGAACATAAGCAAAGTGCAATATACGCTCGGACATTTATGCACACAGCTATTTGATAGGTGCAAGGTGCCAGCTCCCAGTTTCCTATTCAAAGTGTAAATCTGGCACCAGGTTACATATTCAACTTTAGACTTGTTCAGTCTACCAGTCTACCCCTGTATATAAGCAAAGTGCAATATACGCTCGGACATTTATAAACACAGCTATTTGATAGGTGCAAGGTGCCAGCTCCCAGTTCCCTATTCAAAGTGTTAATCTGGCACCGGGTTCCATATTCAACTTTAGACTAGTTCAGTCTACCAGTCTACCACTGTACATAAGCAAAGTGCAATATACGCTAGGACATTTATGCACACAGCTATTTGATAGCTGCAAGGTGCCAGCTCCCAGTTCCCTATTCAAAGTGTAAATCTGCCACCTGTTTCCATATTCAACTTTAGACTCGTTCAGTCTACCAGTCTACCCCTGTACATATATAAGCAAAGTGCAATATAATCTCGCACATTTATGCACACAGCTATTTGATAGCTTCAAGGCGCCAGCTCCCAGCTGCCTATTCAAAGTGTAAATCTGGCACTGCATGCCTTATTCAACTTTAGACTCGTTTAGTCTACCAGTCTTCCCCTGTGCATAAGCAAAGTGCAATATACGCTCGCACATTTATGCACACAGCTATTTGATAGGTGCAAGGTGCTAGCTCCCTTTTCCTATTCAAAGTGTGAATCTGGCACCGGGTTCCATATTCAACTTTAGACTCATTGACTCTACCAGTCTACCCCTGAACACAAGCAAAGTGCAATATACGCTCGGACATTTATGCACACAGCTATTTCATAGGTGCAAGGTGCCAGCTCCCAGTTCCCATATTTAAAGTGTAAATCTGGCACCAGGTTCCTTATTCAACTTTAGACTCGTTCAGTCTACCAGTCTACCCCTGTATATAAGCAAAGTGCAATATACGCTCGGACATTTATGCACACAGCTATTTGATAGGTGCAAGGTGCCAGCTCCCAGTTCCCTATTCAAAGTGTGAATCTGGCAACAGGTTCCATATTCAACTTTAGACTCGTTCAGTCTACCAGTCTACCCCTGTACATAAGCAAAGTGCAATATACGTTCGGATATTTATACACACAGCTATTTGATAGGTGCAAGGTGCCAGCTCCCAGTTCCCTATTCAAAGTGTGAATCTGGCACCGGGTTTCCATATTCAACTTTAGACTCGTTCAGTCTACCAGTCTACCCCTGTACATAAGCAAAGTGCAATATAAGCTCGGACATTTATGCACACAGCTATTTGATAGCTGCAATGTGCCAGCTCCCAGTTCCCTATTCAAAGTGTGAATCTGGCACCAGTTTCCATATTGAACTTTAGACTCGTTCAGTCTACCAGTCTACCCCTGTATATAAGCAAAGTGCAATATATATTCTCGGACATTTATGCACACAGCTATTTGATAGCTGCAAGGTGCCAGCTCCCAGTTCCCTATTCAAAGTGTGAATCTGGCACCGGGTTCCATATACAATTAGACTCGTTCAGTCTACCAGCCTACCCCTGTACATAAGCAAAGTGCAATATACGTTAGGACATTTATGCACACAGCTATTTGAGAGGTGCAAGGTGCCAGCTCCCAGTTTCCTATTCAAAGTGTAAATCTAGCACCAGGTTCCTTTTTCAACTTTAGACTTGTTCAGTCTACCAGTCTACCCCTGTACATATATAAGCAAAGTGCAATATAATCTCGCACATTTATGCACACAGCTATTTGATAGCTTCAAGGCGCCAGCTCCCAGTTCCCTATTCAAAGTGTAAATCTGGCACTGGGTTCCTTATTCAACTTTAGACTCGTTTAGTCTACCAGTCTTCCCCTGTGCATAAGCAAAGTGCAATATACGCTCGGACATTTATGCACACAGCTATTTGATAGGTGCAAGGTGCCAGCTCCCAGTTCCCTATTCAAAGTGTGAATCTGGCAACAGGTTCCATATTCAACTTTAGACTCGTTCAGTCTACCAGTCTACCCCTGAACACAAGCAAAGTGCAATATACACTCGGACATTTATGCACACAGCTATTTCATAGGTGCAAGGTGCCAGCTCACAGTTCCCATATTTAAAGTGTAAATCTGGCACCAGGTTCCTTATTCAACTTTAGACTCGTTTAGTCTACCAGTCTTCCCCTGTTCATAAGCAAAGTGCAATATACGCTCGCACATTTATGCACACAGCTATTTGATAGGTGCAAGGTGATAGCTACCAGTTTCCTATTCAAAGTGTGAATCTGGCACCGGGTTCCATATTCAACTTTAGACTCATTGACTCTACCAGTCTACCCCTGAACACAAGCAAAGTGCAATATACGCTCGGACATTTATGCACACAGCTATTTCATAGGTGCAAGGTGCCAGCTCCCAGTTCCCATATTTAAAGTGTAAATCTGGCACCAGGTTCCTTATTCAACTTTAGACTCGTTCAGTCTACCAGTCTACCAATGTATATAAGCAAAGTGCAATATACGCTCGGACATTTATGCACACAGCTATTTGATAGGTGCAAGGTGCCAGCTCCCAGTTCCCTATTCAAAGTGTGAATCTGGCAACAGGTTCCATATTCAACTTTAGACTCGTTCAGTCTACCAGTCTACCCTGTACATAAGCAAAGTGCAATATACGTTCGGACATTTATACACACAGCTATTTGATAGGTGCAAGGTGCCAGCTCCCAGTTCCCTATTCAAAGTGTGAATCTGGCACCGGGTTTCCATATTCAACTTTAGACTCGTTCAGTCTACCAGTCTACCCCTGTACATAAGCAAAGCGCAATATAAGCTCGGACATTTATGCACACAGCTATTTGATAGCTGCAATGTGCCAGCTCCCAGTTCCCTATTCAAAGTGTGAATCTGGCACCAGATTCCATATTCAACTTTAGACTCGTTCAGTCTACCTTTCTACCCCTGTATATAAGCAAAGTGCAATATACGCTCGGACATTTATGCACACAGCTATTTGATAGGTGCAAGGTGCCAGCTCCCAGTTCCCTATTCAAAGTGTGAATCTGGCACCGGGTTCCATATACAACTTTTAGACTCGTTCAGTCTACCAGCCTACCCCTGTACATAAACAAAGTGCAATATACACTCTGATATTTATGCAAACAGCTATTTGATAGCTGCAAGGTGCCAGCTCCCAGTTCCCTATTCAAAGTGTGAATCTGGCACCGGGTTTCCATATTCAACTTTAGATTTGTTCAGTCTACCAGTCTACCCCTGTACATAAACAAAGTGCAATATACGCTCTGACATTTATGCGCACAGCTATTTGATAGGTGCAATGTGCCAGCTCCCAGTAACCTATTTAAAGTGTGAATCTGGCACCAGTTTCCATATTCAACTTTAGACTCGTTCAGTCTACCAGTCTATACCCATGTACATAAACAAATAGCAATATACGCTCGGACATTTATGCGCACAGCTATTTGATAGCTGCAAGGTGCCAGCTCCCAGTTCCCTATTCAAAGTGTAAATCTGGCACTGGGTTCCTTATTCAACTTTAGACTCCTTTAGTCTACCAGTCTTCCCCTGTGCATAAGCAAAGTGCAATATACGCTCGGGCATTTATGCACACAGCTATTTGATAGGTGCAAGGTGCCAGCTCCCAGTTCCCTATTCAAAGTGTGAATCTGGCAACAGGTTCCATATTCAACTTTAGACTCGTTCAGTCTACCAGTCTACCCCTGAACACAAGCAAAGTGCAATATACACTCGGACATTTATGCACACAGCTATTTCATAGGTGCAAGGTGCCAGCTCACAGTTCCCATATTTAAAGTGTAAATCTGGCACCAGGTTCCTTATTCAACTTTAGACTCGTTTAGTCTACCAGTCTTCCCCTGTTCATAAGCAAAGTGCAATATACGCTCGCACATTTATGCACACAGCTATTTGATAGGTGCAAGGTGATAGCTCCCAGTTTCCTATTCAAAGTGTGAATCTGGCACCGGGTTCCATATTCAACTTTAGACTCATTGACTCTACCAGTCTACCCCTGAACACAAGCAAAGTGCAATATACGCTTGGACATTTATGCACACAGCTATTTCATAGGTGCAAGGTGCCAGCTCCCAGTTCCCATATTTAAAGTGTAAATCTGGCACCAGGTTCCTTATTCAACTTTAGACTCGTTCAGTCTACCAGTCTACCCCTGTATATAAGCAAAGTGCAATATACGCTCGGACATTTATGCACACAGCTATTTGATAGGTGCAAGGTACCAGCTCCCAGTTCCCTATTCAAAGTGTGAATCTGGCAACAGGTTCCATATTCAAATTTAGACTCGTTAACTCTACCAGTCTACCCCTGAACACAAGCAAAGTGCAATATACGCTCGGACATTTATGCACACAGCTATTTCATAGGTGCAAGGTGCCAGCTCCCAGTTCCCATATTTAAAGTGTAAATCTGGCACCAGGTTCCTTATTCAACTTTAGACTCGTTCAGTCTACCAGTCTACCCCTGTATATAAGCAAAGTGCAATATACGCTCAGACATTTATGCACACAGCTATTTGATAGGTGCAAGGTGCCAGCGCCCAGTTCCCTATTCAAAGTGTAAATCTGCCACCTGTTTCCATATTCAACTTTAGACTCGTTCAGTCTACCAGTCTACCCCTGTACATAAGCAAAGTGCAATATACGCTCGGACATTTATACACACAGCTATATGATAGGTGCAAGGTGCCAGCTCCCAGTTCCCTATTCAAAGTGTGAATCTGGCACCGGGTTCCATATACAACTTTTAGATTCGTTCAGTCTACCAGCCTACCCCTGTACATAAGCAAAGTGCAATATACGTTCGGACATTTACGCACACAGCTATTTGAGAGGTGCAAGGTGCCAGCTCCCAGTTTCCTATTCAAAGTGTAAATCTAGCACCAGGTTCCTTATTCAACTTTAGACTTGTTCAGTCTACCAGTCTACCCCTGTATATAAGCAAAGTGCAATATACGCTCGGACATTTATGCACACAGCTATTTGATAGGTGCAAGGTGCCAGCTCCCAGTTCCCTATTCAAAGTGTGAATCTGGCACCAGTTTCCATATTGAACTTTAGACTCGTTCAGTCTACCAGTCTACCCCTGTAAATAAGCAAAGTGCAATATACGCTCGGACATTTATGCAAACAGCTATTTGATAGGTGCAAGGTGCCAGCTCCCAGTTCCCTATTCAAAGTGTAAATCTGGCACTGGGTTCCATATACAACTTTTAGATTCGTTCAGTCTACCAGCCTACCCCTGTACATAAGCAAAGTGCAATATACGCTCGGACATTTATGCAAACAGCTATTTGATAGGTGCAAGGTGCCAGCTCCCAGTTCCCAATTCAAAGTGTAAATCTGGCACCAGGTTCCTTATTCAACTTTAGACTTGTTCAGTCTACCAGTCTACCCCTGTATATAAGCAAAGTGCAATATACGCTCGGACATTTATGCACACAGCTATTTGATAGGTGCAAGGTGCCAGCTCCCAGTTCCCTATTCAAAGTGTGAATCTGGCACCAGTTTCCATATTGAACTTTAGACTCGTTCAGTCTACCAGTCTACCCCTGTAAATAAGCAAAGTGCAATATACGCTCGGACATTTATGCAAACAGCTATTTGATAGGTGCAAGGTGCCAGCTCCCAGTTCCCTATTCAAAGTGTAAATCTGGCACCGGGTTCCATATACAACTTTTAGATTCGTTCAGTCTACCAGCCTACCCCTGTACATAAGCAAAGTGCAATATACGTTCGGACATTTACGCACACAGCTATTTGAGAGGTGCAAGGTGCCAGCTCCCAGTTCCCAATTCAAAGTGTAAATCTGGCACCAGGTTCCTTATTCAACTTTAGACTTGTTCAGTATTCAACTTTAGACTTGTTCCTGTATATAAGCAAAGTGCAATATACGATCGGACATTTATGCACACAGCTATTTGATAGCTGCAAGGTGCCAGCTCCCAGTTCCCTATTCAAAGTGTGAATCTGGCACCAGTTTCCATATTCAACTTTAGACTCGTTCAGTCTACCAGTCTACCCCTGTATATAAGCAAAGTGCAATATACGCTCGGACATTTATGCACACAGCTATTTGATAGGTGCAAGGTGCCAGCTCCCAGTTCCCTATTCAAAGTGTAAATCTGGCACAGGGTTCCATATTCAACTTAAGACTCGCTCACACCTGTTTCCAGACAGATATGTTTTATCATTGAATAAGCATATATTAGGTCTATGTCCAGTCTACCAATGTACATAAGCAAAGTGCAATATATGCTCGTACATCTATGCACACAGCTATTTGATAGGTGCAAGGTGCCAGCTCCCAGTTCCCTATTCAAAGTGTGAATCTGGCACCGGGTTCAATATTCAACTTAAGACTTGCTCCCACCCGTTTCAGGAAAGATATGTTTTATCATTGAATAAGCATGTATTAGGTCTATGTCCAATCTACATATGTAAATAGGCAAATTGCAATATACGATTGTACATCTATGCACACAGCTATTTGATAGCTGCAAGGTGCCAGCTCCCAGTTCCCTATTCAAAGCGTGAATCTGGCATCGGGTTCAATATTCAACTTCCAACTCAATCACACCTGTTTCAAGAAAGATATGTTGTCATTGAATGAGCATAAATTAGTCCTATGTCCAATCTACCTATGTACATAAGGAAAGTGTAATATATGATCGTACATCTATGCATACAGCTACTTGATAGCTACAAGGTGCCAGCACCCAGTTCCCTATACAAAGTGTTCATCTGGCACCGGGTTCCCTATTCAAAGTGTGAAGTTGAATCCAATTTTCCTATTGAAATTTAGATCTCGCTCATACCCGTTTAAAGAAAGATATGTTTTTCATTGAATAAGCATTTATTTGGTCTATGTCCAGTCTTTCCATTACAGAAGCAAAGTTCATTATACGCTCGTACATTTATGCACAGAGTTATAAGATAGCTGCAAGGTGCCAGCTCCCAGTTCCCTATTATAAGTGTGAGTTTGCCCCGGGTTATATTTACAAGAGGATCCCACAACCTAGTACAACCTAGACCACCTAACATTGTATGAACATTATCAATATGACAAACTTTAACTGTAAAACACTACTGTAATACCGTTAATTCACTCGGCCTGAAAACCTACAGGTCACATGTTTGAACCCATGTTTTGCCTGAACAATTTGTAAATGTCTTGTGTTTGAGATTTGCAATTTTTGTTTATTTCTTTGATTTGCAAAAGACAGTTTGAACTTAAACCAATTTCGAGTGGTGTATTTCTTTTCTCGATAGCTAACTTTCATCACAAACTGCATGCAAGTATGATGAATATCTTTTGAATATCTACATGTATGCTACTGAAAGCTAAATGTTGCTTTTATTGATGTGTCATATGCTTTAAGTGATGTTTTGTTTATAGTTGTACAATGTGAGCCATGTATGTATGTTTTGATGTAAAAAGAATCTCCTCTGGGATAATAAAGTATTATCTCGACTTGCAAAACCGGTCACGTGCTGTAGGTTTATTTAGCTATGTTAAACTGGGCCACGCGCTCCCCTAGTAACAAGCAACGACGGAGTGTCAAGAGTTATCTTCCTTGCCCTTTGTTCTGTAAACATGGCTACGCTAAGCTCAATTGCTGTAACGTCATGTATGCTTGGTGAATTGCCCTGTATATGCTAAAGTCAGCTTTATGTAATAACTTTACTGGTATAAGTAAAATGTTCTTCTTATAAAAGATTGGTACCGCTAAAATACATTAGCAAGTCATAAGGCATCTCAACTTGAAGCGAGGTTGTCTATCAGCGAGCTCAAGATTCAAACTATGCAAATAGAAAACCGATCTATGAACATCAGTTAAGTTGAAAGTCACCGCTATTTGTTTATTGAACTCTCAAACCAACCTGTACATTCTGCTATAATGCCTGTCTTATCTATAACTCCGACACTATCAAACTCGCTCGCCCCCACTCGACAGTCCGCCATGACAGTAAAGGGGCTTCTACGGCCGCTTCAAATCGAATGTGGTGCGGATGCACGAGGTCACGTGACCTAACAATCATAAGTTAGGAATGCCTGCATTGCTCGGTATTTTGATTTTTTATCGTTAATCCTAAATTTCCGTCTAGTATTGTGCCCTTCGCTCCGGTACTAGACCATACTTTTGGTCATTAACACGATGTAACTTATATCTAATAGCTTTAAAATCGAGTTAAAATCAACATACTAGAAAAGTAATAGAGTAGCCCTAACCATAATGTGTTTTGCAATAAAGTATAGTTTTGCCCTGAACTAGGGAAAAACTATACCTAGGCATCTGCATTCAACAATGCAAACAATATTAGTTATAAAGAATTAATACTTGAAATCGCTTCTCTGCCTTGGTGGTTGAAGGTATCATTATAAAGTTATTTGTCTAGTAAAGTGACCAAATGAAGGTATGGAATGATATGTATTTAGGATTTGCATATTTTTATATATTTTAGATCACACTATCTCCAACAGTACAGATTCTTGTACTATTTCGGGCCGAGTCTAATTCAGGATTCGAACCCACACCCTCAGTGTCAGGCAACACTGGCAGCAATGACCATAATAACAGCTAACCAACTCTCCCACAATCCACACAAATAGAAGTTCAACAAGCAGTAGTGAAGCTGTTGTTATATTAGGGGCCGCAGGGCCACCAAAGCTATAAATTATACTCTTCACTAGGCAAGGAGTTTGTACACAAAGTTTCACCTTTCTAGGCCTTGTGCTTCTGTAGAAGAAGTGGAAAGGGCACAAAGTTTATAGACGGACAGATGGACAGACGGACGGACAGACAGATGTCGGACACCATGCCATGCCATAAGCCCATCTGAGCTTTCAGGCCTGATGAGCTAAAAATTGACATTCAAGTGTTTGTTTCAGGCTTAACGATGGCTGAAGATCTGAAAACCAACAAACTCTTCAGTGACAACCCGTTTTCTCAATAGCGAGAGAATGAGTGAGTGACTTTGTGTTTAGCCCTGCTTGAATAGTTATCAAAGAAAGCCTTCATAGTAAAACAAAGTTTGAATTAGAAGTGGTAGAATTAACATTTAATTACCAACTGATAAATGCAGACACAAAAACAAGAATTAGAGTCAATTTTCATTAAAACAAAAAACTCACCCTCTCTCAGAGAACAAGACATCAACACTGAACTTAACATGAGGCAATCTGTACCAAAGTGATTTTGTAATGAATTTGTGAGAAGAGCTTTAGATGTAACAGGTAACTATCTCTCTTTACGGTGGATTCTAAACATTTACCGTTATTCTTTGCTTCTCTACCAGCAAAATAATATTGGTTATGTTGAATTTCCTTTAAATCAGGTCTACACAACCTAAAAGAGGAAATCTGCTCAGCTGTAAACAGCTTGTAACACCAAGTTGTATCTGTTTTATGCATACACATTGACATTTCCCAGTTGCTTAAATAAATGTTTTTATCTGATAGTTTCTGTAGGGTTTATTTATGTTGCAAAACTTGCTGTACAGTGGGGATGACTCAATAAGTTTTTATATTTTCACCGCAGAATTCACATAATGCAGTTTATGATAATAGCATTTGCATATTTTATAGGGTAGCAATTGTGTAATAGTTTTATTCATTTATGATTATTATCAAGTTCACCTTTATGTTATCAAATTGAAGCATTCATAAAATATTTTTCAAAACTTCACTTTGTTCTTAAATCTCTTTTGTTCATTTTAGCACAAGTAACAAATAAAATCTAAGATTTTATTTTTTAAATATCTTTTTGACCTAGATGTAGCTGTAAACACCACATGGACTGGAATAAAGTTTATGAAAACATAAACTTGAAATTTTTCAAAGGCATTTAGAAGTTGGTGTGAAAAAAATTCCCAGACAGCTAGCTATAGATTGGATTTTTTTCTAGTCTCTGAAGACATTTCAAATCTCAGTATGGAAACTTACATATAACCAGTAAATAAATCATTATTAGGCTATTTCACTATTTTTTTTCAAATGTAAGTAAGGAAAAGGGGAAGGGGTTTTGGAAATTAAATTCTTCACTTCTTTACAATACAAATTATACTAAACTTGTGAAAGAAATATAGTAGAGGAAACTAAAGAAGAATATGCTTTGGATAATACCGCCACAAGAAACTGTGATGATCTAAAATTAGAACTAAATATTTCTATTAAACTTTTTTTGGAAACCTTTCTAATGAAAGTGAGGGGCAAATTAATTTCATTCTCATCATATTTAAAAAAAAATAGAATTGAAAAAACAAATCAGTTGGAAAGAGAGATCCAAATTTTAGAAGATGAAATTAGAAAACATTTTCAAAGTGTTAAAGGGGCAGTAGCACGTTTTTTGATAATTTAATATTTCAACATTTTCACTGATAATTGTTAGTTAATGCTAAATGTATTATTTTGACGGTGTCAAAAATCTCATTACACAAGCCAATCATCCACAGTCAGAGGACAAAGTAAGAAGATTTACATAAAATTTATTGGCGGTCATTTTATGTGAACACCTTTAATTCATTTTGTGAAAGAAAAAGTAACTGCATGGCTAAACTTTACGTTATATATTTGAATAATTAATTGTCTTTCAATTGGAATCATTAATTTTCATTTTCCTGACATCACCTTATATTTCCTCTAAAAACGTGCTACTGTCCCTTTAAAGCTGGACTGAAATGGTTTATGGCCACTTTCGGGATTCACAAAAAGAGGCTTGCAATTTGAATTAGATTCAACTATGGTCTGTTGTTTGCTGAATATTACAAAACATACAATTACTACCGATATTATTTCCATACCCTTGGTACCCAGGACGGGTGGGTAATGAGTTGGACCCGGGTACCCGTCACATTACCCATACCTGTTTTGATCATGAAGAATTAATCAATAGTGTGTCAGCATTTTGTTATAATTTTTATGCACAAGAAATTATAGTTCTAGCATCTAAAGCAGCACTTATATTGTGCAAGATTTTGTTCTGATCCCACCCACTGACAATCTATCATGAGTAGGCTAGTAGGCTGTGGGTGAATAAAGGTGACTAGTTTTCATGTGTTTGATGTTTCATACCAAATTTGTTAATGATGTAATACAAATTAAAATCTTATGTTAATCTGATTGTATCACAATGTTAACATGAAGGTAACGTTTTGTGATCATATTTTTGAAATTGCAGATCATTGAAAAACCTGATATAATTTTGTTCTGGCTAGATAATTAACTCAAAACAGTGTTTTGAAGGGTACCCGGGTAGCGAAATAAGGGCTCGGGTATCAGGTTGGAAATTTAGACCAGTCCCAGCCCTAGGTAATATCAACAATAACCAACATATGATGGAGAATGCCAGATATACCTTGCCTCATCAATTGAGAATTATTAATTAATAAAACTCGAGAAAGATAATCTGTCTTTCTCTACCACTCATTAGTTACTATCAAAATTTCAAACAAAAATTATAGGGTAGGCAATTACTAAGGTTAATAGAGCAGTAAATTCTGTCATTTTCATTATCAAATTTTTTGAAAGTTTAATAACAGAGTATTGTGATTTTATTGATATAATTTATACCAATGTTTAAGTCATAAAATAATGTAGAGTGTGGCTAATGTGGTTCCCCTAAAATTATGTATAAAGGCGATAAGTTTCAGTTTTCTAGGCCTTATGGTTCTAGAGAAGAAGATGAAAATAGGTTTTAAGGGGGTGGCTCCTGTGGCCCTTATAAGAGGCCACAAGGCCACCAAAGCTACAATTTATAATCCTCACTAGTCAAGGAGTATGTTTCAGCTTTCTAGGCCTTATGCTTGTGGAGAAGAAGTCGAATATGCACAAAGTTTACGGACAGACGGATGGATTGACGAACGGACGCCGGACACCATGCCATACCATAAGCCCATCGGGCCTTTCAGGTCAGATGAGCTAAAAATGATATTTTTAAATAAGAAATGTTTTGTTTCATTTACTACAGTCTTGCTGTTTTAAAAAAGGTTTAGAAATTCATTTGCATTTTTAATCTCAATTGAGCCATCTAATTATCTTATATTATATATCATAATGAACAAATTTCTTTCATCAGGTCAGATATGAGACAAGTTTTGATACAATTATCAATTTTGTAGCTCTGGGTTCTCATCGGGAAAAATGATAAACATTGTCTTTGATAGAGATTATTTATTCTCATGAATTTCATAAACAATTCAATTTGACAAAAGTACAACACATAAGATAAAAGATGTCTCATTTGATATAGCATGCATGGTGGAACATGATAAACATAAAAGATCACATTATGTGAAACGTTAATATAACTTACAGCTGGCAAAGTAGTACCGGTAATCCGTTCAAATTGGATTTCAATGATGAATTACATCTTAAATGTACAGACATAGAAACTGACACCTAAACATCTTTCACTAAGCAAGACGGCAAAGTTAACAACACAACACAAATACTTAAAAAAATATATTGCATAGGAGAGTTCAATGCAATTATCTTGTTAATATCTAGTAACATGTATGATAAATACAAAACAAATAAATATAAATAATTATCATTTATCATAAAGATGCGGTAATGGATAAATGAAATTTTATATAGAATAAGATCAATATTTCAGTTCATTTCAGTTTGTAACTGTCATTGTGGAAATGAAAGCTAGTGCAAACAATTTGAATTGTGCAATGAGACATTGATCTAAGTAATGACAGGGCACAGACATGAGTTCACTATTCAAACTCTTATGCCTTTTGCATTGATTGTTGCCAATTGAAAAGAAAAGCTAAACAGGGGGAAAAAATTTTACTTTCTCTTCAATACATCTATACTCATCTCTCAAAAATGTTCTCTTTTAATGGTTTCTTATCTTTACTGGAAGATAGGACATTTATCCAAGTAAGTGGACTTTCTTAATGACGACTGGAAATGACTGGCACTCAACCATCTTGGCTACTCACAGGCTGGAAGGGAAGATTGTGCTCAGAATGTTTGATCAGAAGAACAGACTGTACCAGCATCCATCAAGATGGCTACCAACCGACTGGAAGGTAAGCTGGCCCTAAGTATGGTCTACAAGAAGAACAGCCTGTACCAGCATCCATCAAGATGGTTTCCAACCGGCTGGAAGGTAAGCTGACCCTAAGAATGGTCTACAAGAAGAACAGCCTGTACCAGCAACCATCAAGATGGCTACAAACCGACTGGAAGGGAAGCTGGCTCTAAGAATGGTCTACAAGAAGAACAGCCTGTACCAGCATCCATCAAGATGGCTACCAACTGACTGGAAGGTAAGTTGGCCCTAAGAATGGTCTACAAGAAGAACAGCCTGTACCAGCATCCATCAAGATGGCTACCAACCAACTGGAAGGGAAGCTGGCCCTAAGAATGGTCTACAAGAAGAACAGCCTGTACCAGCATCCATCAAGATGGCTACCAACCGACTGGAAGGTAGGCTTGCCCTAAGAATGGTCTACAAGAAGAACAGCCTGTATCAGCAACCATCAAGATGGCTACCAACCGGCTGGAAGGTAAGCTGACCCTAAGAATGGTCTACAAGAAGAACAGCCTGTACCAGCAACCATCAAGATGGCTACCAACCGACTGGAAGGGAAGCTGGCTCTAAGAATGGTCTACAAGAAGAACAGCCTGTACCAGCATCCATCAAGATGGCTACCAACCGACTGGAAGGTAAGCTGGCCCTCAGAATGGTCTACAAGAAGAACAGCCTGTATCAGCAACCATCAAGATGGCTACCAACCGGCTGGAAGGTAAGCTGACCCTAAGAATGGTCTACAAGAAGAACAGCCTGTACCAGCAACCATCAAGATGGCTACCAACCGACTGGAAGGGAAGCTGGCTCTAAGAATGGTCTACAAGAAGAACAGCCTGTACCAGCATCCATCAAGATGGCTACCAACCGACTGGAAGGGAAGCTGGCCCTAAGAATGGTCTACAAGAAGAACAGCCTGTACCAGCACCCATCAAGATGGCTACCAACCGACTGGAAGGTAAGCTGGCCCTAAGAATGGTCTACATGAAGAACAGACTGTACCAGCAACCATCAAGATGGCTACCAACCGACTGGAAGGTAAGCTGGCCCTAAGAATGGTCTACAAGAAGAACAGCCTGTACCAGCAACCATCAAGATGGCTACCAACCGACTGGAAGGTAAGCTGGCCCTAAGAATGGTCTACAAGAAGAACAGACTGTACCAGCAACCATCAAGATGGCTACCAACCGACTGGAAGGTAAGCTGGCCCTAAGAATGGTCTACAAGAAGAACAGCCTGTACCAGCACCCATCAAGATGGCTACCAACCGACTGGAAGGTAAGCTGGCCCTAAGAATGGTCTACAAGAAGAACAGCCTGTACCAGCAACCATCAAGATGGCTACCAACCGACTGGAAGGTAAGCTGACCCTAAGAATGGTCTACAAGACGAACAGCCTGTACCAGCATTCATCAAGATGGCCACCAACCGACTGGAAGGTAAGCTGGCCCTAAGAATAGTCTACAAGACGAACAGCCTGTGCCAGCATTCATCACGCTTGTGGCTGAATCAAACAAATACACTTGAAAGACAATAGAGGAGTGAGCAAGTTGTAGAGTTTTTTTTGCAATATTTCAACCACTTGTAAGTGAGTGAGTGAGTTATTGTTTAGCGCCGCTTGGGCAATATTGCAGCCATTAGCGGCGAGTCAACCACTTGTGACATTAGAAATTTGACATTGACATAATGTGATTTTCAAAGGTAGTTGCCATTTGACATACACAAACATCTTACAAGATCTGTTTTCTGATAGTTCAACAACAGAAAATTAAAGAAGACTGAAAGAATTAAAAAAATGGAAAGCAAGGAAGAATAAAAGCAAGGCTGGAGGAACAATCACAAGATAAGGCTGGAGAAGGGGTCAGAGGCTTCAGGAAGATTGTGTCAAAGGCAAAAATGTGTTTTCCTTCATTGTTCCAAGATGACTTTTAAACAATTGTTAAAATCACAACCCAACATCTATGAACAGATCAACTTCCTGAGAGTTGAATTTAAGATAACTGAACAAATCGAAAAGAAGTATATGAAGAGGAGACACAAATGTTTGACAGGAAGCAACGCTGTGTAAGGAGGATACCTGCATGGCAAAGAATGAAGATAACTCTTGTATAACACAGTAGAGCCAATCAAGGTGATTTTCAAGGACAGTGGCCAAGGCACAACTCAACATCTCAAGATCAGGTTCCGGAGAGTGAGTGACTTATTGTTTTGCTCTGCATTCTGGTTCCTCCAAGCTGAACAACAGAAAATAGAACTGATAATCATAAGGCTGGACTGAGATCTGAACAACAGAAAATAGAACTGATAATCAAAATACTGGAGTGAGATCTGAATAACAGAAACTAGAACTGATAATCATAAGGCTGGAGTGAGATCTGAACAACAGAAAATAGAACTGATAATCATAAGGCTGTAGTGAGATCTGAACAACAGAAAGTAGAACTGATAATCAAAATATTGGAGTGAGATCTGAATAACAGAAAGTAGAACTGATAATCAAAATATTGGAGTGAGATCTGAACAACAGAAAGTAGAACTGATAATCAAAATATTGGAGTGAGATCTGAATAACAGAAAATAGAACTGATAAACTTAAGACTGGAGTGAGATCTGAACAACAGAAAATATAATCATAACACTGGACTGAGACCAAACGGAAGAAGAAATATTTTGACTTTAACAATTAATTACTCCCCTTTAATAAACCCTTGGTTATTACTTACAGCAACCGTGTGGGTGGCTAAACAAAATTATAAATACCAAGAGTTTGATTATTTTATCATGGGTTAATAAGACATTTGAGAAATTAGGCTCGATGAAGCAGCTCTCGCGGGTGGCGAAACGGTACCACCAAAGCCTTGAAGTTGTCACCCGCCTGGTTTTCTATGTGTTTTGTAACCCCCCCCCTATCATTTTTGATAAAGAGAAAAAGAAAGATGCTCCTTTTAAGTAAACTTACAACAAAGATACATGAACAATTTTAAGATATTAGCCAATGTGAAATGTCTTTGCATTTCAATAAACAACAAGTTTTCATGAATATTTGAAAATTTAAGCAATTATTATGGAGAAAGTATGATTATTTGAAAAAAAAATGGATTTCAGTCTACAATACCTTGTTAATCAGATTCCATGATTTTCATTATAATAAATATGTATATTATTTACCCTTGATATGAATCTAAATGCCATAATTAATGATTAAAATTTTAAATTACTTGCATATTCATCCTAAAATGTTATATATTTGATAAATAGTTGGCTTCAATGAAAAACTAAAAAAAGAGTTCAAATTAATCATCAAGTTTATATGAATACCGAACCAATAACCTATCTAACATTTCGGCTCCCAACTGCCATTTTGACTACTTTAGATAAGTTTTCAAATTATGTTTGATTGATCCCAACTTCATACCTTATTATTGTCAATATACAACTTTGATTATCTTTATAGCTGAAACTTTCAGTAACAGTGGATACTTCTTGATCAAATAACACATTTGGTATAATTAGTCTAGGAGTGCATCCATAGCCTGAACTTTAACCTCCTAATTACTTGTCACTTTGCATCAAGAAACAGTGCAAAAAGGGTTTTTAGTACATTAATTAAAAAAATGCCAAATTTAAAACAATATTATATAAACCTTTTTCTTTGTTTGTATAGTTTAATAATAACAATTCAAGGTAAGATTACTAATGTTTGAGAGGGAATTTGATGCCCCCGAAATCCTACAAATATATCTAGCTTCAAAAGTTGCAATAATTGAGCAAGAAGAAACCTTTAGAGAAGTTTATTAGGAAAAATTAAATTCTAATTTATTGCAAAAACTCCCGTTTTCATATTTTGACAATCACTCTAGAAAGAGTCTTTCGAATTTGTGAAACCCTTGACTAGATTTGAAAAAAAACCATCTTTGGGTAGTTTTCTTAGTTCAAATTCTAAGCGGAAGAGTTCAAGGTTAAATAAGAATTTGGTAGATTTTTTTCACCAATTTATTTAGCAATTCTATGATAAATATGGAATGGTTGTTCACCTTGCATTCTCAAGTAGGAAAAATATTTTACCGCCGAAGGTTCAATGCCAGACAAATGTACATGAATAAATTGAGTAAATCAATGAGAAATATTGACAAGAAATTATTAAACTGCTACAAGTTTTGAGATTTTGAAGTTTTCACTTTTGAAAATAGTTAATAATACCCCTTTTCTCGAAAATCGAAATTGAAAAGGGGTTTGATACAAATTGAGGTTATTACATCAGCTATAACCCCTGGAAACATTATCGAAATGAATCTATCAAGCAGACAGAATTTTTCGCTTTGAGATAACCTGTCATTCATACCTTGCATCATATCTGATCTGAGTAGCTCCTAATTGGTCATCTGTGAGATGTCATGTTCCACATATTCTAGTGGGTCTCTCTAGCCTTGTGACAGATTGAGCCAAGTACAAAATCACCTGACCGCCATCCAATAGAACACTACTCAGATCAGATGTGCAACGGAAATAGTTAACCTTGACAGTTAACTGAACGGTAAGTTAAACAGCCAGGAAGATATTTTTAAGCAGTGGGGAATTTCCTGATGAAGGGAATTGAGAGAAGCAAAGGTTGAAGTTTTAATATTTTCTGGATTTGGTTGTTGTCAGCGTTTGGGATGAACTATGCTGAATCCCTGTTTATGGAGGAAGTAGGCCTGACTATTTGCAGGGCATCGTCCAGTTGGCACCAGGTGGAATCACGTGTTGAATGAGAGTGTTTTGCATCCCAATGGATGTTGTGATGTGAATATTTGGTGTGGTGTCTGAAAGTGCTGATAGTGTCTGCATTGATTGTGGATATCTTGGGTTTGATGTGTTTGCCAAATGGTCTGGATGTTCCCTGATGTAGTTGCTGCTGCAGTCACAACTGATGTTGCACACCGCACCTTTAGGCTGACTGTGGTGTGATTCCTACTAGTTGCCCCAGAGATGTTCCTGGGAGATGTGACAGTAAGGAAGGAGGAGGCTACGACTGCTTGCTGCTGGACAAATCATAAGTGATATGATGTTTTGCCAATGTTGAGTTACCTGTTAATGGTTACAGGTGCTGGGTTGTGACCGGTCAACAGGTTTAGTTGGGAGTTGTTAAGTTGGGTGGAGAGAGGTGGATAGATCGATAGGTAGGCATGCATGCACTACCCAACATTTGCAAAACATCACATCCCCACTGAGCAGCAAGCAGACATCATTACCCACTTACCTACTGCCACATCTCTCAAGATCACCACTAGGGTAACTGGTAGGTAACACACCACAACACTACAGCCTATTAAAGGTGCGGTCTACATCATCAGCTGCGACTGCGGCAGCAACTACAAGAGGGAGACATTCAGGCCACTCAGCAAACACATCCTATACCACAAGACATCCACAGTCAATGCTGACAACTATCAGCCATTTCAGATCACAACACCAAAATCCACCATCACAACACCGATTGGGATTGTCAAAACACTCACAAACAACACCATGATTACACTAAGCACCAAGTGGAGGAAGCCCTGCAAATAACCAGGCGTAGTCCCTCCATAAACAGGGATTGTCAATAATTCATCCAATTTGCTAACAACCACCAAATCCTGAAATGAACTTCAACCTGCTGTTGTTTCCCTTTCTACAGGAACTCCCCTCCGCTATATACGTCTCAAATCTTCCTTGGTATCTTACTTATTATTCACTGATAGTAAAGATAAAATAATCCTTCAGGGTTGGGGTTTAGATGAAAATATCAGAAATAATTCTGTTCACTAAATGAAGTACATTTGAATATTTTACTTAAGTATAGGACTTAAGTACTTTTTGTTGACCCCAACCCTGAATGTAAACTTCAAATATCAAAACTGTAACAGATAATTCAAAATGTTTCAACAGCTAGCTGACTTTTCCTTCTCATATGGATTTAAGTTACTTATAAAGAATTTCCACGTTTTAACAATACATAACATTTAAGTGAAATTGTACATTTGAACAGGTCATAATCTTCACTAACCAAACCTAATCACCAATGGCTATGAACAAAATTTCTTATTTGTAATTTGTATGAATACTTAAATAAATTTTGAATTTTATCCTAATTCAAGTTTACATCCCTTGAATGTGGTAATTTACAGAAAGGTTTTTCAAACAGAATGAGTGCTAACATATTAAAACAAATGTAAAATAGCAATCTTTTTGCATTGTATTCCCAATTACAAAATGAACAAATCCCAAAGGCACTAAAACCATTATTGTATTAAAGTTTATAGTTAAGAAAAAATGGATACAGAGAAGTAATTTAGAATCAACATACTTCCAAAAGTTTGTGCAGAGAATTCTTATTTAGAAATTCAGTTCACAAATTGAATTGATAATTATTGATGGATAGCGGATAGTTTACAGTTCATGACAATCAATTTACTGATGTTAATAGATTTTGTTAACGCTTTAGGCTCTCGCTTGTATCCTGTATACAAAGTTCAGTAAACAATAAATATAATTGAAAAGGTGACCCCTTACTCTTGTGCTGCTTAAGTCATTTTTGGTCATAAATGTAATTTTGTTTATTTAAGCTAATATTTTATAATTGATAGATTTAAATATAGATTGTTCATATTACGATTTTTTTGCACTGTTTAATTATTTTAAAATATCCTTAAATTTCAAAACTATATCACAATCTCAATTTAAATCAATTTCTTTGCTAATTTAAGTAAATTGCTTTTCATACATTAATAAATATTTGAATGTTTAAATATATTCATATGCTTTGTGAAATATTGTAAGTGAATCTGTCTAAATTCTCGTTTACTGCAGACCATTACTTTCTCCAATCTTGTATCTTAGCAAAAAATGAAAAGATATGTATTATGTACAGAGAAAAAATAGTCAAATCTTCAATGCACTGTAAGCTCAAAAGATATTTATCTGTTGATTGTGGATCACAACATAGCTTTTTATAGTCACAGAGAACCATCCATACATAACCAATACCAATCATAATAATCATAATAAGCTCATCCATTAGTTGGTCTTTATTTTCTGTGGGGGATATCTAAGAAGTAGCTGGCAGTAGCAGAATATAAAAGTAGCAAAGACTTTCCTAATGTCTTAACCATAACAGAACCTACCCTACATTCATATTTCTCGTATTCTATCATTACCGGTACTTCATCATCTGTCATATTATTAATTCGTTCTATATAATTTTCTTATCAACATATTTCCCTCCACCTAAAACAGCTCCTATAAGCCTTTCTCTCTTTCAACTAGTTCAGAATGGGGTTCGAAATGGGCAGGGGGTGTGTCAATTTCACCTAAAACTTCGTTGATATCCATTTTTATAAATAGAGCGCTAATGTTTAAAGCAAGAAATAGCAAGAAGATAAATACACTGAAAAGTACAAAGTGGTAAAACCAGTAAGATTATAATCAGTAATAAAATATCCAATATTGTTTATATATAAAGATTTAATCTTAAATAATAAAGGATGATATTACCTAAAGATCCCCATTGTGCTATAATTTGTGGACAAACTGGATTTGGTAAGAGCAAATATCTTTTAGATCTTATTGAGATAAAATTCATTGATTTTTCACTATAAAATTTAGCAAAATCGCCCCTCCTGGCTTTTCAGCCAGCCCTCCCTGTGGGTAAGGAGCTAAGAGCAGCCATTCTCCCCAGGGAGGTGAGGGCAGGAGTTGCACCACCAACAGCCCCGTGTTTCAATGTCTGGAATTTCATATTGCTTTCATGTGCCTCTGTAGTAGCTCTAAC
Source organism: Steromphala cineraria (assembly GCA_916613615.1). NCBI lineage: Eukaryota > Metazoa > Mollusca > Gastropoda > Trochida > Trochidae > Steromphala > Steromphala cineraria. The sequence goes on along the minus strand of OU744732.1, from coordinate 8,606,052 downwards.
CCGACTCATTACATATTACCAAGCTTAACCACATGAGATGTATGAAATGTATTCTCGAAATGTCTCGAAGCTTGCAAGCTGTTAGGCCTATGCTAGAGGCTTCAGAACCATGCTGGTAGCACGTCACCATCTCCCCCTTCCTTCACAACCCTCACAGAAAACATCGAAAGTGTGAGAGTGCTACTGGAGGAGTGGCAAGGATTCACCAACGCATTAGTTAAATTGGAGTGTACACCCAAACATCTGTTTGAATCGTGGGTCTCCGAGGCGTAGCGGAGCCGAGGAACCACGATTCAAACAGGAGGTTATTGACCGATACACCTCGGGAAGTGTGGGTATATCTATTACATACACCCAAACGTCTCGAAGCTTGCAAGCTGTTAGGCCGAAGCTAGAGGCTTCAGAACCATGCTGGTAGCACGTCACCATCTCCCCCTTCCTTCACAACCCTCACAGAAAACATCGAAAGTGTGAGAGTGCTACTGGAGGAGTGGCAAGGATTCACCAACGCAGGAGTAAAATTGGAGTATACACCCAAACGTCTAGAAGCTTGCAAGCTGTTAGGCAGAAGCTAATGGCTTCAGAACCATGCTGGTAGCACGTCATCATCTCCCCCTTCCTTCACAACCCTCACAGAAAACTTCGAAAGTGTGAGAGTGCTACTGGAGGAGTGGTAAGGATTCACCAACGCAGGAGTTATTTTTAAGATATACCCACACTTCCCTCGGTGTATTGGTCAATAACATTCTGTTTGAATCGTGGGTCTCTGAGGATTCAAACAGGAGGTTATTGACCGATACACCGAGGGAAGTGTGGGTATATCTGACTTATACCCCACTCTGGTCGAGTCATATTTGATAAAAAAGAGCATTCCATCATTCTTTAAGCATACAGCTCTTGGCCTAACTAGATCAATAGGATATTAACAATACTCTTCTAATTGCAGTTTAAAACCATAAACTAAATTCATTACATTAAAAATTGACACAGACTTATATACATAGGCTTCTATATATAGAAAAATATATACATAAAACAACAGAAAATACCTCTGCTTGTATCAATCCTCATTAGCTCAGTCGGTAGAGTCGCTGCTCAACAACATAAAGGTCCCTGGTTCGATTCCCACCATCTTTGATTATAATTCTCAAAAATTTATAATTCTATATTTTACAAGTCCGTTTATTTGCCAACGTTGAAGATCTCTTCTCCTGACTAAGTGTAGATTAACAATAAAGAGTAGGTGTATTAGAAAAGTAGAGGTGAATCAGTGGATAACCTACAGTTACAACATAGAAAGGAGAGGTGTATCCGTCAATACACCTACAGTTGGAACAAAGGAAACCATAGCAACGAGACCAGAAGTGGGGTATAAATTGTATACACCCTAACATCTCGAAGCATGCAAGCCATTAGGCTACACCCAAACGTCTTGAGGAGTCTTACAGGAGTTATCTTGGAAAGAACAGATGAAGAATGAATGAATGTGATTCTAACTTGGCTATATGCATCTAGCCGGGGTTGGAACCTGTTCCGTCAGCACATGAAAGCACTAATGAAATTTCCAGACAATTGACCCACAGGGCTATTGGGACCAACAAGAATTCATAGGTAAACTCATATATTTATATCTACAACACTATTTTTCTGTTTTTTCAATAAATTTAATTGGAAAATATAATGAATGTACTTAATAGATTGAAAATACATACTTTATTTTATGTTAATTAGTGTAAAACAAAGAAAAAATTAATTATCTTACTCTAAAATCCTACTTCACTAATAGTCAAATCTTCAATGCACTGTAAGCTCAACAGATATTTATCTGTTGATTGTGGATCACAACATACCTTTTATAGTCACAGAGAACCATTCATACATAACCAATACCAACTGTCCAAAGCTTCATAAGACAAACATTTCATTGCAGTTTTATCAAGTAAAACATTTTACTTATTTCAATCATTATACGTATAGACACAATTTGTGTTTTTTAAAATTAAGAAGCCGTTACTAAAAAATCTGATCTTTCAAATTCTTTTCTTTATAGAAATTAAAAACATCAACAGTTTTTGTTTCACTAAGTGAGATACTGATAACTTTTTGATAATTTGTAACCATGTATAATTTTACCTTGATAGTGGAAGTATACCTTAAGTATCTATAAAAATTGCTATCCTTAACATTAGGAAGTTGATGATCCATACCATGATGGTTTCCTTGTATGTACAATCTTATCAAATCTCATAAAAGGTAATAGAAAAAAGCCAATGCCCGGTACAATTGTTAGCACTTCTAGAAAAGAAATCTGCTGTATCTATTGATATAAAATAAAATAACTAAACGGTTGATAGAATAAGCATATTTACAAATATTAAATCATAAAAGTTATCCAATATGACATCATTTCATCATCATAAAGGATTCCACACTCATTAAAATAAATCTGCTGTAATATGAGATTTTATTTACAAAGTTAGAATAAACTAGGTAGTTTAGAAAATTTGAGCATATTTACAAATAATTAATCATATTTTTTTTGTCAAATTGTTCAATATAAAATGACTCAAATGCTACCCATAATAACATATTGATATAAAATAAAATGCTATATTTTACCAAGCTATTGATATTAAATAAAATGGTTGATAGAATAAGGATATTTACAAATATTGAATCATAAAAGTTATCCATTGTCCATTTATCATGAAAAAGGATTCCACACTCATTAAATTAAATCTCCTGTAGTATGATAATCTATTTACAAATTAAGAATAACTAATTAGTTGAGAAAATACATTGGCGTTGAAAAGGGGGGGGGGGGGGAGGATCGGGGGCCATTGGCTGCATTTCACAATGTTTCTTTTTTTGTTGTCAAATTGTTCAATCTAAAACGACTCAATTGCTACCCATAATAACATATCTAGAATAAGTTGTGAAATAATCATGTTTTAACAAGAGTGTCCTACTGAATTTCGTTTCCACAAAAGAAACTCCAAAAGGACTGTCCCTTTAAGCATGTGAACTAAGAAGCAATGTCACTGATAAATTATTAGTAAAAACAGTACAAAACTTTCACAAATGATCAGCGATTCCTTCAACAGTCCAAAACAATACATAAACTCCTTAAACTCATGGCCTACGTTTGGGCTGATATCAACAGCAATCACTTTTCATTGTCCTCAGCATATGTACATTTTGTGATTTCATTTCATAATATTGACATAGCACAATCAGTTTGTCTGCCAGAACGTAAATTAAGATAAAAGCTTGAGCAAGTCTATAAGAAGACTAGAGAGCTTAATTTTAGAAATTCTGAAGATGAAGAAAACTCAGTCTCCTTTTCATTTTATTAAATGTCTGGGTTTTTTTAAATTTTAGATTAATTGACCATTTCATTTCAGAGTCTAAGTGTTGGACTTACAGTACAACATCATTTAAAGCATTGCTCTCTCCACATATAGTGAGTTCTCATTAAGTAGTGAGTGAGTTGCTGTTTTACGCTGCCTGGGCACTATTTCAGCCATTAGCGTCGTCCCTCTCATTGAGTAAGAAACAGATTCTGGGGATCAACTTACAACTGGTGGGTGAAGAACTGATAACTATATTAACTGAACTATATCTCCAGATGTATTTTTGGAAAGATTTGCGGTTCGAAATCAAACCATGATCCTCTAGAATTCGATTTATTTTAAAAGTTAATGAATGATTATTGCTTTGTATTTCATAACAGTTGTTGTATGTGATACATTTATACTGAAGACCAAGACTCAAACCAAATCATCCTTCAAAGATAAACCATCTACAGGAACACTCACAAGTAGTCTATCCCAAAAGGCTTATAATATAATGTTCCACATTAGGTCGAGAGGCTATACCTGCAACCCCATTAGATAGCATGCGGCTCACTGTGCGAGGATACAGGAGTTTCGGTCTAGTTCCACATAAGTATAGAATTACAAAGATCAAAACATGTACATTAAATATTGGCATGTGTGTGAGCACTTGATATATAATAGGCAGCACTTCTCAATAATTATTTGGTTCACAGATGATGTGACAAAAATATCTTAACTCTTAGATAGAGAGTAAGCAAGCAAAGAGAAGTTAGCACGGAGTTCACTTTTCCTCAATCTAACTTATTATTTGTAGTTTACATCTTAATACCAGTGCCTGTGTTATCAAAAGGTTTGATTCCTTCTAGGACAATAACCATAGTAACTGCAATCCATGCTATCTGATAATACTCTATTGAATTCTTACTGCTTGATTCAAGATATTTTCCTAAATCAGCCTAAACTATTTTACATTGTTGAAAAACTGGAAAAGTTCAAAAGTAGATGGATCTATAGATATTTTCTCAAAAGATTATTATACAAAGGACATTTCAAAATAAATTGCAATTCAGCCTGCAATATTTCAACTTAAAATTCAATAAAGTTTGAGGACTGATTGGCTTTTTTAACCCTGAACCTAGAGCTTGCACTGGGTTCCATATGGACGGTCTAGTTTGCTGGTTAACATATTAACCCTGAACCTAGAGCTTGCACTGGGTTCCATATGTGTGGTCTAGTTTGCTGGTTAACATATTAACCCTGAACCTAGAGCTTGCACTGGGTTCCATATGGACGGTCTAGTTTGCTGGTTAACATATTAACCCTGAACCTGGAGCTTGCACTGGGTTCCATATGGACGGTCTAGTTTGCTGGTTAACATATTAACCCTGAACCTAGAGCTTACACTGGGTTCCATATGGACGGTCTAGTTTGCTGGTTAACATATTAACCCTGAACCTAGAGCTTGAACTGGGTTCCATATGGACGGTCTAGTTTGCTGGTTAACATAGGAGGTGAGGTGATGTAGTATTTAACGTCGCTTTCAAGGTTATTTCACTTATATTGCGGCTGCTAGTATTATTGCAGGGAGAAAGTAGGTGACACCATTGTGGCGATGCATTGTGGTGAAACCTGTGAGCATTGGCTGAAACTACCAACCATGGGTGGTACTGCACTGTGTGGTCTAGTATTCTGGTTAACATTTGAGGGTTTCATATCTATGGTATGCAAGATATTGTATGGCTTGTTATTTCATAGCATGAATGGAATTGTATTGAATGATATGCAGGACATCTTATGGTATGTATATAGTATTGTCACTATTGTATGTAAGGTTATGCGAGGTATCAATAGTTGTCATGGTATGAATAGTGTAGTATTGTATGATATGTAGAACATCTTATGGTATGTATATAGTATTGTCACTATTGTATGTAAGGTAACGTTAGGTATCAATAGTTGTCATGGTATGAATAGTGTGGTATTGTATGATATGTAGAACATCTTATGGTATGTATAGAATTTATGCAAGGTAATGTGAGGTATCAATATAGTTAGTTGTTATGGTTTGTATAAATGGTTTGTGTTGTGTTTATATTGTATGAATGGATTGTATGCATTGTATTTGTTGTCTGTATGGATGGTTTGTAAGCAATGTATGAGTTGCAAGGTATAATACAGTTGTACAGTGTATTGTATGATATTTATTGTCTGTATGGAATAGAATGGATGGTTTGTAAGCAATGTATGAGTTGCAAGGTATAATGCAGTTGGTATGGTGTGTATTGTATGATATTTATTGTCTGTATGGAATAGTATGGATGGTTTGTAAGCAATGTATGAGTTGCAAGGTATAATGCAGTTGGTATGGTGTGTATTGTATGATATTTATTGTCTGTATGGAATAGAATGGATGGTTTGTAAGCAATGTATGAGTTGCAAGGTATAATACAGTTGGTATGGTGTGTATTGTATGATATTTATTGTCCGTATGGAATAGTATGGATGGTTTGTAAGCAATGTATGAGTTGCAAGGTATAATACAGTTGGTATGGTGTGTATTGTATGATATTTATTGTCTGTATGGAATAGAATGGATGGTTTGTAAGCAATGTATGAGTTGCAAGGTATAATACAGTTGGTATGGTGTGTATTGTATGATATTTATTGTCCGTATGGAATAGTATGGATGGTTTGTAAGCAATGTATGAGTTGCAAGGTATAATACAGTTGGTATGGTGTGTATTGTATGATATTTATTGTCTGTATGGAATAGTATGGATGGTTTGTAAGCAATGTATGAGTTGCAAGGTATAATGCAGTTGGTATGGTGTGTATTGTATGATATTTATTGTCTGTATGGAATAGTATGGATGGTTTGTAAGCAATGTATGAGTTGCAAGGTATAATAAAGTTGTACAGTGTATTGTATGATATTTATTGTCTGTATGGAATAGTATGGATGGTTTGTAAGCAATGTATGAGTTGCAAGGTATAATACAGTTGTACAGTGTATTGTATGATATTTATTGTCTGTATGGAATAGTATGGATGGTTTGTAAGCAATGTATGAGTTGCAAGGTATAATACAGTTGGTATGGTGTGTATTGTATGATATTTATTGTCTGTATGGAATAGAATGGATGGTTTGTAAGCAATGTATGAGTTGCAAGGTATAATGCAGTTGGTATGGTGTGTATTGTATGATATTTATTGTCTGTATGGAATAGTATGGATGGTTTGTAAGCAATGTATGAGTTGCAAGGTATAATGCAGTTGGTATGGTGTGTATTGTATGATATTTATTGTCTGTATGGAATAGAATGGATGGTTTGTAAGCAATGTATGAGTTGCAAGGTATAATGCAGTTTGAATGGTGTGTATTGTATGGTATTTATTGTCTGTATGGAATAGAATGGATGGTTTGTAAGCAATGTATGAGTTGCAAGGTATAATGCAGTTGGTATGGTGTGTATTGTATGATATTTATTGTCTGTATGGAATAGAATGGATGGTTTGTAAGCAATGTATGAGTTGCAAGGTATAATACAGTTGGTATGGTGTGTATTGTATGATATTTATTGTCTGTATGGAATAGAATGGATGGTTTGTAAGCAATGTATGAGTTTCAAGGTATAATACAGTTGTACAGTGTATTGTATGGTATTTATTGTCTGAAGAGCATGTTCTTGCATTCATTGTATGCTTTGTTTCGGTTTGTGTGAAGTTTATGCTTATTTGTTTTAAAAGTGTCAGGTATGTTTAATTTGTATGAATCATAAGTCATGTAAAATCATATAAGATTGCAAAGTGTATAAAATTATATGAATCTTACGCCTTGTTGGTTTGTAAGGTGTCAAAGTGTATAAACCTTGTATAAAATCTTACGCCTTGTTCAAACCCTACAATCCAACATAACATACAAATCATAGATACCAGGTACAAGTAGAAACCAAACATACAATCATAGATACCAGGTACAAGTAGAAACCAAACATACAAATCATAGATACCAGGTACAAGTAGAAACCAAACATACAATCATAGATATAACATACAATCTGTATGTTTGGTTTCTACTTGTACCTGGTATCTATGATTTGTATGTTTGGTTTCTACTTGTACCTGGTATCTATGATTTGTATCTTATGTTGGATTGTATGGTTTGAATTGTCTCCAAGTGTATAGCATTGATCATGCATCATTTATTAGTGTGATATTTATTGCGTGTATGATATAGCGGCGTTCTACGTTTGCGAGGATTGGCATATTAATTGGGCTGATGAAAGACGACGTTTGCGCGGAAGAATTATTATCATTTGCGCGGCGCACTCATGCGAAGTTATTACTGAATAAAGATTGGAATAACCCCTTCCGTTGGCCAGATTTTAATCTGTTAACCCCTGTTCACCACGTGGAGGTGGAAGTGGGATTTTGAACAGGATAAGTTTATGAATATCACTCAGTCATTAAAAGGATCACGATCACTCAGTCATTAAAAGGATCACGATCACTCAGTCATTAAAAGGATCACGATCACTCAGTCATTAAAAGAGACAACTCAGTATGTGTTAGATTGAAGCTTCAATACAACATCCAGAAATACAAATATTATTATTATTATATAAATGTACTCTCCTGACGGAATGTGAACGCGTTCAAAATTAAACAGAGCTTTCCTTTGTTGGTTTCAGAAAGTTTAAAATCCATATTTAAAAAATCCCTTGAAAACATAAACATGAAAGAGTAAAATCTGCTCCCTCATAAAACTTTAAAACTCTGACCACCAGGTGAGACTGACTCAAGGCTTCTGATATGTAAATTGTCTTTATCTCAATACCACACAGTAGCAATTAGTTTTGTATATCTTGACTAATTAGCTTGTCCAATCATCAGCAACGCGTGAGTGCGTCCGCGCAAATGACAAGCCACTTTGCCGCGCAAATTAAACACCGCGATCAATAAAAAAACGTGCAAACGTAGTGCGCCCATGATATAGTTTGGCAATGTATGTTTTGTTTATTGTGATAAACTAAGTACAAGGGTTTCCATATACAATGTAATGAATGTGATGAGTGCATGTCTGGAAGATAAGGTTTTTCTGATTTATGCAGTTTACATGATATAGAATTTTACTACCGGGTAATATGAATATGTAAGTATTGATATGTATTGCATGTATGTTTTGAATATCACGTATTTACGATATTGATTGATGAATGGTATGTTTTTGTAGAATTAACATGAAGCCATAAAAGGACATATTTGGGAAATGAAATATTAAGTTTCTAAACTATGCAGTAGTTTAGCTATATAACACACACAAAGCAAAACAAAACATAAATGCATCATATTAGAAGATATTTGCTGTGTCCATTATTTAAATCTTGTAACCATATGTAATGATTTTAGACTTTGGAGTAAGTTTATGCAAGTTGATATGCCATTACCAATTGGTATCACACCATTGTAGACAACATATTCCATGTTCATTTATGATAAACATATAAACAAGCAAATTAACCTTTTTCTAATAATTGCCCTTTTGATTTTCTAGAGTAGTTTGTTATTGCATTGGTTGCAGTAATTCAGTGGTTATCACCCCAGATGGATTCAAATCTGACCATAGATAGAATATATCCTTTGATCCTGGAAATACTAATTACTAAACAAGTGCCAGCACAGCTAGAGTTAATTTATAAAAAAATTTCTCTTTTGACTGACATTCTAGAAGCTGATGTGATGTGATATTTCACATATGCAGCAGACCATCAGAAACGAGCAATTCACATGATCCACATTGATGCTTAAGATTGGAACATTCATCATTTGGTCTCTAAAATTGCCACAAACCGGTAATTACTAAACAAGTGCCAGCACAGCTAGAGATAATTTATAAAACATTTTCTCTTTTGACTGACATTCTAGAACCTGATGTGATGTGATATTTTACATATGCAGCAGACCATCAGAAACGAGCAATTCACATGATCCACATTGACGCTTAAGATTGGAACATTCATCATTTGGTCTCTAAAATTGCCACATAGCGGTAATTACTAAACAAGTGCCAGCACAGCTAGAGTTGAGAATTGAATAACAAGTGAGGAACCCATTGCTATCTTCTCTTTGCCAACATAAATATGAGATAGATTACTTACAACCACACTGCCTTACTACTTGTAAAAACCTAAATATATGAATCAGTTTCTAACTTTTACCTTGATAAAGAAAGTGATGAAGAAACTGAAACTCCTGTTACTTGAAATACACTTGTAATATACATACAGCTATTAAAAAAGACTGGCCCTATTCTTATAAAGAGAGACCAATGGAATATTTTTTTGAAAGGAAATTTAAATGAAAAATTCCAATTTATACCTATATGATATCACTCATAAATGAATATTTCATAAGTCGACCACTAGAAGAATGTAAAGAGTGGAATAGTTTGGTTGAAATTTGACCAGGAATAGCGTGATTCATATTGAAAGACAACATCCATCTGTATGTCTTATCTTTTGAAAAATATCTTGTAATAGAGTCATTCATTACTGCTACTAATATGGAAATCTTGCTATGGCATAACAAAGCAATCCTGTTAAATCTTATCACAAATTAAATGTAATAAAACTATTAGGAGATAAACCTAGTTTGTTTTAAAATCAGAGACATGTTATACTGGATTGATAGCGATGAATTTTAAATTGGGTGAGTGAGTGAGTGAGTTATTGTTTAGCGCCGCTTGGGCAATATTACAGCCATTAGGGGCGAGTATATATATATATAATTTTTTTAAATTGAAACCAACCGCGCAGCAAATCTAACATTCTTCGCATTCATGGTAGAATATTCTATCAATACAGTCATGTACAGATTTTATCTTTATTATTTGGTGAAATAAGTAAAAAAAGTGTTTGTTTTTTTAGTTCATATGCAAGAATTTGTTAACAGGTAAACGTTGTAGAAGATTATTGCCTAAAGTCTATTTGGACAAAATTACTTTTTATCATTATTTTATCATAATTAGCATTTACCAAACAGAATTGTTTAACCCAGGATATCTGTATCTTCATTATTCTATCATCATAATTAGCAATTGAGAACACCAAACAGAATTGTTAAACCCAGAATATCTGTATCTTCATTATTTTATCATCATAATTAGCAATTGAGAACACCAAACAGAATTGTTTAACCCAGGATATCTGTATCTTACATGTGATTATGGTAGCAGCTACTAAGTGCCTTACATGTTATTTGAGGGCTTGTAAGAGATAATCCAAGACCCAATAATTATCTAGGACTGAAAAATAATCTGATTCCAATGAAACCCATCATACTGAAGTTATTTAAAGACCATACTTTACATAAATATCAAGAATGACTTTCAGAATCATCACTATTATCAAAACTCTGCCAACAACAACAGGAACTCACTACGACAGGAAACTGCTAACCCAATACACTATAAGTTTACAAGACCAAGTTCCCCAACTAGATATTACACAGAAATATACTCCATTTTCAGCTTGGAAGAATAGAGAGCAATCTTCAATCCATAAACATCCTAATGACTAGGCAGACAAAACAACAATGATTTTAACTGGGTTTTGAAATTCAAAAGATGCTTACCCACCACCATCAAGGTCAAGGTCAAGGTCAAGGTAGCGCGTCTCGCTCCTCAGGAGTAACCTGAATAACAGGTGCTTGAAGATTTCCCGGGCTTCCATCTTCTTGATCTGATTCTTCCAATCCTCTATTTTCATAATGAGTCACTTTTTCTCTCAACTTGTAGAATATTACCAAGTGTTCAATGTAAACTCTGTTTACAATGTAACCTGTTTCAAGAGCGAGTGAGTGTTAAGAGTGATTGAGTGTATAGGACCATTTGGACAATATTTCAGCCATAGTGTGGTCAAGAGGGAAAGACGAAAATTATTGAATACATTTTGCCATTGATGATTTCAGGAAGAATTACTAACTTCCCTTTGAAGAAATGCATCAGAAAACAGCAGAACAGAAGCAGAATTTCAAGAATATGTTTGGTGTGAGGAATTTTGAACATTGCAATATATCTCACCTGATTGGGGAGTGAGTGAGTTGGGTTTTTTACCATTTCGTCAACATTTAAGCCATTAGCAGCATCCCATTGTGGATATTGGGAGAAATTTGAAAATCAACTGCTGTATATATAATATTTGAATTGAAAGGACATTTCCTATAAAAAGAATGAAAAGCAGAGATGAAACCATGTGTACATGATATACACGACATGATGGTTAACTCGGAAGTGGAAATATTCTGTGATTGTACAGTATATATTCCATATAAGACCAAACATGAAAGTATCAAGAAAAAAGAGACAGAATTAAGAATTGGAAATAGAAATTCAACTTTCTTTCCTGCAACAATGAGCAATGATATATGGGAAGCAAAGAGATGGAGTATAAGTAATTGTGCAATGTGCAAAACCTGTCGTCAATTAGTCACACTCAAGTTGAACAAAAGTCTACTTCATACTTCAAAATGTTTTCTTTAAATTTTAAGCAATAGATAGTATTACCAAGTCACAAACTGAAGTTTACTAGAAATTACATTGTCAAACGAGGATATGCAGACCTACTGATAAATAAACTCACAATATAGATACAATGAACGTGAGGCAAATAATGTAAATCTACACTGCTAGTTAACAAATGAAATTCTTCATAAAACAGTGCTAGTGTTATATAGTTAAGCCAAGTATATAAGAGAAACACAATGTCAGCCTGTAAGATGTAAGTCTTCAAGAGTTGGCTAAAGATGTGCAGACAGGGTTTCAATACAATAACATGAACTAGTTCTAGAATGATAAAGATTACAACTCTTCTCACAAGTAAAGAGGTCACAATGATAGATGGTTGTAGCAACAATCAGACAGTTTTATATCTAACAATGCAAAAGGTCTTGTTTTAGTGCAACATCCTCCAAAACTTTGAAACTATGCTAAACAGAGACCTCTATGCTTCTCGGTATAGACTTATCTTGTTTAGAGCATATACCATAAACATTCAGTTAATTTTACATATATAGGTGTGGTATAAACTACCTTAGAACAAGCTTATCTTGTTTAGAGCATATACCATAAACATTCAGTTAATTTTACATATATAGATGTGGTATAAACTACCTTGGAACAAGCTTATCTTGTTTAGAGCATATACCATAAACATTCAGTTAATTTTACATATATAGATGTGGTATAAACCACCTTGGAACAAGCTTATCTTGTTTAGAGCATATACCATAAACATTCAGTTCATGTTACATATACAGGTGTGGTATAAACTACCTTGGAACAAGCTTGTCTTGTTTAGAGCAAATATTTTTGTGATGTATCTTATATTATATATATGATCATTTTTGTGTTACAGGGTATAAAATCAAGACCACCACATGAAGACAGGACGATCAGTGTTGCTCAGTCAAAGTCATAGATCCCAAGGATCGGCCATCATGGATGAGTTGAAGGCATTAGAGGTGCTGGAACTTCCAAAGACTTCTCCGATTTGTGCTCTTGGAGGTCCTTCAGACTTGACCATCTGAAAGTTCAAGGTCACTGATATATTGGCTCGGACCCCATTTTGAAAGTAATTAACTCACCACTTCTTCTAAACGAGTAACTATAGAAATGACAGCGCTTGAAACCTAGTTCTAAGGAAAAATGATTGAAAAGTTAATAAAATTTGAATAACCCACATTTGGCTGAGTGAAGTCAGAACTTTGAGATAAGGGTAAATGATAATAACAATATACTTGTCAAGTTTGAATATTAGATTTATCTGGCTATTGTTTCATTGTTCAACTATATGGTGTATGTATTGATAAGTAAGGAGATATTTTGGAACAATGACTTAACAAGCACTGATGTATAAACATTGTGTTGGCTGAACTAAATGTTTTCAAAGTAAATTGTTTAGTCATTTGTATTGGTTGAATGTTTTTTAAGTTTCCTAACATTTGTCAATTTTCATATATTACAATTCTCTGTGAAGAAAAGTGTCAAACTGTCCAAAGCAAGGTTATTTTAAATAATTTATAAATTTCAAATAAACTGATATTTACATCCATATTCACTTTAAAATTGCCAATATCAAAAGAAGTTTAATTATGTAATGATTAATGAAATTAATACATTATCTTTGATGTTTTGACATTTCCTACATTCCCTGAAATTTGAGTTAACATATTTAAATGAAAACAAATATTTTGCCAATGTTTTCCCTGAATCCGTTTATTGTCCCTGTTAAAAAACCTTCATTAAAACATATGCCTGATAATATAACAGATTGAAAGAAACACTTGGAAACAAAGGCTTGCAGATATTACTAAGCTCCTAATCAAAAGTGACAAAGTTCGGGAAACCTTGGGATATGGTGTCCAAAATTGAGTCAGTTTGTGCTTCTTTTGATTATTTGTCGATAGATCATTATGCTTAAGTCTCAGTGAAAGGATACATAAAAACATAATTTGATAGTTCATGAAGAGCCAATAATAGATTCAATGTAGATAATATACACATACCCTGTTGGTGATACATGGGTGGTACAAGGATGGTACAAGGATGGTACAAGGGTGGTATAAGGTATGTACAAAGGCATCAGCATTAAAAATCATCATCATCATCATCCCAATGGATTGAAACAGCTGTAATGAAAAAGGATTGAATGTAGAGACTGGACATGTTTACAGTAGCTGCAATGTTTAACACAAAAATACTAATTTATTACAAATACTTAAGATAACACAGCACATATATCCTCTCATCTCACATTTATAGAGCAAAAATAAGATTATTTGAGTATTTAGTGTATGTTTATGGCCTGAAATCTGATAATCTCATATTGTGACAATGCTTGTTCTACCTCATTCTATTATTTCTTAATAACTATTAAAGTAATGCTCAATTCCTTGTGAAGGTTAAATGTTATATTACTTAAAGATTGAATAAATACTTACCATGAGTATCTGTGTATGTGTCCTGTCCCCCCAGTCGGACTGGTCAGAGAGGGGGGTCAGCTGAGAATGATTTGAACAGTGAGGACAGTTGGTCAGAGAGGGGGGTCAGCTGAGAATGATTTGAACAGTGAGGACAGTTGGTGAGACTAATCTCAGCCTAGAAGCAGCTCGGCTTGGCCACTTACTTAACAAGTTGCACACAGGGATCTTGATTGCCATGATTATCATTGAATCTTCTCTGTACTTGCTTTGTTTGCATTAATTAGATCTCAAAGACTTGTCCACTGACTTTTATGTTAACTTAATATGATATGAAATGGAATTTCTAAAAGGAGATAGAAAAGAGCTAATTTTACCCTGATGTGAATAATATACAAGTAGTGAAATGAGATTAGAATTTAGCTTATATTATTTCCTGATATTTTATGCTTAGTTTCATTAATTAGAATTAGTTTTTGTAACATTTTCTGTGATCTGTTCAAAGTCCAAGGCAGTGAAGAAACTGAAAATGCAATTTTATCGATTTTTATGGCAAATTTTTTAAAAACATTACAGTATTTTTGGAGAAACATTCTAATCAATTCATTTTTAGCATATGCTGAAATCCCAACATTAAAACACTTATCAGTGCAATTAATGAAATAGGCTTAAAGACACTGAAACACAACAATATTTTGTCAAAATAAGAAATGCACAGATGATGAATATTCAGGTAATCTACCATTGAACTTACTTGGAAAATATACATGTATCCCTTACTAACTAAGTTTTGTACACACTTTGTCCAGCAGAGCCGAGTGGAAAACAGAATTCCAAGATAGTTATAGTACATGGAAGTCTTAATTTGAATGCCATTATAAAACCACTTTTCATTTAAACGAAGATAACCACCATTGTGAAATACCAATACTTCAGTTTTATCCATATTAACCTCAAGACCCCATGAGCTACAAAACGTATGTAAAATATCTATCTTTCTTTGTAAGCCTATCACTGTGTCATCAAATAAATTAAGGTCATCAGCATACAGTAATGAAATTAAGTCCAAAAAATCTGACCCAACAAAAATACCCCTAGCCCCTGAGTTTTGCAACATACCCTGAAACTCTGATATAAACATTGAAAAAAGAAACGGACTTACAATACAACCTTGACGCACACCACTTACTGACTCAAAATATTCACCGATTGAAGAATGAGAATGCCGAACAGCGACCAATATTTTAGAATACATATCCCTGTTGAGAGGTATTAACTTGCCTCTTATACCTTGTCTAAAAAGTGAATACCATAGTAACGTCCTGTTGACTGAATCGAAAGCCTTTCGAAAATCGTCTCATTCGTCTTTTTTAAAATTACATCTGAAATTAGAGTACATCTTATCTATATTCTAGTTATGGTTTTATATTACATATATTTAAACAATCCATCTCCACAATAAGCCTATTCATAAAGACATAATTTACTATTAGTAAAAACAACACATTGATCTTTATTCATGAAGAAGAAGAAGAAGATTATCTTAATGTCACACACTTTAAAGGGGGACTGAAATGGTCTGTGTCCACTTTTGGGACTCATAAAAAGGGGCTTGCAATTTGAATTAGATTCAAATTTGAATTTTCGAAATCGGACGGTAACCTACCTAAATAGAGCTTTTATAATATACTGCCAAATTTGGCCCAGGGGAAACAGAATCTGTGGTCACTGAAGCGTGTCCTCAGCGTGTCGACCTTCTATGACGTAGCAGTAGGGAAGTAGTTTCACCTAATGATCATTTTTCAATGTGTAATGACACCTTTTTCATCGTTCATTTAACATACAAATATTTACAAAAAACCCTCAATTTTTTTATATTCTAAAAGCTGAAATACGACAGCTCAATAACGATTTATTCAAGCCAATTATTACTGTTTAAACATGTAGTATTGTATATTTCAAAACCCAATCAAATGACGCAAAAAGGCGACTGCCTTGTTAAATTAACGCCGTTATAGCTAGACTTGTCTGTTTAAAGTGATAATCTGATGGTCTGTTGTTTGCTGAATCTTACATTACATACACTGACTATTATTTCCGACGGTGACAAATTAACAAACTAGAAAAATTTTGTCCATGGGACACAGATGCCCCAGCTAATAAAAAAGCTCTCAATGTTTTCAACCATAGAATTTAAAAAGAGATGCACATCTTTAGCTTAATTTTAGTTCAAACATCCATTAAAATGTAGAAAATTTAAAATTCCCAAAACATAATTTAAGGTGCACACCTTTAGGATACCTATAAAGCATGTTTGGAAGAACAGCGCAGTCTATCCAGTACTTTTTGAGGAGAAGTGGATAAACAACACCCCCTATCACACTACTATATATAAGATCACTTGCACAAAAATTCACCTAAGTTCAACATGTCAGAAATTTGAAAAAAATTCAAAAATTTAAAAACAAAATATGAGATGCTCACCCTTAGGATGCCTATAAGCCATGTATGCAATTTAAATTAAATCCATTGAACGATTTTTGAGGAGAAGTGGATAAACAACACCCCCTATCACACTACTATGAGCTTTCACTTGCACAAAAATTCACCTAAGTTCAACATGTCAGAAATTTGAAAAAAATTCAAAAATTGAAAAACAAAATATGAGATGCACATCCTTAGGATGCCTAAAAGCCATGTGTGCGATTTCAATTAAATCTGTTGAATGGTTTTTGAGGAGAAGTGGATAAACATATATAGCTGGAACATAAAACGTTTATATTTTCAGTGAACAAACCGAATATTTTCTACAATCGAATACATACATAATGTTAATTTTTTGTATTATTTCAAAATAAAGATATATTTTAAAGAGACCATTAGAAGGTGGATAATTTTACCATGGTGATTTGAAACGAAAGGAAAAGTGTGAACGGTTATATGTTATTTATTATGATATTTTTTCTATTATATAGATGCCATATTGGATAATCTATAGTAAGTTGTGATCAATCTCCTTATTTACTAACACATAGTAAAAATAAAATAATTCAACGTTATTTACCAGTGGTTGATCTATTCAAGATATATAAAGTTTCGATTCGTAATGAAAATGAAACAATGTTATATTTGGGATCACACTGTTTTGAATATAACATTCCGCATACTGGTACAGTCACATCCATCAAAGTGAATCCAACAAGAAAAGTAGTACAGAGTATTTCTTTGATACTATTGTACTGGCTTCTGGATTTAACACATAAATCGTTTTGGTTTGAAGGAGGTTTGTCTCCAGACATTATGGTTGACAGGCCCAGCGTGGGCGGGGCGTCACGCTTTAATGAGTTTTCAAAGCGTTCGCCTGTTAATTTCGGTGGCATTCTAAAAACATGCTGATTAAAAGACTAATTTATGTGTTTATTGTCTAAAATATGTGTTCATTGCATTCCTATATGGATCCGGATAATGGTACTGGAGATAATGATCTATCATTCTTAGAAAAAATACATTGCATAATCTCTTTAAAAGTGTCCGACCAAAAGTGACCTATGAGACAATAAAATCAAAATACATGTTATAAATAATGATGATATATGTTCAAATCAGACATCATAAAACAAAATTTATTGTACATGGGGGTAACCCAGTGCTAAATTACATATATATATATATGGCCATATATTGTAATAGTTTTTTAACAAAAGACGCGATACAGAAACACTTAATCTCTGATTACCAAAACCATCAACTCAAAAATCCAAATTTTTATTTATAAACTTCAGTGATCAACATTACTGTACTGCAGTAGAGGTCTTAATTTTAACACAAATTAATTCAATGATTTTTAAATATTTACTATAGGCCAAATACATGTACCTACCTTCTGCTAGGATCGTCTCCGCTCTTCTGCGATCTTGTTGGATTTCCTCACAACTGGATTTTACATGCTTACTACTTTGGAACTGGAAGGTTTTTACTTTTTCTGCCAGACCAAGTACAGATGTGGATAGCCCGAGTTTCCTACTGGCTGTATAGCTGAACATGAGCTACTTTTAATGTTGACATGTTCGCATTACATTTGTCAAAACCAACCATTCTGTTGTAACAGATAGTCTGTATCTGTATCTGTGTGGTACTCAGCTATGCCTCACTTCTGAGTAAATTGCTGAGGGAGGTGTGTGCGCAGCGTTTGGTTCACTCATAGTGTGACTAAAGACTTTCAGCTTAAAAGTTTCAGTCTTTTCACATTCTACCCAGGAGTTTGGAAGAGAGTTCCAATCAATGATGGTCCTGGGGAAATTTCATATAATATGAGTGTTTATAGGTATTGGTGGTGGCAGATATCAGTCGTAGTGATCTACTGTTACTTGTTCTTTGTTGTCTTTTGTTAAGTTCTAGAGGGGTCACCAGGGTATCGGAACCAATCCGTTACTTAGCATGTTGCCAGAAAGTGACATACCCTTATATTACTACCCTTGTTATCAACACTATTGTAACGATCTATGGCGATTTTATTAGTGCCGTTTTGACATAACACTTGCATCTACTAAAGCACAAATGGTTGTGTCTTGACAGTGACAAGATAGAGAGCAATTAGGGAGAAGGGCTGTGTCAACACTTGATGAGTACGCGACACATTACCCAAACCTTTCAAATCTCTCTATAGTACAGTATACAACATATACACAGTTCAAAGAGTCTGATTTTCCAGAGTCAATATACAATCCTAGGCTGAAACTTATTGACACATGTTGACTTTCGGCCATATTTTTTTAACGACACTCGGAGGCATTGGCCAGCACTGACATATATTCAACTCATCAAAAGAAACAGGAGGATGTGTATGCTATCGGGTTAGTCACAAGCACAGGAGACATTATATAACTGGATCTTCAATAGAGTCTCTGAAAGAACTAAACATCCAGATTGATGATCATTCTTGCAATCCCACAACGCCTTAATTTCTGCTTGGTGTCAAGGATTTCCACTTGGAGATGACCTTTACAAGTACCAAAAAACTCAACTGCGCATGCGTATTTTGTTTTTCTTTGAAATGTGTTTAATCTGTTATCGCGTGTCATCTCTTACGATAAATAATTTGGAATTATATCAATAGGTACTGTATAGTTCCCCTTCGGAAATCCCGTCGAGGGTAAGTTATCATAATTGTGCGATAAATCCTATAAGTCCAGAAGGGCTATTGACATATATGATATCCAATTATCCATTTTCAAATAAATGTGTAAAGAAGGGCTCTCTCCGCTGGTGAAAAGTTTTAAAGTTTACATAACCACAAACATATTTCACTATTTTCTTTTGAATATGATTGTCTTATTACAATATTTTATAGTGCGTCAAAGGTCTCCACTCAAAACTGTTCAGTTTGGTAATGCCCTGGGGCTTGTAACTCGAAGCAGTCGCTTTTTCCGTCTCTAACACATACTTTATGACCCCTAGTTTAGGACCATCGTTATTTTATTTTGGAAGCATCAGGGAAGTATAATACATGTGTTATAAGATCCCTGGTAGCATTCACAAAGCATTTGCTAACCAACCGTTCGTTAGACGTTTCAACGTTGAGAAACATAGACAGAATACGGTAAGGTTAAAGACAATTCCCCTTGACACACCAAAAACACAGCATTGCCCATCAATGCATGCTAGTTGTTAAATTGATTACTTGTCTGATTATCCAATTTTGAGAAAAAAAAATCCAAAAATTATCAGTTTGGCACCCATTATTTTGTTAACTGTGACAGTGCCCTTGGTCTGTTATGATAAATTGGCTGATCCTTTGAATATCTACTTTCAGGGTAGAGAAACACTAAATGAAAATTAAATGACCATCAGACAAAACAATTTCTCATTTTTCAACTAATGATTAAAATAAAAACTCGTTTTATGCAAATGATAAGATATGAGAAAAAATAGGTGAAGGTGTTGTTTATTTAACTCAAACGATTATTTGATGAAATATATAATAAAAGATATCAATTGTAAACACCTTTCTTTGAAGATGACCTTTATGTATTATAAAACATATATTATGCATGATTAGAGGTTATCCAGCCATTGAATTTGAGTCCTTTCTTACTTGATTATATATGTGAATAATTTTGCGATTCTTTTGAGTTCCAATGTTTTAAAGAGATGTAGCACAACAGCACACTTCAGATTCAACAAAAGCACGTTGGAGTTTTCTGGTCAGAAGACCGGCTTTAATGATGATGATATTTGTTAACAATATGGACAATGAGGATTCTTCTTCTCCAGGCCCGTGGTCGTAGTCTGTCTTGACTCGAGCTGTCCCGTGGGTGGTTCTGTCTCCACTATGTCAATCGTGGTTATTTATACATGTATATATCAAGTATCTAACAACAATAGATGTTGAAATCACAATTCTCTCTGACAACTAATCAGCTTGGGGATTATCCTTAAGCTGGTTTGGTAAATGGGATTTGTAGCCATAACATGACTATGTTACACACCTCCATCACCAAACAAGAAATATCGCCAGAGATTTCTTTGGTCCTCACTGATAGATATTGATCGATTATTTTCAAAAAGTTAATCACATTGCTACTACATGTATGTATAAACAAATATAATAATCACATCTCCATATACAAGTCTTACCATTCACTGGTGAATCGTACTATGCATATCGCATTAACATTGTTACCATTATTTCAACAGGTAATATAATCAATCAATGAAACAGTATTGGTAAAAATATGAACTACATGGACCTTTGTACAATCAATTGTAATAATCATATGACATATATAACCTGCACCATTCAAGGGTACTTTGCACATCACATTTTATAATAAACATCGTAAAACAATTTTATTTAAAGGCCTCATTATTCAACAGGTATGAGAACATTCAAAATCATATTACCTTTCCAGAACAATGTTAAACCAAATGAACTGACCTTATTAAAATGATTGTCATGTATATTATAATGATTGTCACACACACACACAAAAATACACTCGCTGAAATGTGTCAATCACATGATGATGTCTATTCACAAGTTTGATGCTTCTGACAAAACACGTGTCATCAAAACACATGTTTTAAGGTTGCGGGTCACTCTAACAACATGTTAGTCTCTAAACACTTGTCCCAGCGTTGGGTACAACTGGCAGATTCCTGCCACTGCCGTTTCCCGGAATCGTTGGTCATCCTTTCCAGGCGGTGCAGATGCATCCGATCTGCTGACGATCTCCTCGTCCCCTGCTTCAGCAGACACCGTCCTGGACATTGATGAGCCAACTTGTCGTTCCCCGTCGTCCTGGTTGTGGGACCTCCATTTCCTCGGATCCCACTGACGACCCCCTGCTGGTGACTGGTTACCCGTGGCAACCTCAAGTGGTGGTGCTGATGCGTCAGATTTGCTGACGAGTTTTTCTGCTACAGCAGACACAACCTGGTAGCCGGATGCCCGGACTGTTGTCTCCCTACCCTCCTTCCTCTGGGTTCTCCATCTCCTGACCTTATAGATACCTAACGCTAATCCTACTAATATTATTACTCCTAGAATTGGCAGTGACCAATATCCATAATCAAAATTAAAATTCGAATCTGACACTTGCCCTAACCCATCTAATGCAGACATTAATTTATCAAAAGGCATCTCTTTTATATTATTAAGTAATGCAGGCAGTTTTATGTGATCAATTTTTCTTACAGCATTCCTAAAGGGTTCCCACAATTTGTTAATGCTTATATTAAACATGCCTATTTTCTGAAATCTCCATTCTTGATGTATTTAGAATAGACAGACTTTCTTCTGCCACATGTGCAATAGCTTTTTGATTTCGAGCTAGTTTTCTTATGTTTTTGTTAATTCGGTCCAAATCATCTGCTGATGCAGTGCCAAAAAAGAAAGGATAATGCATTACCAATGAATGGGAGAAGAGATCGTTTCCTCCTAGATTCCCCAAGACTCCTAAACTCCTCAAGTCTATCCACTAACTTAAGATATAATCTCTCTAGTCCACTAGTTTCCTCATGTAAACCCTTGAAAAGTTCCAGTACATTTTCTTTCAGGGGGAAGAGATTTTTCTTGAGAATACTGTCAGTTGCATTACGAACCTCCCTTATATCTTTATCCAGTTTGTTAAGTACATTATCGTATGGTTTTAAATCAATGACTAGGGTGACTAACCACTTTGATCTAGTAAGGGATATATCATTTAATTTTCGGAAGACAACATTTTCCCTCACCATCGTGTTACCTTGTATAGCTAAACCCAGAGAAAGAAGGCTTATGATCGTCCACATGGTTTCTGAAAATACAAGAATATTTTTTCACCCTTCTGAAAATGTACCAATATTCTTATTTCCTACATTTACCATTAAGTTTTAATCACTTAAACTAAAGGGATTAAAGCCTGAAGTAAATTTCTAAACTTTGCGTTGTGTTTCTTTTTACTATGGCCTGATTGTATAGTATTTACTTCCATTTCGGAAGCACTAGACCCATCTGATGTCAAACACTCTGTTCTATCAGAATTAATTGGGTTATCCCTGGCCTTCAGACGTTGGGCTAACTCCATCAAAGGTATATCCTCCTCTTCAGAGGAATTATCCCTTTCCCGTCTATACTTCCTGGCCAATCTGGTCAATGGAGGGCCAGCCTCATCTTCACTGGACTCGCTGGATGACCCCGGGTTTACCACATATTGTGCCCGTCTACTCGGTCTACCACTCCCTGACCTTGGGATTTCCCAATCATCGATGTTTGCTAGACGCAGATGTTCCGCATGAACTGGGATGGAGCGTCCTGTAAGCTGGCTCCGGATAATAAAAGTAAGTGTACTTTTCTGCTCAATTATCCGGTAGTAGGGCTCCCATTTGCTCTCCAGCTTACTTTGTCGCTGATGTTTCCTATAATACACTGGGTCACCAACCTTCAGTGTCATCGGCTTAGCGTTTCTGTCAGCATAGGCTTTCTGACGCTTTTTCGCCTTCTTCAAGTGTCGATGAACAAGCGTGAATGCCTTATGCTGTTGCTGTAGGGCAATCTGGTGGTGATCTTCTCCCATATACTTCCTCCGTGGCCTTAATATATTGTCAATTGGTAGGACCACATCTCTGTTGTACAGAAGAAAGTATGGAGAGAACCTTGATGATTCGCTGATGTTGAAGCGAACAGCAGCCAGTGCCTGGTTGATGTGCAGGTCCCATGAAGTTAGATCATTTTCCAACCTTTTTGCTATAACATCATTCAAGGTTCGATGGAGACGTTCAACCTTGGCATTACCCTGAGGGTGATAGAATGATGTGGTTATATGATCTATATTCAAAGCCTCCAGTGTTTCACGCATCATCCTATTTTCATTCTCTGTACCATTGTCAGTTAGTAACTGTAACGGACAGCCAAATCTAGGAAAGATTTCCTCGAGCAGTAGGTGTGTTATGTTCTCTGCACATTTGTCAGGCACAGGGAACGCCTCTGGCCAACCGCTGTAGTGGTCAATGAAACTGATAATATATCTGTTTCCAGATAGGGTTCTTGGATATGGTCCTGATAGGTCCAGTGCAATCTTAGCAAAAGGATAAGGTGGTATATCTGTCTCCTGAACAGGTGTCCTTTGCTTTTGCATTACCCTCTCTTGACATGGTACACACTTGCTTATGTATTCATATAGATTTTGATACAGCTTAGGCCAGTAGTACTTTTGCTTGATAGATTCAAAAGTCTTGTCAATGCCCATGTGACCATTATTGTCATGGTATTGCTTAACCACCTCGACCTGCAACCGCTTTGGCACCCATAGCCTGGCTGTAGGATTATCGTCAGGATCTGATAGATAATAGACCACTTCATCCATTATCATAAATTTTCTTCTTTCGCACTTACTGGCTTTACCTGACTGCAGCCTCTTTTTGGTTGCAAGGATTTCTTCATCAGCGGCCTGCTCGACAACAATATCAAAATCTTTCAGCTCTAACTGTGGCAGTTCTTGAGGCTCTGTTTCTTCTGCCTCACAACTGGCAAATTCCTTTGGTCGGAATTCGTTAGAGTTGATGGAGTTGATTTGTAGAGTGTTATCATTGAAATCTGTCAACTCTTCCTCAACTCCCTCTAACGGCCTTCCTTGCTGCAAATCACTAGGTCCAACTGGCATTCTCGATAACAGGTCTGCACAAGTGTTATCTGTACCTGCTATGTACTCGATCTTGCAATTATATCCACTTATCCCCAAGGCCCACATTTGGATCTTTTTGTTTTGCATTGGGGATTCTAGCAGATACTTCAGGGGTTTATGGTCAGTTCGGACAATAAACTCTGCATTGTGGAGATAGTGATCAAGCTTTTGCAAGGCAAAGTGAATTGCAAAAGCTTCCTTTTCAATAGTGGACCACTTAACTTGGGAAGGACTTAACTTGTGCGACAGGAAATACAGAGGCTTCTCACATTTGATGCCTGGTTGCATAACTTCCTCCTCAGGACAGCTTTGTGTCAGACATGCCCCAATGCATGTATCACTTGCGTCTGTGTATAGAACGTAAGGTTTATTGACATCTGGATAGGCTAGTAATGGCACTACCGTCAAGCTGTCCTTCATGTAGTCGAATGCCTCTTGGCATTTCTCTGTCCAATGGAACTTTGCATACTTTTTCGTCAAGGCAATGATTGGCTCGGCTATTTTCGAAAAGTTAGGCATGAACCGCCTGTAATAGCTACACATGCCCATAAATCCTCTGACTTCCTTGACCGTGGTAGGAGCAGGCATTCCCTTGATTGCTTCTATCTTCTTGAGATCAGGCTTAATACCATCTTCACTGATAACAAAGCCAAGATAGTTTGTTTCCTCTTGCAGGAAACTGCACTTGCTCAATTTCAACTTCAGACCATGCTCCTTCAACTTATTCAACACAGTCTGTATGTGATCTAAGTGTTGTTCCTTATCAGTGGAAAAGATCAATATGTCATCCAAGTATGCTATAGCAAATGCCTCACACTCTTGTAGGACAATATTCATCAATTCCATGAAGATTGCTGGCCCGTTACTAAGACCAAATGGCATAACAGAGAATTCAAACAGCCCTCTATGACATGTAAATGCTGTCTTTTCTCTATCCTCCTCATCCATCAACACTTGCCAATAACCTGACTTCAAGTCGAGCGACGTGAAGTACTTAGCTTCCCCTAGCAGAGCTAAGATGTCATCAATGATTGGTAGCGGGTACGAAATTGGCTTTGAAATTTTATTTAACTGCCTAAAATCCACGCAAAACCTTTTGGATCCATCCTTCTTGTCCACAACTACAATGGGAAAGCTCCATGGAGATCTAGACCTCTTGATGACTCCAGCCCTGAGCATGTCATCAACCGCCTTGTCAACTACCTTTCTCTTAGTCAATGGCGTACGATATGGTTTAAGTCTGATAGGATCATGCCCCTGTGTATCTATCTTCATCTTAACAGTATCAGTATGGCCTAGATCCATATCACTGCTTGCAAACAACTCTCTATTTTTCAAAACAAGATGTTGAACTTCTGCCTTATGTTCATCTGGGACTGAAATTTGATCTAAGTTTAAACCCTCCTTGTCTTCCTTGCTTATGATGTTATCTTTGTCAAATTCAACCACATCAATCTTATCAATCAATCCTACCTTTCCTACAACCCAGCCTCTCTTGATTCTGAAAGTTTTGTTGGTGTTATTGACAATCAATACTGGCAGCTGTCTCTTTTTGTTCATTACCCCTATTGAGTTCCCTACCTCCAAACCTGGCTCTGAGTTAATGATTCCGGTTGTAACATCCTTCATTTCAAGAAGATCCCCTCTTTTGAAGTGTTTGCTACGTTTTGTCCTCACCTTAAGGATATTTACAGATTGGGGTTTTATTTTTACTTGGTGAACTGCCCTAGCAACTGCGGCTACATGAATGTCCTCTTCCAGAGGCACATACTCATTACCTATTTTCAAACGCCCAAGGTCAAAATAGAGTCGTACCCCATTTTTAACAAGCCAATCCTTCCCCAGTATAATGTTTCTGTTAATACCCTTGACTACAAAGAATTTGTGTGTCAATTGAGACTTTCCTACCTTGAATGATAATTCCACTGCCCCTTTAACGAGTAAGCTTCCCCCATTAACTGACTGCAATGAAACCTTTTCCTTGGTCAACTTAACATATTTCTTTATGTTCTCATAAACTCTTGGGTGTATCAAGGACACTTCAGCTCCAGAATCAACTAATGACCTATATCTATGTTTCCCAACGTTAGCCAAAATAGAATTGGGATTACCGGCCAAATTGATGGTATATAATTTTGATTCTGTTGCATAAGTCTCCTCCTGTGCCCCTTCAGAGGGAGACTCTCCTAGTTTAAAGATGCTGCCTTATACTTGGGACAATAACGCCTAATGTGCCCTTCCTCATTACAAAACCAACATATGACATTCCTTCTCTCCTGAACCGCATTAACCCTAGCCCTGGGACAATTTTTTGGTGCATGACCCCTACCGCCACACTTATAACACCCTTTGTTTGGACGCAAGTGATCAATTTCCATAGGTTCATGACCATAAGCCTCGTTAGATCTTTGACTGTTATTGCCTAACCTTAAGTTAAACCTCTTCTGCAAATTTTGTTCATGCATGGCACTTGCCACTGCCTTTTCATATGTTACCGGATTATCCCTCATTATTTTCATTTTCAAGTGATTACTTGATAATCCATCAATGAAAAATCCTATCAATTGTTGCTCAACCATTTCTCGTCCCTGATTACCACCCTTCTGTAAATCATATGCTTCCTCTGCCAAGCTAAAGAGTCTTTCTGAGAAAATTTGAACCGTCTCCCCATCTTTTTGTCTTATCTTCTGTAAGAGGGCAAATGCATGATGCTTATCAGTGACTTCTGCAAATCGAGATGCTAGTTCACCTTTAATATTGTCCCATTTCGGGTCTTTAGTCTGATCTAGGTATCTCTGCAGAAAGTCACTAACTGGTCCTCTACTTGTCTGATAGGCAATTCGAATTTTCTCAACCTCTGTTACATTAGTCAAACTGGAATATTTCTCTATGGCCTTGATCCATTCCTTGTATTTTGACGCCTCCCCATCAAATGGTTTAATGGATTGTAACAGCCCCTGATTTCCTAGTGTATTACTTATCTTAGACATATTGTCCTGTAATGCGTTACTGAAGGGGGTCATACCTGAAGCAATAGACTCGGGTAGATGACTAAGTTGATAAGCTACTTGTTGGAACACTGATTCTAAAGCCTCTGCCATTTTATCCTAAACTATTCTCTTGCTCTAGTACTGCCTGGCTCCTATCTAATTTATACTTAAAGCTAATTAACAATTACTACAAACACCTTATGTGGCCTGGAGAAGAAGAGGAGAAGAGGAGAAGGTCAACAAACAGTCGGTACTTACCAGCCACCAGATGCCTCGCTGTATTGTTGAATCCGGGTCGCGGCACCAAAAGTATCCCTTGTGTAGCACAACAGCACACTTCAGATTCAACAAAAGCACGTTGGAGTTTTCTGGTCAGAAGACCGGCTTTAATGATGATGATATTTGTTAACAATATGGACAATGAGGATTCTTCTTCTCCAGGCCCGTGGTCGTAGTCTGTCTTGACTCGAGCTGTCCCGTGGGTGGTTCTGTCTCCACTATGTCAATCGTGGTTATTTATACATGTATATATCAAGTATCTAACAACAATAGATGTTGAAATCACAATTCTCTCTGACAACTAATCAGCTTGGGGATTATCCTTAAGCTGGTTTGGTAAATGGGATTTGTAGCCATAACATGACTATGTTACAGAGACACAGAGTATGTTGATAGGATCACATATGTCAAATTTGGAAATCGATGTAATTACATCGGGAACCACTAACTGTTACTGAAAATAACAAGTTAAAGGTCAATCAGTACATTAGAGCGAAAATACGGCCATTCAAAGTCGGCATTTTGATCAAAAACCGGACAATGTGGCTCGAGTGGCGCGCGCAAATTCGCCAAACGTAATTTTGAAACCTTGTCATAAGCTGACAGGAAGATATATTCGATTCGATAGTGTTTATTAGGTATTGTAACTAATAGGTAGATTAATTGGATGCATAATTTCGAATATTAAACGTATTTGAGATGTTTTCTTGATTTTTCCATAAAATCAAGCATTTTAGAGATCTTATGCATAAATGGATATATTTGCAAGTCCAGTGATGAGATATGAACTTTAATCAGCATATATGATATTTTGTAGCTTATCAAAACCAAATAAAATTTTAAGACAGATACTCTGTGTCACTTTAAACAAACTCTGATAAGTCAAAACTGGCCGGATTTAGTCTTAAAGATCCATTAACATGCAGGGTTCAAAAAAAATTTAAGTAATTTTACCGTTTTCCTTGTATTTTTTGCAAAAGTTTGTGACCAACCTAGGAAAAGTCTGACAAAAGTTCAATAAATGAGAGATAATTTACCAAAATGACTGAACCGTTAGCCAACATAAAGGGGAATCAAGTGAGGCCATCTCACAACTTCAGGTTTCTGAATATACGCTTGAAAACCGTCTCTGTCGCACATAACTAGACTTTTTGTCTGCTCCTAATTAGGTATTTGTTGCTGCCAAAGTTGACACCAATCGAACGCAATTACGGTACTTGAGACACGTACACGCATAATGATTACGTCACATGCTATGGCCTTTTTACAGGGGGTACTGTGCTTTGAGCGTCGAAATAAGTATGTTATTGTTGAATGTGATGAAATGTGACATGGTGAGGTCTACTACTTCCTACTGGCTTCGGCTGGAGGGATATCTCTTTGGCCGAACAGGTAGAGTGTAGGACTCTTCGAATCCCACAAGGACATGAAAACATTGGATTTTCTTTCCTGCTATAATAAGAAATGTAAATGTGATATCAAAATTTCGATGAAAGATTTTTATAGCAAGTGATATATTTATATTTTCAAAAGCTAAATTTTATCTCGATCCGCATGCAAGTTATGAGAATTAGAGAGATTAATAATTTTAAGATTTTTGAAGGCATTTACTGCTCTAACACGGGACGTTTGTTAAAAGGTTACTATAGTATCATAATTAAATTGAAATAATAATAAGTAAAGGAATATTTGAACAACGAACAATTATATTGACTATAAACATAAAATTAGTTCTGCTTTAACATCAAAATACCCATACATTTATTCTAAAACAGAATAAAAGTACCGAGGGTACAGAAGCTCACCTTAAAATGAATGATGACCCATTATCACCATATTTATTTCTTTTTGTAGCTGAGATTCTTGGTTGTATGATTAGAAATAATGAAGATATCAAAGGGATTGTCATTGATGACACTGAATATAAATTAGATCAATATGCTGATGATACTGAACTATTTCTTGATGGAACTGAAAAAACTCTGTATGATGCTATTGACACAATTAACACATTTTATGAGATGTCAGGTTTGAAAATAAATTTAGACAAATCCAAAGCAATTTGGATTGGATCCAAAGCTAAAGTTAGTGACAAAATTTGCCATGACCTTAATATTGAATGGGTTAATAGTGAATTTGATGTTCTTGGTATTAAGTTTACACCAGATCTTGAAGACTTGTGGGTAATTAACACCAGGAAGAGACTGGAAGAAATTAATAGACTCTTAGCATCTTGGAGAAAAAGAAACTTAACTCTTATTGGTAAAATAACAGTAATAAAAACATTAGCAATCTCTAAGTTAGTTCATATTTTCAATTCTTTGCCAAATCCACCAGCAGAATTTATCACTTCTTTGGATAAAATCTTTTTCAAATTTATTTGGAATGATAAAAATGATAAAATTAAAAGAAGTGTAATGAAAAACAAATTTGAAGAAGGAGGATTGAGAATGTTTGATACAAATGGATTTATTAATGCCTTAAAATTATCTGTTTTAAGATCTTACTTTAGAAAAAATGATAAGAACAACCCATGTAAAATACCTTTAGAATCTATATTCAGATTTGGAGCAAATTCTCAAATATTTTTGAAAATTAAAAACCCCTTTTGGCATGATGTTCTAAAAGCATGGAAACTTTTGCACCAACAGCATGATGTGGACTCTGACAACATTGATGAAATTCTGTCTCAACCTCTGTGGTTCAACCACAACTTCAAAAACCCAAAACATTTTATAAAGCATTGGGCAGAGAAAGGAATCATAAATATCAGAGACTTATGTGATGAAAATGGACTTTTATCAATAGAATCCTTAAAAGGAAAATTCTGTATCAAAGGTACTTTCCTAGATCTGGAATATTTATTACATCTATTACCTGAATCATGGAAAAACACTATTAGACATTGCCATTCTATCCCTATCAGGAATTTAAATATCAACCTTTGCCAGATGAATCTATTGAAAAGGTCAAAAGGCTGCAGGATTTTTTATGACCAACTCATTTCAAATGCAAAACAGCCCAAAATTTATGATAAATGGCAAAATATATTCCCTGAAATTGACTTTGATTGGAAAAATATATTTACAGTATACAAAAAGGGGTTAAAAGATATAAAACTAATAGACTTCCAATACAAATTTTTACATGGTATTATATATACAAAAAATGAGTTGCTTAAAATGAAAAAGGTTGATAATAGTTTGTGTTGTTTTTGTCATGATGAAAATGAAAACCTTTGTCATGTGTACTGGAAATGTCAGGTGACCCAAACTTTTTGGAATGATTTACAAATTTGGCTTAACAATAACTTATTATATTCCCACATTATATTATCCAAATATTTGGTCTGGTTTGGTACCCTATATCAAAATAGACTACTGAATCATATCATTATCTCTGCAAAGAGACATATTCACTTATGCAGTATAAAAGAAAAAATTCCCAAACTTAACTTATATTTGATAACTCTGAAACAAATATTTTTTGTTGAAAAATATATTTCAAAGAAGAATAACGATTTAGAAAATTTTAATCGCAAATGGAAGCCTCTCTTACCAGTACTTACATGACCAATTTAACTGATTGCTGAAGTTAATAATTCCAATACATATACACTGATGTACCTATTGTTTTTTTTGTTTTTTAATTTTTTTTTATCACAACTGTCCATGCAACTGTCTGTTATTCTTATTGTAAAACCATGACAACTGTATATGTGTATAATCAATGGAACCAATAAAAAAAAAAAAAAAAAAAAAAAAAAAAAAAAATGAATGATGTGGTAAAATGGTTTAATTATACATGTAACCAGCTTTTATATAATTGATTATGGCTGCCATCATGATTTTTTTATCTTTTAAAATACTAGTCTTCTTTTGGAAACCACTAGAGCTTGAACAAACATTAATACACGGATGATATAATCATGATAAGTTAACAAGCAGTAGGTTTTTGTATAACTTTTTGTATATCTGTGTGGCTAAATTGGTGACCATCTTGTACTTTTTAATCTTCAAAATGCTTCTTTTATGTGGGCATCCGTATTAATTTCATTATGATATCTTGATTGGTTTAGGTGTATCCATTTAAATGTCATTCATTACTTACAGGATGGTGGCCACTTACATTTGTTTTGTAGTGAATCATTAATATGATTTCAAGATTATTTCACTGATGGTTATGCTGCATGGGATATTGAGAATCCCAAAAGTACAGATTTTTCAAGGAAAATGAATGACTGATTGAGAGGAAAGTCATTAACACAGCAATGCATAAGACACGTTTATTTTGTTCACATAATATTTACATGTCAAGTGACCATGAGATGTCTTTCATGAAAGTATCAATTTATTTAACACTCATACAGTACTATAATGGTAAACATTTTTGCATTGTCAAATCAACAGAGAGATATGACAAATCAAATTTCCTTACTTTTCTTACTAAACCCTTTTTGATTTTCATCTGCATATTTATTCCACATCAACTTATCATGTAGATTGCTAAACACAAAGCTTATTGTAGACAAGTTTTGTGTAAGTTGTTATTCTAAGAAAGAACATATCACTGTCATGAGAATACAAGTCCATAACTTTTATTGCATACACATGGGCCATGGCCATATATAGCATAATGCTCTACCATATCAATTGGGTCAGGTTGATTATGCAACAGACTAGCAGCTGACACTGTGATGCTAGCAGCCTGCATTGGGATGTGTATTAGACAGCATAGTGGAATATCTGAACTCTGGTTGACCCCTTATGTGTGGTATTTAAAGGAATATAAGGAAGATACCATTGTTTAAAATTTAACATGTTTAATGTGATTTGGTTTTTGCAGCTAGTTGCTATAAGGATTTTAAACAAATTAATCAATTATGTTTGTCTTTCATCTTAATATTTTTTAGAAACACTTAAAAATATAGAACAACTTGCACGTCAATCTTAAATATTCCATATTTAAGATAATATTATGATTAGTAAGTTCAAATTAGAGAATTTATATGGTGCCAGTGATCACTTGATGAAAGCTTAAAATTTAATAATAATGATGTGTCATCTGCAGCTGAAAAGTCAATATGGCTGCTATCGCGGCCATCTTGGATTCTCAAAACTGAAACGTCTACCTCTCTGTGCGGAATCACTATAGGTATAACATACTACAATATAATAAAAGTACCGAGGGTACAGAAGCTCACCTTAAAATGAATGATGTGGTAATATGGTTTAATTGTGTAACCATCTTGTATATGATAATTGATTATGGCTGCCATCATGATTTTTTTATCTTTTAAAATGCTATTCTTCTGTTGGAAACCACTAGAGCTTAACAAACATTAATACAAGAATGATATAATCATGATTTGTTAACAAGCAGTAGGTTTTTGTATACCTTTTTTGTATATCTATGGCTGAATTGGTGACCATCTTGGACTTTTTAATCTTCAAAATGCTACTTTTATGTGGGCATCTGTATTAATTTCATTATGATATCTTGATTGGTTTAGGAGTATTCATTTAGTCACACTCTCAACTTCCAAAGAACTCAAAAGATGATGCACATAAACATTTGGAATATATCCCTCTGACACAAATCACAAATTCAGCTAGTGATAGGTCCAATTGCCAAAGTAAACTGTCCAGGTCCATGTCTCATGTAATTCTAACTGAAAATTTCTGAATATCTTAAATCTTGACATATGTTAGTGCAATCTGATTGGTCAGAATAGGCTAGCAACATGGGGGTTTATGCTAATTACTAGATATGATGACCTTATTATGACCTCTTGCACCTGCATGTAGCTTATGTAACTTATCCTCTTATGTAAGTTACTGTTATTCCATATAGTGAGTGTCCTCCCCTCATTTCAATATGCAATACAGATTCTCTTTAGAGGCGAGTTAGAGGAGAGTTGCAGGAGAGGGGCTGGAAGGATAGATGGGGAAAGGGGGGGGGGGGGGGGGGGGGGGGGGATAGAAGGAATGTGGGATAGAAGAGAGGTTTGCAATGGAAGGACAGGAGAAAAAAGGGGAGGGGGATAGAAGGGGTGGGGGTAGAAGAGAGGTTTGCAATGGAAATAATCTGGAGGTCAACTCAGTAATATGTTTATTGAAGTATCTTTATAACTAACAGAGAGAATTGGTGAGAAAGACTTTGTAAAAGAAGAATTGTTCAGACAGCTGTTCAATTAGTTTTGAAGATGAATATTAAATGATATCTTTTATTAGCATGACAAACAAAATAAAAGATAATTTGTTATTCATTAACCAAAATTTTCAATTTGGAATAAATTAATTGCATGGGAACAAAGGACTAAAAAACCTAACAGTTAGTGTTGGGAGTGAACAAATTTAATCATTTTAAATGCTTTTGAAAAGGATTTGTTTGAATTGAATGATCATTATAATAATCTAGATAATCATTGTTCAGACCGTAATCAGATATAGATGATTATAAAATGTATATTTATCCATCACTGGCTATGTTATTTGCCATATATATGAAGTGTCAGGAATTATGTAAAACGGAAAGGATTTATTAAAACAGTCATGCTTCAGGCTGTTCGCAGATAAAGATGATTCATACAGTTTTTTGTAACTGTATTTATAGTGTTGATAAATATTACAACAAGCGTATCAATACAAATATAATGACATTGATTTGATTGATCAGGAAATGTATTCTTTTCAATGAATTTCATGAAATCTAATTGAAAATTCAATATAATTGACATATTGACCATCTTGGATTCTTGATAATAAAATAAATGCGTGATTGTCAGGAATCACTATATAAAAAAATACTCACTTTTCAGAATGATATCTTAATTGATTTAGTAGGAGTAGTACTTGGCCTGAAATCTAATTGAAAAATAATGACTTCTATGATGACATGTTGTTCCCAGAACCCCTTCAGCATGATACAATTATCATTTATTTTTACAGGTATTTATAAAACACAT
Organism: Steromphala cineraria; assembly: GCA_916613615.1. NCBI lineage: Eukaryota > Metazoa > Mollusca > Gastropoda > Trochida > Trochidae > Steromphala > Steromphala cineraria. The sequence continues at coordinate 8,571,338 of OU744732.1, read as the reverse complement.
GGTATTGGAACTGGAACCTGATACAAAATACCTCTATTATTAACTTATCATGTAGATTACTTAACATAAAAGCAGATTCTTGACTTGTTAATATTAACTCATCGTGCAGATTGTTGTACACAAAAGCTGATTCTTGACTTGTTTAAATTGTTATTTGAAAAAAGTATTACTATTAAAAGAAAACAAGTATCCTTTTCATAAAGACAATTTATATACTTTCCATAAAGTCTATTATGTTCTATTTATCAATTAGGTCAGGATAACTATGCAATATACAAGCAGGCAGGGCTGCTAGCCCCAGATCCTTAAGGAGAGTGTAGCAATTTGTGTATTTGGCTTTGTGTACGTATATTTGGAGAAGCATCCTAGTGTGCTGAGCATGTAAACCTGAACTCTGGCTAAGCCCTCATGTGTGGTATTAAAAGACTTGACGGGAGAGAACATGAATTGTTGTGAAAAATATATATAATTTCACAAAATATAGTTAGCTTATGTCCTAAATTGATTTTGTGTCAAGAAGAACTTCTGTATATAGATATAGAAATGGTACAAATATGAGTAAAACAAAGGAACTGGAACCTGAAGCAAAATAACTCTTTCCACATCAACTTATCATGTAGATTGCTAAACACAAAACTAGTGACAAGTTTTGTGTAAGTTGTTATTCTTAGAAAGAACATATCACTGTCATGAGAATACAAGTCTTATTTCCATAACTCTTATTGCATACACATGGCCATATAGCATAATGCTCTACCATATCAATTGGGTCAGGTTGATTATGCAACAGACTAGCAGCTGACACTAGGATGCTAGCAGCCTGTATTGGGATGAGTATTAGACAGCATAGTGGACTCAACAGAAATATCTGAACTCTGGTTGACCCCTTATGTGTGGTATTTAAAGGAATATAAGGGAGATACCATTGTTCAAAATCTAACATGATGTTTAATGTCATTTGGTTTTTGCAGCTAGTTGGCATAAATATTTTAAACAAATTAATTAATTATGTTTGTCTTTCATCTTAATGTTTTAGAAACACTTAAAATATAGAACAACTTGCATGAAAATCTTAAATATTCTATATTCAAGATAATATTATGATAAGTAAGTTCAAATTAGAGAATTTATATAGTGCGAGTGATCACTTGATGAAAGCTTAAAATTTAGTAATAATGATGTGTCATCTGCAGCTGAAAATTCAATATGGCTGCTATCGCAACCATCTTGGATTCTCAAAACTGAAAAGTCTACCTTTCTGTGAGGAATCACCATGGGTATAACATACTACAATTTCAGAATGATATCTGGATTCGTTTAGGAGGAGTAGTCTTTTTCCTGAAATCTAATTGAAAATTCAAAATGGCTGCCATAGCGGCCATCTTGGATTCTCAAAACTGAAACGTCTACCTTTCTGTGAGGAATCACAATGGATATAACATACTACAATTTCAGAATGATATCTGCATTCGTTTAGGAGGAGTAGTCTTTTTCCTGAAATCTAATTGAAAATTCAATATGGCTGCCATAGCGGCCATCTTGGATTCTCAAAACTGAAACGTCTACCTTTCTGTGAGGAATCACAATGGATATAACATACTACAATTTCAGAATGATATCTGCATTCGTTTAGGAGGAGTAGTCTTTTTCGTGAAATCTAATTGAAAATTCAATATGGCTGCCATGGCGGCCATCTTGGATTCTCAAAACTGAAACATCTACCTTTCTGTGAGGAATCACAATGGATATAACATACTACAATTTCAGAATGATATCTGCATTCGTTTAGGAGGAGTAGTCTTTTTCGTGAAATCTAATTGAAAATTCAATATGGCTGCCATGGCGGCCATCTTGGATTCTCAAAACTGAAACATCTACCTTTCTGTGAGGAATCACCATGGGTATAACATACTACAATTTCAGAATGATATCTGGATTCGTTTAGGAGGAGTAGTCTTTTTCCTGAAATCTAATTGAAAATTCAATATGGCTGCCATGGCGGCCATATCGGATTCTCAAAACTCAAACGTCTACCTTTCTGTGCGGAATCACCATAGGTATAACATACTACAATTTCAGAATGATATCTGTATTCGTTTAGAAGGAGTAGTCTTTTTCATGAAATCTAATTGAAAATTCAATATGGCTGTCATGGTGGCCATCTTGGATTCTCGAAACTGAAACGTCTACCTTTCTGTGAGGAATCACCATGGGTATAACATACTACAATTTCAGAATGATATCTGTATTCGTTTAGAAGGAGTAGTCTTTTTCATGAAATCTAATTGAAAATTCAATATGGCTGTCATGGCGGCCATCTTGGATTCTCAAATCTGAAACGTCTACCTTTCTGTGAGGAATCACCATGGATATAACATACTACAATTTCAGAATGATATCTGTATTCGTTTAGAAGGAGTAGTCTTTTTCATGAAATCTAATTGAAAATTCAATATGGGTGTCATGGCGGCCATCTTGGATTCTCAAAACTGAAACGTCTACCTTTCTGTGAGGAATCACCATGGGTATAACATACAATTTCAGAATGATATCTGAATTCGTTTAGGAGTAGTCTTTTTCGTGAAAGTTTACGGACAGACGGACCGACAGACAGACGGACGACGGACGAAGCGCCATGACATAAGCTCACATTTACTTTGTAAAGGTGAGCTAAAAACCTTAGCAGAGTGAACTTGATTGCTATTACAAGTATTACCAATATATATTTAGTCTTATAGTGCTATCAAAGATAAGTCATAGTGTAAGTCATATCTCCATTCATTAATAGGTTTTACCATTAAAAGGGTACATCTATGTATAATGGTAGATCTTTGTTTCAAATCTGAGGTAGTTATCATGAATATTTTATGAGATGTGTCGAGGACAAAATTGATTTTGTTGAGTCACTTTGTAAGTCAAAAAAGAAAATCCACATATTTGTTTTCGCTCAAAAGGCATATAAAGGGATCATAATTGACATGTGTAGAAAGTTTGGTGAAACTGAGATGTAAATTTCACTAAATAGATGTTTTGACAAAGTAATTCATATAGTCTAAAGCCCCAACTTGATAACGTTTGGCTTATGTAAGCTCTCACAGAACATCTGAATATATAACATTGGAGGGACGATACAAGCTTATGCTAGGTCCAAGGGTTACCTCAATGTATGGGAATAAAGTATCTTCAAATATCTGTATGTTTCCTTATTCTTCAGGCCTCATTGTTCAAAAGTCAGCTTAACCTTCAAACCTTCCTAAATGGTTTTACTCTCCTCCTTCAAAGTTTAGTCAAGACTTGTCTAGAAAAATGCCATCGACACTAAAGTTTAATCAAATTTTCAAACATAGATTTACTTCCTAGACTAGTCTAGAAAAACGCCATCAACAACAATCAACATGAAGTTGTTTTTTATTTAATCGTACATTTATATAGAAAACTTTGATGGATTGTGAAGAAACATTTGACTCAAATTTAATCAAATTTTCAAACATAGATTTACTTCCTAGTTTTGCTTTGATTATTGTTCTAAGTATACAAATCATACACAAATTCTAAACAGATAAATCAAACAAAACAGAGCAAACATTGATGCTTTTATTAACACAAGGAATAAGTATGGACATATGATATGATTAGTATGATAAAGAATCGCATATCTTGTATCTACAGTAAAATAGAATAACAATCAACAAGCAAATAGATGGAATTTGTGAAGTAAACAAAAACAAAGGCATAAACATAAACATTTATCTTTGAAAGCAGACATTCTTGTTAATTATCGTAACATTTGAAAGTCAGGGAATCCCAGCCATTATCCTTTAGTACTCAAAAGAATCTAAGGAACATTTGTATATTTTCCCTCATATACTATTATATAGTTAAGGATATGTATTTCATTAGATAAAAACTTTCATACTGATATACTGGAATCAATTACTGAGAGTGATGCAGTTTCTTTATAAAGCTTTGGTGTCAGTAACAAAGCAGAGGTCAAAAATGAAAGTTACACAATGTCAGATGGTTCAGGTTTCGAAACGATGCACTTTTGTCTTCAGTGACTTTTTACTTAGAAAGTTATATCTGTGGTAGCTTCAAAAATTCATTTTCTGTAAGAAAATTGATATAAGTTTCCCAAATTTATGAAATTTCCAAAAGAATCTTGAAAGTATGGAAATCAGTAGCCAAAGGTCAGATATGCATATAGGTATGAACGAAACTTCAAACAAATAATATTGTCAACATTTAAATTTGGCACCATTGATCAATTATACTTGAGTGTTCATTAAAGTCTTTTGAGTAGTGAATGAAAAGATCTGCTGTTAGAAATAAAACTGTACCAGTCCAAAGGAGAGGCACATTGAAGTCTTAGCTTTCACAACCTCTCCTGTGTCAACTCTTCAGTATCCTGCACTTGAACTTGATAGTTCAATCAGAAATATCACTGAAGTTTCTCCTCACAGTGGCTATCCAGGAAAAGGGGCATCACCAAGGCAAATGATGCTAATTTCTTTCTTAGCAATAAAGGCTCAAATACACCAGTGATTGTGTCTTAAGGGAATTACAATGGAGAGGTTACCATACAATATTTAAAAAATAATTTTTTATAAAATCAACACTCTCAATATTTATAAACAATTTGGAAGCCGAGTATGAATTTTGAAATGAAATGAAACAAAACTTTAGAAAGATAAATGATAAATAGCAAATCAATGAATTTCAACATTAATGTATTTAATCAATGGCTTTTTATTGTCAATGCATGACATTATCATATTTTCATTAACAAATTAAAGGTTTTACAGTAAACATTTTAAGAAACCCTGACAATACAATTGTAAACAAAATCACAAAGCAACAACCCTGTAAAGCAGCATAAGCCATAATCATAAATTTAAATATCACAACCATTCTATGAAAAATATGATATTCAACTCACAAGAGTTATTGTCCTAAAGTGTATAAAAACTGCATAAAGCTACAATATATGTAAATTAGAAATATATCAGTAATAACATAGGGTTTTATAATACCTAAGGAAGAAAATATACAAGTTGTGTGGTGATATAACTATGACTTCCTTCTTTTACTGCCTATAATAGTTTCATATATCATCATAAATATAAGAGCAACAAATAATACATCAGTTCAATAATAAGATGCATATCATGATATCTTTTAATATGATATGATATGATGTGATTAGGAAATATATCACAACATGGTACATGTATTTCCACTATCAGGTAAGTGAGAAGCAGAAACCACCTTCAAATTTAACGACAATGATAAGGATACAAATTTTGCAACAAGAACTGCCATTGTTGAATTAAAAAAATATCACAGTAAATGTTGTATTCATATAACCCTTAAACTGCAGTAAAATATACTGATATATATATATATATACACCTAAAAATATATTTTTTTTCAGAAGAATAGATCTTAAAATTATTAAAAGTGATATCTTTATGGCTCTGCCATATTTAACCAATATTGTAAAAGGCCAGTAAGGTCAAAAGGTTATCACAGTTATCTTGTTAAAATTACTTGTTAACCTTAAAAAAAAGTTGTAAGTGCTCCACTGTTAATACAGGTTCAATTTTCATAATCTAATGTAACTATAAGCTTCATGATCAATAATATACTCAATAGCAAAAAAACTAAAGGAAAATCTCAATTGATGCTTAGATAGTCTAGTTCATATTACTCTAAATGATGCTCTGATATTGAGGTTATGCTACATCTGTAACATTCTTTGTTTAGTATGACATTTTTTATCATATCTTTACACAACTTTACAATACAGCAAATTTGTATTCTTCTATGTTTATTTTTAATTTCTATATATCTAGGAATTTCTGCCCATCAATGATAACAAATATGTTTCCTTCTATATGATGAATGAAAACCCCAAATTACATTGTTCTTCCAAACTTTAGCATCAACCTATGTATCAACTGTATCAGATAGAGGAACAAGATGCACCTTAACAGTGCACAATAGTATTTGGATTGCATAAAAGAAATCAGCATCTTCATTTGTCAATTAACAAGAAAATGAGATCACAATAATCAACATACAGAATGATAATGGTGGTAGAAATATAATCATATGACAACTAAAGTGATTGGTTGTTACAAGTTGTGATGGAACAAATCCCAAAATGCACCTTCATATAATGTTATATAGATCTAGCAAGATATGCATCAAGCAAAATAAGCTGTTTTAGTTGATGGTATAAGGAAGTAGTAATTCTATGGATGAACAACTTCTTTATTTGACAGTAGCAACGTTTTGGTATAGATTCTTATACCATTTTCAAGCATATGAATATATATAATATGAATATAAATAAAGAAGTTGTTCATCCATAGAATTACTCTTGTCTTCCTTAAGCAAAATAAGCTTTCCAAAACATCACAACATATTTGTCCTCTCAAAACGGTGATCTGAAAATCTGAAACGGATATATCACTATGTTTATATGTAAGTTTTATTACAGGGTCCCTGAATTGTAAAGGGGAAGGCTTATAATTATTGCATTGCACAAAAAATTATCAACATAAGAATTTTTTGTAAAAATTGATTGTTAAACATTATAACTTATACACTTATATCATCAAAGAAGTTTTATCAACAGTTTTTGTAATCATAATGTGAAGGCTATTGACAGGTGTAGGGATGAAATGTGAAATGGTTTATTTGGTCAGTATCATAATGTCACCATCAAGTACAGCTATGTTGATATGGAGATTCCAACCCAATGTGTTATTCATGATAATGAGCTAAATGATGTAAGTCTACAAGTTGGGTTAATTTCAGCTTCTAAATCAATAATTGAAAAGATATATCATTTCAACATAGACACCACTGAATCAGTGTACAATTCCTAGTTTTTTTGATTTGAGGAATAAGTCTAAGCATACATTTATTTTCTTTAAATATTATAATTGTTCAAAGTACCTACCATATTCAACATAAAAAAAATAGAAAAATTGAAAAAAAAGCAGGGTGCTAATTCATTTGGCTTTGAATATAAACTCCATGGAATGAGTAAAATTCCTTCATTTCTAAACAAAAAGTTACCTGGAGAGGGAAAGGGTGATTATTGTGTCAAATACATTAATAATCATTACAGTATTGGAACCACTGGATTAAACCTCAGTTGGGATCTCGAGGCAGCTAAAACTTATGCAAGACACTCATCAACACATTAACAATAACAATATGTTTGCTCTATTTCCTCACATAAACATTCACAACACTTTCTCACTGAATAGGTAAAATTCTGATTTTAAGTAATCGTTTCCAAAATTGTAGCCTTCACCAAATATCTTGAGTAATAGGATATCATTTCTATTTATGCAACGCTCTTGAAAACTTCCTAAGTAGGTCTACATCCATTCTTTCTTTGAGTTTATGATTCATAATTTTGTCCTTAGAATTTGGTAAATGATAATGTTGTTATGTTTGTGAATAAAGATCTGATTATTTCTTTTTACAGAAAAAATAAATATTTTCATGAATGTATTTGTATTTATTGATTTTTTTGTGGTATGGAAAACAACTTATTTTGTTAGATGGGCCTTTAATATTCATAATAAAAATAGATATATATGTATACAATAGGTACTGAGACAGAAATACTAGATTTGTTGGATCATATAGAGAAGTATTTTCACTACCCTTGAGTACAAAGTAATCTCTATACTCCATCAACAACAGCTGTCAACAAAACTCAATTTACCTGATTAACATTAGCCAAACGTACATTTCCATCAATCGTCACTGGGGAAGAGAAACATTCACTTTTATCAAAAAGTGTCCCCTTTTGTTTATCGTCTTACATAATTATCTCCCTATCTGCTTGTAACTGGTCTTTCTATTGGCTAATGATTAACCTAAGCAAGCAATCTGATTGGCTGAAAATCCAAAGGCGAGCTAAAACTTCTGACTGCAAGAAGAACTTTAGTTAGTGTGCTAGTCCAACTGAATGAAGAGCCTATTTGTTCAAAGATACGGGTAGGCTACTTTGAAAAAGATTCTTTTAAAAAGTGAGAAAGGCGAGTTGTGGTAGAGTATTTTAATATTCAGCTCAGATTGATTAAGTATGGCATACATACTTCTTGGAATAAATGGTTCTAATGCTCTAGTTTAACATGATCTTAAGTTCATAACTACACCTACAGTTACAATAGCATGGACATTTTCTGAATTTCTAATACACTTATACTAATTCCTTTTACAGTACATAACAGGGATAACATTTTCTAACACTTAAAGATTTATAAGGTCATATTGAAGCACCAAGCCAGTCAAAGTATCAGTACTCTAATATGCTTTACATCTTGTTACTCCTTCGGTTGTCAATCTTGTACTTTCTAAATTATGACAGCTCAAAATATTGGTTGTCAACCTTGTTATCCCTTCAAAATAGTTTGTTGTCAATGTTTTTGTTATATTTGTTATACCAACAACCTTACCTAAAACATATTTGTTTAGATTTATCTTATATAAGTTGGTTGTCCATCTTGCTTTTTTCATAAATTGTTGTCAGTCTAATATCCTTCAAGACCATTAATTTTCATTATCATCCCTTCAAGTTCAAACTCTAGAAAACAGATCTGCATGGAAATGCTAACAATTGGTTGTCATCTTATTATCCTTTTAACAAATTTGACACCTCTTGAAGATATTTGGTTGTCAATGCTAATATCCCTTCAACTTCAATCTTAAGAAAACAGATCTACATAGATATGTTCCAAGCTTGTTTATCAACTTTGCTCTCTCTTGAAGACTTAAAGTAAGTTGTCAATCCTAATATCCATACAACTTCAATCTTCAGACCTGGCTCCATTGATATGCTCACAGATTGTTTAGATAAGTGGGTTATCAACCGTGTTATCCCTATAACTTTGTATCACTCATGATAGACCGGGGCCGGTCGGCTCGGAGAGAGTTTGTGGTCTGAGTACCCTGTGTGCGGGCGACGGCAATGTGAAGACATTGAACCCATTGTTCTACATTTTGCTGTCCTTTTGCCTTAAATACGTAGGTCTGGTCTGCTGTGAAGATTTCAAATGCGCGAGGAATGTCTCGGATGCCCTTCCGAACTGCCTTCACGCTCTGGATTTTGCTTACTGGTAACATCTCCTTGCGCTGGAAAGTGAAAATATGACAAATTAAGTCCTATTAAGAATTGAAGATATCTTCATACATATATAAAATTCAGGGTTCGTAAAAAAATTTAAGAAAAAAATATAGATTTTATAAAGGCAAATTTCAAGGCTTTTCTTGGCGACATTAAGGCCAATAATTTAAACAAGTGAATCCTAAGAAACACACAAAACAACAGACCTTGCATGATGGACTACGTTGACAATAAACAAGTGAAATTACACAAAGATTTCTTGATGTATCAACATAAACAGTGTAACTCTACCAGTAATTTGTTTGTTGCACCAGAATCAGGCAAATGAAATGAGTGAATTTAAGGCTTTTTAGCTCATCTGGCCTGTAAGGCCCGATGGGCTTATGGCATGGCATGCTGTCCGGCGTCCGTCCGTCCGTCCGTAAACTTTGTGGAATTTCGACTTCTTCTCCAGAACCATAAGGCCTAGAAAACTTAAACTTGGTGTACAGACTCCTTGACTAGTGAGGATTAAAAATTGTAACTTTGGTGGCCCTGTGGCCCCTAATAAGGGCCACAGGGGCCACACCCTAAAAAGCTATTTTCATCTTCTTCTCCAGAACAATAAGGCCTAGAAAGGTGAAACTTTGTGTACAGACTCCTTGACTAGTGAGGATTATAAATTGTAGCTTCGGTGGCCCTGTGACCCCTAATAAGGGCCACAGGGGCCAAGCCCTTAAAACCTATTTTCATCTTCTTCTCCAGAACCATAAGGCCTAGAAAGCTGAAACTTTGTGTAGACTCCTTGGCTAGTGAGGATTATAAATTGTAGCTTTGGTGGCCCTGTGACCCCTATTAAGGGGCACAGGGGCTACGCCCTAAAAACCTATTTTCATCTTCTTCTCTAGAAGCATTAGGCCTAGAAAGCTTAGACTAAGTGTACAGACTCCTTGACTAGTGAGGATTATAAATTGTAGCTTTGGTGGCCCTGTGACCCCTAATAAGGGCCACAGGGGCCACACCCTAAAAAGCTATTTTCATCTTCTTCTCCAGATCAATAAGGCCTAGAAAGGTGAAACTTTGTGTACAGACTCCTTGACCAGTGAGGATTATAAATTGTAGCTTCGGTGGCCCTGTGACCCCTAATAAGGGCCACAGGGGCCAAGCCCTTAAAACCTATTTTCATCTTCTTCTCCAGAGTCATAAGGCCTAGAAAGCTGAAACTTTGTGTACAGACTCCTTGGCTAGTGAGGATTATAAATTGTAGCTTTGGTGGCCCTGTGACCCCTATTAAGGGGCACAGGGGCTACGCCCTAAAAACCTATTTTCATCTTCTTCTCTAGAAGCATTAGGCCTAGAAAGCTTAGACTAAGTGTACAGACTCCTTGACTAGTGAGGATTATAAATTGTAGCTTTGGTGGCCCTGTGACCCCTAATAAGGGCCACAGGGGCCACACCCTAAAAACCTATTTTCATCTTCTTCCCCAGAACAATAAGGCCTAGAAAGCTTAAACATAGTGTACAGACTCCTTGACTAGTGAAGATTAATAATTGTAGATTTTGTGAGCCTGTAGCCCCTACTAAGGGGGGAAACACATTGGCCACACCCTAAAGCAAAATCAAATATACAGCCTGATGAGCTACAGAGACCATGGCTCTATTTTTCCAGGCTTTTTAAGGCTCAAATTGTTTTTTTTAAGGCTTTTTAAGGTCAAGTGTCCATATTTTAGGCTTTTATCAGGCTTGCACAAACGAACCCTGTGTATCGAAATTTCTATTGTAAGCCCTCCTGTGAACTGAAGATACTTACTGAATCGCTCTTGCTGTAGGTGAAGTTGCCCCCGGAGAGGGTGAAGTACCTGGTCTTCCATCTCTTCAGGAACTTCCAGCGACCTTTCTTCTCCTTCAGCTGACCCTGTAACACCAATATTAACTATCAACCTGCTAGATTAAACCTGACTGAAGTAAATAAGAGGGCGCGGCAACTACCAAGCTTATAGTAACCAGGGGTAACTTTAAGGAACTTAATAGGTTGTCTTTCAGCCCCATCAACATACTTGATTTTATTCTTATAGTAAGATTATTATAATTATTCAAAATACCTAATAATTATGAATTTATTGACTCTTAACAAACTGTTTCAACCATTTAACAGCTGAAGCCTCAATTAACCCTTTACTGGATGAAAGAACTTTTACTGCAGAATTAACCATCTCCACACTGAATTATGTGTTTGGAAATCGAAATACCAATTGTGATTTTTAACTTACTAAATATAATATCAGTTTCATTTAAAAAATAGTATTCCTGCACATAGGACAATAGATTAAAACTGACCGCTATGACAGGGAAACCATCTTGAAGAAGCCCGGACACTTTCTCTGGATGGCTGCACATGAAGCACGCCCAGTTCTCCTGGACTACACTCAGCTCAAACACGTCGAAGTAGCGCACCCCGTGCAGCTCATGCAGCAGTGCATCTTGGTCCTGGAAATAAATAATGATACATAGAGAATCTCACTCAAGTGTCTTCTGATATCAAATATATCAACACAAGTTGATAGATAAAAGTAACAAACTTTTATCAACAAGTATTAATATATTTGATATCAAAAGACACATGGGTGAGATTATTTTTTCATTAAAAATCATGTTTCATCACATTTGCATGAAACATTTACAACTCTGAAACCTGCATAGCCCTAAAACTCCTAAACCAGTGATCTCATAGCTTTGTGACGTCATTGTGTTTATGATGTCATAGCGTTGTGACATCAAGTCATGAAATGTTGATACAGCCTCTGTTCTATTACGCTGACTTTGTGGGCTAGAATGGGAGATGCCTGATTGGAGGTATTAGTTGTGCAATCAGCGAAGCTGTTCTTAAACCATTATTTTGGCTACTGAATCATTACAAAGGCATTGTGATATGAACCACCCTTTCCATGCGAGAAGTGTTGTCATTTGCTGAAGAAATTCCAATAAATTGTGGTGCAAATTTTGTGCACAAGGGGAACCTACCGGATTTGGTCTTATTAGAACAGAGGTTTTTATCAACATTTTATGATATGATCTACTTCTGTGGGGAGAGAATACCATAAGTCATGAGCCTCAATTGATAAAGATCGAAGAGCATAAGAAAGTTAACCATATCAGCATTATTATCACATGCATATAAGCACAATGATGATAAAAGATTAGAACCTGAGAAAGGGAAGTAATTTGCCAAACAAATGACAAATTGGCACATGAAAGAAAGGAAGCTGCTGTTAGACAATAAAGTAAGATAACAATAAAGACTGACCTTCTGTGGAGGGAATGTGGAAGTCATTAGAGTAAGGAAGCTGCTGTTGCCTCGGTCTCCCTTCAGTGCGTCCCAACAACGCTTCAAACAGCTCACATTCGTGTCTCTCTGGCTCAGTGCAGACGATGATTGCGCCTATAATGACACCAAATCAAATTGTTTAACTGTTGTGAGTTTGTCTTTGAAAAAACCATTGAAATGTCAGAGGAGATAATAATGAAGATTGTATCTAATAACTCTCTACAGATTTGAATAATAAAGCTAGCCGATGACAGGTTTAAGATAAATGTTAACTCAGAAGTTCAAAATACGATTTGAGGAATGACCTATTTTGTTCCCATTTAGAACTGATAGCATTAAAAAGCTCTTAAGATATATCAGTTTCAAGAGTTTTATAGTGTATGAACAAGTTTGTAGGGTACGTGAAGAGCCAGGGCCAATACAGGAGATTAGATTGATCCCAAATCCATAATTCATATGAACGATTCGCAAAGGTACCCAAATTCATGAACTTGAGCTGGTAACTCAGGAAGTAGTCTAAATTGGGTTCTTAAAAAAAAACCTGAGTTTTAAGGGATCAGCATGTAAACCAATCTACAACTAGCAACTAGCAATCCGTATCACAGTGGACGATTCATTCTGACCTGTACAGATAGGAACATGAGATGTATCCATGTTTTGGGCAGTCTGGTGTGTAAGATGAAGAAGCTGTTGTAGTAGAGACACTGCTCTGTCTGACAGCAGCACTGGAAGTGCAGACGTAGGTATCGCTTGTGGCGGCCATCTTGGAAAAGAAAACTGATTGCATAACATACAAATGTTCAAGGTTATGATAGCGATTTTCGTAATACAACTGGCACATACAATTTAAAAACAACAAATCATAACAAATATAACAAGAGTCATCAGAAGATGACATATCCCACCGGTTCCACATGATCATAAGATATAAACCTTTGAAAGATAATTGTAAAAATTTTCAAGCAAGGTTCATAACAGTATAAGCTAATATATATGAAACGAAACCTTTCATGAACAGAGTCAAAATAAGAGCCGTTTCCATGGAAATAATAAAAAATAAAATTTTCAGAAATGTGAAAATAGCAAAAGGCACCACTTCAGTAGGTGGCCATACATATATAAAGTTTCAGAAAGATATGTGGACCGGTTTTTGAATTCTGCTCCGGAAACGAAACCTTTCATGAACTGAGTCCAAATAAGAGCCGTTTCCATGGAAATAATAAAAAATAAAATTTTCAGAAATGTGAAAATATCAAAAGGCACCACTTCAGTAGGTGGGCAATACACATGTAAAGTTTCAGAAAGATATGTGGACCGGTTTTTGAATTCTGCTCTGGAAACGAAACCTTTCATGAACTGAGTCCAAATAAGTGCCGTTTCCATGGAAATAATAAAAATTAAAATTTTCGGAAATGTGAAAATATCAAAAGGCACCACTTCAGTAGGTGGGCAATACACAGGTAAAGTTTCAGAAAGATATGTGGACGGACGGACGGGCGGACGGACATACAGGGTGATGACTATATCCCACGGTATTACATACCGGTGGGATAATAAGTATTTTTATATGCTAAGCGGTGAGAGACTGAGTTTTCTCAGTTGTAGAAAAGTGATCTCGCAACTGAGTGTGATATCACTTTTTCGAGTCAGTGAAAATATCACAGAGGGGATGACATCATGTGTACAATGGTTTGACGTCACTTCTACAATCAACGCGACGTCAACGCCGTCGCTAAGTAACGATCAACAATGGTATGACGTCGCCAGAAAACTCTCGAGTCAAGACCTTTTGGACATAAATTGCCACATTTTCGACCACAGAGACATATAATAAACAGAATATCTTTTGTTTTGAGTGTGATATGACTTATCTCTCATCTCGTGACGGGGTAAAGCCTATATTTTCACTCGTGGCTGTGCCACTCGTGAAAATACTGGCTCTACCCCGTCACTCGATGAGAGATAAGTGATATCACACTCAAAACAAAAGATATCCTCTATATATCATTATAATATCATTGAAATAACACAACAAAATGAATTTTCACGCTGACAGGAATGGAACAAGCAAATAGCTTTAATCTTAAAACCTATGGTGGAATTTGTTATGCTTAGTCATGCACAGAAAAATCAATTCGTGATCAAAAGGGATAATGTTACATTGGTTACTTTCTAAAGATAATATTTCTATTAGTCAGAAACCTATAGTAAAGGGTCAGATTTGGTGCAAATGCCATGATTATACTAGTGTGCAGCTGCTCCAAGGATTTATGTCCAATGCTCTACACTTTTTCACCCTTGGGACTTTTCACCAGGAAAATTTATACTGAAATTTTCTTCACTTGATTTGAGTGAGCCAATAAATGTTATCAATTAGCGTCCTCGTTTACACTATATCATCTTTTGGACTTATTATGAGGAAAACATGTAATGAAACTAGATTAGCGTTTGCGGGATACCGCAAAAGCAGAGCAGCCCCGGAACTTGGGGTTTCGCCTTACCCTGTTCTGCCTTTTACAGGCCTCACCAAATTGGGAATTTTCTCGTGACCTTGACCTTTGACACTCAAGGTCACACAATCAATGGACACATTTCATTGAGTATACCATTATTGTAATGAAATAAAGTGTTAAAAATTAAATCAATCCATTTTCTCCATATATGTTGACCTTGCTGTGACCTTGACCTTCGACAGTTCGTACCAAAAACTTTTTTTAAATTTTGTACTTCTCAAGAGATAATATATACAAAATCTAAACTTCATAGCACAAAAACTTTTCAAGTTATTGTGTTTACAAGGAATTGCAATAGCTCATATCTCATGACCTTTGACCTTCAAGGTCACACAATCATTGAACACTTTTTATTGAGTATAACAATCATGTATTCATTAAAAGTGATCATAGTTAAAATTAAGCATTTTCACTAAACCATGCTTAAGTCATGACCTTGCTGTGACCTTGACCTTAGACGGATTGTAGCCGAAACCTTTTCAAATTTTTTTTACTTTTCCAAGGATGATATATACCAAGTTAGAGCTTCATAGCACAAATACTTTTCAAGTTACCGTGTTTACAAAGAATTTTGCGGTGATTTTATAACTCGTGACCTTGACCTTTGAACTTGAAAGTGAACATGTCATAATGATTCCCTGGAAGTATTAACATTAAGACATGTTCATGAGTTCTGAAAAGCTAAATGGGATAAAGTTATACCCAAATTTAGTGCATTTTGTAATAACTCATATCTCATGACCTTGACCTTTGACCTTCAAGGTCACACAATCATTGAACACTTTTTATTGAGTATAACAATCATGTATTGATTAAAAGTGTTTATAGTTAAAATAAAGCATTTTCGCTAAAACACGTTACGTCATGACCTTGCTGTGACCTTGACCTTTGACGGATTGTAGCCAAAACCTTTTCAAATTTTTTTACTTTTCCAAGGATGATATATACCAAGTAAGAGCTTCATAGCACAAAAACTTTTCAAGTTATCGCGTTTACAAGGAATTCTTAGAGTGAATACATATCTCGTGACCTTGACCTTTGACCTTGAAAGTGAACGTGTCAAAATCGTTCCCCCGAGGTATGAGTAGTAAGGTATGAATAAGAGTTCTGGAAAGCTTAGTGGAAAAAAGTTATAGCTAGTAGTACGAGTGCGGCGGCGGTGGCGGCGATGGAAACTTCACAACTTAGACGGGTCTGCTAATTACCCACCATTTATTCTTGTTAAGTAACAAAAAACTTTATCAATCAATCAATAAAATGTGCTAGAACTCACTGACGACACTACATTTGGTCGGGAGAGGAATCCTGGCCTTCAGACTGCTGATGAAAGACTTGATCTTGCTGAGATGTTTCTCACAGAAGTGCTGCACCCCATCGTGGGTCGGCTCGAACTAGACACAATTAATTATAAATTATAACTCTTTACTGTCAGCACTACAGTAAACATGGGGAGGGTGTCAACAACGCAGATTATGAGATTATCTTCTTGCTGAGATGTTTCTCACAGAAGTGCTGCACCCCATCATGGGTCGGCTCGAACTGGACACAATTAATTATAAATTATAACTCTTTATCTACAGTGTACATGGGGAGGGTGTCAACAACGCAGATTATGAGATTATCTTCTTGCTGAGGTGTTTCTCACAGAAGTGCTGCACCCCATTGTGGGGATTCAAGATAATGAAAGTAATTATAACTCTTTATTGTCATCACTCCAGGGTTCATAGTTTAGCATAAGATGACACATCCCACTGGTCAAAAATAAATCAGAATATCCATGTTAAAACTATCTGAGATTGATATAGAGAACAAAGTCATCTGTTGAAGTTTTAATTTAATCTCTATGGAAACAGTCAAAAGAGAAAATTCCGAAGAAGTTGGAAAACCCAATAGCACATCTTCACATGCTGACCAATCCCAAGTCTCAGTTTAAAAGATCTAGGTCTATTAGTTTTGAAGCTATGTTCCGGAAACATAATTTTAAGTTTTAAGTTTCCATTGAAACCACTTAAAAATGAAAATAAAAATAAATGGAAAATCCCAAAAGACACTTGACTGATCTAAATGCCATGTTGCAAAAAGAAGAGTCTAAAAGTTTTGGAGGTATGCTCCAAAAACAAAATGATTACACAAGGACAGACTGACGGATATACAAACGGACAGATAGGGAGACAAACAGGGCAATGATTATATTCCACATTTAAATAAAAGTACCGAGGGTACAGAAGCTCACCTTAAAATGAATGATGTGGTAAAATTATTTAATTATACATGTAACCATCTTTTATATAATTGATTATGGCTGCCATCATGATTTTTTTATCTTTTAAAATACTAGTCTTCTTTTGGAAACGACTAGAGCTTGAACAAACATTAATACACGAATGATATAATCATGATAAGTTAACAAGCAGTAGGTTTTTGTATAACTTTTTTGTATATCTATGGCTGAATTGGTGACCATCTTGTACTTTTTAATCTTCAAAATGCTACTTTTATGTGGGCATCCGTATATTAATTTCATTATGATATCTTGATTTGGTTTAGGTGTATCCATTTAAATGTCATTCATTACTTACAGGATGGTGGCCACTTACATTTGTTTTGTAGTGAATCATTAATATGATTTCAAGATTATTTCACTGATGGTTATGCTGCATGGGATATTGAGAATCCCAAAAGTACAGATTTTTCAAGGAAAATGAATGACTGATTGAGAGGAAAGTCATAAACACAGCAATGCATAAGACACGTTTATTTTGTTCACATAATATTTACATGTCAAGTGACCATGAGATGTCTTTCATTAAAGTATCAATTTATTTAACACTCATACAGTACTATAATGGTAAACATTTTTGCATTGTCAAATCAACAGAGAGATATGACAAATCAAATTTCCTTACTTTTCTTACTAAACCCTTTTCGATTTTTTCATATTTATTCCACATCAACTTATCATGTAGATTGCTAAACACAAGGCTTATTGTAGACAAGTTTTGTGTAAGTTGTTATTCTTAGAAAGAACATATCACTGTCATGAGAATACAAGTCCATAACTTTTATTGCATACACATGGGCCATGGCCATATAGCATAATGCTCTGCCATATCAATTGGGTCAAGTTGATTATGCAACAGACTAGCAGCTGACACTGTGATGCTAGCAGCCTGCCTTGGGATGTGTATTAGTGGATAGTGGAATATCTGAACTCTGGTTGACCCCTTATGTGTGGTATTTAAAGGAATATAAGGGAGATACCATTGTTTAAAATTTAACATGTTTAATGTGATTTGGTTTTTGCAGCTAGTTGCCATAAAGATTTTAAACAAATTAATCAATTATGTTTGTCTTTCATCTTAATTTTTTTTAGAAACACTTAAAAATATAGAACAACTTGCACGACAATCTTAAATATTCCATATTTAAGATAATATTATGATTAGTAAGTTCAAATTAGAGAATTTATATGGTGCCAGTGATCACTTGATGAAAGCTTAAAATTTAATAATAATGATGTGTCATCTGCAGCTGAAAAATCAATATGGCTGCTATTGCGGCCATATTGGATTCTCAAAACTTAAACGTCTACCTTTCTGTGCGGAATCACCATAGGTATAACATACTACCAGTTCAGAATGATATCTGGATTCGTTTAGAAGGAGTAGTCTTTTTCATGAAATCTAATTGAAAATTCAATATGGCTGTCATGGTGGCCATCTTGGATTCTCAAAACTGAAACGTCTACCTTTCTGTGAGGAATCACCATGGGTATAACATAATACAATTTCAAAATGATATCTGTATTCGTTTAGAAGGAGTAGTCTTTTTCATGAAATCTAATTGAAAATTCAATATGGCTGTCATGGCGGCCATCTTGGATTCTCAAAACTGAAACATCTACCTTTCTGTGAGGAATCACCATGGGTATAACATACTTCAATTTCAGAATGATATCTGAATTCGTTTAGGAGGAGTAGTCTTTTTCGTGAAAGTTTACGGACGGACAGACGGACGGACGGACAGACGGACAGACGGACATACAGACGGACGACGGACGAAGCGCCATGACATAAGCTCACATTTACTTTGTAAAGGTGAGCTAAAAACTGTTTGTATAAATAAAGTCGCGTACTTACTTTTCAAAACTTGCCCTTGAGACAAGCAGCACTGTATTGTATCTATATATTTAGGATTTAATTGGTTATATATAATGATACATTACAATCTAAAGTTTACAATTCAAAAGTTAACATCAAATCAACGTACAAATCAGTAGAACATAAAGCTAAGAATATAAGCAAGTGGTACTCACGGACTGGTTGGGCCCGGTGAGTGTAGACCCACTGTGAGTGGAGAGTCTCTCTGATACCAGTGTGGAGGTCGGACTCCCCGCTCTCTCACTGCCCATACCTACTGTCGAGCTGCTGGCCCTGGAGGGGAAGATTAGAATATTGGTCAACAGAGTTAATAAGCTGACTGATTTAGGGGCAATGTTGTGCTCTCTCACTACCCATAGCTGCTTGCTCTAGAAACAGTGTATGGATACTTAGACTCCCCACTCTCTCACTGCCCATACCTACTGTCGAGCTGCTGGCCCTGGAGGGGAAGATAAGAATAAGGGTCTGGGACGGTGATAACAGAGTCAACAAGCTGACTGATTTAGGGGCTATGTTGTGCTCTCTCACAGCCCATAGCTGCTGGCTCTGGGAACAGTGTATTGATACTTAGACTCCCTGTTCTCTCACTGCCCACATCTACTGTCGAGCTGCTGGCCCTGGGGCAAAGATTAGAGTAAGAGTCTGGGACGGTGTCAACAGAGTCGACAACTGACTGATTTAGGGGCAATGTTGTGCTCTCTCACTACCCATAGCTGCTGGCTCTGGGAACAGTGTATTGATACAAAGGGAATACTAAACATTGACCGGTTTATTAACATTTTTATGAAACGTAAGTGGTTTGGTATTTAACAAGGGAAAAGCATTCATGTGTTAGACTACTTTGGGTCTTAAACATGTAACATGGTACTTATCTCAATAACTTGCCCACCTGGAAGATTTTGCGAGGCTCTGTTGGCTGGACAAATTGTTGCATGATGGGAGGGTGGTGGTTTTGACGGACACTGTCCCGCTCGGGTGGGTGGCGTTGGGTGGGTTACCCACCGTGATGATGGTGATCGTTCCCTCTGTCTGACTTGATACAGACTTCATCTCCTTCTCTCCATTGCTGTACAGAGAAGAAGGAATCATTAACCCTTTACCTGCCACTCCCATGTATTCAACTTCAGCTTATCCCTAGACTGTTACCAATCTAGTAGGAAGTTGCAGTCATCAAACAACTGATGATTTCTGTTCATTGGCTACTCAGATTTTTACTTCTTAGAAATTGTTTTTTGGTTTTATTTCTCAAACCCTGTTACAATTAAAAACTCAGTTAATTATTATTTTTGTTATTAAAAACAGACATAAATAAAATCACCATGAAAAGATATCACTTACTGAAGGAGCTTTCCATACAAATACGCTAATACAGCAGGATTATTGGATAAATTGGTAACATACTACTTCTTGACATCATCTTTGATCTGTTGAACGAGCAGACGGACAGAGCTGGAGGTGTTGGACGAGAGGTTGCCGATCATCTCCAAGTTGTCAGACAACAGACTGTTGTTGACCAATCCTAGTCCTCGGATCTCCTGGAGGATTATGGGAAGGCTTGTCTGGTTGGCTTTAACTAGTTCACCAGTCAAGTAGTTCATAGACTTCTTTGCTTCATTCTGAGAATAAAAACGAATAACAAATAGATAAAATTTAATGTGTTAACATTGTTTAATCAAATATTAAAAATAGAGCCATTGGTTTTGTAGCTCATCAGGCTTCATATTTAATTTTGCTATAGGGGTTGGCAAATGTGATTCCCTATATTGTATGGGCTACCAAGGCAAAACTGTAAATTATAATCCTCACTAGTCAAGGAGTATGTACACAAAGTTACAGCTTTCTAGGCTGTATGCTTCTGAAGAAGAAGTCAAAAATGAACAAAGTTCCTTTGCACCGACGGATAGACGGATGGACAGACCCCGGACACCATAAGACCATTGGAATTAAAACTGGAATACAAGAAGGCATGGGAAGTTCAAATGGTCTGTGCACACAAAATAGATGCAGAAATATTACCCAAGCAGCACTATTCAACAACCCAGTCAAATGTTATGTCATTCAATGTAAAACCATTCATCAAAATGATACCAAATGTAAATGGACAATACAGCAAAACACCTTAGTTAAGAGAGCTATTCAACTGGTCTCACCTCACTAACCGTTCCCATGGCGCCAACTATCTGTGCCACCTGTGGCATCAATATCTGCTGTTGCCTAGCAACCTCCTCCAACTTTTCCCTTTCTTCTACAAATGCCTTGGGAATGCTGGCAGACATGTCCACAAACATGCCGAGGATGAGAGGGCCCTGGACGTTACTGGCGAGAAGCTTGCAGAACTCGGGCACGTGACTCTCCAACACCTACAAGGTCAAAATTCATTGTCAAAGAAACATTAGAAAATCTCAGAACACTAACTGGAAGGCTACCCATAGCTTATTTTAGCATTCACATGTTTATCAGTACTCTCATTTCTTCACTGCTTATTTTGGTCAATTTTAGGTCAATTTTAAGGATGTTTATGGTAGAAAATGCAAATACTGAGAAACGATGTGAGGTTTGAAGAAGTCTTATATAGTCAGTTAAATATATCCAGATGGAACAGGATTCTTACTAATCAAATAGTCTGATGCACTAACTAATAATAAGGGTAATTTAATGCGAGCAAACACAAGGAGGAATAATTGGTCAAGGATGACAAAGCCAAGGTTTTCGTCTACATGAGCATTTGTCAATTTTGAATAAAAAGACTACCTGTGGTTTCTTCTTGGCAACAGAAGCAAACACTTGTATAAGACACATCTTCTCTGTGGGTTCACACTTGTGCAGGAGAGAAACTAGCTGATCTACCTGGCTGTCTACAGGGGTGGGGTTCTGGGGGTAGATCTGTGGCATCACCTGACTCAGGAGGTAGTTACCTGTGAGTTGAACAATAGGTAAATTAGACCAGCACACCTGATGTTATGTAGGAGAGAGACTAGCCGATCTACCTGGCTGTCTACAGGGGTGGGGTTCTGGGGGTAGATCTGTGGCATCACCTGACTCAGGAGGTAGTTACCTGTGAGGTGAATGATAGGTAAATTAGACCAGCACACCTGATGTTATGTAGGAGAGAGACTAGCCGATCTACCTGGCTGTCTACCATTGGTCTATGGATTCACCAAAATGTATAGCTACTACTGGTAAAACAGAGTCCTGCTTCACTTTTATTAGCTGCTGTTAGATAGTAACAGTCTCCTAATAGCGGTTACTAGAGTTACTTTTCCAAGTACAGGTGAACATTATCCAAAATCTTCCAAACTCTTTTCGGATAAGTTTGCAACATGATATCCTCCTTATTTGTATCCAATGAAGTGTTGTTTAATATCTCAAGACTTCCCATTGTATTTCAAGAAGTAACTTCACATCACACAAATATTGATGTCAGTCGTGTGAAATTACCGGTACAGACCAAATGTTTAGCTAAAATGTTGGCTATTGCACTAATATGATAACGACAAATCAGGATTCAGTATTTCTAGCCCAGAAAGTATTTAAGTTTAAAAATAGCTTTTATTAAGAGAAGAGTGACTGAAGACATCTTTATTGGAAAAGAATGGGAAGCAGTGATTTACACCCATTCTCCAACAAAGAGTTTCTCTATGGGATTCTTTGACCAATGGAGCGGAATTTGGAAGCACGATTAACAACAAATCTCTGACAAAGAGATTCTTTATGTGATTTTGAGACCAATGGTGACGAAACGGGAAGCAGGATTAACAAATAATCTTGGACAAAGAGAATCTCTATGGGATTTTTTTAAAGGGACAGTAGCACGTTTTAGGGGGAATATAAGGTAATGTCACGAAAATGAAAACAAATGGTTCCGATTGAAAGACAGTATATTTAAACTAAATGAAGAAGTAATATATCAAATATATCATGTAAAGTTCAGACATGCGATTCCTTTTTCTTACACAAAATGAATTAAAGGTGTTCCAAAACATTGCCGCCAATGGACTTTATGTGAATCTTTATATTTTGTTCTCGGACTATTGAAGTTTGGTTTGATTAATGAGATTTTTGACACTATCAAAATAATACATTTGTCATTAACCAGTGAAAAAAATAAAATATAAAATTGTCAAAAAACTTGCTACTGTCCCTTTAAGACCAATGGTGACGAAATGGGAAGCAGGATAAACAACAAATCGCTGAAAAAGAGATTCTCACAAGATTCTAAGACCAATTGGAAGAGAATGGAAATCAGCAATGATACAAAATCCCTGCAATAAACAAGGATACTAGACAAGATTCCATAACATATGAAATCCCCGACTACCTTTGAGGACGCTGGTGACGATGAGCGGCATGTGTGTGGCGAGGAGGTCAGCGTTGTCGATGGTTGCGAGGGAGAGGTAGCTGGAGACGTTGCGGGAGAGGTCCTTGTTCTCGCAGGTCAGGAACTGGACCACCGCCGGGATGGCTAGCTTCATCACACTCTCCTTGTTGTAGTGCTGGCATACATTATATAGAGGATATCATATGAGGGTCCATGACATCATGTTTACTACACGAGTGCCTAGATAATAGTATATTCCCGGCTAGAGCAAGAGATATACTAATATTTAGGCGCAAGTGTCTTAAACATAGTATTTCATGGTCACGAATAGGATATTCTGTTTATTGTCAGCTAAGGTTGACTAGCTACCACTGGCTGATAGAAAGCAATGTCATAGGCAAACAATGATGTCAAAGCAATGTTAATAATGTGATATTTTTATTGATATTTTCCCCTAGAGTATCATATAAAAAATATGAACCTCGATGTTCCCTGCCCCAACAATCAGAAAATAAAAAATCTTGATAAGAATTGACTCCAATCATTACTTTTATAACAGAATTGATGTTGGTTACGTAATGACTGTTTTAGACCCTATAGAATTTTAAATAACGAGTTAATTAATTTACTTCTAGAAATATTAACTGTCCTCACCATAAAGAGGCAGCTCATGACATCAGAAGCTATCTTAACATGTGGAGGATCCTCCTCCTTCTTGGCCTGTGTGAGGTTGTGAGAGCAGCACATAGCCAGGAGTCGGACCAGGGAGGGCGCATGCTTCTCTACAGTCGATGTCTCTCTGTATCATATAGCACTCATTAGTCAACATACGTACAATGTATTTAAATAACATTTAGAAGTTGGGTCTTGGGACAATAAATGACAAATATATGGATAACAACTTCTTTATTTAAAGAGGGTTGTTTGATACTGATTCCTGTTTCTGATAGAATATAATAATAAAAGTACCGAGGGTACAGAAGCTCACCTTAAAATGAATGATGTGGTAAAATTATTTAATTATACATGTAACCATCTTTTATATAATTGATTATGGCTGCCATCATGATTTTTTTATCTTTTAAAATACTAGGCTTCTTTTGGAAACGACTAGAGCTTGAACAAAAATTAATACACGAATGATATAATCATGATAAGTTAACAAGCAGTAGGTTTTTGTATAACTTTTTTGTATATCTATGGCTGAATTGGTGACCATCTTGTACTTTTTAATCTTCAAAATGCTACTTTTATGTGGGCATCCGTATTAATTTCATTATATCTTGATTGGTTTAGGTGTATCCATTTAAATGTCATTCATTACTTACAGGATGGTGGCCACTTCAGGGATAGACGCTCACTGGAAATGTTCACTAGCCCTGAGCTGAAAATCACTAGTCCTTTCGACAAGTTCCTTGCTAATTGTAAATAATTTTACTAGCCCTTACAATTTTACACTAGCCTCGGGCTAGCGGACTAGCATGAGTGTCGATCCCTGCACTTACATTTGTTTTGTAGTGAATCATTAATATGATTTCAAGATTATTTCACTGATGGTTATGCTGCATGGGATATTGAGAATCCCAAAAGTACAGATTTTTCAAGGAAAATGAATGACTGATTGAGAGGAAAGTCATAAACACAGCAATGCATAAGACACGTTTATTTTGTTCACATAATATTTACATGTCAAGTGACCATGAGATGTCTTTCATTAAAGTATCAATTTATTTAACACTCATACAGTACTATAATGGTAAACATTTTTGCATTGTCAAATCAACAGAGAGATATGACAAATCAAATTTCCTTACTTTTCTTACTAAACCCTTTTCGATTTTTTTCATATTTATTCCACATCAACTTATCATGTAGATTGCTAAACACAAGGCTTATTGTAGACAAGTTTTGTGTAAGTTGTTATTCTTAGAAAGAACATATCACTGTCATGAGAATACAAGTCCATAACTTTTATTGCATACACATGGGCCATGGCCATATAGCATAATGCTCTGCCATATCAATTGGGTCAAGTTGATTATGCAACAGACTAGCAGCTGACACTGTGATGCTAGCAGCCTGCCTTGGGATGTGTATTAGTGGATAGTGGAATATCTGAACTCTGGTTGACCCCTTATGTGTGGTATTTAAAGGAATATAAGGGAGATACCATTGTTTAAAATTTAACATGTTTAATGTGATTTGGTTTTTGCAGCTAGTTGCCATAAAGATTTTAATCAAATTAATCAATTATGTTTGTCTTTCATCTTAATTTTTTTTAGAAACACTTAAAAATATAGAACAACTTGCACAACAATCTTAAATATTCCGTATTTAAGATAATATTATGATTAGTAAGTTCAAATTAGAGAATTTATATGGTGCCAGTGATCACTTGATGAAAGCTTAAAATTTAATAATAATGATGTGTCATCTGCAGCTGAAAAGTCAATATGGCTGCTATTGCGGCCATCTTGGATTCTCAAAACTGAAACGTCTACCTTTCTGTGAGGAATCACTATAGGTATAACATACTACAATATAAAAATGATATCTAGATTGGTTTAGAAGAAATAGTCTTTGTCATGAAATCTAATTGAAAATTCAATATGGCTGCCATGGCGGCCATCTTGGATTCTCAAAACTTAAACGTCTACCTTTCTGTGAGGAATCACCATGGGTATAACATACTACAATTTCAAAATGATATCTGTATTCGTTTAGAAGGAGTAGTCTTTTTCATGAAATCTAATTGAAAATTCAATATGGCTGTCATGGCGGCCATCTTGGATGCTCAAAACTGAAACGTCTACCTTTCTGTGAGGAATCACCATGGGTATAACATACTACAATTTCAGAATGATATCTGTATTCGTTTAGAAGGAGTAGTCTTTTTCATGAAATCTAATTGAAAATTCAATATGGCTGTCATGGCGGCCATCTTGGATTCTCAAAACTGAAACGTCTACCTTTCTGTGAAGAATCACCATGGGTATAACATACTACAATTTCAGAATGATATCTGAATTCGTTTAGGAGGAGTAGTCTTTTTCGTGAAACTTTACGGACGGACAGACGGACGGACGGACGCACAGACAGACGGACGAGCGCCATGACATAAGCTCACATTTACTTTGTAAAGGTGAGCTAATAATATTGTCTTTAATGACAAAGTAACTCAAACATTCAATTCCTGATAATGTTTTGTTTCTGATGTGATTCTTTTGGATATTTTTGCATCCTTTCTGACAAATCTAATCTCTACGGTACCAACCTGATTGCTGTGGTAATCCGTGTGATGCAGATCTCTACTACGCTCTGATCATTATCACTGCTGTCATACAGGGGATTGTCCGCGATGTCATGGATCCTATCAATGATGTCCGACAGATCTGCCTCGATGTCGACATCTTCAAGGGCAAATAACTCTCCTGCTTTTGACAGGTCCTTCTGGCTAAGGACTTCTGCGAATAACTTGTGCATTTTGCCATCTGGAATTATTTGAATTGTAATAATGTGATTTCATGTCATGGATTTTAATCACAAGTTTTGACGTCATCACTGTAATTCAAATTCAAAATCAAATGCAAACATGATGTCAAAACTCTGCAAAAGTGATGGATGCACTTTTTATTCAGCCTCCATATTTCGCCTATGCAGCGGATTTAGTTAACTGACATTAAAATAACCTAATTCATGAAGTAGTACAACTCTCGGTTTTAAGAAAACCAGTCAATGAAATGTCAATGCTGCATGCAGTTCATGTAGGTTTTGGAAACTTAAGGTTTGCTTTTGTGTTTGGACACTTTGTTCACAGACCCTAGCAATGTTCATTGCCTTCAAAGTCAAAAAGTAGAAGATTTTCAGTTTTAAAATGCATATAATCAGCAAAGTGATAAATGGCATGTTTCATTAGGCACAGGTAGGTCTACCGAATTCTTGAAAAAAGGCATATGTTAAGCATCATACCAAAATGTTCATGGTTTTCTACTTAGATTGGATTATCATATATGTCGAGTTGTAATAGGTGTAACATAGGGTGTAGGTGATTTCGTAGGAGGATCCAGTTCGTAGGAGGATTTTTCGGTGATTTCGTAGGAGGATTGGAAGGTGTTTTCGTAGAAGTAGATCTATGTTGAAGAATTGTTGATTACCGGCAATGTTTATTGTTGGCGTTTGCATTTGTGAATAAAATTAAAAGTGGTAAGTATGATGTTATACACTAATGGGAAACGACTGGAAGACGATGCAAGTTTATTTTGCAATTGATTTTACCGGAGTATCGGTAATCCCTGAGTTTGAGTTGTTGTTTTTAAAAAATAAAGTAATTTGGTAAGTTTGGTTCTAGGAAAGCTGATGTACTTGATTAAAGATTGGATTGGAAGATGAACAGATCTCATCGATGAAGATGACAAAGGTAAGTCGCCGACAAAGTATTTGACAATCAAAAAATCTCACTACATATCAACACATCTCATTAGTACAAATGAGACAAATCAACAAATCAGGTCTAAATAGTTAATGAAAAACATAAAAGACAAAGCTGACAACTAAAGATAACACATAAATTATCACTCCTACGAAATCACCTCCTACGAAAACACCGCTCCTACGAACAGGATCCTCCTACGAAAATAACATAGGTGTGCAGCTGATTGGGTCCTTTTAAAAATGATTTTGACATATGCTTTGAAAATAATAACCAATTTTTTAATGGTGCAGTATCTAACTCGAACTTTTAAGGACATTGAGCGATGAGGCTGGGCAATGACTAAACAGGACCCCTAAGAACAACACTCACAAGTCACTTCACAAAACTTACACAGGTAAAACACAGATGAACTTCTTTAGAGCTACACTCGATATGAGATAAGATCGACTAAAAACTCGAAAGCTGATGCAAAAATATCTGCTGTAAACAAAACATTATATATGTTAACGATAGGAAAACTTTTTAATAACTTACCACTTGCTAATTACTGTGATGTAAGGAAAGAACCGACTTCATTTTTTGACAGACAGCTTTGATATGAACCGGAAGTTATCGATGAAGGGAGAAATCATTGCGTGCATAATTAAATTTTGCTATAACTTGCAATATTATGTACCATTTCGATGTTACTGATTTGTTTAAAATCATATTTAATTCAATATTAGAGGGAAAAAAATTATATCAACCATGTTGATCAAGATTTTCTAGAGAATGTGTATCCAATAGCAAGTGATAATCTGTTTGATAAATGATTACTCGACAGGTACTCCACTTGTCCTGGGACCTGTAAACTATTAACTACAAGACATCACTTAAACTTATCTATGCAATTTGTAAACAGTTTGTGCATGTTAAGTTCAAAAGTATAAGATTCATTTATAAAAGAAATTCAATTATTGTGGTTGTTTTTCAGAATACATCTCACATTCTCTTCCCGTCAATCGATTTACATTTAGGTAAATAAACAATTGAATGTGAATAAACAATCGCTTAAATCAGTAATTATAGAAAATTGACAATAACAATCTATCAAGTATAGGTTGCTTAATTAAGTCGATAAATTAATTTCGACCAATTACTTGGTAACTGATTGATGACAGAGGGGATCAAGGTTAGACTAGTTAATATTTAGTTTCAGAAGTATTTTTTTCAATATTGACAATATTTTCAAACAATTCATGTATAAAAAGACAAGGAAGCCCAGAAGATGCTTTAACTTCAGAGCGATCTAGACTTGCTATGCTTTTACAGACTGGGTTGGTCATCAATTAAACATTTTTGCCATCAAGGTAAGATCTCGATTACCACTTAATTGACTAAATTAGATAAATTCAGATTTAAAAGAGTATTTAAAATAATTAATTTCTGATTACTGTTTTTAATCAATACAAACAACATTAAAATAAAAACTGCACATCGTCCTGCAATATTCCAGTCGGAACTCTACTATAAATTCCAGCCATATCGATCTGTAATGTAAAATATGTAGGCCAACAACATCGATATCATTAATACAATCTTACATCATTTATTGATACAAACAACACACAATATACTTTTCCAACCATACAGCATATTCCAATAGAAAATCTACTAGGAAACCACTGTTCGATCATCCGACGAAATCACCGAAAAATCCACGTACGAACCGGATTCTCCTACGAAATCACCTAAACCCATCCTAGAAACGAGTTTCCAAGGTGTGTTCACAAAGGAATATATGTCGACCTGAAACATTCAGTTATTAAATTTACCATTTACTTTACGAATGTATAATTGTCAAAAGATTGTGACATGATTTACTTGAATGGATTGAAAGCAAAACAGACACGTATATTTAAGAAAAAATGCGAAAACAATTATTCTTGGATTAAAAGAAAAATAACGTGAAGAATTTCATTTTATGCTTAGAAAATAAAATAAATAAACGAACGAAAAATTCAAACAAAATGCTTGCTGGGCCCAAGCCGAAATTAAGATACAATTACCAATTGCGTAAATCAAACGCATTCTCTCAGTGCAGATATGAAATCTTCCTATCTCATTTTTTTATTTTATTTAAATCATCCTGTGTTCTGTGGTTTAAATTAAGTAAGGAAAAACACATTTGAATAGAACAATGCCAACTGATACTGGATGAAATAGTTATGGGACAAGTAAGCTATCAGAAAGTTAGTTATGTTACAACTTATGAAGATAAAATTATACGGACAGAAGTTCGGAAGATTATTGTCTCAGCAGAAAGGGAAACATAAAAAACGACTGTCAGGGTTAATGAAAATAAAAGAATTGCGATTGGCTTAATAAGACAGAGAGAATTGTATTGAATGTTACGAAGAGAACAGAAATATTAGAGGTTAAATGGTAGAATTAGGTTTAAAGGTAAAAGGTAAGGTTTACAGGTACAAAGGGTTAAAGTGCAGAGTTTGTCAGAACGAATGTTATTGGCTAGAGACGAGTTCCTCTCAAGACATTGCATCTTCCCACGGCAAGGTCAAAACGTTTCGAGTTAGACTCTTCGTTTTAGAGATTTAGGAACTTTTTCGTTTCGCCCGTGACGTTTTGAAGATGAAGAAATTGACGGAGAGTTGAGTAGAACAAAATGAAGAGACAGAGGGTAAAACGTTAGTTGGCAGCGGGAGCTCAGGGTAAACAAAGACCAAGCTGAAGAAAAGACAGGAGAGATCAGGGATCGGGGAGATCAGACGGGTACAGTACCAAGGGAAAGCTCTCGAGAGATCAAGCGGATACAATACCAAGGGAAAGCTCTCGGGGTTACGTAAAATGGGTTGTTGGTAGGTACTACCTAATTATAGACTGTAATGTTGAATGTAATTATGTAATATTTACCTGTTTTCGTAACAAAAGGAAAACAATTCTTTGTTGTGTGTGTCTCCTAGAGGGATCCTCTTAATGCATGCCAAACAAGTAGAGACTATTTTGTAGATATCTGACATTGATGACAATTCCATTTATGGTACCATACAATGTATTATTTGTGCAATGAAAAGTTGCTGTACCCATGAAAAGGGGATGATATGATAAAAATTAGGCTGTGAGTTTCCCTTTAGAATTAAGGAATGAAGAATAAACGTTATAATTTGATTTCAAGAGCTAAAATTCAATATTCTCAAATTAAAATGTTTGAGGTAAAATCATATTTTAATATTTAGGGTGTTAATTGTTATCCAAAAGAATATCTTGATTTTTAATGAAATAATAACAAGCATAATTTAATGAAGAGATCATATTTCATTATAAAAAATAAATCTGTACTGCACTTGGTAATTTTAATAAGCAATACTAACACAAGAATTACTTCTATTTATAAGTCGATTAAGGTACTCCAAAGTGGTGCTCAGTTTAAACAACCTTTCCTTCTTGCTAAAATACTGACAATATCATAGTATACATGTTCAAATTCAAGCCCTTTAAATGAATCGATTTCTGAAGCTGAAATCAGTTGTTTACATAGCGGATCACAATATAAGGTCATTCTGACATATCAGTCTTACTACTAGTATCATGTAGGTCTAATCAAGGGCGTAATCTTACGCCTGGGGGTCGTAATTCACGTCAGCATTGTTCCGTTTTTGATAACAATCGCGTCATGTATTGACACCACTGCAAGATAATTTATATGTAGATATTGCTTGCCGACGCGTTCACCTATCTCGGCTTCACAATATCTACCTGTACACAGCTGACGGGTTATTCTGACCCTAGCTCACAATATACTACACGGGATTCGCTCAGCAAATCAGAGAGTACATGTTCATTGTGTAGAGCGTCTAGGGACCAGTGATTCAATTCATTACGAAAGCAATGGCAGCGGGGTAAGTTAATGGAGTCCTCAATGTAGCTAGCGCGCTTGTAACAGTAAAAAGGCTAGACAGATGTAACTCCCTTGCCAATACCCTATGTCAATGTACGCTTCAAAGTCTATCGCTTCCTTGTGACCTAAATTTAGATCACTTTCTCATGATGTATTAATTATATGATTATTATAATGTTGGATTATAATATGGCATTCTGCATGTATGGCATTTGTGAAGGCGTGATAGCATATTGATGTCTGTACTGGCGGGTGAAATACCGTGCAATGTTCTATGTAGTGTTGTTACGTCAGTTGGTTTATATATAGCCATTCGAACATGTTTATTTCCGTGTACACCGTGTGATTGTGTTTTGTCTAGATGTTGACTAGCATGGTACATATCACTCAAACAGGATGTAATGTTAAGTAAAAAATCCAGATAATGAAATATATGAACCCAAGGAATTGTCAGTTACGGTAGGCGATTATTGTGACAAACGTTGGTGATAGTAACACATAGGAAAAAATTGTAACATAAACGTTAATTAAAATACAATGTTGTTATAAGATTTTTTTTGTCTTTTTGCCACAACCTGTGCTTGTACAATGCAAGCCTTTTATATTGTAAACTTTCAAGTTTTGTTGTTTATGTTATGAGCTTCATACATTTTCCAGTCACAACCTGCTCTTGGTTATTTTCCTTGTTCGTTATTGCAATGGATTCGCTTCATTGATTAACTATTTTTAGACAGGCTCTGAACCTGAATAATTCACAACAGTTATGCTTGGCTGGTTTCAAGGACAGATAACCCTTGATTTTACAAAAGACAGTGCATATGAAAGCAATCTATTCGAAATCACCTTTGACATACGCGGATACTATAAACAAGGAATTACATCTGTATAAAAATCCTTGCTATAAATTATTTACGTTTGTTATCGTTCTTAACTTAATTCAAAATCAGATACTGTTATTTGTATGAGCGATTTGAAACCTAATTCTCACTTAAATTGTATTTTCATATAGAATTTCTTATATACTGATGATTCCATAAGGAAACACATTTTTACTGAAATGCGAATATTATTTTTCCTCGTAATAAAAAAAACGTATGAAATTCTTACACTGGGTTTTCATTATTTTGTTAATTTAAATTCCATTCTATAGCCTATAATATCATGCTACAAAGCAAATAATACATGCTAGGAAAATGGATTATCATCATACCAAATATGTTCAAAGTAATGCAATTCCGGACGACGTCAACCGATAAACAATATGCAATGCAGTGTAATGATGGAATCGGAAGTTCTATTTCATGATTCACACGGAAAGGTAAAAAAGAACGGAGAAGCATAATTTGTCCTCTTCAAAACCTTCAACTAGACAAGTATAACCATCAGGCGACCAATATAGAACACACAAAAGCCACGTTAACTTACAATCAATGCCATGTTTGTATAATTTGTTTAATTAACATGAAATGAGAAATCATTTTGTTTGAAAACTAGACTTTATACGCTCTTACAAAATGTATGTGCAAAGTTTTGATACCTTGTCGTGGTAAAAATCGACCTGCCAATAATGCTCTTATGGATTCTTACGTTTGATCGGCATAGGAATTATTTTCCATCTTGAAGATATCAATCGATTAAGACATTTCTCATGGTCCTTTTATTTAAGCCCAAATAACAAAACTATCAAATACTTGATGACATGTATTGAAACAACAAAGAGTAGAATAAATCGTGAGTTTTCTTCATTGTTAGTTCGAGTTCATGCCATTTACTCAACGCAAATGGCGCATTTGACAGTTAATATCTGCAGTTGTATTTCATTTCACAGAAGCCGATTACATTAACCTCAATAACTGATAATTACAATACAAATAAACGGCGTTAAATTGGATTAGTTGCATAACAAACATTATTCACATTGTGTAATATTACCCACAATACATGCTTTTGAAGAAAGATAAGTATGTGATTAAATATGGAAATGGTTTAAAACTGGTAGTATTTCACGATATCAATATTAGACATTTAGACAGACCCCAAACATGTTTGCTAGGAGGACTACGTGATTTCGATCTCATTTGGAAAATACTCTTGAGCTTCCAAGGATTACAAGGTAGAAGTCATATAAAATTCGTATCACATTTCATACTTCATCCATATATGATGTATATGCCTTAAGTTCTCAACATTTTATTCATGAAAAATGTTACGAATATTTTATTACACTGTAAAGTGTTCAATCTGATTTCTTACCCTCGGTTGACACACTATATCTTATCTTTTTTGAGTTTCAAAAACTATTTCAAGGAATCAAAGAAACATAATTTTTTGCTTAAGTATGCGTATTTTTACCTGTAGTAATATATTTCAACTGGTTATTTCAAATGATATATAGTTGTGAATCGTAGATCATAAATTGTTATTTTCTCGGAGACGTTTACGAGGTATAACGAGTTTTTAAATCTTATCACGCATTAAACCTAACAATCAACAGCGTTCCTGTCACATATGTACATTCGCTCCAAATAGTGACGAGTTGAGTTCCTTGTTCCGGCCATATGTAAATGTGTTTGCTCAGTAATCAGACAATAATTTTAAGTTTGTGGATTTGCGATAATACTGATGATACCGTTCAAATCGAACGATCTTTCGTAGCGGATTTTGGCAAACTTTTCCGATATGCGATTTATATGAAATCTAATAAAGAATCGGCGCTAAGTCATCGCAGCTGATATTGTGTCTGGTTTAAAAAAACACGAATGGAACTTGGTCGTTATGTTTTAGTCTATTTGACAAAATAGCTCTTGTCCGTTATATATTACCATTTATATGTTTCTGGTTTCAAAAAGACGCTAACTGGAATGTACAAATAGATTCTTTATCCGATAAAGTTTCAACTATGATAAATTGAGTTTTAAATATCGATTATCAAGAAATACACTTACTACTATGTATAAATCTTTTATCATGCCATTATTTGATTATTGTAGTTGTAATTGTACAGTAAATCAGGCATCAATGCTTGAAAATTTACAACTTGATGCACTTTGAACAATATGTGGGGGAACAAATCATGATAAATTATACTCAGAAACTAATTTCCTACCCCTTGTAGAAAGAAGACGAATACAGAAATTGACTTTATTTTATAAAATGGTAAATAAGAAAACACCACATTATTTAAACAGTCTTGTTCCAGAATCTGTTTCTGAAGCAAACCCGTATAATTTAAGAAACTTATCAAATTTACAGAAAATACATGTAAGAACATCTTCTTACGCAAATCATTCTTACCAAATTCTGTAGAACTTTGGAATTCTTTATCTGAAGATATAAGACAAATACAGTCGGTAAATGAATTCAAAAATAAAATTACACCTAATTGTAAAACTTCTTTTGGATTTGATATAAATACGTATACTGGAAACAGGTTTTGTCAAATTCTGCATTGCAGACTTAGATTAGAAGTGATTTAAATGCACATAAAGTGAAAAGATTCATGTCGGATGATCCATCATGCAGTTGTGGTGCTCCCTATGAAGACACCATTCATTATCATTTTGTCTGCCTAAACTATACTACCATAAGAGGCACTTCATTTTATTTCAAATATGGTTATAACATGAATGACGCCATGTATGGAAACCTTAAACTACCAGAATCTGTAAATCTTTGCATAATCAACTCTGTACATGATTTTATTACCGCATCAAAACGATTTACTCTATTTTGAGTTTTAAGTATTATATTCTTGCCCTTTATTGAACTAACACACGTTGGAATAAGAATGATTATATACATGCTAATGTTGTGATTTTGTGCTTGTTATTATGTATACTTTTGTAATCATAAGACTTTATGTACGTCGCATATATTATGTTGTTATGGAGAGGCATTAATATAAGCCATTGGCTTGTTTGCCAATCCATTTTCTGTATATTTATAGAAATATATATGTTTAAAACACATATGTCATAAAATAGTTCGAACTGAAATGTATATACTGTACTTTCCCTATCTCTTGTGACTAACCGGCGTGTTCCTATTTCAGAGACAACTACGAGCTGGAGGAGATGCAGCTGAGGCAAGATGACCCAACTGCAAAAAAGAGGTGTATCCGAATTCTCAAGGAAATGGAGTTCAGATGTATGAACGCAACCATCATGAACTATGAACTCTCTAACTACTATGACGATCTTGATACGGGCGTATCCTTCGTATCAAGCATTGCAGCTGGTATGGCTGCCATTCCAGCTGCAAAAATCATCCCAGCTGCCAAAGCCCTTGGTCACTCCGGAAATACAGCAACAAAATTTGGTTTAGGAATTATCATTGGAGCCGCCACCTCGGCTGTTGCGTATACAAAGGCGGCGGAAGTTCTTCTTCCAAATCTACGCCGGAAGACAGAAAAATACAACATGGCGGGTGCTGCTTGGCAACGGCTTGAGCTGAACATCCGGGGATTTTTGGCATCATCCACCATGGACCAAACGACAGTGAATGAATATCGTCAGTTTATTGAACACTGCGCTGACAAACGAGAAGAAATATGTAATATAGCACGTCCAGAACAATGGTCGTATAAGAAATACAATGCAACCTGTCAACATGTTCTTCAGAAATACAAAGAGAAGAAAGAGTGGCATGCAGAGTTCAGAAGACAACAGAAAGAGGTAGAAGAGTCTCTGAAGAAGAGTTAACCCACATACAGTGTTTTTATCGTAATGTGATATTGTTCTGTCCAGGTCAGACGGACAACTATCCTTGCCCAGTTTCATTCCGCCATTAAATAGTTTTTTACCGATAGTTATCGAATATCAAGAAAAACCATTGAGAGAAAACGAACTTGCTTTTACGGAAAGGTTATATTTGAACCTTAAAAACTAGTATCTGTAACGTTTTTGCCTTAATTTCATTAACGCTTGTAATCAAAGGTTTTCCTTTCTTCTTCCATCTCTCCTTCAGGTCTTCTTGATATGTCAAGAGTTGTTAAGAATACGATATTTTACGTAATATGGACGTTATTCAATCAAGATTGGTTGAAAAGGACTTTTTGTATTTAATCTTGGGATATGTTAGTTATATATTTTTCATAAGTTTGTCCAGAAACCGAGATCAGTTATGAAAAAGACTTGATCTTCACATCACTCAGGATCCAAATGTTCAGTTATCATTATGAAATAAATTGTTTTTGTTAAATTGTTGTAATTGTCTTTTCCTTCACGCTTCAACGACACTTAGCAGTGGTTTGGCTTAAAGTGACACAGAGTATCTTTCTTAAAATTTTATTTGGTTTTGATAAGCTACAAAATATCTAATATGCTGATTGAAGTTTATATCTCATCACTTGACTTGCAAATATATCCATTTATGCATAACATCTCTAAAATGCTTGATTTTATGGAAAAATCTAGAAAACATCTCAAATACGTTTAATATTCGAAATTATGCATCCAATTAATCTACCTATTAGTTACAATACTTAATAAACACTATCGAATCGAATTTATCTTCCTGTCAGCTTATGACAAGGTTTCAAAATTACGTTTGGCGAATTTGCGCGCGCCACTCGAGCCACATTGTCCGGTTTTCGATCGAAATCCCGACTTTAAATTGCCGTATTTTCGCTCTAATGTACGGATTGGCCTTTGACTTGTTATTTTCAGTAACAGTTAGTGGTTCCCGATGTAATAACATCGATTTCAAAATTTGACATATGTGATCCTATCAACATACTCTGTGTCTCTTTAAAGGCTCGAGGGGCTTATGACATGACATGGTGTCCGGCCATCCGTTCAACCGTCTGTAAACTTTTTGCATTTCGACTTCTCCTCTAGATTCATAAGGCCTAGAAAGCTGAACTCTTTTGTACAGACTCCTTAACTATTGAGGAATATTATTTGTAATTTTGATGACCCTGTGACCCCTTATAAGGGCCAAAGGGGCCACGCCCTAAAAACATATTTTCGTCCTTTTCTCCAGAACCAAAAGGTATAGAAAGTTGAAATTTTGTGTTCAGACTATTGAGGATTATAATCTATAGATTTGGTAACTCTTTGGCTGCTAGTAAGGGTCAAATGGGCCACGCCCTTAAAACCTATTTTCGTCTTCTTCTCCAGAGCCAAAAGGCCTAGAAAGTCAAAATCTTGCGTGCAGACTTCTTGATTAGTGAGGATTATGATTTATAGCTTTGGTGAGCCTGTGGTCCGTCCACGTCCTTAAACATATTCTCATCTTCTTCTCCAGAAGCATAAGGTATAGCAAGCTGAAAGGTTTAGTACAGACCACTTGACTAGTGAGGATTTCCATTTACAGGTTTGGTGAACGTTTGGATCCTATACACAAAATCATCAATTTCAGATTTGGTAGCCTTCTTACTGAATTAGATTTGGAAAGAAGGAACTTAAAGATATTACCCTAAAGTAAACTTGATTTTGAAGCCTGATGAGCTACAGAGCCAAAGGCTCTATTTTTGTTAGTTAACACATTTCATATATATTTATGCACGTTCTATTTTTAAGAGAGTCAATTATCTGATTACAGATGTTATAGTCGTAGACATAAGTGGTCAACTGCCAAGTATAACATTTAAGCGGCCTTTTAGTATCTCCAAATCATTGCGATAAAAGGAAATGTGATAAATGGATCTGTTAATTTAAGAATTCGACTTAATTGATTCAGAAATATTGACTTTCAGTTGGTGACATTTTTTTCCTTTTAGCTATATCCTTTTATGTCCGTTAGAAAAAAGTTTCAAAACAATATAAAACGTTTTATGTTTGAAGCAGTATATTTATAAATCGTCTATCCTTTTAAAGTATACTAAATCTGTAAATCATGCTTAGTAATGGTATGAGCAGTCATCGGCGTCCCCGTTCCGCTACTGTACTGCTTGATGTCATTCTCTCCCCACACAGGCAGACCAAGTCATGAAATGTTAATATAACCTCTGTTCTATTACGCCGAGTTTGTCGGCTAGAATGGGAAATGCCTGATTGGAGGCAACCAAAGTTAGCTGTGCGACGCTGTTCTAAAATCATCAGTTTCGCTACTTAATCATGTGATATGAACCAACCTTTCCATGCGAGAAGCGTTGTCATTTGATAAAGAAATTCAAAAGGATTATGGTGCAATTTTTTTCCGACAGGGGGAAACTACCGGAACCCACGCCGTGACGGATTTGTTCTTGTTTGAACAGAGGTAGTATCAACAATGGTTACTTCATATCACAATGCCTTTGCCATGATTCAGTAGCCAAAAGGATGATTTAAGAACAGTGTCGCTGATTGCACAACTAACTTTGGGTGCCTCAATACCAATATGAATACAGACATCTCCCGTTCTATCCCACAAACTCGGCGTAATAGAAGAGAGGCTGTATCAACATTTCATGATTTGATCTGCCTCTGTGGGGGAGTGAATGGAGGTTTACGTGTATTTTTTTCTTTAATTGAGGAGGATAGAAATGGGCTTTAAAATATATATCAAAGATTATCTGTGAAGATTACTTATTCTCAGATAGGCCAAATTTTTGATTTCGACTCTAAACAATATTTTTTTGGCATATTCGGTTTTACTAATGATTTGCTTTGATGTTTTATAACATTTAACAAACAGTGATCGAGAAATCATTCTCGTCTATTTGATAAACAGGCCGCTGAGGTTAGAACTGAGAAGCGTTCATAAAATCTACCAATGAAACCGCTGACCCACTGATGGTTTGGTTAAAAGAGGAACTCTAGCTATGCGGAGGCATTTGAATGGATAACAATCACGACCACAGAAAAAATATGTGTTTCTTACTGATGCTTAAAGATGCTGTTTCGTACTTGCATGCGGTTCAGGCTGAAATTTAGCTATTGAGAAAAGAAATACATCACTTTGTAGAAAAATCTTTCGTCGAAATTTTGATATCATATTTAGATTGTTTAATCAACAATAACATACTTATTTCGACGCCCAAAGCACAGTACCCCTTGTAGAAAGGGCATAGCATTTAACGAACCCGCTTTCGGTGACGTAATCATTAATGTCACAACTAGCGTATTTGAGTCCGATGGGTATCAAATTTGGCAGCAACGAATACCTTATTCGGAGAAAAATAAAATAAAATTTTGTCTGGTTTTCAAGCGTATATTTAGAGACCGGAAGTTGTGAGATGGCCACACTTGATTCGCCTTTATGTTATCTGCCGTTTCCGTAATTTTGGTAAATTATCTCATATTAAATGAATTTTGGTCCGATTTTCCCAAGGTTGGTCGCAATTTTTTTCTAAAAATACAACGAATACATTAAAACTACTTTTTAAAATATTGCAAGTATGATACAGCATCTTTAATAAGTAGGTTTTACCCCACTTGCCTTGTGAATGCAAATTTCAATCCATTATATTACACAATGAAGAATACTTTTTAACTCACAAAATGCTTGCAATTAACAATTGGGTAATAAAGAACCCTCGAACCAGCAATGAGAACAGTAACTTGTATCGTTGTTTATAAGGAAATGTAAATTTGCACATTCGTTCATTAGCAGCTGTGGCGCTGACAACAAAGACCAAGAATATAGTCGTAAACATTGAATGGAAAAAACCCTTGTGTATCAACATAATCAAATGTCGGGATAATCATTCCTTGTTTATCGTTAATATCAAACATAACCAGATAGACAACTAAGATATTATGAATGTCTAATTTTTTAAATATTAATGGTGAAAAATTGACATGATTTCGTGTCCTGTAAATTATTTTTGCCCAAGAGCATTTGGTAGCGCCAGTCTCATTGAAATCGCAAATCGTAACCTGCTGTTTCACCGATTCAACAATCAAATGTCGATTAAAATACCAAATCGTGCAGAAGGCTTATCGCTGATTGGCTTGAGCCAATATGAAACAATCTTCAGATCCGAGACGTAGCGTTGTTCGGTCTGTAGTGTCTGTCTGATTTCAATAGTGATTTTACCAAGGTACGCGCTTCACTCTCAAAACGCCTTGGTCATTTTAACGTTATGCAGCCTTTTGATATACAACTATGTTGAAATGAGATGACTTTTGGAATTCGCAAGATATATTAACTACTTGCAAAGACGTTATAACTTGCTGACCTCATAATACAGTGGTAGAATTATGTTTAGAATTACCTCACACTGCTGTGATTATCTGCAGATGTTGACTGCAGATAAATTGAACCTCTAGGTATAACATTCAGGTAATTCTCAAATTCTAGTTTGTAAAGATAAAAGATTGGTTTAAAGATCAGCAGAGTTGATGGAGTTATCGTATTGTGTCTATACTTGATCACGGGTGCAATGAAGTTTATTTCGTTTTCTCTGTGCGTTTGGAGGGTTGGCAAGGATAGACCTCAAGAAATTCAAAGAACAAAGGACAAAAAGTGGTAGCAGATGTGTATTTGTGAATCTCCACTACTTGATACAATTACCTAACTCATAATTTTTAAGTAGTCACTCATCACCTGTCATCACTTCACCTGTCATCACGCGTCACGGTGATGACAATATTAGCCGACTGGTTAACCCCGTTCAACATGGGTGTGATCTTCTCTTTTTCATAAGGTTCAGAAGGGACACATTTTACAGAATCGATATTGTCTAGCACTTGGTTTGGTATCACTATATCTGTATGGTTAACATACAGGTCATTTGCTTTGTCTACAGACATGACAGGCGATATATCTGTGTTACTAACGCCACGATCTAACGTCTGTGATGAGGAAAGGTTGTATATACTGTGCACTTGCAGCTTGTTATTTTCAGGTTTCACAGGTGTAATTGATTCTCTTGAATTGTACTCTTCAGTTCGCTTCACGTTGTTATTGTTCATTTTCTCAACATCAGATGGTGTGTTGGGTAGTTCCACAGATTGTTGCAAATCCGACACATTCACTACTATGTCCGTCTTATTAGAGGTTTCTACATACACTCCTGGTGTCACATCATTTGTCGTATTCTCTGGTGATGTTGTGCTGGTTGTGTTTTGAAGTCTTGATTCCTGTACAGTGGTGACCGATGGCTGCTCGTCGGAATGTGAAATAGTGGTGTAAGAACTATGTATCTCAGGACGTGAAACAGTGCTGATCGAGTTCTGTACCTCAGGTTTGGATACAGAGGTGTTAGAATTCTGTACCTCTGGCATGGTTACACTGATATGTTGTACTTCAGGTTCGGATGCATTTGTACCGATCTTCTGAACTTCGGGCACTGTACTGACCATACTCTGGACTTCAGATTCAATACCAAATGTAGACAGGGACCCGTCCTCGCTTGTTGGGTTCACGGTGATGGTACTCGCCGACAGGTTAGCCTTCTTCTTCTTCTTCTTTTTCGGGACATACTTGCATACCATACTGTCGTTTGCTTGACTCATGTCGACTCGCCCTTCCAGCCAATAGGTCTTCAGTTTCCCTTTACCCTGTGGACAAACGAAACAAGGGTTGAGGAAAACACATAATGGAGGCCTTGAAAAATACGGGAGATTATTATTCTATAGACAAGTATTATCCAAAAGCGCTACCCAATGAATATATCGCCTTATTGATCAAGAATATCTAAAAGCGATAACGTCATTGTATATGAACCCCTTGCAGAGTTATTACCTTTGTTTTAGTTAAGGCTTACATGCCACCATCTGTGTAAGGTAATTAGGTCATAACCACCGTGGTCGGTTGATGTACACTTTTGTGTGTCAAGTACGTATTTTTACACCAATAACTACATAGAGATTATTACTCGAGTATGTGTGTCATATGTCTTTTGCGAAACGGGTTTGGATTTTATATTATCCGAGCAAGAGCGAGAGTTATGCACAATTTGCACGAGTTTCGACACACTTCCGAGGGTAATAACTTCTTGAATACCGATTCTATTCCTTTTTATCCTA
Source organism: Steromphala cineraria (assembly GCA_916613615.1). NCBI lineage: Eukaryota > Metazoa > Mollusca > Gastropoda > Trochida > Trochidae > Steromphala > Steromphala cineraria. Next base: position 8,528,670 of record OU744732.1, on the reverse strand, counting down.
TTGGAAATATCCAGAAATCGGCCTGCTTTCCTTGCGACGGTGGGCTAAAATGACGTCAAAGACGTAAATATACAGGAAGTCGCATCACAACAATCGTTGCTAGGTAAAAGTGATATGTGTACATGTGCACATATGGAAAATATGTCACTGGTTATGACTCACCATATAGGTAATACCTATTTATATTGAATTGAAATAGTATTTAGTGTAATGAATCAAACTTTTAGTAATAAAACCACAAGCAGGAGCGTTTTGTAAAGATCCAATTGTTTTAGTTTAGCCAAGACACATAAAATCCCATAGTGTATCATTAAAACGTCCTTTAAGTAATTGTATATTATACAAAATTAGTTGAAACCGTTGCAGAAGTGTTCCGCGGTAACGTTAGGCAACTAATAATTCTATTGCCTCTGGTTATTGCAATTAAACTCAAATGATAAACTTAACAAACTCAATAAACTCATGCCATCGCCATGCTCTATGTCATCTCCCTAAGCAAACCCTAAAACGCCAGTTTCCGAACTGTCAGTTTTATGCCTTGCAGCAGACCCTTGAATTTTCTCTGCTTGCTCTCTATTTTACTATGAGAGAAAGCCATAGTCCAATCAGAAAGTAACTGGAGGTTGCTAACAATCGCCTGTAGGGGCGCTGATATCAGCACATAAAATTCAAGGGTCGGCAGCAAGGCATAAGACTGACAGTTCGGAAACTGGAGTTTTAGACTTTGAGTAGGTAGATGCCTCTATGTTTGTTAATTACCTCATTTGTAACTGCTAATGAATGGTATTGCCCGTATTGGCCCCTGTTTCCGTTGTCTTAAATCACAATTTGCCAATGAATAAACTTATCAATAAAAGTATAATTTATATCGAAAATCGCATTTCCGGATGAAAGTCCTTTTTATACTCTCAAGCATCTGATTTTCCTTTTGTTGTGGAGTTCTACTGAGATGGAAGCGATGCACTCACGCTGACCTAACGAGTTCAAGTATCAGGTGTTTATGTGTCATTAGGCATGTGCTGGATAAATCATTGCGATGTTTAGATATTGACCAATCGACCTCAATGAGTCTGTCGCATCCGGAATAGCTAGTCCTTTGGTTGGCAAATGATGATTTCTTTTCTAAAGGCAAAGGGTTTTGTGAAAGGATGTTAATGTATTTTGGTGAGATTGTCACAATTCCATCTGGACCAGTGACTATACTTGTCAAGGACGAATTTATTCGTGAAGAGAACAATGCTTCCACTCGTAAATCGTGAAAATATAACATTCACTCAATGAAGCCAACATGGTATGCGACGGGAACTGCCAAAGAACTTCTTGATCCTGTATAGCAATGCAACATCATCCAGGTTCTTGTACCAACTGCATTTCGTAGCATTTTATTGAGACAAGTAACTATCCTTAAGACATTGTTGATTTTATTTTGGTTCTCGCTATCTATTCATATCATATCGTTTATATTCACATCTCTTCTCTAAAATATATCTTTGATTGATTATCGAACTTAGTCGCAACAGGTTCATCTCCGCACTAATTCTTTTCCATTTTTTATTTCCAATTTGAATACAATGTGCTTACATCCACCCGGCAGCAGTCATGTAATATCATGTGTATACAAATACACATTTTCAATAAAGAATATCCGAAATAATTTGTTAAACAGGTTGTGAAATACTGACCAGAAAGTATAGAAATTGGCATTGTTGCAGTTTGAGAAAGCTATTGTCTTACTTGTCTGATAATAATCTCCGCACTAATTCTACTTTCTACATTTCTCACTATCCATATATATTTCTAATACCCTGAAATGAGACATATCTCTGTCCAGAAGCCGTAACAAACACGAAGCAGGTGATTGATGCTTTCATCCCGGTATCTACATAAGTACCTTTATTTCGATTTCCCCTCTCTCGGAGATGAGATATCTCTCTGTTTTCAGCAGGCGTAACCTTGTTTCCTTGCTAATGTGAATCTTCAAAGCTGAAAGCAAGAGATGATATCAATAGTTAATTTGCTTCATAATTACTCTTCCTCTTCTATCTTTGTAATATATGTCATTCTCAGTCACTCGTAAAGAAATGGGTCAATGAAGGCTGTCAATATTTCTATGATGCAAGTGTTGTGTTATGTGAAATCTGACAATGAAGGGTGGAGTTCGACTGTCATAATGTGTTTGTTTGCTTTCTGAATACTGATTCTTTTAAACCTTTTTAGTTAATATCATTTTCTGACAGTCATATAGAGAGTGCGGTCGTCTCAGTCACTCTGCATGTAACAAGTAAATGCATTTGAATACTTCTCTGTAAAAATATTTCTCGTTTTATTAAGGCAAATATTCGAGATGTTGAGATAATACAAGACAATCATTTGTGAAGCTGATTATATAAAGTGTGTTCGTAAAAGTTGGGAGACTAGATTCGTTTTCTATGTGCGATACACACAGTCATGTCGTACAAAGTAGATATTACAGATTTTTGACAGGTTAGAATTAAATGTAACGTGCAATGTTTAAAAATTAAGACTTTGTTGAAAGCACAAGTATTACAGAGCTTACGTTAGTCCTTCTTCATGACTGTGTATTAAAGAGGAGCCTTCAATACAGTCTAGGTTCTGATTCTCAAATCTAGATTGACTGAATACACAGTGATTGAAATTAAAAGTCTGAAGAAAAAAGATAATAGAAGATACAGTAATAATTTCAATATTTCATAGACTACATTTTAGTCTTGACTTACGTGGGAAGGCATTCTCTCCTTACAGAGGCAGATCATGTCATGATATGTTGATACAGCCTCTGTTATAACTCGCCGACTTTGTGGGATAGAATGGGAGATTCCTGCTTGGATGCAATAAAAGTTAGTTGTGCAATCAGCGACGCTATTCTAAATCATCATTTTGGTCACTGAATCTTGGCAAAAGCATTGTGATATGAACCACCCTTTTCATGCGAGAAGCGTTGTCATTTGATAAAGAACTGGAACTGGATTGTGGTGCAATATTTTCCGCCATGGGAAACTGCCGAAACCCACAGATTTCGGCGAGTTAGAACAGAGGCTGTATCAACATTTCATGACTTGATCTGCCTCTGTGGGGGAGAGAATTGTGGGAAGGTTACAAAACAGCGGAACTCACCAAGCCCATTCGACTCCATCCTAGAAGCTGTGTTGATCGTATCCCCGAACAGACAGTAGCGTGGCATCTTCTTCCCGACCACGCCGGCCACACAAGGACCTGCAACACGTCATAATTATAGTACCTCCATTCCGTTAAATGTGAATAAAACGACAATTTTTAATTCTGAAAGTGATGGTTTTAAAAGAATGATTTTGGCTTATTAAGGGTATATTAGATGGTGTAACAATTAATCATTGTGATTGGACGTATACTTACGACTTCTTAAAATACTAGTCGAACCATTAAGCATTGCAGAGTAAAATTTTCTCATCCATTGATTTATGGAAATATTCGAGATGCTGAGATAATGCAAGACTATACAATCATTTGTCAACCTTAATATATAAAACTGTGTTCGTAACAGTTTGGAAATTAATTATTCGAATATCTAACTTGACATACTTTTAGTCAAAACGGTATGCATTTTTGTCACCAAAACATAATTATAAAGGTAATACATTCAGAAATTGTATCAAAAGTTGTAATTGCATATAATATAGCACTTTAACCAACATTAATCCATGGTGATGGCGTCACACTATTGTGATGTCAGTAAATTGTCATTAAGGTTCCATTGCTCTCTGACTATCACGGCTGTGAGGGGTGTAAGGGTTATATATTTTTTAGCAATATAGTGTCTACTCAAATGCTTCAAGAACGAATTTATTTTGAAAATTAACTTTTGGAAGGAAATGAGGCAAGATAATAACTCAGCGCTTTCATCCACTAGACTATGGAGGGCATACAGATCTAGAAAGTTTCTAGAAACCAGTGTTGTTCAGTTTACTGATGAAGCGGAGAGTGCACGTGGGGAAATGACTAGCACGTGCAATGCACCCCGCATGATTTGTCAATTGTATCGCATGATTTGTCAATTGTATCGCTGTCGGGAAAGAATGACAATACATGTGCACAGATGAACCCACTTGTAGCGTGGCCTAAGGTTGTGTACCATATCCGATAAGAGAACACCGAATTTTGCATTGTTTTGATAGAAAAATGTTGGAAATATGTATAAAATGTGAGAAAGAACAGTTTTTAGTTTCGTGAAGTCAAACATGGATTAAGATGGAGGATACATTCGGTGTCGTAGATTCGCGAAAATGAGCACCTCGCCCCTTCGAGGCTCGTTGAATATGTTCACGAATCCACTTCACCTCATGCAATCTCCATTACAGACAACACACGAAAACATAAACCATTCATGGCTGCTTCGAGTGTTGAAAGTTGACTATCTAAGCTATGTTCAGTTTTAATGATAACTATTTTGTCAATCTGTAAGTTATATAGATAGATATATATATCAGCATTATATGAAATATTCACATTTATAAGGCGAATATTAATGCTGATATAGCCAATCACTTACATCGATCTTCCTCCAGGAGTTTGCAACAATTTTCAGTGTTAAACTACATCGTATACCATCATATAAACACAACCTTGAAAAGTAACGTTTCAAAATATTGTTTGACTTCGATCAATCATATGTCACATCCCTCCATGTTTCTATCTACTTTAGTAAGACGTTTTACGGACATTAAAGCTTCATTGGAAGCCTTGTCAAAGTGAGACTATAACCTACCACTGTGAACGGAAGCCTTGTCAAGGTGAGACTAGAACCTACCACTGTCAATGGAAGCCTTGTCAAGGTGAGACTAAAACCTACCACTGTGAATGGTAGCCTTGTCAAGGTTAGACTATAGAATGGAAGCCTTGTCAAGGTGAGACTATAACCTACCACTGTTAATGGAACCCTTGTCAAGGTGAGACGAAAACCTACCACTGTGAATGGAAGCCTTGTCAAGGTGAGACTATATCCTACCACTGTGAATGGAAGCCTTGTCAAGGTGAGACTATAACCTACCACTGTGAATGGAAGCCTTGTCAAGGAGAGACTATAACCTACCACTGTGAATGGAACCCTTGTCAAGGTAAGACTATAACCTACCACTGTGAATGGAACCCTTGTCAAGGTGAGACTATAACCTACCACTGTGAATGGAACCCTTGTCAAGGTGAGACTATAACCTACCACTGTGAATGGAAGCCTTGTCAAGGTAAGACTATAACCTACCACTGTGAATGGAACCCTTGTCAAGGTGAGACTATAACCTACCACTGTGAATGGAAGCCTTGTCAAGGTGAGACTATAACCTACCACTGTGAATGGAAGCCTTGTCAAGGTGAGACTAAAACCTACCGCTGTGAATGGAACCCTTGTCAAGGTGAGACTATAATCTACCACTGTGAATGGAAGCCTTGTCAAGGTGAGACTATAACCTACCACTGTGAATGAAAGCCTTGTCAAGGTTAGACTATAGAATGGAAGCCTTGTCAAGGTGAGACAATAACCTACCACTGTGAATGGAAGCCTTGTCAAGGTGAGACAATAACCTACCACTGTGAATGGAACCCTTGTCAAGGTGAGACTATAACCTACCACTGTGAATGGAACCCTTGTCAAGGTGAGACTAAAACCTACCACTGTGAATGGAACCCTTGTCAAGGTGAGACTATAACCTACCACTGTGAATGGAAGCCTTGTCAAGGTGAGACTATAACCTACCACTGTGAATGGAAGCCTTGTCAAGGTGAGACTATACCCTACCACTGTGAATGGAATCCTTGTCAAGGTGAGACTATAACCTACCACTGTGAATGGAAGCCTTGTCAAGGTGAGACTATAACCTACCACTGTGAATGGAAGCCTTGTCAAGGTGAGACTATAGAATGGAAGCCTTGTCAAGGTGAGACTATAACCTACCACTGTGAATGGAAGCCTTGTCAAGGTGAGACTATAACCTACCACTGTGAATGGAAGACTTGTCAAGGTGAGACTATAGAATGGAAGCCTTGTCAAGGTGAGACTATAACCTACCACTGTGAATGGAAGTCTTGTCAAGGTGAGACTATAACCTACCACTGTGAATGGAAGCCTTGTCAAGGTGAGACTATAACCTACCACTGTGAATGGAAGCCTTGTCAAGGTGAGACTATAGAATGGAAGCCTTGTCAAGGTGAGACTATAACCTACCACTGTGAATGGAAGCCTTGTCAAGGTGAGACTATAACCTACCACTGTGAATGGAAGACTTGTCAAGGTGAGACTATAGAATGGAAGCCTTGTCAAGGTGAGACTATAACCTACCACTGTGAATGGAAGCCTTGTCAAGGTGAGACTATAACCTATCACTGTGAATGGAAGCCTTGTCAAGGTGAGACTATAACCTACCACTGTGAATGGAAGCCTTGTCAAGGTGAGACTATAACCTACCACTGTGAATGGAAGCCTTGTCAAGGTGAGACTATACCCTACCACTGTGAATGGAAGCCTTGTCAAGGTGAGACTATAACCTACCACTGTGAATGGAACCCTTGTCAAGGTGAGACTATAACCTACCACTGTGAATGGAACCCTTGTCAAGGTGAGACTATAACCTACCACTGTGAATGGAACCCTTGTCAAGGTGAGATTATAACCTACCACTGTGAATGGAACCCTTGTCAAGGTGAGACTATAACCTACCACTGTGAATGGAACCCTTGTCAAGGTGAGACTATAACCTACCACTGTGAATGGAACCCTTGTCAAGGTGAGACTATAACCTACCACTGTGAATGGAACCCTTGTCAAGGTTAGACTATAGAATGGATGCCTTGTCAAGGTGAGACTATAACCTACCACTGTGAATGGAAGCCTTGTCAAAGTGAGACTATAACCTACCACTGTGAATGGAAGCCTTGTCAAGGTGAGACTATAACCTACCACTGTGAATGGAACCCTTGTCAAGGTGAGACTATAACCTACCACTGTGAATGGAAGCCTTGTCAAGGTGAGACTATAACCTACCACTGTGAATGGAACCCTTGTCAAGGTTAGACTATAGAATGGAAGCCTTGTCAAGGTGAGACTATAACCTACCACTGTGAATGGAAGCCTTGTCAAAGTGAGACTATAACCTACCACTGTGAATGGAAGCCTTGTCAAGGTGAGACTATAACCTACCACTGTGAATGGAACCCTTGTCAAGGTGAGACTATACCCTACCACTGTGAATGGAAGCCTTGTCAAGGTGAGACTATAACCTACTGCTGTGAATGGAAGCCTTGTCAAGGTGAGATTATAACCTACCACTTTGAATGGAAGCCTTGTCATGGTGAGACTATAACCTACCACTGTGAATCCCGATCCTCAGCTGAAGGGACTCTGAAGGGTAGTCCGGAACCTTGACCTGTTTGACCGAGGCCAACAGATCGATGGACATGGTCGCTATCTCTTCAGAATGCTGCAAACAACACATGAATTATCTCAGTTACGGATTCAAGAAAAAAGAGTTATGATTGACAACATATACTTAGCAAAACATTAACGACCGCTCGAAATTCCAATATTAATGAATCATAAGGCTAATCATTTGACTCAGAGGATAACTAGATTTTAATTCTAAATTTAACTGAAATACAAGGGGCAGGGATGTCAGGGGTCTTAATCTTTTACGAAATATATTATATTAAACATGTAAATAGTTCCTTTGCTTATTGTGGCATCTTCTACATGATATATTAATATTGGTTTATTTAAAGTAAACGTTATTTTAGTTGTTATTTGTGTTAATTCAACAATTATACATATGGAAAAAAGTTAAGCAACCCCTCGATTTTTCAGCTGCAAAAGTTGCCTATTTAGAAAGAAGGCGATGTGGTTGTAGAAATAATCGTATGGTATGATAGAACCATAATTTAGCAGTTAAGAGAAGAACGTTTTATCCTGATAACGTTTCGCATCTTTTGGATATTTGCATTAATAAAATTGTTGTCAAAAAACAAGTTACATTATTCTGAGAAAAGAAAGTTGTTATTGGTATTTGTGATGTGGGTAATTCAATTCTTTCAAGCCCTCTAGTAACAGTTTAGTATCAACATTTTAGTCAAAAGTTACTATTTAGACCTCTAATAACCTTCAAAGTCGCAAATTCTCAAAAAAACTAAATTCAAGGAAAATGGTTTTATAACAGAAGATGGCCAGTGTCAACTGTAATGACTCCTAGAAATCAATGAGAAGTGTTTGATCAACAGATTGAATTAAAAAGAATCAAAAGATTATTCCAAAATCGTATGATTCCAGCCATTTCGTCAATAATTGACAATAACTATGGAAAAGGGGGATGCCATTTCAGCGACTAGTTACTTCCTTATTTTGTGAGATAAGAGATGATTTGATGTTTGGAAGTCAAGTTGGTAACACAAATGTTATTTTTGATGTCTGAAACCCATTGTCTATTGCCTAGTTTTTGCACTACAAACATACTTATTTTGAATGAAATTTAGCACCATTACAAATTCAATTGTAATTTCATAAAATGTCTACATGGACGATCTTTCTTTGAAGAAATTATTCACAAAATCTACATTTTTATCATTAATTTATTCACGATACCGCAACTTTTCCATAGCATCATTTTTTAGTTTTGTTAGGTACTTAACTTTTTCCCGTATTTATATACTGCTATGGTGTATTTCTGCACCACCAAGTCATTGTTAAACTTCATGGCCCAATAGAAACGTTATTTGTGATTAATTCATTTATTGATTTACTAAACCGTGCAGAAGAAAGAACTCATTTTGAACTGAAATAAAATATAAAATACACCACGTATTTGAGTTAATTAAAGTTTAATAGACTGTCACGAATCATGCGAATCACGATAAATGAAACCCATTGTTAAACTACTGTTTTAAACCAAACAATAACAAGTGTAAGGCATCAATTGTTCTCAAAACAAACATACAGGATTATGATTTTTTCAGTTAGTCACAATTCACGTGTTACAGATACAAATATATAAGTATATTTTATCAATATTTCGGATGGGCATCGTTGACATCAATGCCCGTAGTAATATATGCCTCCCCGTGGGCCATAATAACAGTGTATAAAATAGATAGAAACCTAGCCTAGCCTTTAATTGGTCAATAGCTTAAGGGACAATGAAGAAAATTCTTGAAAAGTCCTGAACGTGAAGTAACCTGTCCAGGCAAAAAGTAGCCAGTTTAAGGACTGGCGGACTGGCTATATTTTAAACAATGATAATAACGCCATTGCTGTCGTATCTCGGGGGATTGTTAAATAAGAATGAATCGTACAAACAAAACACTGTACACAAACTTCCTTCCCAGAAAACATCAGATCAACAATAATAATCTGCTGCGGTTGCGGTTGACACCAGAGGCAAATTAGTTGGATTTAGCATTAAGGCGTCTTTTATATTGTTGACAAATAAACAATACATTAATTTTACATTTGAGATGCAGGTCAGATGACCTTCCATATCATCTTGAGGACCCATCAAAAATCCTCATTCACGCATTGCCTTGGACAAAACGCCACCACAAAACCGTTGACCTCACTGTTTGCTGCGGGTAGATTCCACTAGATAAAAGAATTCATTCGTGGACAAGGGCAGTCACCTTTATGCTTCATGTCGATGGACAAAATTGAAGGGTTGTTTGTTTTTTGGGTACATTCGTTCTTAGCAGTGGCGTGTGGTTAATCTTTTATTGATGTTGCACTAGATCAATCACAGCCAAATAGTTCTCATCTATCACTCTTGTTATGTACATATAATTAATGATAGCACGACACGACAGAGGCAGGTTCAAAACTTTGAAATCCAATAGGTAAATAGGTAAATTTGGCTATATCAGATAGCAATATTTCAAACAGGTCACCTTGATAATTGAATTTGAAAAAAATCAATATGACTGCACAATCAGGATGAAAATATATTGACAAAAGAAGGAAGAAAGCCTAACAGATTTTATTGAGAATGAGTTTGAATAAATACATTGCCTTGTTTCAATGTCTAGGTATACAGAACGGTGTTCAATCGAGGTCTTTAATCTTCTTCATATTATTGTCTTCGACGCATTTGTGTTTTTGATTGATTTTCCCGCGGTGAGAAGAAGATAAGACACGGTTATGGGATGAGAAGAGTATTAATGCTGGTTACATCGTTGTCAATAATGGTTGTTGCCTTCTCAGCGCAGACATAGCTCAAAGCAAATGAACATATAAAGAGCATGGATTTATTCAATGTAAGTTGTTGTCGCACGACATCTACATGGCTGAGATATAGGAAATATGTATCAACTTCAAACCGTTGTTTCTACTGAATTATTCCTTTTTCAAAAGATGTAAGATTTTGATTTCAAATAGAGACGTCTTTGTTTAGCATTTCGGCAGGGTGAAATAGTTTATGTATCTTCAATGATAAAACCTTGCCATAACAAACTGTAATAAAGTTGATTCATATTATTCTGTAAATTAGTAAGTCGTCTCTTGGGATGATCAGTATGATCCAAGGCATGCTCAATTGGATTCAAATCCGGACGCTTTGTAGAACAGGGTTTCCTCTCACCTTCTATTGCAGGAATGTATCTAATCTCTTAAAATTCCCTTGCAGTTAAACGTTTTCCCAATATATATATCCCGAAATTTAGGCGGCATTCATAAAGTTTCATAATCCTCCAGTCGTCATTCCCTTCTATCATCACTAATTTCGTTTCATCATGAACATCTGTCCCAGCATAACACGAAAGTATACTGGGAGCAGCCGTACACTGTATGCAATCACCATTGTGTCTTTATGATATTGAAGCATTGCATAGACATCGGTTGAATTAAACAGCCAAGAAGTTTGCAGACAGCCCATTTCGCAAACATTGCCACTAGAGGAGTTTGTTGGATCATCAGAAAGTGCTCGAATTAGGTTAATGGTTGTCGTAGGAGTCTACGATTTCAAGCCCAAGTGTCAAAGAGGACAAACGCCGAAAAGCGTCGCCTCAACCACAACAGAACACAACCACAACAGAACACGTTCTTGACAAAAGTGCACGATGATATACAGGTAAAACAAGAACGCAACAGTATCAAATGGCGCGACAAAAGGCAATTTTCATTGGTCAACTAAATTACCTACGATTTGTTTTTATTTGTAATCTTTTGAACATGCTTAGTTTTTACGTCCTGTAAAAAGTGTAGGTGTTTCTGAGAAATCGTTTACTTAAGGTAATGAAAGCAACAAGACTGAGAGCGGGACAGATTATCGGAATGACGTCACTTTAGAAACACCACGTGTACATCAGTACCTATTAATATTTAGTGTATTAAAGATACGAATACATCCATCACAACGCCATGATAAAACTTAACGACGTTCCGTTTCATAAAATATGAAACGAAATAATGGGTTGGTATTTAACGAAAGTAAGAGAGTTAAATACCTATACCATTCACGAGTTTCATTAAAACGTTTTGAAACTTGACCGAGTATAGTATTTTATTTATTACTGGCTTATTTACATCGTAAAAATACAAAGAAAGTCGCCGAAATGACCCTCGCGGCCGGCCCGCTAACATTGTGTCGTCATATGGTTGACTTGGTAGATTTATACAACCACGATATCTTCAACGGGAGAGTAATAAATATATTATATATATATATTATATGCATACGCTAGAATAACTTACATAATAGAAGGAAAATGAAAATTCAAAGATATGATACAGGATGACCAATATGGAAGAGATTCGGATTTTTCAAACCAGTCACGTATACCTCTACTTTTAATTGAGGTATCCCTAGACTAGGTATACCTCAATTTAAAGTACAACAGAACCGGTTATTGGTACAGAAGCGTTACATCCCAGCTAATTGTTGTCTATCAACGATACTGTCACTACCATCCCTATAAACAAATAGCTTCCGTGTTCCTATAAATATTTAAAGAAACGTTAAGGGCCTAATCGATCTATATCACGTTACCAAGAGGTAAAAAGGTTAACGTTTGACTCAAACTTTACGTACTAGTTTTTGGTTTAAAGATTTTTAATGTAAAAAATCCCTTCTTTGGACATTGGCTTTGCAATAGGAAAATAGTTTGCAATGTTCGGTGGATATTCAATTATTACTCTCACCGAAGATCGGACACTGCTGAATAAAGTAAACGTCATCCCTTATTTCAAAAGATGAAACCTAGTCGTTTTATGTTTGGTTTTGATGATGTCAATGATCACCTAAATTTTGTTGCCGGGCTTTATAAGTAGTATTGTGTTACGTACTTAAAACCTGAGATTTGTTTATTGATCAGTGATCTGATTTAAATAAGATTATTTCACAGGGGATAATTACCAATATTTAAAGATAAACAGACTGACAAAAGACAGTACATACCACAGTTTGTTTGATCTAAGGAACATGTGATGTATTATTATTAGCATGCCAAATGTACAATAACACATATTTTCAGTAGTTGAATACAAAACTGTGTCTAGTTTTGTTAAAATATGAAGTAAGGGGTAAGAAATAGAATTTACGCTATCAGTACCCCTATGATGTTTAAAATGTTGTCAATATGTGAAAAATGGGATCTTTTCTTGATTTTCATTTAGAATATGTCTCCTTTGTTGATGAACATTTGATTTTGGAACAATTTATTAGGATTAAATTTCATTTTTCACAAAAAATAAATTCAACTAAAGCGCATACTTTGTTTTGCCTTTTACCAAAATGGCCGAAACGGCCATCCCGGCGTTTCGACAATTTCATAATATCCTTGTCGTGCACGACTAGATTTTCTTTTCTTTTTCTTCGAATCAGGTACTTGCTGCACCAAGGTTGATACCAATCGGACGCAACTGCGGTGTAAATCCTACACGCATAATGATCACGTGACCGGAAGCGGGTTTGTATAATGCTTCGGCAAATTTGCAAATGGCACTGCACTTCTGACCTCAAAATAAGTGTTTGATTGTTATCTTAAACATGTAAATATGACGTCAGAGCTTAGATGAATGACTTTACATCACGAACCGCAAGCAATATGATTTTCAAGATAAATATGTGTAATATATTCATGTTATTTATGACTTGGGTAGAGCTATTGTAGTTGATAAATGATTATTTTGATGGTATAGCTAGTGCCAAAAAGAAACCTTATATAAAATGTACACAGATACACTTTATTCATTAAAATGTTCCAAATTACAAATGTGATCAATGATCATTTACCTAACCGTATTTTGTCAAATAATCTTATTTCTTTCTCTTCAAAGTGAAATGAATTAGGAGTGGATTTGACCCAAAACGACATAATTTTGATATACTGTGACCTCTTCACCAAAATAACCTTACTCGTCTGAATGCTTTTCTCAGATGATAAGTTTAAAATAGCTGTCCATTACTGCTCCTAGTAGGGTATCCTTGAACATCGCTTAGCGCTATTTCCTGAAGAGTGATCGGCACCTTTCAACTAGACATGACCTGGTTTCTTGTAATCATACCGTTTGAATGGTCAGGATTACTTTGTTACTATAGTTACGCAAATACATTCTGCCTTGATTCATGAAATGCTTCCTTTTTGTTTTATATATATTTTTTCAAGTTGCGTGACTTCGTTCCATCATGGTTGTCTATAGGAAAAACTCCTTAGATTAAATGATCCTAAAAGTAAAGTAACATGTTTTGCAATTGATTTCCTCTTTGCTTAAACGTGCAATGTTTATGTAAATCTTTACAACTATACATTAAACACAAAGTTAGGCACCACTACCCAAACAAAGCGGCTTCTCACTAAGACAATCATTTCATACTTTTAAGACATTATCGAGCAGTTTTAGCGAGAAGAAACTCATTTATACACCATTCATACCTGCATTTATAAAATCGTGGTGTTCCGATGTAAAAACAGGTCGAGTTATTTTTAGTCAAATCGACAATTGAAAGTTCTCAATATTATTCCTTGCAATGTGAATAATGATAAATGAACTGATAAAAGCGACTGAATTTAAGTCACTTGATAAAACAATATTGACCAGTCACAAAAATCCAAAATCAATAAAAGTTGCCCAATGTCGGGAAATCAAGAGTCTATCAAATGTTTCATCACAACGAATACACTGGTTAAAAGTACCATTAATCCCTAGCAGTTTAAACAACTCTTCTTAAATCATTTAACCATAAAATGTTAAGAGTAAAATTCAGTAAAATTATCATAACACATCTACAGCATCACTTATTAGTTCCAAAAGTAAGGAGTGCGTAACTTTTAACTCCTCAGACAAAGAATCAATAATCATGAACTAAAATTGTTCAACTAGGAGTGATCATGACTTCACATTTCTAAACCTAACGGATCTGAAATATGATTACAGTCATTTATAAATGTTACCGAGAACAAGAAAATAACGCAGCATCTTACCCTCTCTCCATTCCTAATGGGAAGTCCACTAGCAACCATGTAGGCATCACCGATCGTCTCGACCTTGTAGACATCGTAGATATCAATACGTGCATCAAACAAGGAGTAGAGGTCGTTAAGCAGTTCCACAACCTGCAGAGGTGTAATCCTTGCCGAGATGGTCGTAAATCCGACAATATCCGAGAAGAAGACCGTCACCTCATCAAAGTGCTCCGCTCCGACACTCTCGTGTTTGCGGAGCTTGTTGGCTACAGTAACTGGGAGCATCTGGTAGAGAAGGTTCTCTGTCAGCTTCTTCTCCTCGTGCAGCTCCTCGGTCTTCTGCTCCAGGGATGAGGAGTAGGCGTGGATCCAGTCGGACATCATCTTCACCCTGATTGAGACGACCACAGCCATGCCCATGATGATGCAGATGACGAGTAAGACGAGGATGAAGTGTCTGGTGTGGACACTAAGCTCCTCGTAGTGACGTGTCATCACCTCCTCTTCATTGCTGTCCTTCATTGCTTGAACTTGAATCAACGCAGCAATTCGGCTTGTGAATATATCCTGAATTAACGTGCTGTTTAGACAATCTTCAGAAATGGCCTGAATTGTCGGGTCCAGGGACGAGAAATCCTCACTTATACCTCCTGTTTTGAAAAGCGTTTTAAGAGCATTAAATGAAGAGTAAATTAAAGCTTGATGTACCTTATGTTGTTCATTGGGTTTGCTGTTTTCTATAATATCTAGACACAGCCATAACTCTGTGCTTATGGCGTTGTATAGATTTAATAATAATTGGTACCTCGAACACATCGTCCATGAAAGATACGTGGCCTCAGAAAAACACGGCATGTGCAAAGTCGTTGAACTCTCATACTTTTGGTGGAATATATAAGTGTCATTCGTTGAAGAATTGGTATGTAAATAATTAGCAATACCATGCAATATATCACACTGACGCTTCATATTTACATCGACATCGTTACAGACGGTTTTATCCTGGACAGAAAGTGAACTGTTCAACATGGTGTCACATTCAGGACTGTTGTCAACACAAACACCGGTCCTATTGCTATACGAGTAAGTCCTTAGTAGCGTGAGGTTGTTGAGGACATTCACAGAGAGGAAGAATGTCTGGAAGCAGGATCCTTGGTAAGAATACTCTGAGAGAACTATCCCCTCAGACACCATGTCAACCATCAGGATAAAGAACACAACTGCAGAGCTAACTATGCAAGTAGTTAGAATCTTGTGGACACGAAATCTGTTGCCTTCTAGTGAGGAGGCGGGAGCGGAGTTGAATGATATTTTGCTGAACTTTGGCTCCTCGTATTTCGTGTCCTTTGGCACAATTTCTTCTTGGGAGCTGACTGGCTTTACCGAGTTCCGTGACATGCTGAATAGGAATGATGGACACACGCATTGACCCATACTTCTTTCATCTGTGGAGGAAACAATGAAATGATTTAAACAGTTACTACAGAACACGTCTATGCCAACACCGTGTTACAGATGCACAACATGTCATTAAAGCGTTCACATATTGACAAAATGAATATTGAATGCCATCTGCGATGCATACAACATTGCGGCATGATAGACAATTAAAGATCATCTACAGAGTACCATCTTGCTCTACTTCTTAAAGTAATATCCATAAGAGACCATTAAGCTTAACAGATACACAATATACCAAGAAAGCTTTCTAAATTACCATAGGTCAAGCAGCTCCCTGTAGCTACATTGTTGGAGTATAAAGCATTACTATAGAAGTCATTTACTAAGAACCATCTTCTCTGACTAGCTTCTACATGTCGAATAAAGCAGACATTCATTTAATGTCTTATAAAACATTATCCTATCTTCGGTATAATACTTCCATGCACCCGTTATAGGTGAAGCGGATATTTACAAATGATGAAAAGCCATGTAAAAGGTTGTTCCTCGCCAGCTTCTGTTTTTCTAATGTGTATAACGACAATTCCCTCACAGAGGATTTATCCACGTCAGGGCTAAGGGACGACAACACTTCCACCCACGACGTAATGATGCTTATTAGCAATCAGTGCAGGTTTACACATAACAGATCTAGGTGTCTGATTAGAAATATGAAGCTAATTTTGTTACCTGACCTCACGGATATTTTATATAACCATGATGTTATTGACAATTTTCCATTCGAAGAAAAGAGTATTTCTATGGATGAACAACTTCTTTATTTAACAGTAGCGACGTTTCGGTATAGATACCGTTTTCAAACATATGAAACGGTATAAGAATCTGTACCGAAACGTCGCTACTGTCAAATAAAGAAGTTGTTCATCCATAGAATTACCATTGTCTTCCTTATACCATCAACTTCTAGAATGCCACTTAAACAGCGTTAGCCATATCAAAGCTTAGATAATAACTGGATGGTTTCTTAACCTTTAAAGAAATATTCCTTGTGAAAATACTTCTGATACACACTATCACACAGTCAGTTTACTTTGAGAAGCTCAACTAAAATGTTCACTGTAGATGGTTTCGTATAGAAATGTATATGTATACAGAATAAATACCACTTTGATCAATCGACAAATTCAGGAGAGTTCATGCCCTACACACGATGTCTCCATAAAGTCGAAGCAAGGGCGACGAGTTTATACAAAGCATTGATTCCTTTTAGAAATAATTGAAGGGTGTTTGTGACTTTAGAACTAAATGCCGCGTGTGAGTGATTGATGTGGACTCTGTATATTTATCCACACTGTGAAACATCGGTATTGAGTGTTCCTGTTGAAACCATCCACATGTGTCAATAACGCACCTGCCTGTGTACTGATATTAACGTGTACTAAACAACTACATCCATGTTAGTATTGGTCCTTGTAAACCCACGGGGAGGATTGATGACGGTGGGATCGATAATCGAAGAAACAATAATATTGTTGATATGAATACCTTTCATGGAATTATTGAATATTATTCAATCACACAAAGTGATTTGTATTTACTTACTAAATATATGATAGAACAAAATATGAATGTAAAATAACAATGATTTTCGAACCACTCAATAAAATCATGGCCCAGAAAACATGTAACCGCAAAATGTTCAGGTTCACTAATTGACAATGTTTTCAGGTATGGATTATAAGATCTTAAACTTTTCAATATGGTTAGTTTCATTGCTTTCTCCATTTGATATTGAAACAGCAAAGACCCCCAAAAATGTATGACGTAACAATAGGAACACGGGCAGGGTAGATTCATGGCCACCAATTAGCAACGATTTATGATCATTTATCAAGTCTTTCTTTATGGGAATGTGAATCAATCTTTAGATTATTGAAAGAAATAGAATCGTGGTTAAACTCGGTTCAACTCAAATTAGAATTTACAAATAAAATCATCATATTGGGAATGAAAGGAAATAACAATAATCCTGTAAATGCAATCATTTTATTAGTCAAACAGTATATTTACAGATGCAGTATTAATGGTTTTACACCAAAGTTGGAATATCTTAAAAATTAAATTGTACGTTACTATAATTCAACAAGATATATATTTCTATCTACAGAAACTGAAGAAATGTTTTTTTCAATATTGGTCAACCTTGCATTTATTATTTATTATCCTATTTAGTTAGTGAACCAGCCAATTGTATGTTGTGGATTACGTATTTGTGGATTACGTATTTGTATACATGTGCTATTTGTAAGCATTTCAACTCATATATTTGCCTGTATTAAAAATATGAAAATAAGTCTTTCTTTATCAGAGATATATACTTATTGGTATCTAGTGTATGTTTTAAACTTGTATTTGACCAGTTAAATTAGTGTCGCTAAGCGTGATCGTTAAGTAATCTAATCTTGAAAATGTATCCATAAATTATTGTTCTTTCTGGAAAATCTTTACATGAAATAAAGTCTTGCGCTTTCGCATCTTTAACGCCTCTAATTACTTTGTCGAAAGCTGGTTACACACAATGGTACATTATCTTATAACTGACCGACGGACTTCCTCACGCCAATGTGCCATTCCCCTACGTACTTAAAATCTCGTAATGTAAATGGTTCTTAACCTTTAGAATTAGATCGGTATGTCCTACAAGTTTGATCTATAGAAGAGTAGATGCTAATTGACACTTTGAATAGATAGCAATTAGTACATTAAGAAACGTAATGTACCTATGTGGATTCACCTTTACAGCCAACGAGCTAGAAAGCATAAACAATAAAGTGCTTGCAATTCATATGGATAGTCAATAATAGGGACTGGTAGAAATGGTTCATATAAAGTATGCCAAGACAAAAGGACACAACTCTTTTGATTCAATTCGATGCAAGATTATCTCGTTGATTTTTTTCGAAACTTGAATATAGCACGGGTGTCTCAACCGATTATATTTGTTCATGCAGAGGGCATGTCTTTAAGATCATTATAATTTTATTTCTTTTAATTGCAGAACGACGAAAGAAAATAGGCTTTTCAAAAAATATCTTTCATTTTCAGGATTTGAGTAGATTCATGTAACTGTTCTTCCGGCGTATCACTGTTTTACGGACGTTAAGATTCAGAAACATACATTTACCAACACCTGTACAACATACATTATCAATCTAAACATAACCTTAGCTAAACTTACAATAAGTTTAACGATTCGCGAAAGTAAGTATTTTCCTTTGTTAATGCTAGGACAATAATCCATTCAAATCCAAAACCTTAATACTGCGGTTCCATTGAATGAAAGAAGGACCTATTTTCTGATTGCAAAGATGTACTATAACATTATCCTAAATAATTTACCATCTTTATCCATTAAACATATAAATGGAAACCTTTTAAAATGTTATAAAGGTTATGTCCTATATGGCAAGCAAAGCACCAAAGACTAATGAACTCGTTCTAATAGTGTGTTTCTCTGTTTACATGGCGACATGCAAGGAGTGTTTGCTTTATAATTAGACAAGCGAGTATTTTCCTGTCTGCAAACATTTAATGTGTCTAGATAATGAAGCCTTGTAATCTTATTGATTTGTTCCATTGACTAAGAGGAGAACAAAGTTAGATATATACGAATGTATACAGGTTTATTAATTATTCATGAACCAATCACTGCATAGTTGCTGGTGTTACTGTATCGCCTTTTCAAATAAGATAGGGTTGATACACAATATCATTGATTTATGTTTGCTTTTTGTTAAAAATCTTATGTGAATCATGGCCCTCAACATTAAGAAAAAACTAATAATTTGGAATTGTTCATTGGGATAAGGAAAATGATGTATTACATGGATGAGAATGTTCTGAGTGGAAAAGTCTGACATTTAGAACTATTCGTAAAGTAAAACAGAAGGGAATATTTCTCCCAAGTCAATATCAAATGCGTTTCTTTGTGGAAGAAATGGCCAATTGTTTGTATCTTAAGGTAATATGATCCTTAAAGGAATGTAGTAGTATTAAATGAAACAAACAATCGGAAAAGAGCATATTGTTCGTTACATGGTCACATTTTATTCACTATTTTGATTTGTAATGACAATGGAGAATACTTGTTTTATGTTTTCAAAGCAGCATCTTGAAACCAGTCAACACGTATGCAAATAAAATATTTTTAAAGGGTTTAAAGGCGTTACATGAAATGCTGCTGTTCAACCGTTGCATACCCGATATTCAAGCAAAAAAGTATGCTTTTTCTTGTTTTTTTTTTAGAAATAAAGAAATTTGCTAGAATTATTTGTAGTTATTGAAACTGCAATTATATAAAGAAGAAAAAATACAAATATATGGATTTACAACTTCTTTATTGCAAAGAGATGCGACGTTTCGGTGTAGGTACTAACCGCATTTGCTTGAAAACTGTGTTAGTACCTACACCGAAACGTCGCATCTCTTTGTAATAAAGAAGTTGTAAATCCATATATTTGTATTCCATCATCAAACCAACCTCTAAATGCCACTGAAGGAAGTGCAATTATATACATAAAATAATTGTACCTTCTAGTTTATTTAAGATAGTTTACATGTTAACTACAATTTATAATTCAATTATCTGACAATACAATATTAGTTGAAAATATTATTTTATATAATATTGTTAACGTGAATTTAATTCAAGTCTTATTACATGTATCATAATGTGAATGACAGTGCAAGAGGCGTCGACCCAGCTTTCTTATCGATGTCTAATGTTTAAAAAGCTTTCACATCCTTCTGTAAGAATCGTTAGCATAAGTGACGTCATACAAAACTATTTGATGTACTTGTCATCATACAGAAACGGGAAAGGTTGGGGTTTCATAACATGGGGTAACATCAAAGTTGAAACGATTTTCCCACATGGAAATCGCTATGGCAATTAATTCAGTAACAAATTATCAAGGCTTATAATTGTCATAATATTGTCTTATATATAATGATATGTGAACGGTGTAGGAAGGAACATGTCCGCATCTATGACTATGAATTATCGTCAAGGTTTTAGAAAAATTACGAATGACCGTCAACATATTATTATACATTGACCAAATGAGGTACAACAATGAGATAAGCCGAAAGGTAGGTTTGAATATAACGACCGTTTAATCCGGAATATGTACTTTTAGTCGTTAATTAGCTTATATGCTCCTTTCTGCAACTCGATATTAAAAGATACAGTACATAAAGGTTCTATTCAATATCAGCGCCAACTTATGACATAAGCCATGTCAAATGGATCTTTCCGGCAGATAGCCATGTCTCGCATATCTTTTAAAATCTATTTTGAAGTCGTGAGGCTTTAAATGGATAATCTAGGGCAATTATAATTCCGTTATATACCTAGCATTTTCCAATCTAGTTAAAACTAGCTGTAATGATACGTCCCCTAAAGTGAGGATTTAGGGGACGTATACATTACAGCTAGTTTTAACTAGATTGAGCGTTTTCAAGGATTAATATAAGTATCGCCACTCTACCATAACTATATTTCAGAACTATATTAATTTTGAACTAGATTCTTCTTAGTTTTCATAGTAGTCAGGACATTTCGCACATTTACGATAGAATGATGTAACTTCATAGGGTCGAACTTTGAGTCCAGAACAGATTTCATGATAATAATGGAATAATTTTGACATTTCGTATGAACCAAAAACAGAGATGCCGAGATGGATCCCCTCGCAGCCGATCATATCATATTTCACTGAGTCAGCCGTGGAGATGTTTTGACATACAAACACATAAATTATATTATGACAACTTCTTGAGCCTATTAGTTGACAGATATGTCCTTGTGTTGAAACGTTTACGATTTAATGTGGAAAACATTGGACAGTGTTCAATGTCATCGTATTTCGCATTGAAATTCTATAACCAATTGACTGCTGGGGTAAGTTTTTAAAAACATGTACCTTAACCTTAATGAAACGTGTTTTCATAACGGCAGTAGAGGCTTCTTCACTGTGTGCTTTAACATCGTTAAGATGATTCATGAAATCTCCAGCTTGCAAAACTCTAATAAGTTCAATTCACATTTCTTTATTCTCAACACATTGTCGATTTTACTGTACGTATACCTTTCGCAGTAGAAAATATACTTTGCTAATGACAAAGTGACACTATCAAATTAGAATATTACCCGTTTATACTATTATGTACTGTCATTTATTAACTGTAACTCAACTCCCGCCAGGGACGCTACATAGCCACCATAGCGACATACCAGCACGTCATTGCCACGTGCACAGTTTTCTAAAATCACTATGTCTTTTCATTAATAATATGGTTTCACATGCATGTATTATACAAAAACGATTTAAGTGAAAAGATTACCTTTGACATTTTACTAATCAGTCAACGAAACAACTTCTTAAATGCAATCTTTCACTTTTGTACAATATCTTATATCATCATGTTACACTTACATTCGATTAAAGCATATTTAGTTGTCTGCATCACTGATTGTCTTGTCATGTTAAACTTTTTATTTGTTCACAGAGTCGACAATACTATGAACAATTCCTTAATAACCATATGATTTTAGAAGCAATATTTCCGTACGTTTTCACGCTGCAAAAACATCTATATGATTGAAAATATATGTTTGCATAATGGGAAAAAATCTCACTCACCTGCCCATTTTGTGTTGCTTTGATGCTCAGGTATCTTGATTAGTGAAGCTACCTTGGAATTACCTGAACTCAGGTAGGTATTGATCCAGGTAGACGGCGTTGATTGGCAGGTCCTTGGATAAGGCGAGTTAGTTAGGTTCTCATAATGATTTGATCATTCTTGTACTGTCACTAGATGCTGGTCACAATAGCGATGTCAACAGCCTGTGGATCTTGTACATTAATGCTAGCAATATCAAAGGTTATATTTTAATGAAGATAAGTTAGTATTTTTTCTTGTCATCTCACGGTCACAATATATTGTCATGAACCCTCGGATCGCAGTTCACAGCATGAAACCAACGGGCATACTTTATGGTAGACTTTTTGACTAATCAATTGGGAATCGTCATATTGGCTAGTTAATCGTAGCAGAGGCCTTGTTACGAAATAAACTTGTCTGTCTGTCTATAATCTCTACCACAAGTATGAAATCTGTTTCGTGCAGAAAGTTACAAAGTGCCACTCGGGAACAATTCGCTCTGAATTTCTTCATTAGGTAACAGGTGGTACTTGTTACCTTTCTCTTCATTAGATACTGTGCTTTCGATAATTTAAAAAGAATCAAGTACAGAAATAAGCCTAATTAAAACTGGTACAGGATAGGAAATTGAAACTTATTCATGATTAAAGCATATTCAGTAGAGGTTCATGTTAGGCAGATAATGAACCGGAAAATGATTCAAATGCACACATGAAACATTTAAACGTGGTCTTCTCAGACTTTGAAAAGGGCAATTGGAACCTTTCAGAAATAACCCATGGTATATTTGCTAATGACAATTTGTCGTGGTAATGATAAGGGTCAGTGCCGTGTATTATCCTATATGATTTTCATTTATCATGTACTTGCTTATAAATACAGAGATTTTCAATGTACGCTACACCCTTCGTCAAGCACCCTGTATCAGACCGCCATCAAGGGCAAAAACCTGTATCAGCCCGTCGTCAAGCATTCTCTCCCCAAAGAGGCAGATCAAGTCGTGTTGATTTAGCCACGTCAGTTGTACAAAGGGAGACAACTCTAAATTCCCCGCCACTTCGATCATTTTTTGTCGTTCGTTGCCTAAGGTTCCTGGTTCGAGTCCCTTGACGACCATTCTCTCCCCACAGAGGCAGATCAAGTCATGTTGATTTAGCTTCTGTTCTATTACGCCGAAATCCGTGGGTTCCGGAAGTTTCCCCTGGCGGAAAAAACTTTCATTTCAATACATTTGAATTTCTTTATTAAATGACAAGGCTTCTCGCATGGAAAGAGGGGTTCATATCATAATGCCTTTGCCTTGTTTCAGTAGCCAAAATGATGATTTAAGAACAGCGTCGCTGAGTGTACAACTAATTTTGATTGCCTCCAATCAGGCATCTCCCATTCTATCCCACAAACTCGTCGTAATATAACAGAGGCTAAATCAACATGACTTGATCTGCCTCTGTGGGGAGAGAATGGTGTAATATCAGCAGAGCAAGAATTCTCATGGTCAAGAATATATCTATGTCAGTTGGAATATAACTTTTATATTAACTCTACATTTTCGGATTTTTTTTATGTCATGTCATTTTCTATGCCAGGGATCTGGAAAAAAATCCATTGATAGTTTTAATTAGTTGCATTAAAATCTCATTAAATTTTGTCCTTAAATGTTCCTTGGCTGCGTTACGTCCATTGTAAGAATTGTATTACTACGCACAACTACACGAATAGAGAGTAAATATAATTTTAATTTTATCTGATAAATTTCAATAGTGCTATAAAAAGATACTTAGCGACGTCTAGTTACATATTTATGAAACTCTTTAAATACTCGTTTCATAAATGTTATAACACTGGACGTCGTTTAGTATTCAATATTTATTCTATGACTGGATTATGTTCGTCTTTATAATGTGAGGACAGAGAGGTTGATATAATGACTTACTGTAGATTATTAATAAGATTTCCTTCTAATTGTTTACGGATAAAATTTATCGAAATTACATGAGTTTTTATAATAAACATAACCTCGACCATACATCAATTCGACTTGCAACACATGATCAGAGTCATTGGCAGAGAAGTGACTCAACAGAATTTGAAATTCTGTCTCTTCATGTAAGTGTGATTGTCAAAATAGAATTTCTTTTTATTTCACTGAATACTGATCAATTTCCTGGGCCTTATATCCGCAGAATTCAGACCTTCCTCAATCAATTTAGACTACAGTCTCAGTTGATAAAAGATTTGGACACTAATCTCGGTTTAGCCTATGTCATATCGTGTGTGATTGACACATTATTGAATCAGACTCATTTGTTGTTTATTATATCATCATTGCAATGTTTATCTATTATGTAACGTTATCTAGACATAAATGATTTAAAGACAAATAACTTGATGACGTGATCTTCTTATGATTGTACTACAAGCCTGAGGCCTTATAAGTACTTGTAATATCATCAAATTTATTTTCTCAACTTGAAATCTTAAAGTTTGAAATAACCACATACAACGTAAAGAAAAAAGGTGTAAATTCTCATCACTATCTCATTATCCTTAATGACCAGCATACATACAACAGGTAAATGAAAGACAAAAAGGTTTATCCTACCTCATGTAAGAATCTCGATCTCTGATTGGTTCACGTGACCCTGTATAAATACTGATATCACACTCATGAGCGGGATAATAAATTATTTATACCCCGGCACATAAAAAGCATGAAAAAAGCGTGCAGATTGAGCGATTGTTTGTTACCTCGAACACATGATCAAGCTGGTTACTTTTGATCAACCGATATATAGCTCTGAACATACTATAGTAAAATGACTTACGCAGTTAACGTTTTTCTTACTCTTTATCTTCATATTACATGCATTTTGTAAGATAAATTCGTTATTCCATTCAGAGGCGGGGTGCATGGGGAGATATCAGCCTTTCGCTTGGTGTTATGCAACTCGCCTTCGGCTCGTCGCATAACACCAATCTCGAGGCTGATTGAGACTTATAATATCTGCATGAAGATGGCCATGCTGATGGTTGTGTGTGAGTTTCGCTTTACTTGAGAAGATAGAATAATCACTAAATCATATTCATCTTGTTTTCGCTCTTCGTCCATAAACAAGACAATTATACTGTAACAGCAATGATAAATAACGTCATGTGGAAAAATCGTTTTGTAGATCAAGTGCGTCTAGTTTATAAACTGGAATACCTTGTACTATACCTTGAAATCAATAACAATTTCGTAGCATGTGTCTGCTGTAGGTAATAAATGACATTTCAACAGGATTATATCTCAAATAAAAAAATTGCCATGGCAACGAAACCTTGCGTTCACGGGCTTTGTTATTTTATGTGAGATCTTGTTTGAAATAAGCTCCTTAAATCTGTTTTTTAACGACCAGTGTCGAATCATTAGTAAAAAACTCTTTCTCTCATTACGATATTGCATGAAAATGCAAGGGATCGATTAGAATTCATGCTTTAATGTTCAAATCTATATTTACGGTATAATCATCTGCCTACAGTTTTCTATTTTGCAAAACAACAATTTAACATTCTTCAAAATGCTATCCAATATTATTTTTAAAAAAATTAGTCATTATCCTTCTGTCAAACAAGTAACATATGACATAATTTCATTTGCTGAGGTATTACGGCGTTTTGATTTAAAGTGAAAGCATGACAGTGCTATTTGTACCTGACGAACCCTGTGTCTGGAAACATCGACTACGAACCAGAAATAATCTGCAAATGTTTCATAGAATGCATTTTCCTAATCTACTTAACTTCGTACATGTAAGCGGCGGTGCCTAAATATATAATGTGTTTTCTTGATATATACAAAATGCTTCTGTCAAACATGACATGTTAGACTCGTGGGTATCACGGCCTTGAGTTATCCTTTATTCACCGTTCATTGAGAATGTATTAAAACATATTCCAGAAAAAAAACGTTTTCCTCATAACCTCAAAGGTCGAAACGGGCAACGAATTCCTATATGAACAAAAATGCAAACTTTATACTGTATATTATGTACAGAATAGTTAAGATCGCTATGGTTTTTGCCTTTTTAAATTCTTTTTACAAAACGTTTATTTCCCTCGGGTTGAACATGAAATATGTTCTCGTTATCAAATGGAATGAGCTGGTGGCGCCCCCTGTGCTATTTGTAAGTTAATCATTGAAATTAACAGATAAAAACGTTAAAGGGGCAGTAGCACGTTTTAGGGGGAATAGATGGTGATGTCAGGAAAACAAATAATTGGTTTAAGGTGAAATACAATGTATTTAAACTAAATGAAGCAACAATAAATCAAATATATAATATTAAGTTCAGCCATGCGTTTTCACTTTTCTTACACGAAATGAATTAAATGTGTTCACACTAAAACGGCCGTCAATGGAGTTTATGTTAATCTTTATAATTTGCGTGATTGATAAGAATGACTGGTTTGTGTAATGAGCTTTTTGACACTATCAAAATAATATATTTAGCAAAAATGTACAATTATCAAGAAAATTTTAAAATATTAAACTTTCAAAAAACGTGCTACTGCCCCTTTAAGTGCAAGTTGAAACTGTGACATGCCATATTAAAACCTTTATCGGTGTGTATTGGTGTCTCATCTATGTGTGTATAATTCGAAATTAGCATCAATACTATACATATAAACATAAATATAGTATGAACTTAAATGTTCTCTGGTTTCCTTTTTGTGATTACTGCCTTGATTGTTGATGAAGCAGATAAGTATTGTTCAAATGAAAATGTTTTAAGTTTGAAATGAAGAAGGTTTAATATATCAATTAAAACACTAGAGACCTAAAGTGTTATTTAGCATATAAAGTTGTGCGCTTTAGAAATTCCAATTGAGGAGTCAAAAACGCTTCTCATTCTGATATTTTTTCACTGTGAAATGATAATTATTGAGAAAAAAGGACCCAAATAGGATTCATAAACATCATTAAATGGCTCTGTCAGTATTCCTGTAAAACCTGAATTGAGGCCTATTCTTAAATGGGTTGGGTGTGGTCTGACTCAAGCATGTAATATTGTAAAGCCTTAGTGATCGTCAATCAGTGACAAGCCACTCGACCTATACAACATGATCTTAAAGCCTCATTGGCTTACTTGAATGCGGTTTGTGATGAAATTAAGCTATTGAGAAAAGAACAAATCACTCGATGGTTTCATATCGTGTAAATATGTTTTATTAAATTAATTTTGGTCCGATCTTCTCATTGTTGGTCGCAAAATATTGCTTAAAATACCACGAATACAGTAAAAGTATTAAAAAAATATTGCAGTTAGATTATGGGTCTTTCTGATAATCAACGCGAATATACAGTTTCGTTTTGCAAACGTGTCTCGATCTTGCCGTTCGTACCAGAAGAGATACGAATCCTTGCCCTCATCGCATGACCTTCTTGTGATCATCTGTTCAAAGCCAAAAAATAGGATGATCATCGTACTGATCAATAGACGAAGGCAAAACGAACACAACACAAATTCACACGACGTACCTCGATGTAAAATCCAACATTACCATCCGACACATTTCTGAAGTGTAGGTCGATGTGGGCAACGTCAATACCAGATTTGTTCCATTTGAAAAGTTCCTAACTGACATTCGACCATTCTCTCCCCACAGAGGCAGATCAATTCATGTTGATTTAGCCTCTGTTCTATTACGCCGAAATCCGTGGGTTTCGGCAGGGAATGCATACAAACATACATGACAGTCCGGTCCTAGTAACCGAGACTAAACCTTGAACTAATTATGATTTAACTACATGCAACTATGACATTCCTCGGCTGAAAACTCTCACACAATTAAATCATATTATTGCATAGCTCATCTTCTAACTCACGAAATAAACAAAATTTGCCTAACTTGAATCATGCGTCGATCAACAAACTTGAAAAACCATAATCTTATACTGATTGACTTTCATTGTAGTATACAGTTTAAACCTAGTAAAGAACATAGTAAACTGCTAATAAACACACTTTAATCGGTGCAAACACTTTAGTTTACATCTATATGCATTCATTGTTGTGTTCTTAACACCTATAGTAGATTTCAGCGAGATGTGGCGAGGAAATCGTAGTATCAAGAGCTATTGTTAAGTGTGCAATTTAAAAGGAATATAAATTTAGTTGTGTATGGGTTGTACAAGACATTTGCAATGTCTCATAATAACATTACAAAAAAGTGTAAATTGTCTAATGGTGTTGTTATTTTGAATTGTTTTCAATGTATATGATTAGCTCAGAAATGTCAATTTGAAACAAATTCTTACAATGTTTTTTTTTATTGAAATACAAACTGCATATCAATTACTGTTTTGGCTGGATGGCATACAAAAACCGAAATGACCTTCAAGTACATAGCGAATGACCCTTTATAGGTTCTAATTTTTATGATAAAACACAATGTTTTATTTTGTAATGAGAAGTAATTATGAACTATATTAAGATCCAAAAGAAGACAGTGTATGTATAGACATAAATATGTTCACTCAATTATCCATTGACTGTCGGTAAACGAGCATTGTTAACCTCGATATCAGTATTAATTAAGAAGAGTAATGATGCCAAGAACTCTCATTTAACCATTAAACTACATTTGTCGTATATATTTCAGTTATTTGTACCAGCTTTATCAATATAGAGCTGAATTGTTCCATTTAAAAAATGCCAATCTTATTTGTTCAAATGCAAAGCGTTTCTTACAAAAACAAAACAAGCTGAATATCAAATTTGATTTCAATTGGATCATTTTAGTCCAAATGCTATCAAGCCTATAACTCTTCATTCTCTCCCCACAGAGGCAGATCAAGTCATGTTGATTTAGCCTTTGTTATATTACGACGAGTTTGTGGGATAGAATGGGAGATGCCTGATTGGAGGCAATCAAAGTTAGTTGTGCAATCAGCGACGCTGTTCTTAAATCATCGTTTTGGCTACTGAATCAAGGCAAAAGCATTGTGATATGAACCACCCTTTCCATGCGAGAAGCATTGTCATTTGATAAATAAATTCAAATGGATTGTGCTGCGGTTTTTTTTTTCGCCAGGGGAAACTGCCAGAACCCACGGATTTCGCCGTAATAGAACAGAGGCTAAATCAACATGACTTGATATGCCTCTGTGGGGAGAGAATGGGTATTTGTTACCAGGATGAGATCTTGGACGTCCAACCTCATGCTGAAGCTGTCAACTCTATGGACGACAGTATCCGTCTACGTCGTTCAAGAACGGTGGAACACTACGTAAGTTGAAAGAATTGAGAAGATGGAGTGAGTAACTTGATTGTTCACCGGACCTTAATCCAATAGATCTTCTTGGAATGCATTGCTAGACATAGTGGTTCAACCAAGCACCAAAGAGAAATTCTTCAGAGTACTCGTGGAAGACATCAGCAGATTCAGCGCCTCATTGGCTCAATCAGACGACCATGTAGATCTGGAGTTTGTGCTAAAAGCTCATGTACATGTTAATGGCGTTATCGTTTGCTCGATAATTGTCGTTTTTTTCATTTGGTTACCTTTAGATGAATTTAAGTTTTGTACCTCAGTGGTTTGTTCAGATGTAATTACATCAAATTTTCAATATTTTCAGATGCGTTAGGGTCCTTTCAAAAAAAGAACATGTTTTCAAATTCCACAACTTAACCATACAAAAATCATTCCATGGTCCTTAACGAAGGTTGAAAAATATATTAAAAAGAGAACTTAAGTGTATTTGAGGTTATGTAAAGCAAGGGTAACTTAATATTTTTCTCTGTTTGTGTTTCTATATTTTCTCAAGCCTGGGCAGAAAATTTAGGCAATTTAAAGCCTGTCACTTATACATGTGATTGAAGTTTATGACAACAATTGACAATTTATATATATATATATAGTAATCAATCGTCTCTGTATCTTGGATACAAGTCGAGCTTCCATGTCATACATATGATAAACGTCATCGATTGTCAGAAGTCATGTCATATCATCAACGATTACAGAACTTAAAGTCACTTTCAAGATTTCCATTATTTACTACCTAGAGGGTTGTGATAGCGATATGAGGTAGCAATCGATCTGCCCACGTCAACCAGGTGATTGCACTGACACATTCCCATAGGCAATAGTTGGCGGGATCTCATTAGTGCGGACATAAAATGGCATGATCACCTACCCGTGTTTATTGCTGCCTAGTTACATACTATTTCAGAATGGATCAATGATAATCACTTCTGAAACATGTAACTGTCGTATATGGAGTGTGAGGACTTCTCGTGACTAATCATCCTCGATAATCCAGCGCTTTCGTTCCGATAAATCTACACTACAAGCCCTGGAAAACTTTATGAGGTTTTACCTCGAACCAAATTTTCTCCCTTTGCAATGACTCAGCAAAACGCTTACTTGATAAGTCGAGTTGATTACGCAAGTAGTGTCTGCGTTTCGTTTCTGATTGGATAAACTTGGATGCAAAGGGTTGTCTTTGGTTTGAGGTAAAACCTTTTAAAGTTTTCCAGGGCTTGTAGTGTAGATTTATCGGAACGAAAGCGCTGGCTAATCGAGGATGGTGACTAATGTAACTCTTCGTTTGGTGAAGTGGGTGTTTGTAACAGGTTTTTACAACTTTTTAATCTGTCTTTTTGCCAGATAGCTATTGTTATGCTTTGCTTTACCTTTGGTAATATAAACTCACGGGCAAAAGAAACGCTGGTAACATAAATGTCAGGATATTTTATTCCATGTAAGATAAATGTGAATGAAGCAGAGTGGCAAAGTTTCCTTAGAAGTCAACTCAACTATGTTTGCCTTGTTTGAATCATTTTGTGTTGATGTTTTTGCATGGCGCCTTAGAAAACGCGTGTCAAAAAATCATCAATTTGCTATCTCCTTAAATAAGCGAGATTGGAGAGCCAATTTGGTAATTTTTTGCATATTTATAGACGTTATAACGCGAAGACATATCAATGCAGAAAAGTCAAAGTGGATGTTTTTCATTAACAGTATCTCAAATAAACTTCTGATATACATTTCCGAAATTCAAACTTAATTTCAAAATAATTATTAACAAAAAAGTACCTGAAAACAGCAATGTTAGCACCCGAACAGTGTTTAGACAACCACAGTACAAAACGCTCCATGCCATCATGGTTAAAATTATGAACAATAATTCTCCAAATGTGTTTTTTATCAAACACATTCGAAAACGAATTTACATGGCATACATAATTTGTTTATCCTTCGTTTGAAAATACCCAGCGTTTCTTTTGCCCATGAGTTTAGTCGTCACTTGGTAGAATTAAATGCTAAGTTACTAAAGGGAATGAAGCTACACCGATAGATTTTTCCTAATGAACTTCCTTAATATCAGCTAACGTAAGTAACTCAACGAAGGAAACAATACTGATTATAACCAATCAAAAAAGCTGTTTGTTTTGTCATCCAGATAATTAAATCATAAATCAATTTGTAAGTCTTGGTGCATTTGCTGTTATTTGATTTACTATTCGAGACGAATGTTATAACAGGCAACAAGAAAGTCAGCTGCCCGCAATCCTTACCTTACCTTGGTCGTTTATTGAGACTACAGGTAATGATGTACATATCGAATCTCTTGTCTGAATTAAATTGTAAATACTATTTCTACAGATTTCATGTTCGTCCATTAACGGTTTGGTTCGATCATTAGGTGTAACAAGCATCTGAAGTATTAGTCGATATTATCAATTACTATCATCAAGGTGACACATGTACTGTTATTGTCATGACGATATCATGAATACAGAAACTTGGACTTCACTGGTTCATAGATTAAATCCAAGGATTAAAATAGGCGAATACGGTTATAAGCAGAGGCACAAATTGTTATTGTCTAGATTCACTGATAAAAATCGCAATATTGACTGCAATTACTATAAAAAGTATTGATATATATGTTAGCTGCAAAAGTGAAGATACAATAACGTAATAACGTACTGTCTCGGCAATAGCATTATTGCCAAAAGTTGGCACAAGCGCTATTGTCTGCAAAATATGAGCTTGATTGTCCTTAATGTCGATTGGTGAGTACTTAATACTAAATATCTATTCGATTCCTAAAGTGGATGTTGCTTGTCATCATGTATGGTGATCCCTCTGGTCATGCCAAGGACTTTCAAAAGCACAACATATTGGACAATCCCCGAGAACAAAGCAAACAAATTAATTAGTTTATATTTTGATTATCATTTAGCAGGTCATCTCTCCCCACAGAGGAAGATCAAGTCATGTTGATTTAGCCTCTGTTCTATAACGCCGAAATCCGTGGGTTTCGGCAGTTTCCCCTGGCGGAAAAAATTTTCAGCTCAATACATTTGAATTTCTTTATCAAATGACAAGGCTTCTCGCATGGAAAGGGTGGTTCATATGCTTTTGCCTTGTTTCAGTAGCCAAAATGATGATTTAACTTTTAAGAACAGCGTCGCTGATTGCGCAACTAATTTTGATTGCCTCCAATCAGTCATCTCCCATTCTATCCCACAAACTCTGCGTAATATAACACAGGCTAAATCAACATGACTTGATCTGCCTCTGTGGGGAGAGAATGTCATGTATGGTTTTCCCTCGGGTCATGTCAAGGACTTTCAAAAGCACAAAATATTGGACAATCCCCGATTTATTAGTTTTATTTAGTTGATTATCATTTATCAGGTAAACCTTGTACCAAATGTAATACCTAATGCTGCACCTGCTTGATGACAGACGTACTAACGACCATCTCAATATGACACTGTTATTTGCATCACTGTGTATAACCGTACACCGGAACTAGCGAGGTGTACGGCGGAGAAATGTTGCTAGCGAGGAGCTTGATCGCAAACGGGATCACTTAAAAAACAATCATCGCCGTTTCATCAACTTTTTTTTTATGTTATTATCATGTCAATAGCTTTCCGAGACATAACTATTTAATGTCATATCCTGTTCATTGTCAGAGATAGCAAATATGTTACTCACAACAGCATTACTCGCAGCTGTCATTGTTACTGTCCCTTGGATACAGAATGACAAGCACATACATTTTACTAAGTATGTGTGCTAAAATTACAACATGATGTTGATTATTTGAAAGTTAGGAAGTAAAATATTACCAAATTTTCGATTTTGGCTCCTCGCTAGCAACATTTCTCCGTCGTACACCTCGCTAGTTCCGGTGTACGGTTAAACACAGTTTTCATGTCACTACGCAACGGTAGATCATTGCCATGTACGTAAAGAGGTATCGTTTAGTTCTTCCATTCTGGTTAATTTCCTGTTTCCTTACAATGGCATAAGTCAACATCCATTTAAGGATGTATCGTTAAGTTCTTCTTTTCCCTACAATGCCATTGGTCAACATCAATTCGGTCATGTACTGTTAGGTTCTTTTTTTCCCTTACAATGGTATTGGTTATCCCTCATTTCCACAAGCGTATTTATTTAAATTCAACAAATGAAACATTTAATGAAAAATACGTTATGTGAAGGATAAAACATGACCGGGTAATGCCATGGGCAGTTGGCATTTATAACATAATTTACCAGGGCAAAGGGCATTATCATTGTAATTGCTCGAGGCATAGGGATGTAATCAGGTCGGAGGGAAAAATCGAAAAATAGTGTCCCGGAAGGACAATAGAGTGACGTCACTAGAGGTTTATAAGTACTGTAACTTTGATAATTAGACTGACTTTGATGGAATTTGTTTACATGTTTAATGAAATATTGACTTTGATGGACACAGTTACCATCAAAACGAGTAAAATAGAAAGGCTGATTAATAGAAAAATAGAACGGTTAATATTTCACAGTATGCATTTCAAAACAAAATGATAGAAATAGACTCAGTGCAGGTAAGATGAGATGATTTGGGGTTTTAACGCCGCTTTCAAGAGTATTTCACTCATATCACGGCTGCTAGTATTATTGCAGGGAGAAAGTCTGCAAAACTGTGGTGAAACCAGTGAGCATTGTAAGTAGGAAACCATGGGTGTTACTGCATCTCACAGAGAAGTATTTGATTGTGATCGGTATATAAAATCAATATATGATACATAATAACACAATATGATTATAACTTAGTCTCATTTTAAAATGGATTGATAATGTTTAGATTGCTAAATTCATTTTATTGATTAGCTAAGCCTTTTGATGTACTCATTTTAAATTACAACATAATGTCTTTTGTTTGTTATGAGAAGTAATGATCTAAATAAAGTTTCATATACAGATATTGTAAAACTGTTCAGATGCAGTTATGCTTAATGACTTATTGACACGATTGTAACGATATTATACAAAGTAGAATTCGCTTTTAGCAGTGTCATTAGTTAGTTTTTATCGTCGACGTATAGAAATACAGGATGCACTTAACTAAAGCTTGAAGTATTCCTTGATTTGACATGATTTAAAGGAACTTATCCTATACATTCACTTTCGGATAAGCATTATTTCATTCACATGAAATGTTAAAGGAGGGGTTTAGACATTTTGACTAATGAACAAGCACGTTTTTCCTATGCATCAAGATAAAGTGTATTTTTGTATGCAATTCTAAAATTTTTGTCATAGGGTTGTGATTAAGATGCTAATAATTACTCAAAACAACTGATACCTGGTAGAGACTAGCTTAACAACCAAATTGAGGGATTGTCGACGATTTCTTCGTCAATAGTGGTAGCAAGTGACGAGAGAAAACGTATTTCAGGAGACGGTGAACACTATCTGTCGGCGAACACCAACGATACAACGTCATTAGTGTAAGCAAGTGACGAGAGAAAACGTATTTCAGGAGACGGTGAACACTATCTGTCGGCGAACAGCAACGATACAACGTCATTAGTGTAAGCAAGTGACGAGAGAAAACGTATTTCAGGAGACGGTGAACACTATCTGTCGGCGAACAGCAACGAAACAACGTCATTAGTGTAAGCAAGTGACGAGAGAAAACGTATTTCAGGAGACGGTGAGCACTATCTGTCGGCGAACAGCAACGATACAACTGATTCTTCATCCTATGACTTTCGTTTGGCTTCAGAACGGGCACATCAACATGTGATTCTTCTTTCATGACACCGTGCCATGTTGATCTGACAAATCAACCTGTACAAAATACCAAAACTGCAACCTACAAGTTTAACAAATGTAGCGGATGATGGTGGGTCGGTCCTGGCATGTCCTTCTGTCATTATCAGAAGCTGGATTCAAGAGGACTCCAGCGAACGAATCCAGATGTTTATAGCGTTGATTTATGAAGTTAATTCATACGGACTTTAACCTTAATTGTTTGTAAAGATTTACCACTGAATGATCATTAATATACTTAATAGTTAATACAACGTTTGGCATCGTCAGGGAACATTAAAGAGACACAGAGTATGTTCATAGGATCACATATGTCAAATTTTGAAATCGATGTTATTACATCGGGAATCACTAACTGTTACTGAAAAGAAAACAAGTTAAAGGTCAATCAGTACATTAGAGCGAAAATACGGCCATTCAAAGTCGGGATTTTGATCGAAAACCGGACAATGTGGCTCGAGTGGCGCGCGCAAATTCGCCAAACGTAATTTTGAAACCTTGTCATAAGCTGACAGGAAGATATATTCGATTCGATAGTGTTCATTAGGTATTGTAACTAATAGGTAGATTAATTGGATGCATTATTTCGAATATTAAACGTAATTGAGATGTTGTCTTGATTTTTCCATAAAATCAAGCATTTTAGAGATATTATGCATAAATGGATATATTTGCAAGTCGAGTGATGAAATATGAACCTCAATCAGCATATTAGATAGTTTGTAGCTTATAAAAACCAAATAAAATTTTAAGAAAGATACTCTGTGTCACTTTAATGAGGGAAAACGTGCTGACGATATTACATCAACGTACAGTAAGGTGCGTTTTAGAATGTAAATCAACAGGGTGAAGATGTTACGTACCTCGGAATCAATAGCAAGTCAGTGCCTATATTTAAATTGAAAAAGACATAGGAACATGTGTATTGTATGATTGGTACATGAAAACATTGCCATTGAGTGAAAGCATTTTGTTCACATGCCTTGTAGCGATCTTCTTAAAATAGTGTTTGTAAATCTCTTGCACTAGAACATTTCGTTTTGCAAATTTAGAGCATAATTGGTACATAAACTCATAAAAAACACTGCAAGCAATCGACTAGAAATTAAAACCTCATGCCTCACCATGAGAATGTTATATTCATGTCATGGTAATCTGTCTAAGTTTTACAAGAAAGAAAATCGGGAAATTCCTTAAATATAAGACAGTGTCTACTTTGCAACTAATTAGCAGCCCCGTCTAAGGACGGGGCTGCTATCAGTTTTTGTGAAGTTTCCATCGCCGCCGCCGCCGCCGCCGCCGCCGCCGCACTCGTACTACTAGCTATAACTTTTTTCCCCTAAGCTTCCCAGAACTCTTATTCATACCTTACTCCTCATACCTCGGGGGAACGATTTTGACATGTTCACTTTCAAGGTCAAAGGTCAAGGTCACGAGCTATGTATTCACACTAAGAATTCCTTGTAAACGCGATAACTTGAAACGTTTTTGTGCTATGAAGCTCTAACTTGGTATATATCATCCTTGGAAAAGTAAAAAAATTTGAAAAGGTTTTGGCTACAATCCGTCAAAGGTCAAGGTCACAGCAAGGTCATGACGTAAGCATGTTTTAGCGAAAATGCTTTATTTTAACTATGAACACTTTTAATCAATACATGATTGTTATACTCAAAAAAAAGTGTTCAATAATTGTGTGACCTTGAAGGTCAAAGGTCAAGGTCATGAGATATGAGTTATTACAAAATGCACTAAATTGGGGTATAACTTTATCCCATTTAGCTTTTCAGAACTCATGAACATGTCTAAATGTTAATACTTCCAGGGAATCATTATGACATGTTCACTTTCAAGTTCAAAGGTCAAGGTCACGAGTTATAAAATCACCACAAAATTCTTTGTAAACACGGTAACTTGAAAAGTTTTTGTGCTATGAAGCTCTAACTTGGTATATATCATCCTTGGAAAAGTAAAAAATTTTGAAAAGGTTTCGGCTACAATCTGTCAAAGGTCAAGGTCACAGCAAGGTCATGACTTAAGCATGGTTTAGCGAAAATGCTTAATTTTAACTATGATCACTTTTAATCAATACATGATTGTTATACTCAATAAAAAAGTGTTCAATTATTGTGTGACCTTGAAGGTCAAAGGTCAAGGTCATGAGATATGAGTTATTGCAATTCCTTCTAAACACAATAACTTGAAAAGTATTTGTGCTATGAAGTTTAGATTTTGTATATATTATCTCTTGAGAAGTTCAACATTTTCAAAAAGTTTTGGGTACTAACTGTCGAAGGTCAAGGTCACAGCAAGGTCAACATATATGGAGAAAATGGATTAATTGTATTTTTAACACTTTATTTCATTACAATAATGTTATACTCAATGAAATGTGTTCATTGATTGTGTGACCTTGAGTGTCAAAGGTCAAGGTCACGAGAAAATTCCCAATTTGGTGAGGCCTGTAAAAGGCGGAACAGGGTAAGGCGAAACCCAAAGTTCCGGGGCTGCTCTGCTTTTGCGGTATCCCGCAAACGCTAATCTAGTTCTAAACTAAGTCGTGAATAACGATTATCCATGCTTGTTGATAATAACCGTGGAAGTAGAAGGTCTGGCAAGAATAACATAGACTAACGTTATCTTGGAACGTTTTCAAAGTGGCGTTATTGGTGAACTTATTTGAGGCAACCAATGTCCAAATAAAATCTATGACAAAAGCATGATAAACATCAACAACATTGAACAGCTTACACCGAGTACGAAATGAATCCATAAGCTTTAAACAATGTTGGTACATGTGCATACCAAATTAGTTACAAACACCGATTGACTCAAAGGGACAGTAGCACGTTTTTTTGATAATTTTATGTTTTAAAATTTTCAATGAAAATTGTAAGTTAATACTAAATGTATTATTTTGACAGTGTCAAAAATCTCATTACACAAGCCAATCATTCATAGTCAGAGGACAAAGTATGAAGATTCACATAAAATCAATTGGCGGCATTACTTAACTTTACGTTATAAATTTGAATTATTACTGCTCCATTTAGTTAAAATACATTGTCTTTCAATTGGAACCATAAATTTTCATTTTCCTGACATCACCTTTTATTCCCTTTAAAACGTGCTACTGTCCCTTTAAAACTAACAATCGATACGTCATCCAATAAAAATAGGACTGCATTATAATGTTATAGGAATGGTTAATGAGTCATCACATTGAACATATTCATTGAACGGAAGTAATAGTTTGTTTGTTTGTTATATGCCCTTGATATTGACCACTACATGACTTGCTATTGATATGGAATGTCCTAATTAACCCTGATGAATGTGCTCAAAAGAGTCTGCATTTATAGAAACCGAATACTTATGGGAATGATAGATGTAATCGTTAAGATCTAATACCATTTTCCGAGTTGTCAGAACATGTTCTGAGGGATACCTTATTTCAACTTTGTAATAAGTAAATATTTCAACTGAAGAATGTTTTATTGGGAGTTTTATAATTGTTGTTTGGAAATAGTCATTATTATAAATAGTATTAAACATTCATTAAACGACGATATAACTAAAGATAATTTTGGACTTAGTTATTGTAAAGATACACAACAGATGCCCACCTCTGAGAAACGTCGATCCTGTTTTCTCATCTAAAATTCGATTGATTTAATATTGAACAAAGGCCTCGTTCGGCTCAAATATATCATCTTATATCGAAAACTGAGGTTGCCATCATTGTTTGGGTGTCAAATGTGACTGGACATATTTCGTAAAAGGATATAAGCGCATTTGTATTTAGTAGTATCGCGCTCCACACTTAAAACATACTCCTATGTATAAGTAGGTTAATAAAATTCTATGAATCACTATTCATTTACATTAATTCGGTTGTTCTTAATCCCTTCTTTTCAGTTCATCATTTTTATGAAATAAGATACTTTCACGAGAGTAGATCTATCATCGTTAGCGGTAGTGAAATGTTAAACATATGCTCTTAGTGGAATCATCAATACTTTAAGAAACACTTAATAACATTCAGTACATATACTAAAATCCAAAAGAAACGTCCCCTCTATATTTGATTCTCGATTCTCGATAGAACAAAACATATAACAAAACGATATTTGTTTACCTTAACCACAGCATGTTGTGCGTTTAAGCGATGTATTTCTTCAGATAGTGCCTTGGTTTATATAAGAATTGTGTCATTTTTTAATTTTCTTTCGTGATTTTTGATGTGTGTGCAAAAACAAAAGGGGACGTTTCTTTTTGGATTTTAATTTATATAAA
This sequence comes from Steromphala cineraria, assembly GCA_916613615.1. Taxonomy (NCBI): domain Eukaryota; kingdom Metazoa; phylum Mollusca; class Gastropoda; order Trochida; family Trochidae; genus Steromphala; species Steromphala cineraria. The sequence continues at coordinate 8,488,722 of OU744732.1, read as the reverse complement.
ACGATTGAATCAAGCCAAAATGTATCAAAAACAATTCAAAGCTCAGTTAGAAAAATATGAAGGGAGATCAAGAAGGGTCAGCTATCTCGAAAATATTCGTCAACTGGAAATTTCTAGCAAATCGATTTTTAGAATTCTACATTATGTATTTTAAACACAAGAACTTGATAGAAGTATTTCGATTTTCATCCATAACCACATACATGTATGTTAGCCGCAAAACCTCTGTGTACTGAAGCAGTCTATAAGGACGTTGTTTCTATTGGTTTCTGATATTGCTTTTTAAGGAGAACTCGCCATGTGCTAGAGAAAACACTGTGTATTTATATTTTTGCAGAGAAATAACTATTATCAAGGAATAGGAGAAAAAGTAAATCAATTCCTAAAATATAATACATACTACTGCTGATGAAACATCTTATGATCTCGAGCGAGCGTCTACACTGAACTTACGTATACGAACGTAATTAGCGTCCCGCCTTTTCGTCGACTTATAGGTTCTTTGCACTTAATGCAATCAGCAACATCAGCACTGTCAGTTAAAGGGGCAGTAGCACGTTTTTTTATAACTTTATATTCTAATTTTTCACTGACAATTGTAGGTTAATGTGAAATGTATTATTTTGACAGTGTCAAAAATCTCATTTCACAAGCCAATTATCCATAGTCAGAGGACACAGTATGAAGATTCACGAAAATTCCATTTCATTTGTGTAAGAAAAAGGAATCGCATGGCTAAACTTTACGTTATATATTTGAATTAATACTGCTCCATTTAGTTTAAATACATTGTCTTTCAATTGGAACCATTAATTTTCATGTTCCTGACTTCACCTTTTATTCCCTCTAAAACGTGCTACTGCCCCTTTAAAGGTAAACTGACTTATGAAGCCAGCCTCATAAGTTAGATGGGAAAACAACGGCCATTGCACATAATGGGAATTTGTTTGTATCAAGTACAATGTACATAATCCAATTTTAGATACGCGTTTACAATACCGCAGCTTATCTTATCTTTCACTCTTGGTAACAATGCAGCAGCAACATGATTGTGAACTTTGTGTTTAATAAATATTGAAAATACACGGTTCTCCATGGCTACTGCATGTGTTCGTGAGACTAGGTGTAATTAATAAATATCAATAGGAAAAGGCATGACAGAGATCTCAGAGATTTTGAGGCCATTTTACATTTACCAGTTATAAGAAGAAATATCTAAAGAGAAATAATGACAAGTATGTGGAAGGTATGATGGCCAATCTAAACAAACACTCTAAACAAAAAGCTATGCTTAAAAGCTTTGGAAATGCAAATAAAGTCACTGTATATCGTAATGGCTAATGTGTATCAATGTATACTCAAATTATCGGGAGCATTTTTTCAAATCAATATCCACAGGTTTTCTGAAACTTAAGATTAAGCTAATACACACGGATTGAAATAATTGAAGTCTAGGCGCTGTTTTACAGTATCGATCATTTTAAGTAACTGTATAGAAAAAGATAAATTATAATAGTTTGTTATTACATTTTTACATTAAGAAACAAACTTAATGTGTTGTGTTGTTCTTTTCTGTGTGTAATTACTTGTCAATTCGATTTTGAAGTAAATGTTGTCTATAAACTTGCATGGTGATCGATCATTTCACGCAAAGGACTTTCAAAGCAAAATATATATATTCGACCACTCCTATAAAAATAGAGCCATTGGCTCTGTAGTACATCAGGCTTCATATCTAATTTTGCTAATTGTCAATTTGGTTCCCCCTTTAGTAGGGACAACAACGTCGCAAAATGTTCATTTTAGATTCCCAATTATCTAATGAGTCTTTTAAACACATGTCAGCATTCAACGCCTTGTGCTTCAGGGGAAGACAATGATGAAAGGGCCAAGGTTTTAGTAGAGGCCACAGGGTCAGCAATTCTAAAATTAAGTATGTAGGCGATGTGACTTCGGATACCTATAAACAATTCAGAAATGGAAATTACTAAAACATTTAATGAAAATTAAAAAACTTTTAATTTAGTAAGAGGGTACTAAATTTACAGTATAGGATCCAAACCTTTTTAGGGGTCATAGAGTCACCAAAAGTGCAAATGACAATCCTCATAGGTTAAAAATCTGCATTCAAAGTTTCAACTTCCTAGGCCTTATGCTTCTGGAGAAGAAGATGAACAGGTTTTACGGGTGTTGCCCCTGTGGCGCTTATTAGGAGCTACAGGGCCACCAAAGGTCTAACTTATAATCCTCACTACTCGAAAAGGTTGTATACAAAGTTTATGCTTTCTAGGCTAGTCGAAAACGCACAAAGTTTACGGACGTATTGGCGGATGCCGAACACCATGCCATGCCATGCCATCGGGCCTTACACACTAGCAAATTAATTGCTTCATTATTTGGTCTCTATTGATTTTATCATTCTGTCACAGACTGAACAAATGAACTAGTCCATTCAGTACCTACAGATGTTATATAGGAATAGAAATTAATCAATATTTAAAATGATATACAGTATAGATAATAACCCCCTTCCCAATACAAAAGGCTTAATGACAGACAATCACCCAGTTTAAAATCATCATCTTCTTCTTCTTCTTCTTCTTCTTCTTCTTCTTCTTCTTCTTCTTCTTCTTCTTCTTCTTCTTCTTCTTCTACAGAAAATGACAATATGAAAATATTTAACATAAGCCAAAAACGGAGTTAGGACGTGATAAAGCGTCGCTGAAGAAAATGACGGCTGCTCAATTATTGACATTTTAACTCAATGTTGGTACATATTATATATTTTATCATTTGGCAGTTTAGTTTACTTTTAATAAATACACCAAAAATGTTTACTCACCTATTCATAATTCTTTTATTAACTTCAACGTGTAAGCTAAATTAATATTCTTATTCTATTAGATTTTATAAACACTCGGGTGTTATCGACCATATAAGATGGAGTTAAAGACATAACCATTAGATGCTAATATGTTTTCCTAATTTATAATTAAGAAACCAGTTATTCACTGAATTGTTAACAGTCGTATTTCATCTAACTCATTAACGAACAATTAGCCTTTTAAAGTCCAGATATTGTTTTTATATATAATATTTTTATTTTTATAGTTCATAATGACATATACTTGATTCCTAATGAAGATTATAGGAAAATACGTAGACATTTTCTCAGATAAAAAATTACAAAAAAGTTAATTGCAAAGAATTGCTTACATTAATGATGATTACAATTAGAAACAGTTCATTTACCTACTATACACAATAATAAACCAGTATCATTAGTTAATTAAATCGTCTATAAATACGGATGATCATTAATAAGTATAACATACACGTCCTCATACGACCTTGCTTAAAAATCAATAAAGGTAAAATATGACTTTGATGGTGGGCATATGCAAGTGATAATACAAAAATAACCATATCTAAAAATGGTGTCTTTCCGATGACGAAAAGAATTAAAAGCTCTTTGTTATTCCAAAATTTTGCTGAAGTTGTTATAATTTGCTATACTCAATTGTTTGTTTATCCCTTGACCCAAATTTCTATTTACATACTCATATATTGCAAACGACTAGGCTTAGAAAACGTAAAAAAACCCAAAAGATCCAAAAAAGGATTATAAAAACTATAGTCGCAAGTGACGATATAAAGGATTCAACCGTCATTCCCTAAATCAATTTACACTTCTGCAGATAGATCTAGGGGCGTTTTTTAGTATACCCTTGATATCATTTCGAATTCGAAATGCAAATAGATTATTAAGTTTGCAATGTATGAAGTAGGCCTGATTTCCTTTTTATAATTGCACAGAACATTTAAAAAAAAGGTCAAAGCATTTGAAATATTTGCCAATTGAAAGTGGGATCATAGAAACTTTGCGTGCTTCGCCGTTGAATTACTATCGAAGACATTGCAAGTTTTACGTGCATTTGAAAAAAGTTGAATTTCCACATATAAGATGGAGTTAAAGACATAACCATTAGATGCTAATATGTTTTCCTAATTTATAATTAAGAAACCAGTTATTCACTGAATTGTTAACAGTCGTATTTCATCTAACTCATTAACGAACAATTAGCCTTTTAAAGTCCAGATATTGTTTTTATATATAATATTTTTATTTTTATAGTTCATAATGACATATACTTGATTCCTAATGAAGATTATAGGAAAATACGTAGACATTTTCTCAGATAAAAAATTACAAAAAAGTTAATTGCAAAGAATTGCTTACATTAATGATGATTACAATTAGAAACAGTTCATTTACCTACTATACACAATAATAAACCAGTATCATTAGTTAATTAAATCGTCTATAAATACGGATGATCATTAATAAGTATAACATACACGTCCTCATACGACCTTGCTTAAAAATCAATAAAGGTAAAATGTGACTTTGATGGTGGGCATATGCAAGTGATAATACAAAAATAACCATATCTAAAAATGGTGTCTTTCCGATGACGAAAAGAATTAAAAGCTCTTTGTTATTCCAAAATTTTGCTGAAGTTGTTATAATTTGCTATACTCAATTGTTTGTTTATCCCTTGACCCAAATTTCTATTTACATACTCATATATTGCAAACGACTAGGCTTAGAAAACGTAAAAAAACCCAAAAGATCCAAAAAAGGATTATAAAAACTATAGTCGCAAGTGACGATATAAAGGATTCAACCGTCATTCCCTAAATCAATTTACACTTCTGCAGATAGATCTAGGGGCGTTTTTTAGTATACCCTTGATATCATTTCGAATTCGAAATGCAAATAGATTATTAAGTTTGCAATGTATGAAGTAGGCCTGATTTCCTTTTTATAATTGCACAGAACATTTAAAAAAAAGGTCAAAGCATTTGAAATATTTGCCAATTGAAAGTGGGATCATAGAAACTTTGCGTGCTTCGCCGTTGAATTACTATCGAAGACATTGCAAGTTTTACGTGCATTTGAAAAAAGTTGAATTTCCACATATAAGATGGAGTTAAAGACATAACCATTAGATGCTAATATGTTTTCCTAATTTATAATTAAGAAACCAGTTATTCACTGAATTGTTAACAGTCGTATTTCATCTAACTCATTAACGAACAATTAGCCTTTTAAAGTCCAGATATTGTTTTTATATATAATATTTTTATTTTTATAGTTCATAATGACATATACTTGATTCCTAATGAAGATTATAGGAAAATACGTAGACATTTTCTCAGATAAAAAATTACAAAAAAGTTAATTGCAAAGAATTGCTTACATTAATGATGATTACAATTAGAAACAGTTCATTTACCTACTATACACAATAATAAACCAGTATCATTAGTTAATTAAATCGTCTATAAATACGGATGATCATTAATAAGTATAACATACACGTCCTCATACGACCTTGCTTAAAAATCAATAAAGGTAAAATGTGACTTTGATGGTGGGCATATGCAAGTGATAATACAAAAATAACCATATCTAAAAATGGTGTCTTTCCGATGACGAAAAGAATTAAAAGCTCTTTGTTATTCCAAAATTTTGCTGAAGTTGTTATAATTTGCTATACTCAATTGTTTGTTTATCCCTTGACCCAAATTTCTATTTACATACTCATATATTGCAAACGACTAGGCTTAGAAAACGTAAAAAAACCCAAAAGATCCAAAAAAGGATTATAAAAACTATAGTCGCAAGTGACGATATAAAGGATTCAACCGTCATTCCCTAAATCAATTTACACTTCTGCAGATAGATCTAGGGGCGTTTTTTAGTATACCCTTGATATCATTTCGAATTCGAAATGCAAATAGATTATTAAGTTTGCAATGTATGAAGTAGGCCTGATTTCCTTTTTATAATTGCACAGAACATTTAAAAAAAAGGTCAAAGCATTTGAAATATTTGCCAATTGAAAGTGGGATCATAGAAACTTTGCGTGCTTCGCCGTTGAATTACTATCGAAGACATTGCAAGTTTTACGTGCATTTGAAAAAAGTTGAATTTCCCAATAAATGTACCCAATGGACCTAAATGCTTGTTGGATCTATTCATCTTTGAGGGCTATCAGCCTTCTAGGTATCGCTGGAACAGTTTCAGTCGGATAAGCCAAATCTTGATTACAAAATCGGTGGAATAAAAAATAAAACACGCCAATAACAATATGGATTTAGCCCAAGATGGGCTGAATTCTTAATTATACTTTAAACGTCCAATGCGTTAAAGTACAAACTGTTTATTTATTGTCAAAAAAACCCACAAAAACAGCAGAAATTAAGGATATTATGTTTGCAGAAACATCACATTGATAAGAGTCAAAGTGGAAAAAGTATTCGAAAATTTGGAAATGTTCAAAACTCAATTTAAGTAAGCAATAAGAAAAATATAATCAACCTTAAAGCAACATATACATGTACACCAATATCCCAATCTTTTTAATTTCACCACAAATGATAGTTTGTAATTGCTTTAAACATCATGGCCTTTAAGATCGACGTGCTTTAAACATCATGGTCTCGAAGATAGACGTGCATTAAACATCATGGTCTCGAAGATAGACCTACGTGCTTTAAACATCATGGTCTCGAAGATAGACCTACGTGCTTTAAACATCATGGTCTCGAAGATAGACCTACGTGCTTTAAACACCATGGTCTCGAAGATAGACCTACGTGCTTTAAACATCATGGTCTCGTAGAAAGACCTACGTGCTTCAAACATCATGGTCTCGAAGATAGACCTACGTGCTTTAAACATCATGGTCTCGAAGATAGACCTACGTGCTTTAAACATCATGGTCTCGAAGATAGACCTACGTGCTTTAAACATCATGGTCTCGAAGATAGACCTACGAGCTTTAAACATCATGGTCTCGAAGATAGACCTACGTGCTTTAAACATCATGGTCTCGAAGATAGACCTACGTGCTTTAAACATCATGGTCTCCAGGATAGACGTGCTTAAATATCATGGTCTTGATGATAGACGCACTCTAAGCGCCAAACCATGTGCTATTTTAGCTTCGTTGTCGATTCCGAGTTAGGAAACAGTGACAAAGAAAATAGTTATTATAATCATTGAACACAAATATTGCTGATTGCAAATGCATGTCTATTATAGTCCTACCAAGTGTCACTCATTGATCATACACAGATCAGATCGATGATCTCTCGGTTAATGAACCTCCATGCAATCAACAACATTAGCACTGTCCCTCAAAGGGTAATTGATTTATCTAAACAACACCATTGTAATTCGGTTCTTGATCTTACTACGATAGGGTTATCTTGATGCTTACTAAAACTCATATTGGAAACCTTTGAGAGTTTATTTTAAAAAGATGACACAATTTGCGCATAAAAAAGTATAGGAATAACGTTTTACATTCATTACATTGAAACCTGAAATAGAAATACATTTTTGGAAATTCAGAATTGAGAAGCTAAAAATTACCTCAATCTGAAGTTTAAATCTGAAATGATTTTCCTAGAAATAAGCATTAATATGGCTAACAGTATCAGCCGACATACTGTCATCATCAAACGACCATCTAAACGACCGAAGAGTGGGTGAATAATCAACAAAGCGTATCTGCAAGATGTTGAAATAGCAGATTCGTTTGTGGATTTTTCATTTTTAGGGAAAATGAATAAACACTAGAGCTTATCGATTATAGCTTTTACCATCCAGATTAGTCCTTGAACAAGTTGAATGACAAATGACGTCCTACTGTGTGTAGTCCTACATCATTGTGGTAGAGCAGGTGTTCCATAGGACGCAAACTTCTACCACACGTCGAAAATATACTATATATCTAGGAATCAATAATTAGTTCATAATGTTTTTCAGAAGTAGATAATAAATGACAAAAATAGTTATTCTCTAGAAATAATTCATGGCATCAAACAGTGTGTTTACAGGCTCTGCAATTTGAACAGTACAAATCTTTACAACTTCACTACCTGTAATGTTTCAAGTTGTAACGTATTTTGTTCAATTGTACAAATATTCAAAATAGAAACTTTATTTCTCTAAGTGTTATTAAGTTTCATTTACTCAAATAGTAAAAAATGGTTACAAAGAGACACTTTTTTGAGACATTATGTAAACATATATTTTAAAAAGAGGAAGATGAAGTTGAAATATAGTCGCAAGCGACAATAAACGCAATCAGCCCTTATGGTAATCATATGTATAAAAATAATTATGGTTTATGTTAAAAGCTTTTGTGGGTGTAATTGCAGTATTGCAGTAACCGCAAGTCAACTTTAGGTAACGGTAAAGAGTCTGTGTAATTTTGAAACTTGCAAAGTCACGTGACCATGCTAATGAAGACTTTGCATGTGTTTGTTACTTTTAATTACACTGAATGCCATAAAACTCAAATAGTGTATTTCAAAAGGTGTTTTTAGAAATCAAACAGTGGCCCGAAACCGTATTTGTACTATAACAAACAGTACAGTTAATTCTAATCACTGACCTTAATAATATAAAGTCAACGTTAAGGGAAATATCAGATTTTAGTGTAAATTTCCAGAGATTCTATATCCTTTCAGTTGTCTGACGATGAAATAAACACTGATCAATAGTCTGTTGTAAATGAGTTACGATTTTTTCTAACATTTATTTGTCATTTGCAATCAAAACGAAAGTAGATTTGACAAAACTAAAGGTCCGTAACTTAATGTTAATGCTTACACATTTATCTAAATTTACTGTAAGTTTTCCTAGATTCTATATTCTTTTGGCTGTCTGTTGGGATATTGAACAATGAGGTATCGTCTGCAGTTGCTAAGTGACGATTTTCAAAAAAAACCTAGAAAAGCAAATTTTCAAAATTCAAAGTTTGACCTTTCCTCGTGACCGGAAATGACTATTCGCGAATTTATTCTTTTATCGTTAAGGCCGTGTTAATTTCTAACTTTATTCTTTTATCGTCAAGGCCGTGTTAATTTCTAACTCTCATGCAAAAATCATAAAATTCAATGCCCGGGTTTTTGAGTAATGTGCCCTTGAAGTTGGCGATTTTTAAATTTTGGTCAACTTTGAAAGGTCACAGCAACACAAGTATTACGCTGGGACTTTCGATCGTATAAAAAATTTGAAACTACAATGCATCAGTTACATTAAGTGTTAATTTCAACTCTCTAGTGCAACTATCTTCAGAGAAGAAGATTTTAAAAGGCAGGTAGGATAGGAAACAGTAAAAAATGCACGAAAATCAAGATGGCCGCCAAACCACGTGACCTGCGCATCTTTTATTAAAAGTTTCAGTTCATTTAAAAAAAAAAACATGTTAATTTTTCAAACTTTGGGCCCAGTAGGGCCATTTATTCCTGGGCCGGATTGGTCCAAAAACTGAAAATTGTGCCGTTTCCTGAACAAGGTCTACCAGTTTGCCAAATTTGATTTTTAGCATAAGCCGTTTGGTCTGAATCCTGTTATCAAGAGTCATGAAATAACAATAATAAAAAAACAAACATGCCAAAACAATAAGGATTCAGCCTGCTGGCTGGCTGGCTGAATCCTTAATTAAATATTACAAACGTTTTCAGAATCCACTTTTAGATAATAAATTGTAAGAAAAGGGCCTTTGGAGTACACTTGAGAAAAAGATATTTGTTTGTATGAAGATTGATTAGCACTGTGAAAAAGACCTTTAACGATCAATCTATAGAGATTATTAACCAAGTGTGTTTCCGTATCATTAATATCATATAATAGGAATAAAAATTTTATTATGCGAGCCTTTGGCGAGCATAATACATATATTTTTATTCCTATTATATGATATTAATGATACGGAAACACACGAGGTTAATAATCTCTTTATCATATAATGTAATTTTGAAATAAACGGTTTTAAACGAAAATATGATTCCTACTTAAAATATGTTTGACCTAGATTTCGCGGAGTAATTGCTTTCACAATAAACTAAGGTGAAGGTCATATTGTCGGCGATGTATAGTTGTGAACAGTCTAGAAATATTCCTTCATTAAATTATTTTTTCACAGTGTTAGAAACGTCTTCTACAATCTATCAACATTTTCAGTACTTTTCCCAGTGCACGAGTAAATATTGTATTTTTTTGTAACACAAAATGTGTAAGAACCACTTGTCAACGTCGCTACAACAGGAGAAGTAACTCTAACTGCATTTTGAAAAGCTGCATTGTCATTGTTGTTACGCCAGTTCAGTTACGGTATCCTTAGACCAAACACCGACTATTTGCGAAGGTGAGGTTGTTGCGTTTGTTACTCCGCTACTAGATAATGTGTATTATCACTAGAATATGATTTGTTTTTGTTGATAAGTTGGTAACCGACATGGTCAAAGCGATCTAGGCCTATGTTATTCACGAAAATTGAAGCACATATATTTTCGATAGTCGATATTGTTAGCTGCATATCGTTATATTTTATAAACGAACGATGAAAACAACTTGAAATGCTTCGATAACCAAGCTATAATTTCCTAAATACGAATGCGTGATAAGTTTACCCTGACGGCTTTTGTACGATATTTTATTCGATAAAAAACACAAAACCTGAAAACTCCAGACGACGTTATCAATCAGGACTCGCATGACATGCATGGAGTTTTGAGAAAATAGTTCTTGTTTTGACCTAATTTGCATCTTTATCAGATTTTGAGGCAATCGGATACCAAGTTTATCAGATAGCTTTATTGCATCGATAACACCCTCCATTATATGATAATAAGATTTATTACTGGACTGTCTTTTTAGCTTCATTAGTGTTTGTAATATTTGCTTAGGTATATGATGCATTTACAATATCATCTTTTTGATTAATTGTATAGTTTAATGTGGAATGATAGTTGGAGAACATTAACATTACATGTTAAAGCATATCTACTTCAGATTGATAAAACAAAATAATACACTTCCGAATTTACTCTTCTTGGTAAAACATTGGCTACGTTACACCATCTTCTTGGAAACATTCCACGACCCTTCATACTGTATCAGATAATGGTAAATATATGCCTGCTGATTCAATCAATTTGGCTACCTGAAGAGCTAATGATTTGGGAGACTGATGACAGTAAGTGCAGAAAGTGCAATTAATGAGTTCTGTAAGGGCAAGTAATACATAGAGAATACTAGTTTCAGTTTCATAAAAATGTAATTAAACGGTACAGAGTTTAGTATTTTATTTATTAGTAGCTGAAATACATCGTCGAAAACATAAAGATATTCGCCAACATGACCATCGCGGCCGGCCCGCTGATATTGTGACGTAATAGTAACGATTATGACGTCAGTATTACTTCACGTAATTCAGCGCGCGATTTTATGACATATATTGTGTAATAACAAGGTGGATTTATTAAACAGTGATATCTTTAACGGGAGAGTAATAAATATATATATATCTTTCTGGCAAATAAGTATAAGGGTAGTATCGGTACCTAATGTTGAATAAAATGTTCAAAGCGGGTCTATTACATTCATAAATAATTTGTTTTGTTCATGTAAATCATAAAACACTTAACCCTTTGATATCTTTCCTCTCCGGGTAAATTTGTGAATACATGTCTGCACAATGCATCAAAACTTTAACAATGCCAATGTCATTCAATAATTGACAAACCTGAACTTACAACACGAGTATCATTGAACCTTTGATCAATATTTCCACATATTGACCACGGCGTTTTGGTGGCACAATGCATTCCCTCCCCACAGATGCAGATCAAGTCATCTTGATTTAGCCTCTGTTCTATTACGCTGAAATCCGTGGGTTCCGGTAATTTCCTCTGGCGGAAAAAAACTTTCTCCATACATCTGAATTTCTTTATCAAATGAAAAGGCTTCTTGCATGGAAAGGGTGGTTCATATCACAATGCCTTTGCCTTGTTTAAGTAGCCAATATGATGAACAGCGCCTCCAATCAGGCATCTCCCATTCTATCCCAAAAACTCGTCATATAACATACGTTAAATCAACATGACTTGATCTGCCTCTGTGGGGATAGAATGATGTTTATACATGTGTTATGCTAGTATGCATTATAAAAACTCACCTGCTCTTGACATATGCTTCAGCACGTCTTTAATCATTGGTAGTTCATGTTCAAGGTCTTATCTGGAAAAGTATTATAATCACAGTGAAACAAACTAAACAGATGATCTCATTGTTAAAGGGGCAGCAGCACGTTTTTAGGGGGAATATAAGGTGATATATAACGTAAAGTTCAGCCATGCGATTCATTTCTCTTACAAAAATGAATTAAAGGTGTTCACACAAAAATGGCAGCCAATGGATTTTATGTGAAGCCTCATTCGTTGTCCTCTGACTATGAATTATTGGCTTGTGTAATGAGATTGTTGACACTGTAAATATGATACATTTAGCATTTACTTACAATTATAAGTGAAATATTTAAAATGTAAATTTATCAAAAAACGTGCTACTGCCCCTTTAAAGGATATCAAACTCGTTCCCCTTTCATATCTAGTTTATGTGAATTAATTTGCTTCGTCAAGAGCTTTGGCGACTGACAAAACAAAATTATTTCGCGAGGGACATACATTTGATAGGAAAGGGGAAAGAGTAAAAATCCTATTTATTAACAACTTGCATTTCATACAATTAATTGCTTTTTAGCAACAGTTACACTACATTATGCATTGACGGAACAACGGATGAATTTTCAACCAAGTCTTGGCATTAGAGTTTATGTTATTACAACTTGATTATTCACACTTCCGTACGGGCTCAACAAGGCCGCAGTGCTGGTCTCCAAGGTCAGTACAACATTTCCATGAAGGAACAATATTAACAAGTGATAATGTCGGAGGCAGTTCGACAAAAACAAAAATTTTCCTCAACAAAGATTGAAACCCTAAATTGGAAATACATGATAAAAATAGGAATGATGTAATATTTACATAATAAATCTTGAAGCGATGCTATATTTCTTCGGCGCATGAATACGAAACCGTGTACACAGCGCATTGCACCATTGTCCTTGACAATATCATAATAAATGATATTCCTGACACAATGAAGAATTGTAAATACAATTATTGCCATCATTGAGCAACAGGGATTCGAAATATATCTATTAAATTCCTTGAGAATGATATTACAACGTACAAAACATCATGTACTCTCATCGGTTAGGATAGTGAGGAAAGGTGAATTCTGCAAACGCTTATTCACATCCTCAACAGATACAAAAGCAAGACTATCAACTAATTCTGATGCTGTGTATTCAGAATCATACTGGAATGGTAGTTTGTGAAGAATTGCCAAATCAGGTAATAACATCTCATGCATGAGATCTACCATGGACTTGTACTTTACAATGGGGATGTTTTCAGTACACATCCAATGTACAATCTTTAGAAGTGACACAAGGGCTTTCTGATGAATGTATTTGGTTTATTCTGTCAATGTTCATGCGCTGAATGGGCACTTCAACACAAAATTTATTATCTGCGTGAGCGGCATGTCTGGTCAAAGTGGAATTTTGAAAATTGTGATTTTTAGATTCTTTGTGCATTTGCTTTTGTTGTTTTCTGTGCATAATTAGCAGTACATAAATTCCCCATGTTTACTGACTTCGTGTCTCAGCCATGTGTAGGTACTCAACCATTTTCGATTGAATTTACGTTTTAGTACCCCTACCCAGATGATTTTGAATTTCCATCATTTGTAATAGGATCTTGGACTGCTTGTGTGTTTTCTGTACTGTAAGAACTTGCCCCTAGGCCCCACAAGGATGTTAATTTCTTTTGAAGCTTTGTTTTTTTCAAGGGCGGCATTTTATTTTAAAAAAAACTGTCTGCTTGACCTCTAGTCGTGACTGACAGTACTTGACAAATTATGTTTGTAAGCTCGCTTCCTATTGGTCAATCTTTTCATGATTCTCCAATGAAATAACATGTAAGGATTTCTTGGATTTTTCTCGTAAGTTATCATAAGTTTTGTTCAATATTTATTTTTTTATAAATGTATTAGATAATATAAAAGTTCAAATTGTGGAATTAGTAATGTTTGTAAAACGAAGATCGATCGCTTTTCCTTCGTGATCGAAGTCTAGACTGTCTTGGTCATTTCTGCTTTCTGCATGTAGCGAATTTGATTGTCAATTATGGTTGTCGTTGGAATCCATTATTCATTTCCAACTCAAACTCGATGTTAATAAGGACGAAACATTCTCAATATAAATGAAAACAAACATTCAACAGAAGATTTAGCGTTTATTGACAGAGTATTTCGCAGATAAACAAAGACGCATATGAGACCGGCACATTTTATCGATTAGTTTGTTCTAGTGTTATTCGTTGCCTCGCGTCAAGGTTGGAATGTGATTTGCATATTATGGAGTTAACCGAACTGATTGCCAACCAATGAAATCGCCAGTACAATACCGACGAAAAGTGTCGAAGCTATGAACTATTTTATAGTCTTGGAAGTACAAGGCATCGACAGTCGATAATGTTATGCCAAATGAAATGAAACAGTTCAACAAGAAATATTGACTGCTGGACACGTTGCATTAAAATCAAGTGCGTCATTTATAAAAACAATGCGTAATTTACGCAAGACGCAAGGCAAAATGAATCACTGGGATACCAATCTAAAAGTCTTAGGATTAAGGCCAAAATGAATCTAAGGTAGGCACGATGATAATTAGGTGGAAAAATCAACAGTGAATGAATTTAGAAATGCAAAACGATCTTACAATTAATGCTGACCGATGTTGTTTACATCATAAATCAATAGATAAATTGATTCTTGCAATAATAATGACTTTCGTTACAATTTGAGCACTATGATAATTATAGACAATCTTATGTTAGTGAATTTAACATGTTAACTTAGTTAACTGATACGTATGAATTGCTAGAAAACTTCAGACGTTAAAAAAAATCACAAAATGTGATGGCTGGCCATCTCACGCTAAAGCTGATGCTTCGCATCAGGAGTTTGCCTCCAGTCGAAGTCCAATGGAGGATTTCTCTAGTTTCTCAATTACATAGTCTGTACTTCTGTTACACCGCTGCTTAGTGGCTTGGAAGACGTCTAGATATACCCTCGCAAGAGATCCCCTAATTTTTCCGAGCGCTATATCTACTATTACCCTGTAGTTGTACAGGACAGCCTTTGTCATCATTGTGGACTCTGGTTCCCGGAAGGGCCAACATGTTCCACTTGTTGAGCAAATGGGACCTGTCCACACGTTGGAATGTTCCATGTAACCTCTCTTCCAGTGTCATGGCTGCATATTCCCACGCAAGAAGCCTCTGGTCGGGTGTGAAGCTCTTCCATCCTCTAGGCGGCCAATACATGGTCTGTTTCCCCACTGTCAGACGGACTCCAGACGTCTCTGTCTACTCTCTGCGGCATAAAACCTTGGGAAAGCAGACGTCGGCACCGGAGGCTCCCATCCCCTGATCTCCCTGGTGAGGCGGGCATCCACCTGTTTCCTGTCAAACTCCTTGCCTTCGATGGTTTTCCCTCTCCCTGATGGCAACTGGTCAGCATCCATTGCTGTCAGGCGCTGCATGCGCCGAGATAGACTATCGAAGCCCTTGATCGTCTCTACCGCATCTTGGCGTAGATGAGCCTGAAACCATGCCCAATCTCCATCCATGAACAATGCGGTGGTGGCGCTCTTCCTTAGAATTAAATCCTTGAGGGACATCAGGTTATCTATGGCTGGTTTCTTTGGGTCATACTCCATGGAATCTAGTACACAGCTGTTGGTTTCCTCGAGGGGCGTTTCACTTCCTTCCAAGTTTATACGCGGAGCCGGGAGCTTGTTTACTTTGTGCAGTGATTAAAAATACGAAAAATAAATCCTATTGAATCAAAAACTATCCCAAACATATTGATATGCCTTCTCCTGACTTGATAAAGTATATCTGTTGATAAAAGAAGAGCACTTACTGTATTTTTTAAGTCGATTTAGAGTCAGAATTTGCTTCAATTTTGGTGTTTGGAGTGAGAAAAATGGTTATCGCAACGCGAAAAGGCTGTTTATTCACAGAAATGGATTAATAATTACCCCGTGTGATGTCACTGTTACTATCCTTTTTGTCTGTAACTTAAAAATATGGAAAAAAGTTATTTTCTCAATCTGATGCATCGAATATTAGACTTTCTATCAAGCTCGTTTGATAAGTTAAGGACTTTAAGCAATGATAACTGTAGTTTATAGACAAATATATTGGCTCAGGCTTAAGAAATGATTAATTAAGTAATTTCTTTAAAGTAAACAAATTACTATATGTCGTGATGTATTATTTTAAGGTAAGAAGCATTGACTTTGAATTCAAAAGGGATATTGCACAACGTAATGATGAAAACTTCTATACTTAAATTTCAAAGGGACATTCTGCTTTCACTTAGTACCGTAACTCCCTTATCTTTAATAGGAGCAATACTGTGATCGTCCTTTGTAAATGATTACTGTGGTTCTTCTGAGAGGAAGGACTTAAAATTTGTGCTTTGTAAAAGTGTCTTTGATCATAAAGTAATTAGTTTTTTTCTGTAGGATGTCAAATTCTGAAACATGAAGAAGTAACATCACGTGTCTCTTGATTTAAATGATCAATTTGGAATAAAAAGGAAACATGGCCACCACGTGCTCACGATATGTTATGTCTTATCTTTAATAATAATCTAAAGGATGAGATGTGTGTAAGAAATGCATTACTTTCATAAAAATTGTCAATTATTATTTGAGATTGTATTTCTGTTTTTGTATTTAATAGAGTCAAAATGTATCCATCTCATTCCTTGGAATTTATCGTTCTGCAGAGGTTAAGTTGTCGACTGGGAAGTGATGGACTTTTGATTTTTGCAGTTAAAATCGGTTTATCATTTGTAAAAAAGTCGATATAAGTCATATTTTAACTTTACAATCATTCAATGGGTATAATACTTTTTATTTATTTTAGTTATTCATAGAAAGATTTAAGGTTCTCAGAGGAAGTAATCAGAGATATTATCTGCAGAAAAGTTTTCAGGATGAAGAATTCGAAGTTTATTTACTGAATTATTATATGAAATAGTTTGAAAATTTAATATTAATTTAAATCGTCATTGTATTCTTAACCTTCGTCTAATAATGCTATTTAAAAATAACAAACCAATTTAAAAACCGAATATTCATAACATGCATCCAGTGACTGCAGCACTTCTCCTCTGCTGAACAGGCGGTTATACAGAGTGCTATCTACTGGAAAGTGGCTATCGACAGCTGGGAGAGTCAAAACAGTACCAAGTATATTGATATGGGACTTGTTAATGACCTGATATGTTCATTATTGGACACGTCATTAATTTGTTTGTTTGTTCACACTGTCTATCCTTGATAATTATTGCTGAATCTATCACTGAAACGGGCATAAATTTGATATTGATGGAGAATGTCCTAATTAACCCCGCTGTTGACAACTGAATCGGCATGTATAAAAGACAAGGTCTATATTGAACACTGAAAAGACAAAAACAGCGTTTTTCTATGATAATTGTCGATCAAATAAATGGCTAGAAAGGACTGATTGAGGTGGAGTGTTACGCCGCTTGGACAATAATTTAGCTTTAAGGGGCAAGAAATGAGTTTAAAAGGATGATTAATGTTTAACACTTAGACTCTGATATGAAATGGCCAACAAATAAAAAAAATGAGAACAAAATGAATGAAATAAAAAGGAGACTGAGTTTTCTTCATTGATTGCTTAGGCCTTTTTTATATTTTATGGTTTGGTTGACAGATCATGATAATTGCAATAGCTAAACTGGAAATGAAAATCAGCATAATGACACAGAGTTGATTGGTTGGAAATGATTGTTCGATGGTATCAGTTGTCAAAACTCAAATTTTAAAAAAGATTATACCAAAAATACATTTTATTACCTCTGCTTTATGTCAAGGTAATTAATAACGCGGGCATATTATCGGCTTTTTAAAGGAAGCATTTCAAGTTGATAGCTGTTGGCAACGGTTACAAAGCAATTTGAAATGACAACACGGGCGCACGTGGAAATTGACCAATGAAAGGCGTTTCCATTCATTCACGGCAGCCTGTTTGATTTACGTAAACTTCCGATATTTTCCCGTAGTCGGCATGCATTTGTTCAAAGATAGGTGTGGTGTTTATGCGAGGGTCAGTGGTCAAAAGTTGGATTGAATTCGAAAAATTGGGCGAGATGGTCAGCAAGTTAAAAGATTGATCTATGATTCCAGTGCATAGTTTTGCGTTAAAATTTAATAATAAATGCACCTCACGTTAAAATAATCGATGTTTCCTGTTTTCGATCAGGTTTTAGCGACTGGAGTGCCCGGCTTCTGTATTCTATATAATAGGTAGAGATTACGCTAAAATCTTTATTTCTTGACGGATTTCGTTTTAATTTGAGATGTAGGTTTATTTCAACATATGAAAACGATAAATGAGTGCAAAAGTCCAGGTTTTGAATATTTTTTGTTATATTGTCCACTCCGAGATTCGAACCCCTGTGTCAATGATTGAAGGAATTCTAATCAAAATGTCTTTTACCTTTGAGAAATACCATCACAGTAGGTTCAAAGTTATTCTGTAGTATGAAAGTTTATATAACTTTGGTATTCATTTGGACGGTCTATATTTCACCCTCTGGCATTTCACTTATCTTGTTACAAGACTGACTCATCGTTGAGACATGACACTTTAATCGGTGGAAAATTGAAACAAATTCAATTAATTTCTTTAAATGAATAAATAGTATGTGCGATGCTATTAGAAACATTCAAGCAAATACTTGTATACAGTAATCATTCGCTTATGCTAAGAAAAGGAATTCATGTTCAGGATGTAATATATGGAGATCAAACTCGCTAGTTAAAAGGGTCTAAATGGGTTGTAAGTCGCAAATTCAAACGAGCTTTTAATGAAATAGTTTTCTTTTCCTATATAATCAAAAATCAAATAGTCATGCTAAACTATGTTTGGAGCTTTTCGTAAGACAACCATGCTTACTGAAACACGAAACATGAAACATAGATATTGGTGATAGCATATGCATGTCGTTTACAGATCCTAACAAGTGTCACTGGTCATATCGATCACACACAGACCAGCGATCTGGTTTCATGGTGAACTATGTTAGTATCGATAATCTCTTGGTTAATGAACCTATATGCAGCAATAAATGCTATCAACAACATTAGCACATGATATGATATATATAAAAAAAGCACATATTTTAATCAAACCAATTGTTACCTGAACAAGATTAAAAGAAAAATAAATGTCTAACTCTGAAACCATGAGTTCGAATTGTGAATTAAGAATTTGGAAACAGCACGTGCACCAATGGTAGACTTAACTCGAAACCTCTGTTTGAGAATAGGTTAATAGGATCCCTGTATTAAAAACTAATTTGTTCTTACCTTCCACTTAGTATGTTTTAGTCGATGTATAGCAAATAGAAGGGTCACAAAAGCGTACATAACTAGGTTTATAGGATCCCTGTATTAAAAACTAACTTTTCTTACAGTCCACTTAGTATGTTTTAGTCGATGTATAGCTGATAGAAGGGTCACAAAAGACTACATAACTAACCAACAAGGTCATTCTTCAAAATATAAAAATACATACAAATATGAGATCATTTGTTTGCTTTGTTTGACTGGTATATTATTCTACTTTCCAGATTAGGTCTTGAAGACGAGCTTCCAATGATTAATGACTTGCTTCTGCGTATGTCAACGAATTGAAGAGCAGGTGGGGTAAAAAATGGAAACTAGCGGAGCAAATATGACACAGTATACATAGGAATCAATTGAAAGTCCGTAACCTTTGGCAGATGAAGATAATAAATTGAATCTGAACAGAAATGATTCCTGCCTGTAATATTGTCATGACAACGGAACATCGCGTTGAGCTGTTTTGTAATCTTATTTACGATCCTTGTTGACTATATTATATTAAAGATCTTTTAATATGTCTGTTTACGACCAGAGTCGAACCGAGAGAAAATGAAAACAATTCAATAGATCTTTAAATGTGCACTTGATGCTTCATTATCATTATCATTCAATCTGTTGCTAATATTTACAACTTGTCTATTGGTTTTTTTAAAAATGCGTCTGCAGACACTGTAATAGTCGTATGATATATCAGTTTATTCCTATTCAGTAAGAAATAAATGTTTCATTACTATTATCAATATCAAAACATCAACACAAATATTTTACTTGACAATAAGTTATCTATACGAAACACTATTTTGATGTTTTGTTGTAGTCCAATGACCTTAAATCTGGTGCTACAAGCAGGTAAGAATGATGATGTTATAGTCCGTCAACCTGACTTTTGGAACACGGTTTATTTCAAGTTACATCTATACACCACAAATCAGCAAACTTTATTTGGCTCATACTATAATAATATAGGGCGACCTAATATGGTTTTGAATTTTTTCATTTTGTCCCAACTATTAAAGATGTTACTTAAGAAACTATCATTTACAATTATTAACAACAGTGACATTCTCACAAGGGAGCACAAGCAAGTACCGGAATAGCTAACAACAAAGTCACAATGTGTGTCACACGTGCAGATTGTGATTGTGCAAGGACACGTTGTGAGGGGTTGTTTCTAAAACATAACTTCAATGCTACCAATAATCTCTACTCATAGGGTTTGAAAGGCAATCGGTAGTGATTCATTGGATTATCCGAGTTCATTTATGTAAAAAGTAGAAAATATATGGATATCTGAATTACGTCCATGACAATTCTTCTATTGAGGTTTGCATTTTTAGGGTCGTTTTGAGATGGTCCCGACCCCTGTGTGATTTCAATACCAGACTCTTTTTCAATGTCAATTGAGATGATGATATGAAGTGTTGGTTTTGAAGTGTTCGTGGCATGACAAGTATGTTTAATAAAACGATTAGGAGAAATTAATGGCTTTGCCTTTTAGCTTTATGCTTTAATTGTGCATGTTCCTTTCTTTTTGTGCACTTTGGAAAACATCTTCCCGACTCAATACGCATTATGCCACACTCGATTTCCTTGAAGTGCACGTGCATTTCAAGTAAATAACAGGTTGACACACATTGTGACTTTGTTGTTAGCTATTCTAGTACTTGCTAGTACTCCCTTGTGAGAATGTCATTGTTGTTACAAACTACCAATGAAAGTTTCTTAAATTAACATCTTTAATATTTGAGATAAAATGAGGAAATTCAACACCATATTAGGTCGCCCTATATTATTTTAGTATGAGCCAAATAAAGTTTGCAGAATTATTTTGTATAGATGTAACTTGCAATAAACCGTGTTCCAAAAGCTACTTCATGAACTCCTTCGTATCGGTGATTAAATGGGCTCATTAAATTAATGAGCTTACATGAAAATACTTTCGTAAAAATTGTCTGAAACGTCAAACATAATATGTAAACCTTTTAATCGATATGTCACATATGCGTAGAAGTCGACGAAAAAGGCGATAGTGGTAGTACAAGCGCCTTCTTTCTACTATGACAACTTTGAAGGTGTTGAAATCGAGGGGTCATCTCAAACCTTTTTTTGGCATGGGGAACGATTGGGGACTTTTAATGACTGATGCAGTTGCCTGTCGTTTGAGCGAGATTGGAGATGTGATTGTCCAACAACCCGATCGAGTCAATGGTAACCCTTTGATCTTTTACTTTTGTGACGGATGATTGCGTTATCAAAATCGAAATGTGTAATGTGTCTTAGTGCTATTCAATTATAATGTGTTGTTTGTCGTCCGTGCATTTGCGCTGTAACATTGCCATAAGTGCTGAAAGTACTAAATTTACATGTGCTTGTTGGGTCCTTGTTCTGACACAGCTTGTAGCTAACTTGTGATGTTCTAAGTAATGAACATTCAAATAAATAGTAGCAAACAAATACTCGTGTGTTGATCACTGATATTTCAAGAGGATTTTTGTTCTGACAGAAATACATATTATCCTTTGTAGGGTTAAACATTAAAATACATCAATTGTTTACTTGTAGTGAAAGGGAGTAAACAACTCTTTGGCAAAATTTGTCGTTTTAAGAGTGATCACAAGATGACATATCACAACTGTCCAAAATAAATCAGATATTCAATAACAGCGCTAAAAGGAAAAACAAATAGGGAAATTCAAATCTCAAAGGCATTTCTTAAAATGTTGATTGATCCAAAATTCGACTTTTATCGTTGTACATCGTACAATTTATCAATTCTGCACTAAACACGGCATTTAAGGTTATACTTCTATGGAAACCCCCAGAAGTAAAAATTTTAAGAAATTGACGATCTCAATACGCATTGCTACACATGAGGAATTGAAGTAAAAACAACGTTTTATTTTCCTAGGTTATACAGTGTTTGAATCGTATAAATCTGATTAGCTTCATTTTGGCAAGAATAGATTTATTTCAACCACAGTTGAAATTGGAACATCTTGTTAGGACGAAAAAATATTGTCGAAGCAATTACAGACTTCCAACGCTATCAAGCTCAAAATAATGATGTAATCAAGTCTAATGTATGCTCCATAACGCTAAGTGAATGAATTAAGGATATTTTAGTTAGTCAAAGCTCTCATTAGCTAAATAGAGACTAAGTAGATAGGGATCTTTAAAACTAACGTTAGTTTGAATGTCTCGCAAATCAATTCTTTTAATTCTGAATAACGTTTTCAGACGTCTTCTAAGAAAATCAATTAAATGTTTCGCATAAAATTAGATTAAATTGGTGTGTCGTTTGAAATGAACGACGGTTTATTTGAAAAACAAGAGTAAGTGTGCTAATTGTAGAACTCGTTGCAATTTGTATTAAATAATAACTAACTCAAGGACACACTGAGTAGGACACATTATGCCAGCAAACATTGTACACTTACACTTGAGATATGATAGACTAATTTATTCATTATACCATAATTAAATATATCATTTTGAAAAGCATTTCCATTGGACTGAATACTTTAACATATGTTGTGCCTGTTAGAAAAAGTATTACAATGTAATATTCTAGAAATTACAAAACCACAAAACCAGACAGTTTTTAGAGCTTCTCATATATTCCTGTTCTTAAATACAAACAAATGTAGACTATTTAGAAAACCCGCAACATCGTAAATTATTAACAAGGGAATACAAATATTACTGATTGCACAATACATTTCTATTAAAAATTGTGATTGTGACCACAGGGACATGTTTCGCTTAAAAACAGCGTAAGAAAGACATATTTACTATTTGCCCGTACCCTACTACCATATCCGTCCCAACAGAAATAGATAGGGTCTATCAGTATATACGTATTTCTAACGCTGTTTTAAGCGATGCATGCCCTTGTATATGTGACGTAATGGTTTATGAACCATGAGCAGCACCCTTCTCTCCCCACAGAGGCAGATCAAGTCATGTTGATTTAGCCTCTGTTCTATTACGCCGAGTTTGTTGTATAGAATGGGAGATGCCTGATTGGAGGCAACCAAAGTTAGTTGTGCAATCAGCGACGCTGTTCTTAATCGTCGTTTTGGCTACTGAATCAAGGGAAAAGCATTGTGATATGAAACATCCTTTCCATGCGAGAAGCCTTGTCATTTGATAAAGAAATTCAAATGGATTGTGATGCGGGTTTTTTTCCGTCAGGGGAAACTGCCGGAACCCACGGATTTCAGCGTAATAGAACAGAGGCTATATCAACATTTCATTACTTAATCTGCCTCTGTGGAGAGAGAATGTCGCAGCACTGGCTCAGTCAGCATTGTTAGCACTGTCCTTCAAAGGGTTATTGATTCGTGGCATTATGTTTTATCTGGATGCATACTGAAAAGTTTTATCAAAATTGAATTATGATACAGGATATGAAAATAAATTTTGAATACACTGAGCGGATTACTCTGATCAATTCAGATTTCGTCAATATGCTGTAATGTTCGATCTTAATGTGACCCATCTTCCTACGCAGAGCCTAAAAGGCCAGTTTCCAAACTGTCATTTTATGCCTTGCTGCAGAGACTTTACTTTTCTGTGCTTGCTCTCTACTCTGTAGGGGCACTATAGCAGCACAGAAAAGTAAAGTCTCTGCAGCAAGGCATAAAATGACAGTTTGGAAACTGGCCTTTTAGGCTCTGCGTAGGAAGATGAATGTGACCAAGCTTAAGCAAAGTTAAAACTATAAAATTTACACTGAGAGCTATATCATTTAAAATGTTTCACATAAGCTGTATGCCTTCTGAAGTAAAACTTTTGTTGGCACTATTTAACATTTAAATGATACATTAAAAAATTCCAATCACAAGCAGAACTAGAATAAATATATCTATTAAATCATAATTGTAACTGCTTGACAAGCTTCTGTGTCAAATGTAGGTCTAGTCTGCAGGTAAATAGGTTTGGTTCTTACTCACATGAATTAAATTCGAACTCACTACTTGAAAACAAGGCACCATTAGGCTATAATGTTGAATTGAATGAAATTTTTGGGACTCGCAGATATGATTTTAGAGGCGCTTGTAACTACATAGGTTAAGTAAATGAAATGTCAAATAATCATGTATTCTTGCAAAAAATATTTAAGGTCATAGCATCTCCGATTATGTAACACATGCATAACAAACCAGTGGAAGAAGTGTATTTATCATAATCAAATATGAATCCTTTAAGGTTTTTGAATCCACGAAAATAATGATAATCAAAAGTGCTAGATTGTGTTTAAGATCTACCTGATTATTGATTAATGATTATCTTATTTACTTCTAGTCTCCTTCAACTATTTACAAATATAAATGAATAATATTCCTGTTAATCTATATATTTGAACACAAATGCAAATTATATTGCCGTCCCTTCAAAATGGATATCACCCTTACATTCCCGCCGTTGTTTTCCTATGTCGAGGGAGGTAACTCTAACAAGCTTAGTGACATGCAACGTTGAAAATGTTGTGTATTGAGAGATGATTTTTAGAGATGGTACTCACTCGCTAATGGTAATATTAAGAAACTAGTATTGTTGTATACATGGTTATGTCTTAAAGTAAATGCTTTTGTAGTGTAAATAAGCCAATAACCTGATTTCTAAAATCTAAAAGGGCATATTCTTGAAAGATACAGCATCTGTCATATGCTTTAAATGGATAATACTAAACAACCATTTTTATGATACGAGTTAGTGGTTTGATATTTTGTTAAATACCAATACCGTTCACGAGATTCATAAAAATATTATTGAACGTGAATGAGTTAAGTATTGTATCTATTACTCGCTGAATTACATCGACAATTTCTAAGAAGAAATTAGCCGCGCTAACATTGTGACCTCATGCTTAACAACTATGATGTCATTATGACATCACATTATTTCTTCAGCGCGCGATTGTATTATAACAAAGTGTAATAACTTTGTAGATTTATTGAACAGCGATATATTTAACGGGAGAGTGAATAATTTGAAGTCTAATGATACAAAACAAAGTTAGATTAAACCTGTAATTTAAAGATGTAAAAAAGCTGTATACATGTAATGTCCTGTGGAGTGCAGAAAAATACGTTAAAACGATCAAATTACGACGTGCAGTAAACTGTTCATGGGCATCACTGATATTCGCTGTCAATATATTATGTACTTTCGTGTTTCAAATAATACGAATAAGTAATAAAAATGACTTTCCGACAGTGAAATAAAAATATTTGTCATGGAAGATCGATATATCTTGAAGGCCATCACCATTACATCAGCCCATTGTCATACCCTTTCCTCACGAAAACAGTATCATCGTACATCAATGTCTGTCAAAAGAACAGAATAGACGTTTATCTGATGAATAAATCATAGTAATTTATTCTTTATTACTGGATCAAATAAGGGTTCGGCTGTACTATAATGTAACATTAAATAACCTTTGGTAGGTTTTCGTAGTGAATATTGGAAGATGAAAGAAACTATATAGTTTTTTAAATTCTGACAATAATACTGTAACAAAGAGACCGCGAGTATATAGTGTGTAAAACAAGTCAGATAACATATAACTGTTTATATCATAAACGTCATATTCGAACTAATATATCACAACTGAACAGACATTAATAATTCTTGGAATAATGTTTCTAAATATTTTGTGTAAATTGGAACCCTGGAGATTACTTTGAAAGTAAAGATTGATGAACCTCCGCGTATATGCTTCTATAATTTGATTAAATCCAAAAACCGGCACATATATTGATGAAGTGGTGATGTAGTTAAATGTTTTGAATAAAAGAATTGATAACGTTCGTTGATGATCGATTGTTCATCTTGGTAACGCCAAGCATGATTAAAGTATTGTTATTCTTGCATGGGGTGAATATTACTTTGTGGGCAAACAAGTTGAATCCTACTTACAAAGGCTGAATACAAGCAATATCATGTCTCTCAATGTGATTTGGTTCGTTAAACGTTATCTTACGATGACGAGAATTTAACTTTTAATAGATAATCATACCTGTTATTTGCTGGTTTGGAGTATAACAAATGGCACTATAATGAAGACTTCACTTGGGTACCTTCTAAGCAACGTCTTAAATTATGGATTGGAATAAATGATAACCTACTCGTTTCTCTTCGAGAATTAAAAAACTATCAACTAAAATGCAGTTTTTAATTACTGTGTTTGAATATGATCTTATGCAATCCAGTAATTGTATTCTAAGAACACTTGATAAGTGTATGTTACCAAACAGTCAGCTAAATACACTAAACTAATGAGGTTTACCCTTACAATGCCTTTGTCCCATGCAGCATTAAAAGATAAAATTGATACAAGAAGTTCAGAGATGATGTATCCTCGTATGATATTTAGCATTGTACATTTTTTACAAAATATATTTCGACATTGCGTTCAAAACACGGCAATATCGCCAATGAACATACATATCATATAGTCTAAACTGCTATCACCCCCAAAATTTGTACTGAAGTAATGACGTGTAATCGGCTGGAAACAAGTCTCGGTTACTTGAAAAATTGAATGTCAGTTTATGTGTTTGCACTGAAAACCTCTTGTGAACCCAGCGAGCCTGCACTGACACCGTTCATTTAGGAATTTATTGTCAGTGTGTGTGTTTGCATTGGAAAAGAAAATGAACGATGTCAAAGCTACATTCAAAGTCGTGTGAAACTAGCGAGCTTACAATCGGTTTTACATTAGAGATCTTATAATTCTTAAGCTTCATTAAAATTTATGTGAACCCAGCGAGCTTAAGAGTGGGTTCACATGAGAGTTCTCATAGTTGTTATAATTTCGCACAATATATGGAATTGAACGGCGTAGTGATATGAATCCGGCATATCCTTACAACGAGTAACAATGCGACA
Organism: Steromphala cineraria; assembly: GCA_916613615.1. Lineage (NCBI taxonomy): Eukaryota > Metazoa > Mollusca > Gastropoda > Trochida > Trochidae > Steromphala > Steromphala cineraria. The sequence goes on along the minus strand of OU744732.1, from coordinate 8,461,372 downwards.
TACGACCAAAAATATTCCAAATTTAGAAACAAACTGAATGTTCATCAAAATTTATCTCTGGTCTGTATTAGAGAACACGCTGCTCTGAAATATTATAAGTAAAGCGCACACTATGATGAAATCCCTTCGTACAAGGACTGTCCAGAGATCAGATTTATCTGCCTTATGCATAACGTCGTGTCATGTTGGCCGCCATTTGCTGGGGTATCTTCGTCAAAATATGTAAACAACAGTGGTTAATAAGGAATATTTTAATTTTGATAACTGCTCTATCGACACACTTTCATCTCTTGTGTATACATCGTAAGTATAAAGTTGTCTTTGTTTCGCCATACAGTACCCTATTGTGATCGCAATGTAAACATTCTCAAGCAACTGTAAATGCATCTTGTTCCGTTCGATCGGATCTATTTTGCTGCAAATGATTTACAATTGATTAAAGCAAATGATAAAATGAATGTGTTTCACATCAAAATATATTACTTGTTAAGTAATTAAGAATAAAGAAAATCATGGCAAATGCATTGCGATATGAACCACCCTTTCCATGCGAGAAGCGTTGTCATTTGATAAGGAAATTCAAATGGATTGTGGTGCATTTTTTTCCGCCAGGGGAAACTGGAACCCACGGAATTCGGCCTAATATAACAGAGGCTGTATCAACATTTCATTCATTGATCTGCCTCTGTGGGAAGAGAATGGAGAATGAATGGATGAATCGTCGAACACACGACCATGCCCTAGACTAATCAACGTTCGGGAATATGTGTAAACTTTAGAGTGCGAAATTATTCATTTATTGTCCAGTGCAAACACACAAACTGACATTCAAGTCTGATAATTTCAGATCATATATGGAATAAAACAGCGGAGTGATATGATTCCGGTTGTATCCTTTGAAACACTGCGGCAAGAAATAATCCCAATTTTGAAATAAACTGAATATTGATTAGAATTTGTCAGTTGGCTGTATACTTAGTGATCACATTAAACTAGGATACGGTAACTGAACATATACTTTCGTCAAATACCTTCGCGCAAGGACAGAAGATGAGAGTTATCTGCCTAATGCATAACATCGTGTCATGCTTTGCGCCATTTGCAATTATATCCTCGCTAAGGTATGTAAACATCAGTGGTTGTATCAAATGCCAATTCGAAATACTTTTATCTCATCGTGAGTATGAGGCTGTCTTTGTTACGTCATATAGTACCTTTTATTGCTCGTGATGTAAAGAATATAAAGCAAGTACATGTAACTGTTAATGCATCTCGTATTGCAAATAACATCTCGTATTGCGGAGTATTAAAGTACTTGAAAACGTTTACACGAGTATGAATTTTTTTTATAGTTCACGAGAAATGATCCATGAACCTCTGAAACTTAGATCACATGACCAATCAACGTTTGGGAATATGTGTAAACTTCAGAGATGGAAATATATTCAAATGAATCATAAATTACACTTGACTGTCATCAATGAAATTTGATGATTGTGTGACTATGTAACACGCTTTTAATCAATATTCCATTAAAGGTTGCACGCTTCCTTTTGGTGAGGGTATGAAATTGCTCTGTAAATTATTTGTAAATTGCCCTCATTGTTGTAGGAAAACAATAATAAGACAATGGATTACTATTTTGCTGCCATTTGGTACTATATGTGTATCGTGTGTCCTTAACTGCCTCAGGCTACTGTGGCGCTTGCTTTAAACCCAGCCGAATTCCGAGTCTGTACCATCTTTCAGATGAGTTTAAACTAAACGACACCAATCATTATGTGATACAATCCATCACTACAGATGATATATATAAGTAGAGAACAGAGGTCGGACTAGTAATCTTCGATTCTCAGGTTCACATAGGGACAGCTTGAAAGTAGAGAAAGTAGAGAAACGTTTTAAAAGTCATCTTCTTAAAGTCTCCATCTTTACGATGTAGGTTAGAATTGATTTTACATTTATCATTAAGAAAATTGTGTTTCTGCAAGAGTTTTCAGGTCAATGTTATAGTATTATGATGGTCTTGTCCGTTGATCTTAGAAATTCCATGCATAAGTCATGCTAAGAGAATGTATTTCAGACAATTTTCAAAATAACGTTTTACTTATCTGCGAGCAAGCCAAGGTAAATTATTTCTTTGTATTTACAAATTAAACAAATAACTTTATTGGCATTACACTGAACCGATACGGTTGATTCAAAGCTAAGGATGCTTTTTAGGCAAAGTAAAAACTTTAAATGAAGGCAACACAATTTATAGCATTTTGCATACGTAACTCAAACAAAACAACTATCGTAATTGTGCTAGTGCTCTTACAGTTAAGGACTCGGTAATACCTTATCAATGATTTCCTGATTACAGAGAAAGGACTGACAGAAGAAAGCAGAAAGGGCAATACGTCACTGGGATTATATTTCTAAGAAGCCATAAGTCATATTGTGAGCACGTAATAACAAAATCGTCAATTACGCCAAAGCTCCTCTTAGTCCACTTACTACTGATTCGTTGCATATTCGTTAGTGATTGAATCCAGCAAATGCTGAGTGAAAAATCGTAGATTCTAACATTATTACAATAATACGAACGCGAATTGTTTAGCAAAGAAATAATAAAGATTTTTTTGGTATACTTTGGTATGAGTTGACATCATAATTATATAGTTAACATAACCTTAAAACAGTCTTAATACTGAATGTAGTCAATGTTAAAAGAAATATTGCATATGAATAGTATATGTAACTCCAGCTTGAAGTTGTCTATAAAACCATCAAATAAGAATGTTATGAAGCGATATTTTCAATTATACATCATAACTACTTATCCTGCCACTGCTGAGTCTAGCGAGTGTCCCTTTAATAGACGAGAATAACAAACGAAATAACACACATACCGATAGCAGTCGACTGAACCCCGTGCCACCACCTTTATATAGAGGATATTATATGAGTGTCCATGACATACTATGTTTACGACACGAGTGGCAAACTATTAGTATTTCCCGAGCGAGAGCGAGGAACATGCTGCTATTTAGGCACGAGTGTCGTAAACATATGTCAATGGCACGAATATAATATTCTGTTTATTTCCGTAGTTCAAGAATTAAATAAAATAGGGCAACATATGAAAACTATGAACCTCGATATGTCTGCCGTCGAAGATAATAAATACTACTATTGACAGGGTACAATCATGACCCATTGGCAGATCAAGGAAGTGGGTTCGCACCCCTCACAAGAGGCTCAGAATATAGTGAATGTTGAGTACCTTATGTCATCTGATATCCATGTACCTAATAAAATCTTTTAACCAAAGTGTACAGCTGCGTACCTTTAGTTTGTTCACTTACCTGCGTATTTCAGTGCAAATATCATGTAATGTTTATTGTCTTTGAGGCATCCAAGCATAACGAACAGATTGAGATTTCTCTACATCAGTTTCAATTCATTTCGCGTTTACATGTTCGTAAATAGTATCTTAAGCTTAACTGAAGTGACCAAGTATAATTATTGATTATATAAAAGATCAAACGTTCATTAGTTAGAAAATGTTTAGAAGAAACCCAGCAATGATTCGTCTACATTAAGATAAGATGGTTTTCTAATGCCACCATCAATAGCCCGCCTCACCATAAATACTATAGAATTGACGGATGAATATTTTTGGTTTTAATATTTGCTGAAGTTTAACCTGTCGTGTTACTTTCTAAGTGCTTAGTCATAAAAATCAATACATCTTAATTGATTTCACGTTTGTTCAATACTAATATGAAGCTACTTGATTGTTATTTGGAATGGAATGAAACATGTTCTGATAGAAACGCTCAGACAGTTATATCTCTACAGAAGACATGGTATTGAAAGTCGTACGGAGTCGAGATCAAAATAATCCCTTGTAATGATTGAAATACGTTATAAGAAATAAGGGTTATTTGTCTAGAAAGTTCATTTCCCCTTTTTACTTCACTGAATGAAGAACGAAGACGAAAATCAGAGATATGTCGGGTGGGGACAAATGAAGGAGAGATATGACTGGTGACGATGCTTAAAGAAGAGATGTGATTTATGAGGATAAATAAAGGAGAGATATGAATGTGAGGATAAATAAAGGAGAGATATGAGATGCTCGAGGCAGGTCTTTCCCCCCCATCGGCTGTTTGACACGGCGGGAAGGGATTATTATAGCTCATTCCCCCCCTTGTTTTGTCGGACCGTCAGCTGTCCACCAAGCGGACCGCTCGATTCCTCTCAACCCTCCGATCTTGGACGAGGACATTAGGCGGGTCGCCACACCCTCCGCGGCTCACCACGTCGCCCATCTCGTCCACCTGGACAAAGAGGCTAGATCCATCCTGGGGACAGTGAACTCTGTCGCCCACGCCTGCAAGGCAATGACGGCCTTCGCCAGGGAGGCGGAGATGGAGAAGGGGTCCCCAGCCCTCTACCGTGCGTTCTGCTCCGTGGCGGGAGGACTAGCGCAGGTAATGCTCAGCGATGGGCGTATCTCGGCGGGGATCACCAACCTACACAGGGATGGGTTCCTTGGTCGGACCAACCTTCCCGTCGGGATTCGCAGCAATCTCCGGGGAGTCTCGGGGTCAGCTAGCACTCTCTTCGCTGGGGCTATTCCGGAAGCCCTCCGACAGCGTCAGGAAGTCCAGCAGCAGGACCTGACCAACAGGTTGGCGGGTGAACGGAGGCTTGGGTAATGAGATTTATGACACTATCAACATAATACATTTAGCATTAACATACAATAATCAGTGAAATTTTTTAAATATAAGGTTATAAAAAAACGTTCTACTGCCCCTTTAAAAATGGTTTTTAGTAGAAATGATTTAACTAATTTTCAATGAAACTGCATGTACAATGAAAACAAAAATCTTTTCACGAACATAAAGTACTTAGATTAAAACTTATACCACGCGAATCTTTCTGAAAGAAGGGAAAGTACCGTTATTAATAATTATGAGTACAGAAACAATATCATAATTTATTATTCAACGCATATGATTACTTGGATGTTCACATGTTCACCGCAGAGAGCATTTGTTCTAAGCATATTTGAAACCACAACGTTCTAATATGAAATTAATGACCCTCATCATTTAACTCGTTAGCAATAAATATACATTTCTCGTTTTGAATACGCGGACATCATGTCGGGCTGTTTCTGGAAGTCCGGCATGGTTTTCGCTAACCCCACCTCCGAGACGTGTCCACGGAAGACCTTGCGGGCGTGGCCAGGCTGGGGCCACAGGTGATCGCGCAGCATCGCACTGCGGGTGCGGCTCCCCCTAGAGGGGTCTCAGCTCACCGATAGGTCTTGTTTTGCTTTCTGTTGTTTTTCAATAAACTTCGCATCGCATCTCCGTGTGTCGTTTGTTCTTTCTTCCGGCCGGGCGGGCTTCCCTCCTTAGGAGGGGAACTGGGCACCCGCCGTTAGTTAGACGTAGTGGGGGGAGTAACTGCTCTCCTGCCGCCTCCCTCTCGCAGCCCTCCACCCTCTGGTAGTCGGGGCTACGGTGAGTCGGAGACGGTATAGTACGTTAAATAATAGTACGTTTTTGAGTAAACGTCATTATTTGTACTTACCTTCGACGACTCACCAATCTTTATTTCCCACCCATGCCTCCCCTCCTGCGAGTAGGTTCGATCTAGCGTTCACTGGCTCCAGGTAGGTTGGATGAGGTTTTGGTGACGTAGACATAGGGGGCGTGGCGGGGATGTGCAGGTAACTCCCGTGTTGTTTTTTCTGTGTTATGGGTCGAGAGATGATTGATAGGCAATCAAGGGGCTACGGTGAGTCGTCGACGGTAAGTACAAATAATGACGTTTACTCAAAAACGTACTATTTTGATAAACTTTTTCAATATCACGAACAATACTATCAAGCTAAATGGATGAATTCCCGATCTTCTCGGCATCACCTTCGCACTTAAACTAGCTAAGGATCACAGTGCCCTACGACTTTAACATTCTCAACTGACAACTGTCTCCAGGGGTTAAACTGTACTCAGATATAAGCACGATTTGGAGGACTGAAACACAGGAACAAAATACAGAAAGTTGTGGAGGCCTATAAAAATGAATCTGATACCAGTCGATGGATGGTGACTTTATATAATATAAAATATATATATCACGTAAGCAATATATTTTTAATTACTTCAAAATGCACTTAATCCATATTACCTGTTTCTGCATAATAAACGCAAGCCAGCGAAAGCCTTAAAGGGGCAGTAGCACGTTTTTATGGCGAATAAATGTTGATGTCAGGAAAACGAAAATAAATGGTTCCAATTGAAAGACACTGTATTTAAACTAAATGGAGCAGTAATAATTCAAATATATAATGTAAAGTTTAGCCATGCGATTCCTTTTTCTTACACAAAATGAATTAAAGGTGTTCACACAAAAATGGCCGCCAATGGATTTTATGTGAATCTTCATACTTTGTCCACCGACCATGTCTGATTGGCTTGGGTAATGAGATTTATGACACTATCAACATAATACATTTAGCATTAACATACAATAATCAGTGAAAATTTTTAAATATAAGGTTATAAAAAAACGTGCTACTGCCCCTTTAAAAATGGTTTTTAGTAGAAATAATTTAACTAGTTTTCAATGAAACTGCATGTACAATGAAAACAAAAATCTTTTCACGAACATAAAGTACTTAGATTAAAACTTATACCACGCGAATCTTTCTGAAAGAAGGGAAAGTACCGTTATTAATAATTATGAGTAGAGAAACAATATCATAATTTAATATTCAACGCATATGATTACTTGGATGTTCACATGTTCACCGCAGAGAGCATTTGTTCTAAGCATATTTGAAACCACAACGTTCTAATATGAAATTAATGACCCTCATCATTTAACTCGTTAGCAATAAATATACATTTCTCGTTTTGAATACGCTTGCGTGGAGGTAACTCTATGTAGTTTCTATTTTTATCGCTTTTTAAGCTTACTGTATGTCTGTCTGTATTTCAATTGATATCAGTTTATAGTTTCTCTGCATCAATCATTCATTTTAATACCATAACATTGCATTATTGAGAAGAAAACAATATACAAATTCAAACACATACATGTACACATCATGGAATGAATAAACTATCATCTGGTGAAATAGGGGGACGCAAACACCCCTTCCGTCCTATTTTGACACCTTTTAATGTTGTATATATAGCCAATCTATTGCTAAGATCGCAATGCCGATCCGTCGAATAATGTTTCCATCCAGGAGGTTGAAATGCGTAGCGACCGAGGTAAGAACAGATCAATCAAAGATCGCTTTGGTCAAAACACAGAAATAAGAATATCTTTTGGGAAAGTTACACAACGAGTTCAAAAGTATCATAAGTAGCTATAGATGTGTCGCAATATTACTTGCTTTGTGTAATCAGATGCATATCAATGTAATAAAGATTAAACTTAGAAACGCTTTAGGGCGCATAAACAAAAATAATGATGTACTTTTGAAGAAAAGAAAAATCGAAAAGCGATTATAATTGGTTTCTTTTTATTGTTGATTTAGCCTCTGTTATATTACGACGAGTTTGTGGGATAGAATGGGAGATGCATGATTGTAGGCAATCAAAATTAGTTGTCCAATCAGCGACGCTGTTCTTAAATCATCATTTTGGCTACTGAAACAAGGCTAAGGCATTGTGATATGAACCACCCTTTCCATGCGAGAAGCGTTGTCATTTGATAGAGAAATTCAAATGGATTGAGATGAAAGTTTTTTCCGCCAGGGGAAACTGCCGGAACCCACGAATTTCGGCGTAATAGAACAGAGGCTATAAATCAACATGACTTGATCTGCCTCTCTGGGGAGAGAATGCAGAAAAGGATGATGACATATAAACGTTCCTTAAATGAAATTAATCGTAATCGATATTGTGTATCAAACATTTGCTCTAGAATGATGTTCTTACAAGAATCAAAAACTTGTATTCGACGTATATTTAGAAACATTTCATAACGTTAAGCATCATTTCAAACATTTTTTAAATAACTTCATTGACAAATTTGAACAGAATTTTACATGACACAAACCTAACATGGTTGAAACTTGTTATCTTGTCACTGGCATTCTTTATGTAATTGATCTTTTAAGACGGCGACGAACGACGTAGACCCTTGTGAGAAACCTGAAAATGGCATAAAATTGAGGGTGAAAAGAGAAAGAAATATTTTTATGGTCTCGTAATTGCTTATTGCTTTTCGTGTCAAATTCCTAAGCACCGATAACAAACAAGAAATGTAAGTCTTATATCTCGAACTTTAACATTTGTGCCATGCTAGTGAAAAAGTTTATTGTCACATTGAATTAAGAAAAACAAGAAATGTGAAAGAAAGATATTATTTTCCTTGAGTTGTCACTGAACGGAAGTCGAGATCAAAGTAATTCTCATTAATCTTTTATTGATTAAAGAAGCTTCGTAAGAAGTTCGGAGAGAGAGCATGCTTCACTTTGGCTGATAAATCTTTTCATACATTAGGTTGATAGCAATCGATGAAAAAAAGAATAATTTTATTACCAATATGGAAGTGACATCTGGTTGTATGACCTGTTATAGATAGAGATAAGAGTTTCAATTTTACAAATTATGACTTATGACAATTGTCATACAAGAACTACGGATAAGATACAAGAAAATTGTTGACATGACTTAATCTCATAACCTGATCAACTCTTCAGAGCTTATCTCATAACGTGATCTATTCTTCAGAGCATATCTCATAACGTGATCTATTCTTCAGAGCTTATCTCATAACCTGATCTTTTCTTCAGAGCTTTTCTCATTACTTGATCTATTCTGCAGAGCTTATCTCATAACCTGATCTATTCTTCACAGCTTATCTCATAACCTGATCTATTCTTCAGAGCTTATCTCATAACCTGATCTATTCTTCAGAGCTTATCTCATAACCTGAACTATTCCTCACAGCATCTCTCACAACCTGATCTATACTTCAGAGCTTATCTCATAACCTGATCTATTCTCCACAGCATCTCTCATAACCTGAACTATTCTTCACAGCATCTCTCATAACCTGATCTATTCTTCACATCATCTCTCATAACCTGATCTATTCTTCACAGCATCTCTCATAACCTGATCTATTCTTCACAGCATCTCTCATAACCTGATCTATTCTTCACAGCATCTCTCATAACACGATCTATTCTCCACAGCATCTCTTCGTACCTGAACTATTCTTCACAGCATCTCTCATAACCTGATCTATTCTTCACATCATCTCTCATAACCTGATCTATTCTTCACAGCATCTCTCATAACCTGATCTATTCTTCACAGCATCTCTCATAACCTGATCTATTCTTCACAGCATCTCTTCGTACCTGAACTATTCTTCACAGCATCTCTCATCACCTGATCTATTCTGCAGAGCTTATCACATATACCTTATCTATTCTTATCTTATCTCATTACATGTATTGAGTGTATGGACTTTCGTTAAACTGAACCAATTTCGAGATATCCAACCCTTGGTGGTACCAGGATATCAATGTATCCATACTGTCATGAAGTGCAGTTTAATCGATTGATTTCTTATATTTCCTGGAGTTTGTCTAGACAGTGTTTGTATGAGGACAGAAAAGGTCGATCAAAGATTGTTTTGGTCATAGTTCAAATTACACACTCACGTGTGATTTTTTATACGTTAAAGTTAGATAAGTTAAGTTATAAGTTTAACCGATTTACAATCATGTATCTTTCCTAGTCCATTTTAAAAGCTATATACATTTATGTTATATCATTTCATTGGTATAACATTTCTACAAACATGCAGGGTACTAGTGTACGAATGTTAAACATATTGTTCTGGTGTAATGAAATTAAAGACAAATTCTTTAGATTTCTTTTTTGTACAATTTGTCATTTCTTTTGAATATACATCGAATTCATAAGTGTTTACACATTCTACATCTTATATCTGCAAGCAAAGCAACATTTATGATTTAACTGATTTCTAAAACATGCTCTCCCAACAGAGACAGCTCAGTCATACCCGAGTAAGCCTCTGTTCTATTACGGTTAATACATGGGATAGAAAGGTAGAAATCTGATTGGAGGCAATCGCAGTTAGTTGTGCAATCAGCGACACCGTTTCAAAAGTGGTGTTTCGCAAAACCTCAATATTTCTGTGTGGTACGGCAAAGCTATCTTTGAAATTTGAGATCCAGGGGAGATAACTCATCATTTTACAAAACATCGCTTTTTATCCCACCGGTATATAATACCGTCGGATATAGTGATCGTCCGTCCGTCCGTCCGTAATCATTTCGTTTCCGGAGCAGAACTCAAAAACAGGTCCACATATCTTTCTGAAACTTTACATGTGTATTGCCCACCTACTGAAGTGGTGCCTTTTGATACTTCACATTTCTGAAAATTTTATTTGTTATTATTTCCATGGAAACGGCTCTTATTTGGACACTGTTCATGAAAGGTTTCGTTTCATATATATAAAACCGGTCCACATATCTTTCTTAAACTTTACATGTGTATTGCCCACCTACTGAAGTGGTGCCGTTTGATATTTTCACATTTCTGAAAATTTTATTTTTTATTATTTCCATGGAAACGGCTCTTATTTGGACTCTATTCATGAAGGTTTCGTTTCATATATATTAGCTTATACTATTATGAACCTTGCTTGAAAAATTTACAATTATCTTTCAAAGGTTTACATCTTACGATCATATGGAACCGGTGGGATATGTCATCTTGTGATGACTCTTGTTACCTTATTGTTATTTAGTAAAATAAAATAATAGATAAATAAATAAATAACAATCCATTTTTTTTTCAAATATGTTCCCTCTCAAATTGTTGATGAAAAATAAACATAAAAGCATAGTATTTTCCATGTCACTACACGACCGTTAAGAATTCCCCAAGTAATGGATATCCAAAAGGTGTTGTCGTTGGCTGAAAATAAGGGAGATAACTTAAGTTACAACCTTTTGCCGCTAGGGCAATCTGCCGGAACCCTAGGATCTGGGCGTAATAGAACAGAGGCTTGCTCGCACTGAGCTGCCTCTGTGTGGAGAGAATGCTTCTAAAATTGTTGTTTAACTTTAAAGATCATCTTCTTCGTGAATTTTACGCAAACATTTAAACGTGAACGTTTGTTCATCCTCTGTATAATTTTAATATACGCTTATTTTCAATATTCCTTTTTATCATTCAAGCACAACGATTTATCACTCAAAACTCTCTTGATAACTCTATATTCAAATATACAGGAAAATAGGCTAGTTCAATGATAGCAACGTGATTGTTGGAATAATATAGTACCAACTTTTGTAATCCTAATGTTTAACTTCGCGAATAAACTTTTCCAACGGTTTATTTAAACAGAGAATATTGGAGATGTACAAACAGTAACAAAGTTATCATCTTATTATCAATTGAACTAACAGACTTGTGGAAATGCTAAATAAAAAAATTTGACATTCCTGAAAATAGTGAAATTGTTTTTTTCAGAGTTTTTACCTACTTCTCTATATGCATGCAATGCATTTAAACCTAGATATGGAGAATTTAAATCAAATTCTTAAAGTACCATAGTTTTATATTAGGTATTTGTGTCTACAACACATGCACTTTTTGTTGAATATATTGAAAGTTATCTCGATTCAAGTTTTACTTCATTATGGCAATAAATAAACAAGATTATGATAAAAATAGAAATGAATCCATAGCCAATGTTTCATAATTAGCATTTTTCACAAAATGGAAGTTTCCCTTAAATCAAATGTACTTCGTAGTTTAAAATGCTAAATGTTAAAAGTTTATTGAGATATAAGGACACGTGTTCCCATCATTAGAACAACCATTTGAAGAATCTTTTATTGCTTAATTTTAAAGTAAATCTATAATGTTCACTTTCATGATAATTAAGTTTTGTTAATTCGTACATAAATCCTGATTTTTTAACATCAAACGTAATGCATCCTTTCAAGAGAATTATAGGGTAAAGCTAAGTATTTTTTGAGAACAAGCTTTTAATTCAAGAGTTTGAAAACAAGACTATCATTTCAATAAAAACGCCATGCTATCAGTTTCAAAGAGTTCGTTCACATAAATTCTTTTCTTATTTTAACTTCAAATACTGCAATGCCGATAAGAAATGGATAAATTTCATGGCTTTGATTTCTTCTTTAAAAAGTTTTTAATACCGTTGTCGCTTCATCCTTATCGCTAAATTTCATTTTAGCTGTTTAGTTTTCTTAAATCATTATGTTCCGACTCAAATACCCATCATGAAGCAAATAAATGAATAAAGACACTTGAATAGTGAACAATCGCCATTCCAATCGCTTTTATGATGACCAGATATGCAAATGGGTGAGTAAGTGGAAGAAGTGGGCTTCTACGGGTCCAACATATTGGATTCCAGTATTCCAGGAGTCATACTAGACTCGCACCAGGGAACCCCAAACTCTTATATTTACTAAAAGGATAAATACTTGTCGTTATTAAGGTGTTGATAGTACTTTTTCAGCATTCAAACATATGGATGTTTCACCCGAAAAGAGAGTAAGTAGATCATGGAGAAAGGATGAGGGAGTAGACAAAAAAGCAAGGTGAGAGAAAGATGACAGGTGTTTAAAAGGACGACTTTTAATTTGGACTGGTCGACCCGTCCATCTCACTAATCAGGAGCACGTAAGCCCAAGTTGACAAAGTTTGAAAGGTCGCCGAGGCATACAAACCATCTCACCAGAACAATTACGAATTACGAAGCAATAGTTCAAATGATAAGTCAATTTTATAACTGGTATCATAAAATTATAATTGCATAGCATTTGCAATATTGTCATATGTATTTCCGGTATGTAAATAATAATGCGCAGGGATTCGTGAACCCTGAATGTTATGTATTTTGGGCCTTAGGCATATACAATTTCAGATCTGTCTGTCTGTTTGTCTGTCTGTCTGTCCGTCTGTGTACAGCTGACATATCTACCAGGGTCCCCGAAGCAAATACACGCCTCTCTTCATCCATAATGTCTCTGTGTGATGAAATAATCTGTAGTTAATGGATGAGTGGTCGACACATGGTCTCGTCAGGCAGATGGGAACTGATTTATGGAAACCAAAATTCGTTTATAACCATAGTATGTTGTACATTTATCTCAATGACGTCTCCTATTATTTGTCTGTAAGCCTTTTCGATTACATTTGTAATCACTGTATACGTTACCTTTTTTTCTTCGTCATTATATGTTTTTAGAAAAAAATAGTTCTTTTTCTTCCAATCAAATCAAAGTCAATCAGTCAATTTTGCAAGTATTGATTTATATTGGACGTTGTCTCTTTACTATAATCTTAATGTAAAGTTACAATGAAAGACGTAAAGAGGTAAAACCAAAGAACATCTAATGAACAGTAAACTGAAACAATTACTCCGTTAACGCAATCCCCATTGTGGAGATAACACGATTGCGAAGTATGTATCCCTTAAATTAGATCATTTTTCTTATTCCGAAAACTTCTTATAATGTCTCACATATTTCCCAAAGTGTGATATTACTATTGAAAATCAAAATGGAAAAGTTGGCATGTTACAGGAAACAGGTTCATTTCTTTAGATTTGACAAAAATAATCCTTTATTCTTAAACTTGCATTGACGCCTGTGAAACACCCAGTTATTACCCTGAACTGTAAGATTGTCATTAATCAATCCCGTATTTCAAAGCATGTTATGTGGTTATTTCCAATAGTACTGCAAACTTAAAACGATACAAAGCTATTAAAAGCTGGCTTGGTTCAACAAACATATATTCTAATACAAATTAAACCATTTTGGCTATGCGGTTGTTCTTTTGGAAACTCCAATATTGGAAACGGCCAACTGACACAGGTATTTCGTTCTTGTTGTTTTCATTTGCATCCCAACATGATTGTTCACCTGTTATTGTGCATGATGTCATGTACTCGTACTTTGTTTCCTGATGTAGTGTCATTCGCATACTGTTCCTGCAGAATATCATTAATTTATTGTTAAAAACAAGAATTTATAAACTTAAAAGGGATTGGCAAGTTATCTGTGCATGTTTGGTAAGACAAACAATAGATATGTAGATAAACTTTCAGGTTGTAGTTCTATAACTAGAACAGTGTATTGAACGATTTGAGTGGGGTTGTTTCTATTCCTCTTCTAACATTATGTTCAACTTCATTATCCGTTTAAACATCTAGAACAAAGTACTTCTTTTGGTATTGTTATCATCTTATTTTCGATTAAATGGCATGAGGAAATCCCTTCTTTAGACTTGGAACAACATAATTTTGTTTTCATTACGGAGTATAAATGTAACTATTGTGTCTGAGAGGAGTGTTTTGTTGAGTAATTCACGTTAACAATTGGTCGCCGTTTTTGACGCTAAACGCTTTTCCCATTTCCGATGTGTTATTCAGCTTATGCAGTGTTGGCGGATGTTGTTAGAACTTTACGTCCCTTACGGAAATAGAAAGGTAATTACAAACATGACAAATGCTTTAACGAATGTGAACTCCAAGATACACGGCCAATGGGTTGCTGTGATAACTGAGATATTAAATGGTTTTTGATACAAATAAATTGACAAAGTTGAAAATAGGTGAAAAGTTTTGGATCATTCCTTGCGCCTCGAATATTGATTCCTCACGTAAAAATGTCATCAATTCAGTCTTACATTATCAAAACAATTTTAAAATAAGTAAGACATAAGTACAAATTTAGTATAGAGTTACAATGTTTTTACATGAAGATAACCTGCATTTTTTGTCAAAAGTAAAGTCATGTTGATTTGATCCTCTTTGGATGTTCATCTTCTTTTAAAACTGAACAGCCAACATTTGATCTAAATATCCTACTTGCCAAGTACCACATCTATAGATGCAAGCTACAAAAGAAATTACCAATTTTAATTCACTTTAGATGAGACTTGAAATATTATCATATCATTGAAAAAATTCATGGGAAGTTCGAGTGTATTTCTTTAGTGGTTGTGGTAATTATTGGTTGTCATAAGGAATGTTTTAAATAATGCATTAAGATTTTCTCGTTTCATTGCCGATTATTTGATTCACCATAAATATTTCCTTAATGACTCATATTAATTGATAACTAGATTATAATACCTTCCACTTCACGAATGAATGAGTTTTTTTCCTAGAACTGTTTTCAATGACACACAACTACAGAAAGAAATCGTTTCAGGCATTTAACGTTGATTTGGCAGAGTGCAATCATTGAAGATTGCATCATGCAATAAATTCATATCTGACATTTTCTTTGAAATTACAGTATTCCCTTATCAAGGATTCAAGCTTTCGAAAATATTTTGCTGCATGTATTAAAAATTACTGATTTTTTAATACATATCTGTTCGTGCAATCTTCTTATAACATTTCCAAACATAGAGAAAGGTGAAGTATATAAAAGTAGCCTGTCTTTCATAAACGTGAGTATCTTGCTATATTCGTTAAGCATTGACTTATTGGTAATCATAATACCCATTTATGCAGGGGTGCAAATTTCAAATAAAACACTTCTTGTGTCCATAAATTTCGCTTTTCGAAAATTGTGTTTGTAGGGAGATTTTTCTGCCATCTCAATTTTATAACAGGTAAGGAATAAGTGTCTAAAATATAATTAAGCAATTTACAAAAAAAATATATTACAACAAAACGCATACTTCTGTTGATATGAATAAAAAGTGAATACAATTTGTGGACACTTGAAAATACTTCATAACATATACATTTTGATGAACAACGTAAATGAAGATAAATAAAAATTGACATTTCAACGAAAACTCGGCAGCTCTGAAAACAATACGGGATTTTAAGAATATGTTTTGTTACATACATTCGTACATTCATAGTTTCAGACTTAGGAGAGAATCAAAACGTTTGACGGACGGATAACGGATGGAAGGATGATGTGTATTGACAGCAATATAGCCCCGACTACTTTTGAGAGGTGTGTAAATACATATACTCATATACATGTAGCTAGTGAAGTATTTTGTTTCATATTTGATAAAATAAAAAATGCAATATTAACAATAAAATTGGGTTAAACTTTCTTTGTATTTGTTACCATATTCATTTGCTGTAAGTGTCAAG
This sequence comes from Steromphala cineraria, assembly GCA_916613615.1. Classification (NCBI taxonomy): domain Eukaryota; kingdom Metazoa; phylum Mollusca; class Gastropoda; order Trochida; family Trochidae; genus Steromphala; species Steromphala cineraria. The sequence goes on along the minus strand of OU744732.1, from coordinate 8,445,193 downwards.
GTTTTCAATCGAAATATTTTGCCAAATTCTGTATTTTCCAATGACAATATCCTTATATGAGGATTACATGTAACAATAGGATAATTCTGAAAAAAATATGGAAACACTTCTACGATAAGTTTGCAAATGTTTGACTTTCACCTTCTTAGTGTGTTTATGAAAATTCAGTTTTTAAATCAAAATAACTGAACATTTATCAGTACAAAGTGAAATAACATGAACAAATGACATTTGTTTCTTCATATTGTGTAATGAAATCGGTTTTTAGATTCCCTATTATTGAATGTTTCCCTCTAATTGCATTGTATGTCAACGTAATCAGTTACTCCTGCATTGTGGCGCCACAATGAAGTGTTTGAACTAACTGTTTCATGTCAGTGGGGGTGAGTGTAATTGCCTTGTGAAACAAGCTGGAGGATAACATTGTGACCTTCTGAAACATCGTCTTAAGAAGCTTGTTGACTAAAAGCTCAATACCCAATTGAGTTCCCAAGTTCAAGCAATTTCAAAACGATTGGAACGTGAAATATTGATCATGGTGATGGGGTCAACGTTAACAAAAGGAGGTTCTTTAAGATACGATTTCGACTTTAAATTGTAGTTTATATAAACCTGACAAATGAATGTTCAGGTCGTAACTGAAAGTTTGATTAGGTGTCAGCAAAAGCATGAGTAATGTATCAGTACGACAAGAATGATGAGATAGTGTTTAATTTGGTTTAATTATTTCCTTTTAATCAGGAGAGCAGACAAATAAAAATATGAAACAATAGACTATGTACATGGATCACATGTTGTTTGAGTATTGTTATTTAAATCACACAATTATTGTATGTCAATCTTTATTTTGGTACTTATGAGGCCTCAGATCTTAAATGAATGGCATTCTTTAAACTAATTGAGAACATTTTGCATTTTGGCATACACATGATTGGACACGTAATTCATCTATAGAGGTATTCAGTTTTTTGATAATCGCACAGACTTTATTAGAATGATATTTGTAGAACATCACTGCTTTAAAAACACTAGAAAAGGAAACTGTATTGCACATTAGATAAACTTTTCTTATGGAATTACCATTGAGTTAAATAAAGCAAACTTTTAACAGAACTAAATAATCATGATGTTCGCAACTCTGGTTAATTTACATGATGAAACATTTATCAGAAACTCAGCAATGGTTCTTATACTTAAATATTTGATGATATTCTCATGCCAATATCAATACATCACCTCACTTTAAATGCTATAGAATTGATTCACGTCTGTGCAATCCAATATGAAGCTTTCAGATTGGTATTTTGAACAGGGTCAAACATGTTTTGAAATAAAACGTTGATACTATTTATTATTTTATTTATTTTGACACATATGACGCACTAATTGAGAAAAATTATGCATTTTGGCACACAAGTGATTGGACACGTTTTGTATTGTTATTAAGTGTTTTGATAATCGCATAGACTTATTATTGTATTTGTTGGACATGTCTGCTTTGAAAACACCAGAACAAACAGAAACTGTATTGCACAATAGTTAACCATTCTTATGGAATTCCTATTGAATTTGATAAAGCAAGCTTTAAACAGAACTAAAACATGTTCGCAACCTCTGGTTCATTTACATGATCAAACATTCATCAGCTCATAAGAAACTCATCAATGGTTTGTATACTACTGTATTTGATATACTTAAATATTTGATGATATTCTCATGCCAGTATCCATACACCTCACTTTAAATTCTATGGAATTGATGGCTGAATGATTTTTAGTTTGGTAACAAGTTTGCAGAATATTAACCATGTCGAAAGTGTCAAGAATCTTAATTGATTTCACGTTGGTGCAAAACTTATATGAAGCTTTCAGATTGGTATTTGGAACAGGGTCAAACATGTTTTAAAATAAACGTTGATATTAATATTCTTACAGTATACATGTGACAGAAAGTCTAACAATGTCCAGATTTGTAAAAGTAATCCCTTGTAATGTTTGCAATACGTTACAGGCTATCTCTTTGAAAGCATACTTTCCACCTTTCAAAGTCCTCTGAATGTTAGGGATTAGAGTAATGAAATATCATGATAAAAATAGAAGTTGTGGATGCAGAGGATAAAAAAAGGAGAGACGTGAATGGTGAGGATAAATTGAGCATTTGATTAGAATTTGTGGTTTCCTTTGGCACTCTTAATGGACGGTTTCAAGGTTCAAAGGACAAAGTTGTGTTGAAAAAGACTTTACAACAATATTACAAGGAATAATAGATAGGGTTTTAAAAGTTGCATTATCACGTCAGTATGTTACACAATCGTTATAGTTACATGCTGTATAGTTAGCTTACATTCACTTGTTAACATTTATCTTTTATTTGTATTTTATAAAGAACGAAATCTCAGAGCTTTCTTTTGATAACTGAGTAAAATAGTCTTAAGTCAAAATATTGTTGTGTTGATATTTAAAGGACAATCAAATCTACACACTGTCATGAAGTGCATTCTTATCAATCACTCAATTATGTTTCCTGCGATTGTCTAGACAATACATGTATTTATATGAGGTCAGGTACTGCCAATCAAAGATGGCTATGGTCATTACCTAAACGACGTGAAGACACAATAATCTTTGCAAATGAAAGTTGCAAGACGAAACAAATATTATCATTTTAATAACTTTTGATATACCCCCAAACATAACATATAGCATTCAATGCTGATGATTAACACCATGATGCTCATATGAAAATTACTGATGTCATAACACTAAGCGTAAAGTTCTTAAGAGTTTCTTTTAACAGATATTGATCTTATTCGTTTTGATTAATACATAACAGAACGTTTACCAACCGGATGTTATTACCGTGAATCATTTTTTCTAGAAGGATGCATTTACAGGCATTGCATGCACCAGAAGCTTTTACAGTTTCAAAAATCATTTTGCATTTCAAATTTTCAAAATATTCAGGTTTATATGAATATTGGAATGTTCATGTTTTTCTCTGAATTCTTATCAAAGTCTATTTAATGAACAATCTTACAAAATCGCGATGAACTAAGTTTTTATTGTACGTTATAAACCATCTCATGAACTGTTCCTTATCAAAACATATTTATGAAATAGTTTTATCTGTATTGTATAATGCTGAAAAATCCAGCATCCTGGCGCTGAAAGAAAATATTCGCTCAAGTCTCCCTGAACTATTGATGAAGAACTTACCCTTTTTTTAAAATTTGTTTTCTTAGATTTGACATTGTTCAGTTAAAACATGTCGTAATGGATCCTTATATTTAAGTTATTTCAGTGTTGTTTGTGAAGTTCGTGACTATGTTTCGAAAAAGTAACAAAACTAAAGAGAATACAATTCTCAAAATATCAAGTGAAATGCTTTTGAAAAGACCATTCTAAATGTACGGCTTGAGACAATTTTCACAGTCTAACTTTCTTAGATTGAAGCAAGGTATTTACATGCACCAGCGCTGACAAATAACTTGATATTACAAGGAATAATAGATTTGTACTGTCATGAAGTGCAATTTAATCAATAAGCCAATTATGTTTTCTGTTGATTGTCTAGACAATGTGTGTATGAGTACAGAAAAGGTCAATCAAATATAGCTATGGTCAAATAACATATCAACATAAGAATCTTTATTGATGCGAGACAACATGACAACCGATTATCTAATCTTGGAACTTGCCTTATATATATTTACATTGCTATATATTTCTTTTAATCAGACAAATTAAATGGTTAAAGAACACGTTTGTAAATACAGTGAAGTGTAAATGAGTGTATATAAATGAAAATATATAATAAATTCGCATGTCCGTTGACAGTTATCTATTTTATGGAAACGCATGGCTGCTTTATTGGAATTATAACTGAATCAGTAAATCTTGAAAGTCTACTTCTGTTATATGTCTCTGATCTACATTAATCAGTATTATATATTATAATGAATTACTATTGAATTGTACCGAAATGGTAACACAAATGCAATATTTTTAAGAAATTATAAGATGTCAAAATAAAGTATTTATGGATTGCATGAGTTTAAAAAAATCATACAATCTGAGACGAAAATTTCTAGGATTAAAAAGTTGATGCAAATAAATTCTTGTCCTTATGTAATTCATAAGGAGTGATACAGATGCCTATGAGTTCAGTACAGTACCACCCATGGTTCGCATGTGTCAGCAAATGATCGCAGTTTTCACCACAATGCATAGCCAGAAAAGTGGCTCTCTCCCTGTAATAATATTTACAGCCGCAATAAAACTGAAATATCTTTGAAAGCGGCGCTTAACCCCTTACTTCGCCTTTATTAAGTGAAATCAATCAGCTAAATTCCAAAATTTGAAAACATGCCTCTTGTGAAGGTAACCCATAATTGGAAACTACTTCCTGAAAGTTAAGAGGATAAATGCTCTTTGACAATTCAAATGTCTAGAATATTTTTAGGGTAATGAGCCACAAATAGACTACACCGATAGAGTAAACACATTGACGTGTATTTCAAATTACAAACTGAAATTCGTAAAGTATGAAAAATGTCAATGTTGATGTTTCATTACAAAGTAACCAGACACAAACAGAACAACAAACCATGAAAATAGGTCCAGATAAACTAAAACGGCATGCAATTTCAATAATGTTACAGTAGATGTTGGAAATGTTAAAATACAAAACATCCTAAGTCTAATATGTCGAATGTTCATGTACATGTAAACTTGTATGAATGTGGAAAAGTGGTGGAATTTTCCGATTGTAAAATTGAATGACAAAAAATATATTCTGATGAAAAAAGAAACGATTTAAATTTGTGACAAAAGCTACTGAAAAGTAAGTCTTACAAAATCGAGATCAAAGTAAATCTTTTTGATTCGTAATACGAAAGAAGCCATATGCGTAACTTTTTCCTAAGCAAACTTCGATTAATATAAAATTTCATTGGTTTTCATCTTAATATATTGTATAAATATATTTTTTAAAGATTTGGTTGACAGGTTGACATCAAACAATGATACCATTAATATTTGATTTTAAAGTGATTTCTGTGGCAAATCTGGCAATGTTGTTTAAAAATTGAAATAGATTCGAGAAATCACTTTCGGCATTGTCAAGTAAATACTTCTAATTGAACCTTTGTACATTCATGGTTTCATCCAGATATCACAGTACAGCTTATTATCACATCAAAGTAAGTTATTTACGTAATGTAATTGCAGGAGATGAGGTAACGTCTCCTGGCAGTTTCATTTCAGAAGAGGCCATATTAGGAATATTTTAGTAACAGCAAACTCTACTTTATAGAATCATCTGATACATGGACATCACTTATTGGGGAAAATATCATGAAATTGAAGTGATGACTTTGCTGTGAGTGAAATCTGTCAGTATTTGTTTCATTACAGAAGAGGTCATATTAGGAATATTTAAGGAGCAGTTTGCTTTTCTGTTTCTTAGAATCCTCTGGTGGATGGACATAATCTATTAGAAAAAATGACATTGAAGTGTTGAATTTGTTCTTGGTGAAATCTGTCTCTGTTTGTGGACGGGAAAACATTTAGAGAATCTAGTTTCACTGTTATCCTGTAAAATGCTATGATTGTAAATTTATGGTGTCAACCAATTATCATGCTACAGCTTCTCATAAGATCAAAGCGAGTTATTTTTCTGTGTTGCAGCTTGTATGATTTGGTACCATGTACATGTAATATCAAGTATTTGGCTCTCCGTGAAAGCTGACATAACTCTGCATTATATTTCGCTAAAATTACCACAACATAATAGATACACATTGTCACGAAGTACAATTTAATCAATAAACCAATTATGTTTTCTTGAGATTGTTTAGAAAATGTTCATAAGGTCAATCAAAGGTAACGGTCACAATTCAAACAAAAGCATCAGTGAGAGCAAAGCAAAGTATACCGCACTGTCAATAGTTCTTACAGCTACGAAAGCTTCAAATAATTGACAATAGTAAAAGTTCAATGAAAACTGCAAAAAAACTATTTATTTCTATTTAAGTCTCCAGAAACAAATCTCAGAGACCACATTTTGCATGGCAAGCTACTATTATGTGATGTTAATAAAACAAAATATACAATGCAGAATCCATACAAATCACATCTAGGGATCATGGTTGAAACATTTATCAAACCAAGCATGTAAAGTAAGAGTAGTATAGACTAATGGAGATGGAGATGAAATGATTCTAAGTGACAAAAAGTTCTTTATTTATGTATTCGAGGGACTAAAAGTAACAAAAAACAGACATACATGGTAAAGTGATATGTCAAATTGAGTTGAACTTTTGTATGATGCGTCAGAGTTGTGAGTAAAACACGAATGTTTTATAGATTTAGAGTGTCAAGTTTTGTTCCATTTTGATATAAGGAATAAACAAATCTAGAACGTTAGCAAATTCAAGGATTCAGTCATTTGAGTAACTCAAACATACAAGGGGAACTAGATCTAGATATCATGGTTATTACCCGAGACAAGTTTCATAAAATACAAACAAATAGTTTCAGAGTTACAAGTCGAACAAAATGTGTGATGGCCGGTTGGACACGCTGACTCTATACTCTCCCACTACTTCGAAGCAAGGCTATAAAGCTTGAGCTTGAAAACAAAAGCAAACTCTCTTCCAGAACGTCATGGTATTTGAATTAAGAAATAAATTCGCTAACATTTATGTCATTCTTCGACCTTCAACGTTTGGTATGCCAAAGAAAAGAGAAGATCAAAGGGTACAATTTTGATGTTTATCAGTTAAATGAGAGGAACAAACATTACATATCTACGTACTGATGTTTTCTTTGCCCCTAACCTCTGACATAATTTTTGCTGTTATGATGATGTACCTAACATTGTTTCAACAAAAAGTATGGAGTTAACACTTATTCATAACCTAGCCGTTTAAGGAGGCATGTTGTCCACCTTAGGAAAACCTTATAATTCAATGAAATAATCCACATGTCAATTGATGAAAGTGAATCTTTTAGTGAAAGTGTCAAGCATGGGAACTTGCTATCGTCGACAACATTGCATCAACACTTAACACATATGTGAAGCTTGTAAAGACTTAATCCGCCCTGTCTTGAATGTGTTTAAGAGAGGTACCGTGAATGTTTAGATTCGGACATATATTTGCTTATAAAATAACTAAAACTAACTTTACAATCCACGACGTGTGATGTCCCGTTAAAGGGGCAGTAGCACGTTCAGGTGTATTATACAAGTAAGGTGATGTCAGGAAGATGAAAATATATGGTTACAATTGATAGACAATGTATTTATAGTAAATGAAGCAGTATCAAATCAAATAGTTAATGCAAAAATCAGTCATGTGATATATTTTTGTATATATATGTAATTGTTTTCACAGTATCTCTTTATGTCTTTTGAAAACATTCTTGCATTTAGCAGAAACATGTCCTCTGCTGCCATATAAAAAAACAGCATTAAATGTTCATCGCCTAGGGAATTAAGTTCAATTCTCCAAATTAGGTCTGTAAAACTAAAGCAATAAAAGTGTCTTCTTTAACGAAATGGTGTGTCAAAATACAGCAGTTTGGCATATCTTGGCATTTGTCCGTTTAGGCTTTTCAGTGCAACTTGATAGCGCTATTTCATTATGTATGAGTGATAAAGTAGCGATGTCCATTAAAGCAACTTCTTAAAAGTTTATTGTCACTTTGATCGACATGGTACAACGTATTTTTGTTGGCATTTGTTATTATCCTCAATCAATATCAATATCAATATGAAAATGTTTTATTGTAAAGCATTCAATGATTATTGCAATAGTGAAATCGAGATATATAATGCGTTTTTTGGTAAAAGTTTCAATTTATAAGAACATGTATATATCCTTTGTTTTAACAATAACTCTGAAATTCAAAATAATAGAATGACAACACGATGAGTGGAAACCGTTATGACTATATTAGGATTCCTTTATCTTAATGTCACTGTTACTGTGTCATCAAATAATATTTAGTTAATGGAACCGTTGCCCGACATTAGGTTTTCCGTCAGACTGATGAAAATTTATTTATCCAATTTGCACTAAATATTATAAATGCATTTACAACATATATTTTAGTGATGCCTTTTACCATTTCTCTGCTATTTTTTACCATTTATTTTTCTAAAATATAAACCATTACAACCATTGTATTATGTCCAAATAGGAGTTGATATTCATATTCCGTTTCATGATATTTTTTTGATGTTAAAAAATAAGCATTTCTAGTATCGATCAGGGAGTTATTTGGTGTTGAATTGGGCCTTGGAGTGAACAATGCAGCGTTAATTTGGTAATTATAGATTTATGTTAGACGTTCACCCAAAGAAGACATTCTCCTTTTCAGTGAGACGTTGCTGAATCGAAACGTTTGACTTGAAAGGTAAATGTTTAGAGATTTTAGTTTGTAGCTAAGATTTAAAGAGACAACCAGAACGATCTAAAGTGCTTATTAACAGTAGAATCTTGAAAACTAGTCGCAAACACAGCAAAAGTGTAACGAAATCAAAATGGATTAAGTAAAAAGAATGTTCCTTATGTTCATGCAAAGTTGTTTCAAATACGGAAACTAAAGTTGAATTTTTCATACTTTTTCATAAAGTGGCAAGTCATTGCTGAAATGAATTAGAATGACAAAATGAACAGAGAAAGCAAACTGCAATATTTTATCCATTCAATTCTTTTAACCTTTGATTATCTTCCCAAATGCACTGGGAGATGAACAAGAGGACCAGTTTCGGGATGTTTCTAGCTTCACTGACAAATATAGCTAAGACGATGATAGTTTTAAGACGTAACTGACAGCAACAGATAAGGCAACTAATGACACGATGCAGTACAATCATTTGTGGATTAATTATTCCTCCACTGACAATATTATGTGTAAAGAAACAGATCATGAATATATTTATATTTAATGTGTCTATTAAGCTTTCTCAATTTCGTTTTAAATACATTCAGACACTTCATTAACTTTTATTTGTATTCACTGAGGATGCATAAGTAGAATTGCTTGAATGATACTTTACTTTAGAAAAATATATATCTTTATTATTCCAAGTTATGAATGTTGATTTGGTGTTTAGTGCAAACATTGGAGATCGCATTTTGTAATAATAGATTCATCATTGACGTTTTCTCTCAATTCCTGTTTAGGACTTCCAGTCTGACAAAATATTTAGCTGCACGGAAAAACCTGACTTGAGTTTGACTTATACATCAGAAGGGGAGTTTTTCCCACTTTGTATGTCTGTGCAATCTTCCAATTATCTCTGCAAACTTTAAGAAGTGGAGGTGCAGTATGTAAATGTAATTCGGTTTAAACAAACAAGAGCTTGACATATATTCTGTTCAGATATCCCTTTAAAGGGGCAGTAGCACGTTTTTTGATAATTTTATATTTTAAAATTTTCACTGATAATTGTAAGTTAATGCTTAATGTATTATATTGACAGTGTCAAAAATCTCATTTCCCTAGCCAATCATCCATAGTCAGAGGACTAAGTATGAAGATTCACATAAAATCCATTGGCGGCTATTTTGTGTGAACACCTTTTATTCCTTTTGTGTAAGAAAAAGGAATCACATGGCTAAACTTTACATTATATATTTGAATTATTACTGCTCCATTTAGTTTAAATACGTTGTCTTTCCATTGGGACCATTAATTTTCATTTTCCTGACATCAGCTTATATTCCCCCTAAAAACGTGCTACTGCCCCTTTAAGGCAACATATTGAATTTAGTTCTGCAATGAAAGCAAATAAATGCAACGCAAAGGAGAGTGGAGCTGTGATCATAAATGTATATATTTGGAAACGAAGAACAGTTGATGTTCATTACAGTTAACTTCACTTATTTACCAAAGTCCCTTTGTTACTAGTCGATGTGATCTAGATCATTGAATAGTAAAGAATATAAACTCGATGTTTTTCCCTTTAGCAAATTGTGCAAAACGCCGCACAAATAACATAACATAATTCCATTTGCAGCAAATAGTGGATGCTATTGTTAGTAACGCAAAGTACTCTGAATGGTAGAGGAGCATCTTTTGATGATTTAGTGGCAGGAAATCTTCCTATAATCCGAGAAAATCAGAAAACATGTTATTTCAAATAGATTAGAGCATTAAAGTTCCACAGCGAAGAGGCTTATATCATTATACAAAGATTAGAAAGAAGACATATCATGCTTACGAGTCCCCTAAATCCATGCTGCCGCTGTATTCCTGAGTGTTTGGTTTCTTCATTAGTATTATTACAGATCGTTAACACAGCAAAGTTAACAATATAGAGATTCCATTTTCTACACCATTCACGTGTCTGGCTCAACAAGTGCCTGTTTGACTGCGCTATTGAGCTCAGAATGAAACAATTACCTTGCTGAAATAGCAATATATTACAACAAATGTTCACCTGTAAAAAAGTATTACATTTCCCTATTTTCTAAGTTACGATGATATATTCTGGTAAGTTTAGGAAAGGTAAGTTTGCATTTGTTGGTACACAAATGTCAGATTTGACAGAATTGTCAACTTAATGCTTTGCGTTTGTGTAGCTTCATCATGCTGACACTCGTTAAACAAAAGTTACTAGAAATGTGATCAGTTGTATTGGCAACCACTGTCGATGTAAATTTCTCAGTATAACATTGCATTGTTTTAAGACACTAACGTGCCAAATTTTTATCAGTGCAAGTATCAAAAGCAATGAAACGTTTCTTATTGATTTTATCTTTGTTAAGGTTTTAGAAAATGTACGGAAGCGTATTAGTGTCACGGTGAAAATGTTTTTTAGAACTATCTCCTACGTAGGAGATAGTATCTCCTACGTAGGACTTAGTATCTCCTACGTAGGAGATAGTTTCTCCTACGTAGGAGAAAGTATCTCCTACGTAGGACATAGTATCTCCTACGTAGGACTTAGTATCTCCTACGTAGGAGATACTATCTCCTACGTAGGACTTAGTATCTCCTACGTAGGACATAGTTTCTCCTACGTAGGAGATAGTATCTGCTACGTAGGACATAGTATCTCCTACGTAGGACTTAGTATCTACTACGTAGGAGATAGTATCTCCCACGTAGGACTTAGTATCTACTACGTAGGAGATAGTTTCTCCTACGTAGGAGATAGTTTCTCCTACGTAGGAGATAGTATCTCCTACGTGGGACATAGTATCTCCTACGTAGGATATAATTTGTTTCAGAAATTGATCATTTAAGTGGTTTGTTTGTGTGTTTGCCTGTGTCTTTATTATTTCTTGTTTGTATGTTGATGTTAATATTACCTGATGTTCAAAGTTTAAATGTCGAATGAATCATCGTTAACATCTGTATTAAAGTTTGTTGGTCACAAATGGATTATATATCTAACAGTTAACGTTATGTTATATTGTCTAGAGAACATTTGCCTTTATTTTACTCGATCTTGTCATTACACTAAGTTCAATAACTGTGACTTAAGTGTGTTCATTTTAAAACCCAATCACAAAGGGATGGATCTAACAAAGAAACATAATAATGTAAAACTGTCCATGTCACGTCTTATTTACCGAGAGGGGTCGTTAAACAATTATTCCATGTAATATTATATGAATATATGTTGATATTAATATATTATTTTAGTTGGAATTTAGGTAGTGTTTCAAACTTAAGTTTTGTATATATCAGCAAAAGGGAGACCGTTTCAAATCTGATCGAAAACTTAACTAGTTATTCAAGTTCCTTTTTCATAGGACCACTCACTCGTCGAAATAGCAATTTTTTTAAAATATGACAATTCAAGCTGTGTCTCAAAGGTTACAGACTCGCTTTTGTCAAGATAACCATTGTCGCCTCAATCTGATCTGATTGATTTAAATGCAGCTAAAGTTTTATATATAATCGACAAATACCTTTTCAAAGCAACGCATTAGACAGTATTACAAAGCAACAGACAACAATATCCTTAAATCTTTGATTATAAGCAAAAGTAACGATTAATTTGTAAACGAAAATCAGTTTGCTTAAGTTTTGTGGTTTCTGTTTTCTGTTTTCATATCTTTTTTAATGTGCGGGCCAGCGACTGCCTTATTGTACGCTTCAAATAATACAAATACAAATGTACCTTTTCTGCACTCCTCATACCGTATTCGTCCTATTAAGCGCCCCCTCCCTAATAAGCGCCCCCTATTACAAATTTCCATATAACAGCGCGCCCCCCCCCCCCTCCCCTTCATACGTAAAATGGCCTACCTCTACTGCTTTTCCAATAGTTTTTAGTTTATCCGGGCCTGTGAATGTGTATTTGCACTGAATTTCCACGATCGACCTATTTTCATTCACGTTTAGAATCCCGACAAGTGCTAGTTTCGCTTGTCTATAACGTATTCCTAATAAGCGCCCCCCCCCCCCCCCCCCCCCCCCCCCTTTCTGGGGTATCCTACTAAGCGCCCCCTTTGGATTTTTTTAAGCTAAGCGCCACGGCGCTTAATAGGACGAATACGATAATTGTTTTTAGAATATTTGAGACATGAATATTAACTTTTTGTGCGTTCTTTCGCTAAGAAAATACTGTTTGTTTTCGCTGAATACCGTATGCAACATTAGTCCTACATATAATACCATAAATGATACATTAAACACTACTTCTAGTATTGGAATGCGTATTGTGATTATTGTGAAAAAGAACAATATTAAGTAGCAATGTTTACAGCAAGAGGATTCACATAAGTTGACGCAATTCTCTAAGACATCTACACTTTTGCCTTATATTATCTATGAATATATAGATAAATATACAAGTGATTCAAAGCTGAACAACTCGGTTAAGAATAAAAGATAGATAAGCGCTTCCTTAGATAGAAACATCTTACGGACAATAGCAAATATCTCAATGTGCGGTTCGATATTGTCTAGCCCTGGTTTGGAAACATTTTATTTCATACGGTGAAACTAGGTTTGTCGACCAAGCAATAGGCTTATTTAAAGGCCGCCCTTAAAAACAACAGAAGGTTGAACACATATAAATACTAAAAAATATTTTAATAAACAAAAAAACCCCCATCTAACATCTTTATAATGAAAGCAATTTGTATAATTCGTTAAGGCCAACTGTTTTTGGAGAAGCCTAAGGTAAATTTATGCTACAAATACTAAGGAAATATATCACAAATGAGTGATAATAGTTTACAACAAAATCGTTACTTTTGCTAATAAACTAGATTGAAGAATTAAGAATATTGTTGTCTGTTAAGTTAAATTTACCCGATTTAGATGTGTGGCGATGATATCTATATGCAATCAGATCGATTCATCCCAGACTGGGGGCATCATTGATAATTTTGACAAATAGCGTGACTGTTAACTTACATAAAAGTAACTTTGAATCAGAGTTCTGTTTATCATCTTTTTTACAATTTGGGTAAAGATGTGACTTCGTAACTTCGCCGAGTAAGGGGCCCGATGAGTCAATAACGCTTAGTAACAATATCTAGTTCAGTTTACGACCATATTGACCTAAAGCGTTTGTTCCAAATCGAATTGTCTGTTAATAACAACAAATATCAATACAACATTATATGGTATACTTTGTTAAATGACCCAATTCAGTAAGAATAAGCTATACATATCCCATTCATTATTCGATATTATGTAATATTAACATCAACATATCAAATAGAAATAATTAATACACCAGCAAATAAACACAAAAACCCTATAAATTGAGCAATGTCTAATACGAATTAAGTCCTACGTAGGAGATACTATCTCCTACGTAGGAGATACTAAGTCCTACGTAGGAGATACTATGTCCTTCGTAGGAGATACTAAGTCCTACGTAGAAGATACTTTCTCCTACGTAGGAGATACTTTCTCCTACGTAGGAGATACTTTCTCCTACGTAGGAGATACTATCTCCTACGTAGGAGATACTAAGTCTTACGTAGGAGATAGTATCTCCTACGTAGGAGATAATTCTTAAATATTTTTTCACCGTGACACTAATACGCTTCCGTAAAAATGAGTTCATCGACATGTATAATTACCTATTTTGAAATGAAACAAGTCCACTTAATAGTGAAAAGGTGTCAATTTCGTTTTATGAACAAATGAAATGCTATTTTTTCTTTGTTAAAGAATGACATTTCTTAAAGTTCTTTTGTTCATCTTTCACATAGCTTTGTCCTGTGATCAGTCAAATGTAATGTAATACAAAACATGGGGAATCGCAATCTAGAAAAGGATGCTTGTGCACTATGCATTGAGACTTCAAAAGAAAGTCGTTTCACAACTGAGGTGTATATATGAACGCATTATCTATGACCTTTTATGCTGTTATTCAATAACAGCGAAGTTATTTGTATAATCTTTACATCTACCTGCAAACAAAATTTCGATGAATTGGCAGATCAGTCATGTGTAACATTTGCCTATTGTAAGACAGGAACGTAGTAGATAATGCTACTACTTGACATTTCACTTCTAGCAATGTTTACACCAGAAAAGCACATTTGGTATATGTCAGCATCATGTACAATAATCAATACTTACTTACAAAATGAACTACAAGTGGTGAAATCTTACAAAGAGACATAAATTACTTTATAGAATAACTATATACAAGGCAAATAGTAAAACTTACATAAGCGTTTAGATTTAAAGAAATGCTTAAAATTTTGTTAATAATCAATGCTACCTTATTATTCAACATTAGACATCCTGTTTCCAGCAATGAGGAAGATTATTAAACTTTTTATCGTAAATGTTGACATTTAAATGTTAGGAACATCAAATTCATCTTGAAATGTAACAATAACATTTCGTAGAACTCACTAAAACATAACCAAATTTGTTTATTGATGACACCGATGACACTGCCATCCATGACAAACAATTATAAATAATCATTATCAAAATCATTATTTAAACTTAAAGGAATAATTCCACTGTTTGATGTAGATTAAGATAAAATAGAGGTAAATGTTTCAAATTATGTCTTTTTACAGATTAATGTATGAAAATGAGTTTCAAACTGTCAAGCATTTGAATATGAGAAGAGTATATGTTGGAATGTTATATGTATGCACATACATGTATACAAAATATATGAACATAAAAAATATCATCAAAAATCTAAAAATTAAAAACCACTTCCCCTTACATTTTAATATTCACATTCACAATTCTGAGATTGTGATCCATTCAGGCCACTGTAGAAATACATGGAGATGAATTTGAGGTAAACATGCTTGAAATATTATGCAAATGCAGTCATTTTATACCAAAGAAGATCTCAAGGTTATTTTAATAAAGAAATACTATTTACTGACATGTTTACGCTAACATATACTTAAATATAAATATTTACACTTATTAGATCTGACAACTATTTGTTAAACATTATTATACGACTGATATTTAATTTTTCATTGTTCATATGATCATTGTCTGACTTAAAACTTTTATTCATTAACATGGCATCTTCCCTAAATCAAACATCAATAAATGGTTACTATCTCAAAACATTAAATTACTTGAATAACAACAACCTTACACATGCCAAACAAAGAATAATTCTCAATAATATTGTGCAGATGTTATTATTTACACCTGTTCTATTTCAATATCTATGCTTGCCTTCCCTGCGTCTCATAAGATGTAAATGCTTATAACTTTACAATTTGTATCAATTTCTCATTATAGTAATCTAAAAATTACAACACAATAACAAATGGTAAAGAAAAGTGTACTGTATTGCAATATCCTATCTAGAATATTACTTTGTAGGTCTGATGTTAGAAATATAAAACATCTAATTTTTCTATTGTTATAACATTGGATTCTGAAAAAGTAGATGACTCCGTTATTTTAAAGAGACACAGAGTATGTTGATAGGATCACATTTGTCAAATTTTGAAATCGATGTTATTACATCGGGAACCACTAACTGTTACTGAAAATAACAAGTTACAGGTCAATCAGTACATTAGAGCGAAAATACGGCCATTCAAAGTCGGGATTTTGATCGAAAACCGGACAATGTGGCTCGAGTGGCGCGCGCAAATTTGCCAAACGTAATTTAGAAACCTTGTCATAAGCTGACAGGAAGATATAATCGATTCGATAGTGTTTATTAGGTATTGTTACTAACAGGTAGATTAATTGGATGCATAATTTCGAATATTAAACGTATTTGAGATGTTTTCTTGATTTTTCCATAAAATCAAGCATTTTAGAGATATTATGCATAAATGGATATATTTGCAAGTTCAGTGATGAGATATGAACTTCAATCAGCATATTAGATATTTTGTAGCTTATTAAAACCAAATAAAATTTTAAGAAAGATACTCTGTGTCACTTTAAGCCCTGAAAGGTTTCCCATAGAGTTCACCTGTCGTGATCTCATTGCTTCGTCAAAAGAACATATCTGTCGAGTAATCGATCGAGTAACGTCGAGTAACAAAGAATAGATAGATATAAAGTATCTCAACCTCGTGTCTAGATATCAAATATATCACTCGCTGATAAAAGTGAAATGTCCTCGGCATATATCCCTTGTAACCTTGACATATTTCATATAAGAAGACACTTGGATATATATATATTTCTATTGTTAATGACATGTATGGTTCGTGCAAAAGTGGATGACACCGTTATGAACCCCTGAAAGGTTTCCAATAGAATTAGATTGTCAAGCTCTCATTGTTTGGCTTCTTCAAAAGAACATATCGGTCTTCGCTATAGAAAAATAGTTGATGCTTAAACAACATTGAGTACAACTTGTTCAGATTAGAGATGAAGACAAGATGGACGAGTCGGTTAGCTGCTGTTACATTGGTGCTGATGTTGCATGGACATGAGGGTGTGTGTTCTATTCTTGCAAGGAACTTGACCTCGAAAAAGGTATACGAATTTGATCTCAAATTTGTCATTGATATATTTACAATTACTATAATAATATAAGATTCATATTTGATATTTCCTCATAAATCACAGTTTATTTGCTGTCAAGGATTCTCAGTTTGATGAAGCATTCGGAACAACCTGCAAGGAATATGACTTATGAATCATAATGGCGTTTTGTTGTTGTTCTTTGTAATCTTTGAAATACTTTTAACGTAGATCATCTATAACTAATTCACTAACCTAATCAAGTCTTTTACAAATAATCCGTTTTTTATGTTAAAAATAGCTTTTATTTTTTTGGAGTTTTTTTTAAATTTAAGTTTCCCAAAATTATAAAAGTAGGTAGAACAAGTGTCAGTAGCTAATAATGTTGTTTTGTTTTCTTTTGACACGGTTAGTATTTCTAGATAAGAAACTGATTCAACTAAGTTTTGTAAACGACTAAGATGGAGATAGTGCAAAAAGATATAAGTTTTAATCACAGAACAAATGTTAGTTATTAGTTTAAATGAGCAACACTCGATATAAATAAATGACAATAGAAGATCCTATGTGACATCTAGTGGATACATGTAAGTCGATTAAAAAATTAACTCAATACCTCCGTCTTTTATGTTTGTCACATTTAAAATCTAAAGATAATATTTTTCATGTGGTTCTATTAACAAAATTTAAAATTTAGATTTAGACTGTATAACTCGCTTATTTGCTGATGATTCGTCACTTGGCTTATGCTCTGATGATTGGTTATTTATTGAAAGTGAACTGAACTCAAATTTGGAAAGGCTAAGATCATTGGCACAATGATGTCTAGACTTATATTTAGTCTCTGAATTTTTTTAAGTAAAAATCTTATTTTATTAAATTTTTAAAAGGAGCCTCAGACAAATGGAGATTTAGATCTAGACTTGCTTCCATGGGGTGAATTATATGCTCAAGGTTCTGTGCATAAGACTAAATTATGTCTTATATCTTATAATCCTGACGAAACTGAAGCAATGCCATTTACTTAACAAAATAATATGGAAGATTTTAAACTTGTATTAGTTAGTGTCAATTTCGCAGATAACCACAAACATCTTGGTTTAACATTCTCATGTGATTGTAAATGGAATGTCCATATTGATAATATTGTAAAACAATCTAAAAAATAGAGCCATGGGCTCTGGAGCTCATCAGACTTTTGATGGAAATAGTTGTTTAAGGTTTTGACCCCTGTGACCCCATTTGGAATCCTCATTGGCCAAGGAGTCTAAACATATCTTTTCAGCTCTCTAGACCTTTGGGATCTGGAGAAGAAGATGAAAAATGGGTTTTAAGATTTTGACCCCTGTGACCCCATTTATAAAATCTACAATTTAGAATCCCCATTGGCCAAAAAGTCTACTCACAACTTTTCAGCTCTCTAGACCTTTTCGAACTGGAGAAGAAGATGAAAATAGGATTTGGGGTCATGGGGTCACAAAATCTACAATTTAGATTCCTCATTGGCCAAGGAGTCTACACTTTTCAGCTCTCTAGACCTTTTGGAACTGGAGAAGAGGATGAAATATGTTTTTTAAGGTTTTGACCCCTGTGACCCCATTTGGGGTTATGGGGTCATGAAATCTACAGTTTAATATTCTCATTGGGCAAGGAGTCTGCACATTAAATTTCAACTCTCTAGACCTTTTGGATCTTGAGAAGACGATTAAAATAGATGTTTAAGGTTTTGACCCCCTGACCCCATTTGGTAACCAAATCTACACTTTAAAATTTTCATTGGCCAAGGAATATACACACAACTTTTCAGCTCTCTAGACCTTTTGGAACTGGAGGAAAAGATGGAAATAGGTTTTTAAGGATTTGACCCCTGTGACCCCATTTGGGGTCAAGGGGTCACGAAATCTACAATTTAGAATCCCCATTGGCCAAGGAGTCTACACATAACTTTTCTGCTCTTTAGATCTTTTTCAACTGGAGGAGAAGATAAATAGGTTTTTAAGGTTTTGACCCCTGTGACCTCATTTGGGGCCATGGGGTCATGAAATCTACAATCTAGAATCTTCATTGGCCAAAGAGTCTAATTTTGAGAATTCTTACCATTACTTGTTTAATTGCAAATTATATAATTTAGAAAGAACGGTCATGATGGCAAACTTACTCAGTGTTACCAATTTGATCATTACTTGTGATTTACTCTTGGTGGCAATACTGATCTGAATATCCATTTAAATCAGAGTACATGTATATTCAAAATTGTCCAAACCTACATAAGTCAAACAAAACTGTTCCTTTAATTATTGTAGAACTTTTGTATTTTTTATCTGTTCTCTTCTGTCCATCTTGTTAAATGTATGCAAATAATATTTAATATACATATTAGGGAGAGGGTTTTCTAAGTTGTATAACTTGTACCCAATCCTTTTCTGATGAATAAATATGTTTAAAACTAAAAAAAACTAAAAACAACATGAAGAAGAAAGAAGAAGAAGAAGAAGAAATATATTTTATTAACGTGTCACATGTTGTTCCACAGGCATTTGAAGACATGTTCGAAATCACTTATTTAAAAAACAACATCCAGCCTTGCA